>OZ035880.1:149331574-150047265 GCA_964034835.1 Muscina levida | reverse complement strand
GGGGATATGATTCAATTCACTCGATAATGTAACAAAAACATGCTACATACGTTCCGTAGTAACCAATATTATGTTGACATTAAAGGGCCAAAGGAAACTGGTATAACCTTTACAACTACAATGCTGCACCTCATTTTATGAATTTTTATATTGTAACAAATGTCAAAAGAAAACTTATTTTCCCTTTGCATCCCATAATTGAGATATGGGACAGCTTATCGCATTTGTGTAAGTTAACTAGCAAAGTTTAGTCAGGTACACTAAATATAAATACAAATTTATGTTGAATCCTACATTTCTTGATTGGCCGGATTGGCTTTGTTTAAGTAAAAACGTGTCATAAAAGTGTAGGTGGGCTTAAAGACTGTAACTGTAATATTGAAGGCCACCTACACAATGTTTACCTACACGTGCGCTCAATACAACGCTAACGACATTTTTGGTCATTCTTTATACAGTTTTTTGTGCAAACAATTTATACTCGTTATATATGTTATTAAATAACAACATTTTAATAAATTTGAAAAGTTTACAAAAGCTTTTACTGATTGCTCTTTTAAGGTTACAACATACCAGTTCTGGTTTGAGTGCCATTTTCATTTATTGAAAAAAAAAACAGTATAAATTTTGTAACCAAGGGATAAGTTGACATAAAAATAGTTACCTTTTTGTTATTCATTACTATGACATTTATATAAGTTGAAGACTATAACGTTTTTAAAATATGTTTTGAATCTATTTAAAACTAAATGACCCCCCATGGTATTAATGACATTTTAAACTTCGTACATAAGGCCTATTTATCTTATAAACAGGGGCTCGAGTACTAAAAACTTTATTGTAAATGTGTTTTTAATTGATTACCCAAATAAGCAAATCATCTTAATCTAATTACCACCAGTTGTAAACTTTCAATGCAAAAATTGCATTTCGATATCGCACCGTCTGTTGCTTTTATTTACTGATTTAGTTAAATGTTATACTCTTTCATGGCCACGATGTCTAGACAGCGCTGTCGAGTAACACAATTGTTTTTTTTTTGCTATATTCATCTGTATACTCTTTGCGCGCAAAATCCAATTCATATTAATTGACGTTACTGTTACAAAAACTAACATTGAACATTTTTTACGGTTCACTGAGTAATTTATCGGTCAGTTTGTCAAAATCAGATTGTTTTCATCATGTGCACGCACAAAAAATCCAATTTTCCTCAACTACCTAAAGCTTGAATACGTCGAGGGACCAGAAACCTCTTTAGATTTGGGCACTGTTTACCCGGTAATATCCCAAAGTGGGTGAGTGCGTACGGACGTAACCTAACAAACTGGCAAATAACAGAATGACAACAAATGTAAATATAAATAAAAGTCACAACAACCACAACAACAACAGAATGCGAATAGGAAAGAAATGAGCAAAAGTATCCCTTTTTCATTTCAGACGACCTTCCTGCTTATTCCCCGTTAACTTTTGGGAGTGTGCAGTGTATTGTGGGATACAAAAGATACCAATTTTAATCATAAGAAATTTATGCGGGTTAACTTTGTTACATTTAAAGGACTCTTGTGAATAAACAAAACATAAAAAATGAAATACTTGTTTCGTAGGTAGGTAGGAAGCAGTAGCTGAATGAAATGTAAACAAGTGATAATAAAACAAAAGAAGCAAACAACAAACACACAGCGTAACCTGACCTGTAACAAAAATTAGCAAATACGGCACCAACAACAAATGAATGAATGACAATATCTAAATACAAAATTAAAGATACCAAAGGTGGCAAAACTCGATTACGCCAGTCAGAGTCTCAATGTAACGTTGATATTTCTGTGTCAGTTACAGGGCATTTACGTAAACAATACCTTTGTATACTGGAAAATACAAAAAGAAAATATATCACAGTTAGAAGAACAAGAGATTTTACATTTCAAGCTGTTTCAACATTGTAGAGATAAAGGAGATGAGTTTAAATAAGTATACAATGTAAAATGTGTCCTCTTTTTCTATTGTAAGCACTTTAGCCAATTGTAAACAAATGTTCAGTAGCACCAAGCAACAAAATGAGAAAAAGTTTCAACATAAGTATTATCGCTATATTTTTTAATACAATTTTTTTAATTTTTAGTAAAAATTTATATTTTCGTAAATATTATTTCACAGATTTTAGCATATAACTTAAGTACCATTTACCCAATTGTGTCGCCAAAGTATCTAAAGTTGATACTGCGGAGTCTGTTTAATGTTAATTTTAACCATTTTTATTTTCCTTATTTTTAAATCAAGCTTGAGGTCAATTTTAACCTTGTTCAAAGTTTTATCTAAAAAGTTTGACTAAAAAATGTTTTTCGGAATAAATCTTTAAATCGAAGATTGGAAAGTTTACAATAGTTATGAAATCGGATCAGTTGTAAAGAAAATAAGTTCATTCTGAAGAAAATCGGTGGAGAAATCTCAATGTTTTTCACAATTAAGTAAATAATGTAATTTTGATAAAAATTTTGAATTTTTAGTTTGGTAGCTTTTATAAGTTATGTAATCACAGCATAATCGATTTTTATGAAATTTTGTATAATATTCGTGGTATTATTTGTGTTTTAGGACCGGCAGGCACACGATGGTTAGAACACGCGACTACCATGCAGGAAATCACAGGTTCAACACCTGGCTCCAGTCGTTTTGAAAAAAAAAGTTCTTTCATTGTCGGCTCCCCTCAAATGTTGTTGACAGCAACTTCGCAGTATAAGTGTCGAGTCAATCGGCATGTCTAGTAATTGTCATTGATTTTCGTACAAAAATACTTATTTTACTCATAACAGATCTGAATTTACGACAGGGACAGCACATTCGTAAGCCAACGTTCAGTTGACATGTACGGGGTAATATTAATTTTCGAAAAATTGGATATTTTGCATAGCAGGTACCAGAAGGGGTCGTACGCATTATTTACTTACAAGTGAAAAAAACGAGTGAATTCAGCGAACTTGCAAATAAAATGTAATAAAACTTTTGGGGTGATTACAGTCATTTGTATGGGAAGTATCAGAAAGGAAAGAACATTTAAATAGATCCAGTTGTTCGTTTGGATTAATACTTATTTCCCAAAAAAGAGGTAATTTTGTATGGGAGGTAACATATAGATCACGTACTAGTCGATGGAAGGCAGAACGAGTGTTCTGGATGTACGAGTAATCAGAGGTGTGAACATTGAGTCCCGATCGCTACCTTACCGCAGTTAGGGTACGACGCATGGCGAAAAACGTACGTAACCAGGCACAACGCAAGCTGGAAATCGGTAAACTGCGGACTGGAGTGGTAGCTGACGCCTACTCCAACCAAATAACTCAACTACTACGGAATGAACCAAACCCTGACAATATTACATCGCAGTGGCAATATCTAGCCGACTCCATAGAACGGACTACGAGAAGCGAACTTGGGTACTCAAAACCGTCTCAAGAAGATAAATGTCGTAATGCCACGAGAGGGACGGATGCTGCATACAGGGCGAGCCAGAGCGAGATACGTGTGGCAATATCCCGCCTTAAAAGCAACAAAGCAGCTGGAGACGATGGTCTCCCTGCTGAGTTGTTTAAAGCAGTTGGGGAGGATCTGTTTAGAAGTATGCAACAGCTCATGAAGAAAATCTGGCTAGAGAAAAACATGCCCGGGGATTGGACTCTCAATATCTTATGTCCTATATACAAAAAGGGAGATCATAGTGTGTGTAAGAACTACCGTGGAATAAGCCTATTATCAATTGCGTACAGGGTGCTTTCGAGCATTTTGTGTTAACGCCTTAAGACAATTGTAGAAAAATTAATTAGACATTATCAGTGCGGCTATAAAACTCGTAAATATTCACTTTACGACAAATCCTAGAAAAAAAAATTATGAAAAGCAGATTGACACCTACCACATCTTTGAGGTCATGGCTGAGTTTGGTATTCCTGCATAACTAATTCGACCTTGCAAGGGTACCTTAGAAAACACCAAATCCTCTATTAAGATTGGTAAGAATCAGGCAGGAAAATAGCTGTCTGTACACTATTTAATATAGTTTTGGAGAATGTGATGAGAAAGCCACTAGCCTATGCCGATGATATAGACATCACTGACCGAAATCTGCGGGATCTTGCTGCAGTTTTCTCATGAGTCATGACTAAAAAAAGTCTGCAAAAATGGGTTTATTTCGACGAACAAAAAGTCCTCTTTTTGGATACTCTCCATCATCATTGAAATTTGTTGTTTTGAGGTAGTAGATGAGTTTACCTACCTCGGATCTTCCGTCAACAAGAAAAATAATGTCAGCCACAAAATTAAGCGGTGAATATTGCTCGCCAATAGATGTTTTTACGGACTTCTGCAGCACGTTAGTAACATCACCTTATCTCATGATACTATGAAACAGCTATACCAGGTGTTGATTTTACCCATTCTTTTTTATGCTGACGAATCGTGGTTGCTTACGACAACAGACATACAAAACCTGGGAGAAATCGAGAGAAAAGTACCCCGAAAAATATGGACCCATCTGTGTCAACGGCGAATTTCGCCATGGAATATTTCAGGCCTCTAATTTATGAACCACGTTTGTAAGTTGTAATAGGCCACTTAAAAAGAAGAGATGTAACCTTGCACAGTACGTAGGCGTAATACAAACAAATTTTGGATGTTTTTTCTGAGACCTTTCATTTCTATTCGTGTAGAGTATAGGCGCAAATCACTGGTTTCAATTATGGTTCAATTGCAGCAATATATAACAAAATTTATTCAATAAACTCGTCATGGAGTTCGAAACGCGTCATCGTAGTGCGTGGCAATGAATTGACCATTAATATCAACAATAAAAAATCTTTTTGATCGTTTAGCCAGAGTATCGTATGATACATTAACACAAATTGATAAATAATCATTACGATCGACAAACTCTCTTGAACAACACTGTATGAAAATTTAGTTTTGTTGACCATAGGTGGAGTATATTGGATTTTGAAGGAATCGATTCATGTTCTGCTGATTTATGTTAAATCAAAGTTATATGCCGAATATTTTTTCTTTATTTGTTGCTATGATAATTTTGTTTTTTTTTTATTGAGAAAAGTGTCGAAATTGCTAAAACTACAGCTGAAACAAACTTGTACATTATCAATAGAGCTTTAAAAAAATCTCTGTTTTTTGTTGCGTCCGTTTCTTTGTATAACTGCTTATAGTTTTGTACTCATTTGTACTAAATCCTGCAAATATATTTCTTAAATGTAATACTCTTTCAGTGCTACAGAATACTAGAAATCCAAATTAATTTATCTGTTTCATCCTTGATTTTGACGTAGTTAAAAATGTGCGAATTTTGCATCCGACCCAGTGGGAGATGCCAATTTGGGACCAGTGTGCAATGTTTTCAAAAGAGACAAAATGATTAGTAAAAGTTGGAGATATCGATTTTTAGTGTAAGAGCAAACCAAGTAACATTTTCTATCCAACATATTTGTGTATCATTTGAATGTTGTAAATTCGCATTCAAAAAAGGACATTTACTTTTCTGACGTTTTCCGAAGTCGTAACCAAAAGGACATGTAAGGAGTCGAGGTAGAGAATTAAAATGTTCCACAAAAAAATCGTCCTTAAGATTCATTAAAAACATCTAATTTGCAAAAAGCACTAACATAATAAGAAACATAATTTTTAGGACTTATTCAAAACTCAATTTAAAATAAAGTTCGACCTAGAGTGGATCTGTCATTCCAGAAGGCTTTTATATCTTAAAGGAATTATTTCGCCCCCAAAAACCTGTTGCACCGTATACTTAACAACTAGAAGTAGTGAAAGTGATATCTAACTGAACTATGAAAGAATGTCATAAATATTTTTTTCTACCAATTGAAATTAAAAATATTACATGATTGTTATGAATTTCACGTAACTGACCCAAAAATTAATAAATCATTTTGTAAGAACCACTAAAATCACTACGAAAGCAGTCGGTATCCAAACTCTACAATTCCTTTAATACTACGCATTTTTCATTGTTCCCGTCCGTGTGCTTTTAATATTTGGCACAAAATTGAACTAAAAAAATAAACCATCGTATACTAATGCAATATGTAAACATTTAATTCTTTTGTTTAAATACTGTTTTGTTTTTCTTTTTACGTCTTCTTTTATTTCCTATAAATGTTTAAATTCAATTACGCATTTTTTTGGTTACTCGCAGGGGAATCAAAAAAAAAGTGAATTGTTTTTTTCCGTTCTGTTGCTGTTGTAGTAGCTGCCATTTTGTCATCAACATCTTTTTAAAATGACTTGTTTTTCTTGAATTTCTGTTGCCACTGGGCCGTGTCTTTAGTGTGGTGTGGGCTGTTATTGTCATTGCACAGTGGTTGGGGCTGATTGTTCAGGCATAGTGAACATTAATTGATGTACATGTAAAATACGTTTATGAGACTTGTTAAGTAAATGCGAAATTGCGAAATTTGTTTAACGACATATGATATGAGATATGTTAAAAGATTGTAGGACAAAATTGTATTGAATTAGGCCATTTATATCGTCATATTTAAATACAACATGCTGATACATATTATTCTTTTTGTATATTTCATTTCGTATGAGAAAACAAGCTTCATTCATATAAAAACAATTATGTTTTTGTTTTCTTTCCATTCTTGTTTTATATAGCTGTTTAAACTTATTTATTCAAGTATATTCTAAGCCACTGTTTGCAGCAGCTCGTGTTGCTATAATTTTTTCTAGTTTTTATAATAGAGTTGCCATTCCAGGTACGGCCATTAACAGAAGCCTACAACATTCACATTATGACTGCTTCGATATTCCAGAAAATATGAAACAGCTTCATTCGGACATAAGAAATAGGGTAAAAAAGAAAAAGTAGAGTAGGCTAACATTTTGTAGTTCTCTTTATTGTTGGTGCAACATTAGGAATGTACATGGAAATATATGTGTTTGTAAACTATATGCGCAAACCGATAGGATCGACTACACGAAAGTGTTTGAATAAAATATCAAGAAGATCAGAGTTCAAAAAATTTGGATGGCATTCGTCGATAAACAAGTAGGTGTCGTTAGTTTTGAGTCATTCATTAGGTGTAAAAGGAAATTACGTATGGCGGAAAAAACCTCCCCGCCTGTCCTTCTATGTTTTTCTAAAGATTTTCAGAACAGTTTCTATAAACTTCATAATCTGCCTATGCAGCTTCTCTTACTAAAAAAAAGTCGACTTCTGAAACTATCATATTCGATACCTCAAACTAATTCCATAAGTTTTGGTGTTCAAAGTTTAAAAATGCAGTTTAAACGAACAAAATTTGTCGCTCCACTATCCTGAGATTTTGGCATTGGCGGCAGCCCTAGCTCTCGTTTTGGGAATAACATGCAAATTTAAATCTTACTTGAAACTGCAACAACACCAAACCAAAAGACAATATCTACAACAACAGTAGTAGTAGTAGCAATAACGACGACGACGACAAACAAGGAAATTCGGCTTCAACATGTCCATCATGCAAAACATTCAAATTTTTCAGTTTGTCGGACTGTCAACCGTAACGAAACCCCACAGCCATCATGCGTGAGAGTGTACATGCATGACTCCAAAAGCCCACATCAACTTGAGGCAACAGTGAGTGAATAGCACCATCATCAGGACCAACAAACAACACCACAAGCGCCAGCAGCAGTGGCAACATCAAGAACAGCAACAGCAGAAGCAGCAGCATCATCAGCAGGCGATGCATAGATTGTCGTCGTTAAATTTCAATGATTTTATGTGATTCTTTTTTCGTTGTTTTTTTGTTTCTTTATTTCAGTCTCTTTTTCCTAAATTTTGTTTTATTTGCCCTCTGTTGTAGTAGTGCCTTTGGAATTTGTCTCTTCGCTTTGGGTGTGCGAGTTTTTCTCTTTTTCTCCGTTTATTATTATCTTTGCCGGCCTTAAGGATTCCAAGCATCTCCAGTTTGTTCGTTTATTCGTTTATACAGTTGAGTGATTTAATGTCAATTGATTTCCATTTTTCCATCTCTATTCACTCACATACGCCATCGGAGATTTGCATTACCCAAATGCACAATTGGTGTCCATTCAACAAAGAAGACCAAGGAGGGGAGAGATGTCCTATTGTCGTATGTGAGTTCGTGTCTCAAAATGATGGCAGACTGTTGTGAGAGCAGCAATAACCATGTGAATGAGTATGTTGGTTGTCCTTTTAGTTTATTTCATTATCCTTTCTGGAATGTGTTCGATAACAATTCCTTAAGCAACGATTTAAAAAACATTTTGTACAATTTAATGGACGGTGCAACATTAAAAAAAAGTAAATATTAATGCATAATAACGGTATATATCAAGTATATACTGATATGAAACTGTGCTGTCATTAACAATATTTATTAAAACATTGCTGGGAACAATTAACCGCATTTTAGTTAACCTAATAACTTTCTGTTTCTGGTGAATTACATACAAATACTACTGCCCCTTGACGTTGATACACCGTGGGCTTGTGCTACAATTTGTATAATTCGTGCACATGGGATATTTATCTTAAAAAAATATGTTCCTCCTTTAAACGAAACAATTTGTTTCTAAAAAACAAATGTTTGAAGTGATCCCCTTCGGTGAATAGCAGATGCTTTAAACTGCTCTTTAGGGTGAGCTTGTGAAAAACATATTAATCACAAATGTGAACCTTCACATGCAGCATTTGATTAAATGTGTATCATCGATTTGTCTCAATATTTAATGTCCTTGTCATCATTTTCAATTCACGTTGTAGGCGAGTAACACAAAGCGTACATATGTTTACGCCAAATGTTTCTAATATTCTTGAATAAGGGATGTTGAAAGGGTAATTCTGGGAGAGGTGTGATAAAAAAAGATAAAGTTAATAAATTCACCAAAAATGTTAAGCGTTCAATGCAATATTTCTGGGAATTTGATCACTTTATAGGGGGTAACGAACGGCTCTTATATGCTACCAATTGAAAACTAAATGAAAAGTTTCTCTGTCTCTTTTCAATTCTAACAAAAATCTTTAAATGGGTTGAGTAAACTTCCCGAATTCGTAAGTATCACCTTTGAATACAAAATATTTCTTGAATAAATTATTTAAAAACTAATAAGGTAAATATCTTCGACTATCACAGTACAACACATGATTTTGGGACTCAATTCTGAGATCTGCACGTGTAAGAAGAAGTTCTGCATCATTCGTTTGGTCAAGTTACATGCCATAATATTTTAATATCGATTTGAAGTTAGTAAATTTAATAAAATTCAGAATTACAATTCCATTAATCTGTTCACATAACGTTTTCCTACAAAAGCAACAGCTTCACTTTTCCATTCATCAAATGATTTTGAACTGTGTTTATTTTGTTGCAGTTACAATAAAACGATTGTACTCCATAGCGTATGATTTATGTGGAATATTACTTATAATAATCATACGTCACCATATAGTATTTATGAAATGTCAAACAAAAGAGCCTAAAACGTGACAAATTCCCCTATACGATACTTAATAACTTCATATCGAAATTAAATTATTATGGCATGTAACTTAATAAAACGAATGATGCAGAACTTCTTCTTTTTGGGTCTACTTTCACGTTCATTTCTCAGAATTGAGTCCCAAATCAATGAGCTAAAAAAAGTTGTACTGGGTATGCCGAAGCTTTGATACCCTTCACCATTTGTAAAAATGGTGATGAAACTGGTTATTCGCACTATAACTATATTTTATTTAACTTTGATCCGGAAAGGGGGGGGGGGGTTAAAGTTTATATGCTCTTCTTAAAACTTAAACTCCGCTTAGAAGACGGAACTAACGGACGGAAGCTTGAATACCAAATTTAAGCTCGATAGCGCTTAAACTACGGCACTCGAGGAGACAGATAGACGGACACCCCAAAAAGGGAAGTTTGTATAAAATTGTGGTGTAGTTTGTGTCCGATAATATTCATCTTAGGATACAGATAGACGGACAGCCCAAATAGGGGAAGTTTCTATGAAATTGTGGTGAAGTTTTTGTCCGATAATGTTCATCTCAGAATTAAACCTCCACTTCGTGGCTTGAAGCTTGTTTGCGAAATTTCTGCTCAATAGCTCTTAAATCGCTGTGAGAGACAGACGGACACCCTAAAAAGGGAGAGTGTGTTTGGGAGATGGGAGTGGTATTTGTCCGATATTGTTCATCTCAGAAATTAACCTCTACTTAGAGGATGGAAGCATACATACCAAATTTCAGCTCGATATTCTTTATACTACGGCTGTAATCGAGGGGTCAAATAGAGGGACACCCCAAAAAGGGTCGTTTGTATGGGACATGGGTGTAGTTTTTGTCCGATAGAAGCTTGCATACCAAGTTTCAGCTCAATACGTCTTTAACTGTGGCCGTAATAGCAGGTAAAGACCCCCAAAAAGGGGCTACTTGTATGCGAGGTGGGAGTAGATTTCAACCGATCTTGCTCACCTTGGATCTCAATCTCCACTTAGTTCAATGGCTTTTTTAATGCCACTGTAATCGAAGGGACAGACCCCTAAAAATGGGCAATTTGTACGGGAGGTGGGAGTAGTTTTTGACCGATCTTTCACATTCAAGAAACCAGCCTCCAGTAAGGGGACAGAAGCTGACATACTAAATTTCGATAGGTACATACTTACAGCTGTGATCGCGGGAACAAACTCCAAAAAGGGGAAGTTTTTATGATAGGTGGGAGTAGTTTTAGTCTGATCGGGATCATCTTAGAACTTAACCTCCGCTTAGAGCATAGAAGCTTTTGTTCCAAATTTCAACCTTATATCTCTTGAACTACAGGTGTAATCGAGGGGACAGATTCCTAACAGGGAGAGTTTGTATGGGGGGTGAACGGAGTTTTTGACCGATAGGGCTCAAAACTTAACCTCCGCGTAGACCAGAGAAGTTTGTGTTCCAAATTTCAGCCTTATATCTCTTGAACTACAGCTGTAATCGAGGGGATAGACTTCAAACAGGAGGAGTTTGTACGGGCGGTGTGAATAGGTTTGCTCGAATAAGTTCATCTTAGAACTTACCATCCGCTTTAAGGATATAGGCTTGTGTTCAAAATTTAAGATCTATGTATTGTAAACTACTGCTGTAGTTGCAGCGACAGTTTACCAAAAAGGGTCAATTTGTGGTTGGGAGGGGGGGTGTGTGCGACAATTTTTTGACCGATCGGGCTCATTTTAGAACTGGATCTGCGCTTAAAGCATTGAAGCTTGTGTTTCTAATTTCGGTGTAATATCCCTTGAACTACAGATGTAATCGAGGGGACATATTCCTAACAGGGGGAGTTTGTATGGGGGGTGTAGGTATTTTTTGACACAAAAGATTTGGATTTTATAGTAATTAGCCAACAACAACCAACGTTTTATAAAAAACGCTTATGCTGACCATAAGCAAATTGAGTACTTGTTACAAATATAAATATAGCATTCATCACTTCTGGCGCACGCGACTATCCTGCGAGAATTCCAAATCTGTCTCAGTGACCAACATTTCCTCGCTTTTGTCAACATAAACTTTGTAATAAATGTATAAACGGAAATTGAGTTTTTTTTTCTACTATTCATCACTCCTAAGCAGTTTACCCTAATGTACACTTATGGGATCGTATCTGTCATGATTTATGTGGAATAACAAATTTGTTTACTCTTAGATTTTTTTTTGCTGTTCTACATTCGTTATTTTTGAACTTGGTTTTCCCGAGATTGCTGTTGGGTTGTCTTCGACAAAACTCAAACGTTGCGTTATTTTGTTTTTTTTATTATTATTTTCCATACATTTTTGAGTGACATATTTGATGACAAGAGCTGTTGGCATTATCATCATCTTGTTGTTGGTTGGTTGGTTGGTTGGATGTTTAACTTTACATTGACAAGTAACTAAAGGCACCTGTCACCGCTGGCCCAGCATTACGTTACGCTGGAAAAAGTTCATACGCTATGTAGATTGAATATAAATGCGTATACCCTGGCACGCACTTTTATACCGCGGCAAGGATACCGAAATGGAAATATTACATAAATCCCATAAAAATTTCAGTGCGTTCACATACACTTGGGGTTGGGTTGCTGTTGTTTTTTTTTTTTCTTTTGCCACTGCCTCTTCCTTACACTGACTGTTCTTGTTGTCTATCCTCTTAGTGGTTTTGGGAAATGTCAAGTATTTATCCCTTATGGTACTAAGCATCTCCACACACAACCTATATTCGGTTCATGCATGCATTGGGTATTCTCCTAATAGTATAGCACTTCTGTCGTGGCAAATGTGTCGCTTTAACAAGATTACAAGTAACTATACAATGTATACGCTGCTCTCATCACTTGAATTTCTTTTCGGAAAAGTCACTGATACCATTGCGTTATCACGTATCTAAGTGTGTGTGTATCTGTGAGTGTAGGGAGGTTACGCTTATAGATGATTTAACTCCCTGAAGAGTTTTAACCGATTACAAGGTATGAATTATGGTATAGGATTGTTTGTTTCGTGTGGTATGTTGCGGTATAGGAAGAGTGTTCTCATCCTTGCAAATTCCCACCAAGGTTGCGGAATATAAATTGTGAAATATGAACCATTCATTTTTTATGGATAAAGCTGTTAAAGAAAGACAAAATTGAAAACGATAATGCCAACGCAGATGAGCAAAAAACAAGGTAAATTGTTTTTTTTTTATAAAATGTTTGTGTACGCATTGCTGACGCTATCTGGTAACAGTGCACAGTTAATACTACATATTTTATTAGATGTCTATAAGATTATGCATATAATTTTACAACTTGTATATCCTTTTATTGAGTGTTGTAAAAAATATTGAATTTTTTTTAGTAGAAATGTTAAAGGACTTCAAATTTTTTGCAAACGAAACGAACTGTCTATTGCTTTCCGATTTACATATGTGAAATAATTGTAAAGTATATAAGATATGAATTCGTATTCGATGGATACTGCAACACGTAGACAAGTCATAATTTTAAATAGGTGGAGTAAACCTTTCAGTTTTTCAGATTTTAAATATCAATACACAATTTTAAAAGTACTGTTTTAAATTTTTTGTGCAAAATTTGACTTAATTTAGTGTAACTATGGGGGCAATTTCGGCCATATGTATGGGAGGTACCAGAAGGGGTATGTCAAATAATTCGGTTTTATGAAGCTTTGTCTACTAGGGTTTCGGGTGTCGGTAGTGTGATACAAGGTAAAGCTTTTGATCAGTTTAACTTGGCAAACCCAGAATGATCCTTGCCAATTACACTTCAAGTCTAATCACAGAGCTCCGTATTTGTGTGGAGGCCTGTCGCCTGTAAACGTACTTTTGACACCCGTCAGAGCATAATGAGCGGAACCCCTTACAGCGTTTGACCCAGAATCGACGGCTGTAATAAAATTCTGGCAGGAGGAGACAATTGCGACAATTGCGGGTTGTACGCTGGGCTTGCAACCCGCCTCCGATGTTTGAACTATTGCGATGAGAAGAGGTAAGAAAGAATAAAACGAACCCCCCAAAATGTTGAAGACCACCGCAAACGAATTAAGGAACATGATTTGAGGATATGCAGAGCGAAATACGTGTGGCAATATCCCGCCATCAGCTCATGGAGAACATTTGGGTGTAGGAGATCATGCTTGGGGATTGGAGTCTCAGTCTGTTATGTCCTATGTTCAATAAAGGGTATTTTAGTGGGTGTAAGATCGACCGAGGAATAAGTCAATTATCAATTGCGTACAAGGTCCTTTAGAACATATTGTGTAAGCGTTTAAAGTCGATTGTAGAAAAACTAATTGGAACTTATCAGTGCGGCATGAACCATGAGTTGTAAGAGGTTTACCACGACATCGGCGTAGCTAAAAGAGTCAGAATCCAACAACTACGATGGCTTGGACATGTTGCCAGGATGGATGTAAATGCTCCAGCGAGAAAATTTTTTTGAAGGTGAACCTGAAGGACTGCGCAGAGTCGGGAGACCCAAACTTCATTGGAAGGACCAAGTGGTTGGCGACGTGCCACCATCTTGTAGAACTAACCAGAGAACGCACGCAAAAGTCTGAAACGTGTTTAATACTCAGACCTCTATTTTATGAACCAACTTCATAAATTGTAATTAGAGTTTCTCTTTTTCCCGGACTTTTCATTTCCCGGGAAACCGGGAAAAATTTTTGCCTTTCCCGGGATTCCCGGGAATTCCCGGGAAATTTCGCGCAGTAGAAAAACAAGACAAACTATGTTAATTTTTTCAATTTTGTAGTATGTACATATCGCTCATTTGGTGCAAGACCGTCATATCACAAAAAAAAATCAATTTCGAGATAAACGCGTTCAAAGTTTTCATTTTACACCCAACTTGTACGAAATGGAGGAATATAAAAAGCTCTCATGCGGTGTGTATGAAAGATATTAATATGAATTTTTTACACAACATGGAGTATGATTAAATGAACAATTCCACTGATGTTGGGCTTATTGTCAGAAGAGCATTCAATTAAATGGTGAAATTTTCCGTTGCTTTTCCACTTACTTCGTAAAATTGAAAATCCTTTTTTATCGAGTTATTAAGTAGTCTATTACTTGATGCAACATTTGCATTTGTGATGGCATCAGTTAAAATATCGTCAAATGGTCTTTTGGTACTAATGTCACAAATAGGAATTTCGTCCGATTCCAGAACTTTGTCGATAACGTCTAACGTCGAGTATAAATAAGCAGTGTAAGAAGCAGTTTGAAATAAGTTATTAGCATTCTTATCAAATACTGTTGGATCTTTAAGATACTTCACTAAAGAATAAAATCGCTTGTCACTTCTTTCTTCAATTCGCTTCTAAAATTTGCTCTGCCAAAGGTGTTTCAATTTCCCGGGAATCCCGGACGAATTTCCCGGGAAACCGGGAATTAAAAATGACCGGGAAATCCCGGGACAGAAACTCTAATTGTAATGAGCCACTTAAGTAATTAGTTTAGGTTTTACTCGAGTTATCCTGCCCACCAGCCAACCAGCAAGCCAGACAGACGTACGTGGCTCAATCGCTTCAAAATCCTAAAACGAATGTCGCCTTAAGAAAAATTTGTATACCCCATCTTTAGGGTGAGGGGTCTGACATTTTGTGTATATAAATGATTAGCGTCGAAGTCGAGTTACAAATGTCCGTTTGTCTGTCAGTCCCCGCTATTACAGCCGCAGTTTAAGATATATCCAGCTGATATTTAGAATTAAAACTTCTATTCTCTAAACGAAGATTAAGTTTTAGGATGAGCAAGATCATGCAAAAACTACTCCCACCTCCCATACAAACTGCCCCCTTTATTTAAGGGTTCGTCCCTGCGATCACAGTCGTCGCTTAAGAGCTACCAAGCTTAAATTATATTATTTTCTTCTATTCTCTAAACGAGCAACATTGGGCAAGATCTCTAAGATGAGCAAGATCGGGCAAAAACTACTCCCACCTCCTATATAAACTTTCCCTTTTTGGTGGTATGTCCAAACACTTCCTTTATGGGGTGTTCGTCTGTCTGTCCCGCGATTACAGCAGTAGTTTGAAAGCTATAGAACTAAAATTTGGTATACAAGCTTTTATTCTTTAAACGGAGGTCAAGTTATAAGATGAGCGAGTTCGGGCAAAAACCACTCCCACCTCCCATACAAAACTCTCCATCTTTGGGGATGTCCCTCTATTTGTCCCCTAATTACAGCCATAGTTTAAGAGTTATAGAGCTGAATTTTCATATACAAACTTATATTCTCCTCCGAGCTCCCATGCAAACAATCCCTTTTTGGGAGTTGTACGTATATGATTCCCTGAAACTATAACTTTAATTTAAGAGCAATCGAGCTGGAATTTGGTATAGAAGCTTATATCCTTAAAACGGAGGTTAAGTTATAAAATGAGCAAAACCTACTCCCTCCTCTCGTACATAACTCCCCCTGTTCGGGATTTAAACTATTCATAACAATATTCTCAGCACATATAAATAATTTAAGATCAGTATTTAGCATTTCAGTGAACAATTATTGACAAAGAAAAAAATGGATGCGTGAGGCAAAAAGTGACGTCCAAACTCCCATTTTCTTAATAAAATATAGTTGTAGTGAAACTAATCAGTTATCATTGTAATTTTTACAAATGGTTCAGATACCCTTGAACTTATTACCTTGCTAGTTTATTGTTTACGTTAACATTTTAAAGAAACAGTTTGTCATTTCTAACAATTTAAATATAGATTTAAACAAAAACGTTTTTCCACTGTAATAAAAAAACACTGCATTCGTATTCCAGTTAACTCATTAGCTTAAGCTATATATCCCATTTACCACCTTCATATGGTCATCCCTGCTGCCTATTTGTCTCATTTCTAATATCAATTAAGTAAAGTGTATGTAGTACATGACATATCGTCTACACAGTCTGATAGATAGCAGAACACACAATTCGTTCTAAATTAATTGAAGTATGTACACAGTACGTGTATAAGCTTGTAAAATAAACGGTTAATTAATTAATTTGTAGAAAGTAGAAAAGAAACGCGTCATACGCAATAATACGTAATCGTATCGTCATCTTTGATATCATAGGTAATTTAGGTAAACCATTAAATATTCAAGGATGATAGACGTTGTGACGTGAAACTCTAATATTACTAGCAGACCGGTAATTCTAAAAATACTAATGAGTGGCCACGTGTTGGTTAAATTCAAATTCGATTTTTGGATTTTTTGGTGTGTTATTAACTTGTACGGAAAAGGAATTTGACTGCCTTAAACTAAAGCAAAAATCTTTGCACCGCATGAATAAGATATGAGATGGTTTCTCGCCCACCAGACCACTGCTGCAAAATCAGTTTTCTCCGTGCTATTTGTTGCCAAGGTCCAAGCTACTTTGGGTAAAATAGTGCTTTGATTAACAATCCTTCTGGTACCTTCCATTTAAATAAGTTAATAATATTCCTGCCAAATGTCTTGCAGTCATTATTTGAATTGCCAAACTTTTTTTTAAAGTTTTACGTTTGTTAATTTATTAAAAAGTTACATAATGTAAATAACGTTCAGAGCTGCTATTAAATTTAACTACAATTTAATATAATCAACTCTAGCCAAATCAAGGCTTAAAATTGCTTAACATATGTCAGTAACTGCTGAACACTTTTGCCGACTTATTAATATTCATATTCGTCTTCAATTCCAGTTATTCTTTGAACTCATACCTAAAACTCAGATGATTCATAACCTCTCACAAATAAACTGAAAAGCAGATTTGTTTAACTAAACACACCTACGACCCATTTCGAAGTCATCTATTTCAAAGAAATACAATGTTTTTTTTCATCAACTATTCGATCGCAAATGAACCCTTGCGACACAATTGCATGTGTGTACATTCATCAATGTATACCTTTATACATGCATACATAGACATCAATCCAGCAACTATGACAAATGTAAATCTGAAAGCGACACATCTTTTCTTTATGATATCCTTAAGAAATCACCAAGAAACTTGGCCCGTTTATTTTTTTGCAAAGCAAATATGCCCCTCCACTTAGCCTATGACGAATGAGCTATTGAAGAAGGCGAGATGAAGAGGAAAGCGTTCAGTCAAATATGTAAACATCATCAAAAAATTGGCATTCTAAACACGGTTCGATGTTTATGCCAGCAACTACAATAACTACTACAACAACAAGAATAACAAAAGATGTACCGGGGTAAGCAAAAAGTTCCAGCCCAACACGGGCAAAGAACGCAGCGCAACGATTTATTTTTCTACTCAATATTGTGAGAAAAAGAAATCCTTTGGCAGCACAGGACCAAGAGTGTGCGTCTGGTTTTATTACACTGACAAATGTTGCACACAGCCAAAGTACCTAACAAGTTATAAATGGCAACGATAAAAAAATATATAGGTATACCTGCCTATTGCGAACGGGTGAACGTTAGAAAATTGATGCTTTATAGGAAGGGGGTTTCAATAGGAACGTTGGAATTTCGAGAACCTAATATGTAAAGCATTGCAAATAAAAAAAAGTTGTAATTTTACTGATCGCCATTGAAGAGACTTTTGACAGGAATTCAAAAGTTCTAAAGTTGATTCCCAAAAAATGAAACTCTTTCTCAAATTTCTTGGGAGTACAAATTTAAGCTTCTTGCTTTATTGAGATCTTCTTAAAGACTAAAAAACTAAATGACAATTATAACTAAAACGGTCCTACCGTTATGCATTTGTTTAACGTATGTATATGAAATTGTAAAATATAAGAAAATATGTACTAAAATATGTACGTATATAAAGAAACTGTTCTCTAAAGAGAGTATGTGCTAAATTGAGATTATTCGAATTTGAGAACAAAAATAAGCATTTAACTCTTTAATCTTAACCCTCTTCGGAGTCAGGGGGACTCCTGGTCAACTGTTGAACATGGCTTCAACAGCCATTAAAGACAAATAAAGTATGTTAGAATTCTTTAACGTTAGTTGTCAAGTTGTCGCCTTATATATTATATATGAAACTAAATCAGACCCTAAGGGGATTGAATTTCAGAAGTATGGTTTTTGGACTGATACCCAAATATGAATGCTAATAGAAAACAAAATATGGAATATTTGATTTATGTATTTATGTGTTAATTTTTTACAGTAAAATAAATATTAATGTTGGCGGATATACTTATGTAACACATGATTTTGGGACTCAATTATGAGAACTGCACGTGAAAGTAGCCCCAAAAAGAAGAAGTTCTCCATCATTCGTTTTGTCAAGTTACATACTATAGTAATTTGATGCCGCTTTGAAGTTAGTAAGTATAGTATAGGAGAATTTGTCACGTTTTAGGCTCTTTTGTTATATTGTTATATGGTGGCGTATGATTATCATAAGTAATATTCCACGTAAATCATACGCCACGGAGTACAACAGTTTTATTGTATGTCAATGAATGTTACATTATTCATACCCAACTGTTATTTAAAGTCTCTCTAATAATTGGCTCAATTTCACTAACACATTTCCTTTCCGCCCACAGTCAGTACCCTTTCAAGCATGAATGCGCCGCCTATCGTATATTACGAAAGCTAACAAAACTCAATGGTTCATGACTATAACCCCTTAAGCCAAAGGCGTGCAATTTAACAGCAATGCGTGGTTGAATCAGGCAAAAGAAAAAATCTGCTAAGAAAAACACAGTGAAAATGTGAGGGCAAAAGAATGAAGAAGTAATATACTGGCAATTTTGATGGCACGCAGAAGCCTATAACATACATACCTACATTCTTACCTCACTGGTACAAAGCACCAGTAGGTTAGGTAAGCGTGTATGCGGCCATAAATGCTCGCACATTTGAATTTCCACTCACATACATCGTTTCAACAACAAACACACAAATACAACGTAAACACGTGTATTTACCTATTCAAATACTATGATTACTTCACCCTTTATGCTATGCTATGAAACCTACAATCGAACAGCCGCCAAGGCAATAATAACAACAGAAATAACACATCATCAGTAGAGTAGAGTGGCTTCATCATTCCAGAGAAAAAGGATCTATTTTAGGATTACTCCCGAAATCGCTTATCGTTTGAATAATAGAATAGAACAATGAATACGAGCGCCCATTTGTTTGTTTCCACCTGCTCAACGGTGAAATTGAATGAAATGCTGCTTTATATTTGCCGATGCGATTGATTTCGATTGAGCACAGGTTTCTATATTGTATGTGGTCTTGGAAATGGTGTATCATTTATTATTTCGCTATTATGTTATAGCTAAAGATTTTAATAGAAATATGTAAAACCAGTCCATTGATATTGTTAATGTTTAAGGTTTTGAAATGGTCAATACATTAAATCTACCTTCTACATAAATAAATCTTATAAACTATGGGGATGGGAAATTTGTGCTGGTAGCACCATGTAAAAGATTGACGCAATTTGTTATGGTAGTTTTTAGTCTTAGTAATAGTTGCGCTTAGTTTTAGTAATTTCTGCAAAATAGTAATAAATTACTTAAAATTTTTTCTAAATAAAAGTATGTTTTAGTGGTATTTATTTATGAATGTTAAGTATATTTCGATACTAGTGGACCCGGCAAAGCTTCGCTTTTGCTTACTTGGCGAATACTGTTTTTGGCTGGCTTTCTCAAATACCTAAGCTTATGCCTCGATGTTGTACGCTCTGTAAACAATTCGTTATTCCAAGTTACTCCTTAGCCTGATTAAACTAACAACGTCTCACTAACAGATATTTAAAACATCCGTCAGCAAATTCATATTTATAGCGCTTAGTACTATTTATATTACCTTATATAGTCCTAAAAATATTTTTCCCATTTCAATTCTGGCCACTGACCGGAAATAAAATGCTTACCTTCATATTGCCGATGGTCGAAAATAAATATTTTGTTGGTAAATTCATGTCTGCCTTGCCGAGTGCTATAAAGGCTCATTCACACTACTGCCATCATTGTCAGTATTTCCCTTTAAAATGTGTCAGAATCGTCTAAATGAGGTTGTTTTGTGAGAATTTACCGACAAACACTCTTTGACGAATTATTGCCAACATTTTTGTTAAAACATACTGACGCAGTAGAAATAGTTCTTTAAATTTACTGGCACAACTCGGAAAAACATGTTGCCAAAAATTGTCAGCAAATAAAATCTAAAATAATTATTATATAAAATATAATTTAAGAAAAAACTCTTCTTGTCCTTGCTCTTTGCTTCAACAACAGTACTTTTTGATAAAAAATAACAGTTCTTTTTAATAAAATAAAATAATTTTTGTGTACAATAAAAGTAACTTTTAATAAAATAAAAAGGCTCCACGAAAAGCCCCCCAATGAAATAACGCCCAGGAAATAACCCCCAATGAAATAAACCCCAAAAATTAGGAAATAACGCCCAAAAACAGTGAATGGGAATAACATCCAAAAATAAATAAAATAAACCCCAAAACGAAAACGAAACAACCCCCAATATTTGGGAGTTATTTCATATGAAATAACACCCAATAATGAAAATGAAATAACCCCCAATGAAATAAACCCCATCAGCAACAAAAATGAAATTATGCCCAAAATTCATAAAAGAGTCAGTTTCACCAAGGATTTCATGAAGTCAATATGGACCAATAGCAAAGTCGCAAATGAAATGAAATGAATTGTGTGGATCTAGGTCGTTGTAGCCCTGCTCTACTTTTGCAGTTTGGAAGACAATTTGCCTTTTACGTTTGGCCTTCACACAACCACCTCCTCTGTTCACAAGCAAAACAAACTTTCTGCTTTAATTGAATTCCTCCTTCTGAAGAACTGTTACAAATTTAAAAAAATTTCCATTCTTAGATATCATTCTCAAAATGAAAAAAATGCTCGTAGCATATTATTGATTTTCTATCCGTCAATATGAACACAAATGGTATAGATATTTCCGTTTGTGTTCATATTGACGGATAGAAAATCAACATTCAAAAGATATTGTAATGTATTCACAGGCTTAAAGTTTTCTCGTAAAAGGCCTATTTTTATATAATTATAACCCCCAAAAACGAACAGCTTTAAAAATGAAATAACCCCCGAATAAAAAATGAAATAACACCCAAATTATACACGCTATGAAACAAGCCCCGAATTTTAAAAATTTGGTGGGTGTTATTTCATTGGAGATTATTTCATAATTTGAAAACGACAAATGAGGAATGAAATAATTCCCAAAATAAATGAAAAACCGCCCAAAAAATTTGGGAGTTATTTCATATGAAATAACACCCAAAAATGTATGAAAAAAATTTGGGGAATATTTCATTTCTCGTTTGGGCGTTATTTCATTGGGGGGCTTTTCGTGGAGCCAATAAAAAAATAAATTAAACTTTTTGGTAAAATAAATATACTTTGAAGTACAATACTTTTTGAGTAAATATATTGTACCTTTTGGTATCGAATATTATCTATATATCAAATACTAGCTTTCCCGCGTTGCTATTGTAAGAACCAATAAACCTTCTTAAGATTAAAAGCAATACAGTTAAAACGCAAACATTATAAATTTATTATTATTTAGCTTTAGTTGTCAGGTCTGGATGGTGGTTCCAGTTACGACATCTCTATTTGTTGTGTATACCACAAATATGCAAATTTAGAAAAAACTGTTCTTTTCGCCAAATTATTCGTAGAGGATTGTACAACTTTCGCCTTGTTTATCCCTAAAACTACGAATTTCGCAAACTCCCCTCGTATCGTATCGTAGTTTTTTGATTATACCCTTAGAGGCTTGGTCTGAGCAATGTTGACATGTTTGTCCCTATGTCTTCTTAAAGCACGAATTAAAAAAAAAAAAAAAACTTGATCGTATCACACAACATATTTATAAAATAAACATTCACCAAAATTTTCGCGATTCTGCATACAGTCGTTGGGTCTGAGCGATAGTACCAGTCTTTTCCTTTTATTGGCCTTTTTACCCTTCAGCTACGTCACAGAAGTAACCTACATGCCAAATTTCAAAGCTCAGTAAGTGATATGATAGAAATTGTTAATTGTTAATTTTAACAATCGGTCCATTAATAATGTTGATGATACGATTTATTCAAAAGGGGCGTGACACCGACCATTTGTCAGCAAGACGTAATCCTCCTTGAACCCATAATGTATGTATAAAATCTCATCTGTATACCTCTAATGGCTCGTTAGATACAACAAATTCAAATATCAGTTTGTGTGGGTGGTGCCACGCCCCTTTGTCTGATTATTTTTTTTACATAGTCTATGATAGAGGCCCTACAGAAAGTAATTATGATGGGCGCCCACTTTCCATAAAAAAGTATTTTTCTTGTACGACCAACAAATCTATCAAATCTCGACTTCGTACCTATAATGGTTGAAGAAATATAGCCATTTCAAATTTTGAGCTGTATGTGAGAGCGCCACGCCCATTTTACCCCCTTGCAGTCCGAATTTCCAAAAACACCTACTTAGTGCGCACCTACGTCATATTAGGAACCTACATTCCACATTTCAAGGATTTAGCTTTTGCCGCTTGGCCTGGGCAATGATTAGTCAGTCACCAAAGCCTTTTATATATAGATTAAAATACAGTTTTGTCACGCCATCTTCGGCGTGAACCCGAAGTGCCGAGTACTAACTGTGTATCAAATTTTATCTCTCTAGGACTAAAATAGAGTTTTGCCACGCCCCCGTCTCCTATGATCTAAAATTTTTAATTTTGTCTGCATATTAAAATTCGTGTTGTGGTGTACTATCTGCGTTCCAAAATGTATATCTATAGGGCGAAAATACTGTTTGGCCATGCCCTCTCCGCCCACTGACCCAAAATTTAAATTTGGTTTGCATATTTATATTCGTGTTGTCGAATACTCTCGGTGTACCAAATTTTACCTCTCTAGGGGTAAAATATAGTTTTGCAAACGCCCACTCTGCCAACTGATCCAAAATTAAAATGTCGTCTGTTTATTCATATTGGTGTTGTCGAGTACTATTTGTGTACCAAATTGTATCTCTCTGGGGCTAAAATGCAGTTAAGCCCAGCCCTCTGATCCAAAATTAGAATATCGTTTTCATATTTATATTCGTGCTGTCGAATACTATCGGTGTACCAAATATTATCTCTCTAGGTCTAAAATACAGTTTGGTCACGCCCACTCCGCCCACTGCTCCGAAATCAATATATCGTCTGCATATGCATAATCGTGTAGGCGAGAACTATCTGGGTACTAAATTGTATCTCCCTACCTCTACAAATTTGTTTTGCCACGCCACTCCGCCCACTGGTCCAAAATTCAAATTTCGTTCACATATTCATATCCGTGTTATCAAGTACTATCTGTATATCAAATTTTATCTCCCTAGTTCTAAAAATAAGTTTTGCCACGCCCATTCTGATCATAGGGTCAACAATTAAAAAAAAAATGTATAGCCTACGGCAATGTCCATATAAAAACTTACTTAATCTCCCGTTACACCCCATGAATGGGAATTAACACGCTTTCTATTTTAGAATCACAACAAACGGCACCTACTTGTTTGTCGACGATTGCCAACATCACTGTTTGAGAAGTTCTTACTAGACATGCCGATTAACTCGACACTTATACTGCGAAGTTGCTGTCGACAATATCGAGGGGCGGGCAATGAAAGAAAAATGCAGATGACTGTAGCCGGGAATTGAGTCACGGATATCCCGTATGGTAATCGCGTGTTCTAACAACTGTGCCTCTGCCGGTCCATATAGTACATTAAAAAATTCATTCAAATCGGTTTAGCTTTTTAGGCGTGATTGAGCCACATACATACAAACACACAAACAAACAGACAAACATTCACATTTAAAATATTAATAGGGATAGGGATGTAAAGAACACCCTATAAATGGTATTGTTTAGCTCCCGAGTTATTAAAATTGGCCGATTTTTAAATGAAATTAATGGAGCGTAAACGGCTGCAGATGGTACTTTCATTCGTAAGGCCAGACGTTTACAACAGCTATGTCCAAGGCATATTTTTAATAAGACTACATATAGTACGATAACATATTTAGTAATATGTGCCTCATATTTTACACATGCTTCTAAATTTACGTTTACAATGTTCTGATCTCTAATAATAATAAGCAATTAAATACAACCATATACAATATCAAGAAAATTCAGATTCACACTTTGCCTTTAAAGCAGCTATAAATTTGGGTGTAAGTAAAACCCCTTTTTTGGTTTATTATATAAGTAGAAAAAGAATTCCACACAATTTATGCAGCAAATATAAAGCATATATGAAATATTTTAGCACATCTACCAAAGGTACGTATACGTCACGATGACAAATGTTTCTTTATAAAGCTATTTTTAAGGTACTAAAATATATGCATGACAATATCTTCCGGTGATTTAACAAAAAAAGTCTTATCCTGTATATAATCAGTCTTTGAGTGTTAGAGAAAAAAACAAATGTGTGTGTGTATGTACAACACGTTGAAAGATTTCTTTACGACTCTATGTTATTGAAATTTTCAAAGCAAGAAAAATAAACAGGGTAGATATAAATATCCTCGAAAAGAGTGTTATTTTATAAGCGCAATGCGAATGAAACATTATTATGCGTCATATATTTCACTGCTTTGAAATATTTGAATATTGTTGTTTGTTAATGTTAATACGATCTACTTTATTTAGCATAAACTAGGAAATGAGAAATTCTACAAAATGTTAAATGTCAAGTCTATATAATAGGGGGGCGGGGGAAAGAAATGTGTTTGTACAGTCGCATAGTCGAAGTTGTGTTTCATTGGCAATAACGGTAGCGGGAGAATTGCTCCAATTCAAGTATGTACATTTCTTATGTTTGCCAAATATTAATTTTAGGAGATTTGTGTTGCTTTGTTATAGTCAAAAAATTTTTAGAATTCAATAATACTTCGGCTTAGTATAAAGCATAAGCTGGTTGGTCTGTAAGGCAGTATAACATTTTTTACGTGAAACTGGCTACTCAGTTTAATGCTTCCTGGGGCATTTGCCTTTTAAAGGACTTTAAAATATATTTTATTTTTATATAATATGCGTTTGCTTTGTTCAGCTTAAGATTATGCAATTGATAACAACTGAAATTGATTTATGTATTGCTTAGGCTGCTAAACAATCGTGCCGGGAATGAGTTAGCATTTTACTGTACTGCTTTAGAAATTCGAAAAATAAAAACTTAAATGTGCCATGCATCTTTAGACCAAATTCATTTCACGACTATTTGGATGATTAGTGGGCAGGATAACTCGAGTCAGCCTTAAGAGATTTTATATAAAGTTACCAGTATTAATATTTTCCAAAATTAAGTATTGATATTATAAATTGACATAACCCACCCCTTCTTGCATTTCCATACAAAATTACCGTTTTTGGATCATTTTTATTTCTTCCATAACTTCCAAACGAGCAGCTGAATAATATTTGAATTTGGTAGGTTTCATTATCTTGCAATGGTAGAAAAATTCTCAGAAAATAGAAACCTTTGCCTCACTCCTTCTTATACCCCCTTACAAATGAACCGAATTGACCCTCATAGTTAAATATGCATATCTTTTTTGTAATTACCCAAAATTCAGCCATATTCTGGTGCCTCCCGTACAAAATGACATATTTTTTGAAATATCCGAACTTCTCCAATAACTTCCAAAGGGACAGCTGGAGGACATTTAACTGTTGTCATGAACAGTAGACAAAACACACCCTCAGTAAAAACATAAAATTTTGTTAATAAAATACATAATCTGAGCACTTTCTCGTCGGTTGCATTGACATTATTCCTTGATTTCTAAAGTGGGCGAAATGGTACATTTGAGGTACCAGAAGGACTGTGGCTAGACTTCCAAGTTTTTCTCAAAAATTCCATCCTGTTATAGCTTAACAAAATACAGAATTTGGGCACGATCGGTTTGGGTGTGTTTATATTATTACTCGATTCCCAAAGTGGGCGGAGTGGTACATGTGTATGGGTCGTACCAGAAGAGGCGTGGCACTATTTTCAATTTTTTCTCAGAAACTTTATCCAGTTATAGCTTAACAAAATACAGAATTTGGGCACGATCGGTTTATGTGTATTGATATTATTACTCAATTTATAAAGTGGGCAGAGTGGTACATTTGTATGGGAGCTACCAGAAGGGGCTTGGCTAGTCTTCTAGATTTTTCTCCAAAACTTTATTCTGCTACAGTTTTCCTAACGACGGACTTTTGGCACGGTCGCGTTGGATTTATTGATATTATTACTTAATTTCTAATATGATCGTGGCCACGTAGCCCATTTCGAATACCGTTAATAGTTTTGTGGAAATATTAAGCCATGCAAAGTTTCAAAACATTTGGTTGCGTCTTTCGAAAGTTATCGTGCGTACCAGCCAGACAGACAGACGGACATGGCTCAAACGACTTCAAAAGTCACGAATTGAATTTGGTTCAAAGAAACATAGGGTCTAAAGTGACTCCTTCTATGGGTTTAACTTTTGGGTCGCATTTAATTATATATACCCTCCTTCCCGTAGGATGAGGGTATAAAAATCTATACCATTGTTACTCCCATTGTGGTACCTTCCATACAAATGACCGAATTCCTACTCATAGTATTACATACATATATTTTTTGTAAGTACACCGAATTCAGTCAAACTGTGCGTGAGATGTACGCTTATAAAAATTTGACTTAGAAATGAGTGTTGACCCTATCGGCTGACCCCTTTTGGTACCTCACATACAAAATGACCTATTGGTTTCCAACAGACAACTGGAGGATATTTAAATTTATGTAGTCAATTTATATATATACAGTCGGCAGAGATTGTGGATATACATTTCTGTGAAAGTATGCGATGCCACACCTCTTTTGTAACAAAATCATTACATCGGCCAAATAAATGCAACGACTGCAATGAAGTTTTCACAGTGGGTACTGTCCGTAGGGCCTCTATCATAGGCTTTATGAAAAATTAATTAGACAAAATGGGGTTGGCACCGCCCCCACAAACCGAAATTTCAATCGGTTATATCTTACGAGCCATTGGGTTTATGAAAATGAGAGTTGCTACATAGTTACTGGTACAAAGGGGATTACATCTCCTTTATCATAGGCTCCTTAAAAACAAACCGAAATTTTAATCTTACGAGCCATTAGATGTATGAAAATTAAATTTTCTACATATGATATTGGTACAAGTTGGATTACGTCTTGTCGGGAAGTGGGCGGTGCCACGCCCATTTAAAAAAAATATATATCGGCCAAACAACTGAATTGATTGCAATGAAATTTTCACTTTGTAGTACTGTACGTAGGGTTTCTATCATAGACTAAATGAAAACATAATTAGAGAAAGGGGTTTGGCACTGCCTACACAAACCGAAATTTCAATCGGTCATATCTCACGAGCCGTTAGAGGTATGAAGATGAGATTTGCTACATATACGCTGAAGAAGGGGGTGTCACGCCTCTTTCAAAAACATAGTTATTTCGCTCATATTAATGGACTAGGTGAAACTGCTGTAGATAGGATGACGAAAATTGGGGTGGTTTTGCACTATATCGAGTAACGTTAGCTAAGAAGGAATTATTGGGGTAAAAAACTGGTAATTCTTAATATTTCCGGAGTTACGTCAATCAAAAGAGCCTAAAACGTGACAAATTCCCCTATATGATACTTATTAACTTCAAATCGATATTAAATAGTTATGGCATTTAACTTGACAAAACGAATAATGCGGAACTTATTTTTTTTGGGGCTACTGGCACGTGTAGTTCTCAGAATTGAGTCCCAAAATGTGTGTTGTATTGTGTTGTACTGTATAATGTTAGTATTTTAACTGTATTGCTTAAACTCTTAAGCAGATTCATTGTAAGTACGGGTGGAACAACGCGAGCCGGGTAAGACTTACACAATATTATGCTATTTATCAGTCAGTTCACCTGACTGAAATTTCTTTATGGTCTTAACTGTCGGACTCTTAGTTAAGGGTATAACTGCACTTAACACTTTCATAAAAAAAATGGACGGCTTCCTATCCATTTCAATGTGGCAAACCAATTAAGGACAGTCCAAGAAAAAACATTTTTAAAAACAGCATTTAAAACTTTATTTGAACTTAAACGTATTATTCCAGTTTATATTCGCCCAAACACCATAAAATATTTGTCATTATCTAGGTTTTTTTTTAAAATAACTAACTGTTCATCCCTTCATTAAATTCTGTGAAACAATTTCATCTATATCATCATCAATATCATAGCTGTTTTGATCCTTATCACGACCTCTTCTAAGTTCTCATTATTTTCGCCCAATATGGCTCAATATATCGCCGCAACACAGGACTTTTGGGTGAATTCGCCATTAACGATGATGGACTCAAATATTTTGCGAACTATTTTTCTCTCAAAGACTCCAAGAATAGATATAATCCGCTTGTGCCACTTTTCTCCTATAAATATAGGAATATATTTTCGCTATAGTTTTTGCAATTGTCTCATATATAGATATGCGATCAATTGAAAGAAAATATATCTGCATCCTTGCAAATCCCCAAATACATTTTAGTAATCCTTGTATATATACAGCCTACGAAGCCCCTCTGAGACATCGCTATCGTTATTCAGCGACGGTTCAGCACAAATAATGGCAGGCCTATTACCAGCGTCAGCAACATATAAAGACGATAACGACAGCGATGATGACGATGATGCTGATGATGTACATTCGTACATGTTCACTTATTACCATCCATCTTCCGGGTTTCCACATAACCGAACGGCTGGTTGTATGTGCATACACGAAGATCTGGTATATGTAGCTAGCTGCATGCATGTTGTTCTGTCATTTCATAAATGTACGATACCAGTGATTGAAATGAATTTGCTTGTAAAAATACACAACAAAGGAGAATAGTTTGCAAGCATACTCAAGGAGAAACATCGGAGGCAGGCACAGCGAGAGCGAATGAAGAAAACGTATGGCGGACGTGCTAAAACTTTATTGAGTATATTCAATTTTTCGTAGACATATTGATCGCTAGCAAAAAAGAAAATAAAAACAACAACAGAACAACATGGAAGGCGAGAAGGAAGTTAAAACCCACCATTCAGTTGCTGTGCCCGTGTAGCAAGTAGTAAATGATGCATACTCGGAATGCGATAAAAAAAATGCTACCATAAAACGGCAAAGGAGTTAAAAGCACCCAGTGACTAAAGTACGATGGCCCAAACTATCGACGAGAATGGTACAGATTCGGTTTATAGGAAAAGTGCATGTGTGTGTGTGTGAGTTTGTATGTTATTTGTTTGTATATAGTATGTACAGTACATGTACAACTATGAGCGGATGATGCCATTAAGCAAATTAACATGTAACATGTCGTGTCTGAGAGCACAGCAACCAAAGCCGAAATGATTTTCTTTTTCGTTTTCAGCTTTTTTAGCAACCAATTCTTGGTTGGGGGGTTTTTTTGCTCTCCAGTCATTCTGTTTTTCTGTTGCCCAATGGCAATACCAACAGCCATGAAACGAATGGTTATAAATTTTAACTAAGCCAATTTAATTGAATTAAATTCTGTGTAAATACTGCTAAAAGCACAACGAATTTTTACAAGAACGCTGACAAGGCTATTGGCACACCAAAAAAAAAGGGTCGGTCAGTACTACTATTAATTTTTAATTTCAATTATTGATTTTCCTGTATTTGTGTAGATTTTATAAATGGTCTCTATGGCTGCAATACAAATCTTTGTGGGCAATTTGTATTTACGAATGTTAAAAATTTAATATATGTATATTTTGCTGATAGTCCAGTTGAGAAAAAAAAGTGTAAATTGCAAGGTGTTTGAACTTTATATATTTTTATTAGGGCTGTTAAAATATATAGATTTTTGTATTCTCATTGTATTTTTAAAATAACAACATATGCTTTGATTTTAAATTTAATATGATATTAGCAATTGCAACTTTGATAAAGAAAAACTGAAGACAAGTGACTCTGCTTGTATTTTGGAAATACAAAAGATTATGATCGGTACTGTGTCCTGAGTCCATACTCTTTTATTCTCCGCAATCCAATTATAATTCTTTTAGAAATTTATAGAATCTAAGGAAAATACAAAAGGCTTATGTTGCCGCCACCTACAAAATCTGTATAAATTTAACTGTAGAATCGCCTTGTTTGCACAGTACTAAAAATCTACTTGATTGTCAAATTATTGTCATTAGCAAACTTAACGAAAATTAATGAATTGTCAAGTAGCGTTCCCTAGCATCCGCCCTTTTTATTGAAATTGCTTAAAAGATTGGTTAGAACACGCGGTGCTCTGGGATATACTTCAAATTATAAATTAACTAAAGGATTCTAGCAGTTTTTCCACTAAAAAGTATATCTAAAACATTAATATTTTTTTTTTATAAAATTCCTAATTAATTTGTATTTTATAGGAATTTTAATATATGTACGAATTGCTTCAATAAATATTATTTTCTTTGAAACAAGTAGTACATTATTCAAGATCCAGCGGGAACTGCTAGCGTGGCCAAATTGCCTTTCAACATTTTAAAATTCTTTTTATTTATTTGCCGGATATCTTCCCGGGCCACCTGAAGCGTCAAAGATAACTTGCCAATCTCGCAGTAAGTAGAAAATGGAAACCTCTAATCCACAGGGTCGACAACGCGATCACAATTGTTCACTTTGTCCAAATCCCCCTGACGACGTAATGGTTAAATGCTCCGATTGCTTCAAAGAATTTCACCAATTATGCGTCAAAGCCCCTAACACCGTAAATTATAAATGTCAAAAATGTTCCACGACACGACCTGGTACACCATCACACAGTGTCGTAAGTCAGCGTTCTTCTCAATCGCGCCGATCACAGTCGGCCAGAATTGAGTTGCAATTTCAGCGCCTAGAAGAAGAGCGCGAATTAAATAAAAAACATCTAGAGGAAAAACATTCTCTTAATCGCGAATATCTAAATAAGAAGTACCAACTTCTAGAAGCTGAAAATCTTAACGATAATTCTTCCCTAATTTCACTGTCCGTTCAAAATCTTGATGATAATTCTTCACAAAAGTCACAGTCAGTCCGTAATTGGTTAAAAGATGTTCCGGAACCACGAAACATAGCTGAACCGAATCAGCCTGATTCCAACACAAGTTGCCAACCTGCAACTTCATGTAGAAGGAAAAACACAGGCCAGCAAGCATCACACTTGCCCGAGGAAACAATTTATTATAATATGCCATCCCGTATAACAACTTCACAGTTAAATAACACATCAATTATACCAAACGTATCAAACGAAATGTTGCTCAACAGAAGCGTACCGAACCCAATTGTCACCAATTCTGCTATTAATTCGCGCACCACAATGTCTGCAGCACCAAATTGTGCTACGGGTATCGCCACTCACAGTGGCTATCAACAGCGAATACAGCCTATGACATATGGCATTCCAACCCACCAACCTGTTGTGACATTCGATACTACTATTCAGCCAGATCCATTTTCAGGGAATATCTTGATCCCACCTGATCATTTAAATCAAAACACATCGATAACACATTCAGCGCCACATACATTTTGTGCAACACAGCCCTTCTCGTCCACCATGAATATGCCGCCAAATATGTCTGTCTATCCACAACAAGACATCACTATTCCTCATCAGTTATCGCCAAGTCAAATAAACGCACGCCACTCCGTGCCAAAAGAGCTACCTGCTTTCTCTGGCCAGCCCGAAGAATGGCCTATATTCTTTTCAACCTTTCACTGGTCCACTAAATCCTGCGGGTTCACTGATGCCGAGAACTTGATAAGGCTTCAAAAGTCTCTAAAAGGCCATGCTCTGCAAAGCGTACAACATATGCTGGTTCATCCCTCCAATGTAACGTCTGTGATGCAAATCCTCCAAATGTTATACGGACAACCTGAAAAGATAATTAATTCAATAAAAAGCAAAATTATATCGTCCCCAAAAGTGAACGAAAATAATCTGCATACACTTACCTCATTTGCCATAAATGTTCGCAGCCTATTATCCACAATTCATGCTAGTAATTTGACTGACGAAATTAACAACTCTTCACTTCTACATGAATTGTTGTTAAAATTGCCCTCGTCATATCAAATGCAATGGGCCACTCAAAAAATTTGTTTATTGAATCAAAACAAAAAACCAAATCTAGAAGAGTTTGACAATTGGATATTCAGCATCGGCATGACTGCTAGCTGTATAACAGTTGCCCACTGTAATACTAACAACAACAACAGCCATCATAGCGAGAACATAGCGAAAAACAAAACAACAAACAATAGGGCATTCGTTCACTCTCATCAAGAGGAACGAAAATGTATTGTTTGTGATAACCACTGCAAATCAATCGCTAGCTGCCAAAAGTATATATCTCTTGATCGTGGAGGTAAGTGGAGTGTGGTGAGAAAACACCAGCTTTGCAAATGTTGTTTACATAAACACAAGGGTGACTGCAAGTATAAGACAAAGTGCGGGAAAGAAGGTTGTGAGTATTTTCACCACACTTCTTTACATAAATATAATGAGACGGCGAATCAACAAATACAAGAAACGTCAACCAGTGATAAAAGTGTGAACAATATTCATACAGTAAATAATGAGATTATTAACTCACATTGTGATAAAATAAATGAAATATTGTTCAAAATAATCCCAGTAAAAATATATGGACAAGGCAAACATTTAGAAACATTTGCCTTCATTGACGAGGGATCGTCTATCAGCCTGATAGAAGATTCGCTAGTAAGAGAGTTGGATTTAAAGGGAATACCTAACCCTTTGTGCCTACGGTGGACCGGAGGTATAGAAAGAAATGAAAAAAGTTCAACAAAGCTAACAATCGATATTTCAGGTGAACGTACAAAACGTGTATCAATGGAAGTGTGCACAGTAAGTTCCTTAAATTTACCGACACAGTCTTTGGACTATGGAATGCTGGCGCAACGATACCGCCACTTGCGGAATTTACCAATAAAAAGTTATATTGATGCTGTGCCTAAAATTTTAATTGGACTTAATAACTTCAATTTGGGTATTTCAAGCAAGATTCACGAGGGATCTGCCAAAGAACCTGCTGCTGTTCGTACTAAATTAGGATGGCTTATATACGGTGCCGTAGCTGAAAAACAAAATACAAGTAAGCATTTAAATTTTCACATTTGTGAATGCACTGCAAATAGTGAGGACTTGGATAGTTTAGTTAGGAGTTATTATTCACTAGACAGTGTGGGAATCAGTGTAAAAGATCCCATCCTGGGAGATAACGACAATCGCGCTTTGAATTTATTAAATAAATTTACCAAAAAGAAACAATGCGGCCATTATGAAGTGCCATTGTTATGGAGATATGATATTGTTGAATTGCCTGATAGTTACGGTATGTGTCTGAGGCGTCTAATATGTCTCGAACGTAAACTGAAGCAGAATCCAGATTTGCACAACATATTCAAAGACACAATTGAAAAATATCTATCCAAGGGCTATATACGGAAATTAAGTGCTGATAAAATTAACAGAGCCGACGGGAAAGTATGGTATCTCCCAATATTTGCCGTTTTCAATAAAAATAAACCCGGTAAATCGCGTGTCGTTTGGGATGCTGCAGCAAAATCAAATGGAATGTCTTTAAATACATTCTTGTTGAAAGGCCCCGATCTTCTCGCCTCATTGCCAGCTATTTTGTTTTCATTCCGTCATAAAGCAGTGGCGGTGTGTGGAGATATTGAGGAAATGTTTCATCAGGTTTTAATAAGACCCGATGACCGAGATGTTCAAAGGTTTCTGTGGCGTGATTGCGATCAAAACAAAGAGCCTGATATATATGTAATGGACGTGATGATTTTTGGTGCTACATGTGCCCCTAGTATTTCTCAATACATAAAAAATCGAAATGCAACTGAATTTGAAACTGAATTTCCTGCAGCTGCTAAAGTGATTAAGGAAAATCACTATGTCGACGATCTTCTTGTTTCTGTCGATACTCCTGAAGAAGCAATAAAATTGATTGATGATGTATCATATGTTCATAGACAAGGAGGTTTTAATATCAGAAACTGGATTTCTAACAGCAGCTTGGTGATGAAATCGCGTCCGGATGTTAATGAAAAGTTTAATAAATGCCTTAATTTGTGTGAAGATAAACAATTTGAAAAGGTTCTTGGTGTCTTCTGGGAACATCAACATGATGTTATAACATTTAAAATATCGTCGTGGCTAATGAAAACGGATATATTTTCTTGCACTAAAATACCAACTAAACGCGAAATGCTGCGCATTGTTATGTCAATTTATGACCCCCTTGGTCTCATAGGACATATAATTATGTATGTAAAGGTCTTACTGCAAGATGTGTGGCGATCGAAGACAGATTGGGATGAAAGAATACCAGATGAATTGATGGACAAGTGGACCAAATGGGTTAATATTTTGTCAGATATACAAAATATTAAGATTCCTCGTTGCTATTTGCAATCTTTCCATGATTATAACGGTGTCCAAACTCAACTTCATACATTTGTCGATGCAAGCAGAGAGGGATATGCGACAGTGTGTTACCTACGACTACAGAAAAATGACACTGTAATATGCTCACTTGTTGGATCAAAGACTAGAGTCGCACCGATAAGAATAACATCAGTGCCAAGGCTTGAACTAATGGCGGCCTTAATTGGCGCTCGTTTTGCCAAATTTATAATTGAAAATCATAAAATTCAAATTAGCAATAAGTATTATTGGTCGGACTCAAAAACAGTGCTTAGCTGGATAAACTCGGATCATCGAAAATATCACCAATTCGTGGCATTTCGTATAACAGAAATTTTAGACTTGTCTGCAATCAGAGATTGGAATTGGATTCCTAGTAAGCAGAACGTTGCAGACGATGCTACAAAATGGGCAAAAATTCCTAAAATTTCAGTATCAAATCGGTGGTTTAATGGGCCCGATTTTTTATATCAACCTGAAGATGAGTGGCCAAAAGCAGAGGCTCAACCTGAGACCACAGAAGAAGAAAGTCTACAATATTCATTAGTAATTACAAAATATGAGCCAATATTCGATATAAAAAGATTCTCAAATTGGAATCGTCTAGTAAGATCAGCGGCATTTGTACTTCGTTTCATTATGAATTGTCGTCAACGTACCAGAGAAACGGGCGAGTTAACTCAGGATGAGTTATTAAAATCTGAAAATGTTTTATATCGGCAAGCCCAAATGTCAAAATATGCCTTAGAAATAGCTGCTCTTAAATCGAAAGAACTTATTTCGAGGTCGAGTGAGATTTATAGTAAATCACCATACCTAGATGGAGAAATCTTACGTGTCGATGGAAGAATTGACCAGGCGAACATTCCTGAAGAATATAAACGTCCGATTATACTACCAAAAGAAAGTTATATTACAAAATTAATTATCATGCATCACCATAAAAAACTTCACCATATGAACAACGAAACGGTCATCAATGAAATTAGACAAAAATATTCTATTTCTAAACTTCGTGTAAGCCTTAAATCGGTAATTCGTGACTGCCAAATTTGCAAAATAAGAAAAGCTATTCCTCATAATCCTCAAATGGCTAAACTGCCACGATCTCGCCTTGCATTGTATGAGGCACCGTTTACATTTACTGGAGTGGATTTTTTTGGACCCATATTGGTCACAGTAAATCGTCATAAGGAAAAGCGTTATGGATGTTTATTTACGTGTTTGACAATAAGAGCTGTTCATATTGAAGTGGCACATGCTCTAACTACTAGTTCCTGTATTTTGGCTATTCGCAATTTTATGGCTCGTCGAGGAATTCCAAATGAATTTTATAGCGATAATGGAACTAACTTCGTTGGAGCTGAGAGAGAACTCCGGGAGGCTATGACTGAAGTTGACACTGATGAACTAGTAAGAACATTCACTACTACTACAACTAAATGGAATTTTAATCCTCCAGCATCCCCACATATGGGAGGCGCATGGGAGCGTCTCGTAAGATCTGTAAAAACAGTATTATATAAAATTATGCCATCTAGATCTCCTACCGATGAACTCCTCCTGAGTATGCTTATTGAGGTCGAGAATGTTATAAATTCAAGGCCACTGGCATACGTTCCACTGGATGAATGTAATGATGAAGCTATAACTCCAAATCACTTCCTAGTTGGAAGTTCAAACGGAATGAAGCCGATGACTGTGTGCAACGATAGCGGCGTGGTTTTAAGGCAAAACTGGCTTTCGTCGCAACAATATGCTAATATTTTCTGGACTAAGTGGATAGCTGAATATTTACCAACATTGATTTGTCGTTCTAAATGGCACGAACGGCCGCAACCATTATGTCAGGGGGACTTAGTGATAATTGTCGACCCGTCACTTCCTCGTAATGTTTGGATTCGAGGCAAGATTGTGGAAACGAGATTGGCTAAGGATGGACAAGTCCGAAGTGCAACGGTACTGACTAAAAATGGAATTATGGAAAGACCTGCAACAAAGTTGGCGATTTTAGATGTGGCTGTTAAACAGAAGTCTGCCTGCGATGAAGTTTCTTGCCATACTGCGGGGGGAATGTTGCCGCCACCTACAAAATCTGTATAAATTTAACTGTAGAATCGCCTTGTTTGCACAGTACTAAAAATCTACTTGATTGTCAAATTATTGTCATTAGCAAACTTAACGAAAATTAATGAATTGTCAAGTAGCGTTCCCTAGCATCCGCCCTTTTTATTGAAATTGCTTAAAAGATTGGTTAGAACACGCGGTGCTCTGGGATATACTTCAAATTATAAATTAACTAAAGGATTCTAGCAGTTTTTCCACTAAAAAGTATATCTAAAACATTAATATTTTTTTTTATAAAATTCCTAATTAATTTGTATTTTATAGGAATTTTAATATATGTACGAATTGCTTCAATAAATATTATTTTCTTTGAAACAAGTAGTACATTATTCAAGATCCAGCGGGAACTGCTAGCGTGGCCAAATTGCCTTTCAACAGCTTAAATGCCACCATTATTTATATACTCCTACCCCTTACAAACTATGATTTAAAAATTGAACTCCTGATGGATCTGTATGTCACTTAAAAGACATAGTTTAGTAGTATCATTTGGAAGTGAAAGCATTATCCGATTGGAACCAAATTCAGCTATCTTTTTCCCTGATTCCACTCACTGATTAATTGCTGTATTTTTTTCTAATAAACTCAGCATTTTGCGTCATAGTGTCATGTGTGAGCGAATAACTACCTTTTACGAAAACATTTTAAGTATTTGTAAAATAGTTATTTTTCTAATTTTAAAAATTATTTATGCTCAGGTTCTTTGTAAGTACGTTTTAACGTAGTTTCTAAGCACATATTGGATATTAAATATAATGTTTTCGAATTTTCTACATTAATATTAGGAAATGGTTTCTAGTAAAGGATAAAAAAAATATTTTTTTTTACAAATTAGCTTAATTTTTACACAAAATGAATTTCTTTCAAAAATTCACTTTTACAATTATTATTATTAAACTTACTTATTAATCAGATCAACATAGAACATTTCTTACCTGAAAATAAAAGAAAACAGTTTTATTAGATTTACCCTCGTATAAGCATTAGTAAAAATTCAAATAAATATTTTCTTAAGATATCATAAAGTAAAACAACACTTTCTAGGTGACTTTTAAAAACGCTGCTGCTTCCAAAGCTAACAAGCAAGCGAAATTTTACAACAATGTGGGGAATCAAATACACCGGAATTCTATGAGAATTACAACATATGTCTTTATAAACCATGAAGTACAGTCATGGAAACAAAAGCTTTTACAGAGAAAATAAAGCAACAGCTTAGTGTGTTGAAAAGTCGAAACTGATCATACTTCATTTGTAAGAGATTATTATAAATAAATAGAGCTTTGTTGGAATCATATGTGTAGTTTTAGGCCATTATGTACTTAAGAGTAATAAATATTGAATAATTTAACAAACATCAGGAGATAACAATTTCCAAGAAGGTTACTATGAATCTTATGTATTTAATTTTTAAGACTAGTATTGAGTTCAGCATTTTGTGTGAAATTAGTCTATGATCCTGAAAACAAGAAAAGCAGAAAACAGTAGTACACTTTTACTTTTGGTAACTAACAATTGCTCAATAATTTTCGTATGTCATAATCGAGTATAGTACGCAAAACCATACCTTACAAGAAGTACCAAATACTCGAAAACAATTCTGTTTAACTGTTACCTCTATGCATTACTATAGGGATAGCAAAGTATAAAAATAAATTGCTGTGCGTTAGTCTCGCTAAAAGTCTAAAAACGGTTGGACCGATTTTCCAAAAAATTTTTGTTTTGTTCGCTATAGTTCTGGGATGGTTTAGAATTTTTTTTTAAAACTGGGCGGTGCAACGCCCCCTTTTCAAAAATTGTTCTAACGGCTTTTCCCACAGACCGATTGATAAGAAAATTTTACAAAGTGGTAGTGATGACCTATTGATAGTTCGTGGCTATACTTAATTGTGATTGAATAAAGGGGCGTGGCACCGCCCATACAACTTGAAAATTAAAAAAGGTATATCTCATGAACAATCAGACTTATGAAGATGAGTTTTGGTATATATGTTTTTGGAGCAGTATTAAGGACGGAAGTGCCCGGTGCCACGCCCCCTTATCAAATATCGCTCTGACGGCTTTTCCATTAGACCGATTTATACGAAAATTTTACAAAGTGGTACTGATGACCTGTTGATATTCCATGGCTATACTTGATTATGATTGGATAAAGGGGCGTGGCACCGCCCATACAACTTGAAAATATAAATTGCTATATCTCATGAACTATCAGAGGTTTGAAGATTAGATTTGGTATATTTGTTGTTGTTGTTGTATGTATGAATTACAGCCAGGGCGGAAGTGGGCGGTGCCACGCCCCCTTATCAAAAATCGCTCTGACGGCTTTTCCATTAGATCGATTAATTCGAAAATTTTACAAGGTGGCACTGATGACCTTTTGATAGTCCTTGGTTATACTTTGGTTGGGAATCAGTGTGACCAGATCTAAAAGAGTGTTGCAGCTAAATCAGCTATAAAATAATGCTCAAAAAAGCTAAAAAAAAAATGTAAATGCCAAAAAATAATGTCAAATTTAAAAACGTTTTTTAAATAAAAAGATCACTATTATGCGTTTATTTTTTTAAAATTTTGTATTCAATGTTGCCTTAGAAATATTTTTCATTAGAATAAAACAATGTCATGTAATAATTCAACCATGCATTGTTGAGCCATGGCAAACAACAAAGGAATAACAATTTATTGAATAAAAAAGAAACATAAAGTCTTACATACATAAAAGAAAAAGTGTTCATTCAATTCACTATCACATTGGTTTGTACAAACATACATATATGTATATTTATATAAAAAACCTGTAAGAAAGTTTCTGTCGGGCAACCCGACTTAAATACATATACCATCACCCTCAGTAAAACAAAAAAAAAACTATTATATTGATATTATTACTCGATATCTGAGGAATGTGGGTATATATCATTTGATACGACAAAAGTGCAACACATAGAAGGAGTCACTTTAGACCCTAGGTTTCTTTGAACCAAATTCGATTCATGACTTTTTAAGTCGTTTGAGCCATGTCCGTCGGTTTGTCTGTCTGGCTGTCCGGCTGGTTCGCACGATGACTTTCGAAAGACGCAACCAAATGTTTTAAAATTTTGCACGAGTTAATATTTTCCCAAAACTACTTACGGTATTGCAAATGGCCTACATGGCCCCGCCCCTTCTGGTACCTCCCATACAAATGTACCACTCCGCCCACTTTAGAAATACGGTGATAATACCAATACACTCGACAGGATCGTGCCCAAATTCTGAATTTTGTTATGTTATAATAGGACAAAGTTTTGGAGAAAAATTTGGTCAAAAAAGTCTAGACACGCCCCTTAGGGTACCTCCCATACAAATGTACCTTCCGCCCACTTTAGGGATGTAGTAATAATATCAATACACCCAAAGCAATCGTGCCCAAATTCTCTATTTAGTAAAGCTATAACAGGATAAAGTTATGGAGAATAAATCTGGAAGCCTAGACACACCCCTTCTCGTACCTCCCATACAAATGTACCACTCCGCCCACTTTTGAAATCAAGTAATAATATCAATATAATAGAAAATTATTTGTTTTACTGAGGGTAAGGGTATATGTAAGTCGGGTTGCTCGACTGAAGCTTTCTTACTGGTTTTAATTACAAATCGGTTAATTTCAATAACTCAAGACTTAAACAATATCTTATAGTGGTTGATGGTATTTATCAGTCAGTTTATCTGACTGAAATTTCTGTACTGGTTAAATATCATGTTAACAAATGATAAATTTTAATTATCCCGAAGAGTCGGTCGAAATATCATTAACATACTTGTTTTTTCGCAAAGTTTATTATACCTTTTCAATCCGCATCTAATGTAAAGAAGGGAATTCATAGTGTTCAATATCATTCTATTTTTAATTTTTGTTTTTGTAAGGTTCATTTCACTGAAATCTCTTTCAACTTCTGCGTTACTAAAACTAGAAACTTCATAACAAAAGAAGACAATTCCTTGAACAGGTCTTTATTTAAATCATTTTTATATTCGTATACACTTATCCAGAAATCAATTGTTGAGTTTTTGTTTACTCATTCATATGTACTTAGCTTTTGCCATTGCTTTTCTAAAATTGTAATTTCGTCCACTGTGAAATCTTCATATAATTTAAATTTTTTAGTTTTTAAACTGTTTTCTACAGAAAAAAATTTGTATTTTTAGAATTTAGAAAATTTGCTGGCAATCGTTGTCCAAGCTGATATATTAACTGAGCTGTAAACTTTCGGCAAGTAACTCTTATTTTATTTTCTTCTTCAGAATTGATTTCATCTTTCTTTGATTTTAAAAATTCTTCAAAGTTGTAATTAAATATGGTGTTGGAACAAAAAAAATCTTCTAAACGCGAATTTATGAGAACAAATGTATCAGATAGAATTATGCTAAAAAATGCTAAATTAATAATTACAAAAAGCTAAAAAAAAAATGCTAAATGCTACATGAAAATTTTGCGGCTAAATACAAAAATAAAATGCTAAATCTAGCTGCAAAAATGCTAAAATGGTCACACAGTTGGGAATGGACAAAGGGGCGTGGTACCGCCCATATAATTTAAAATTGAAAATGGATATATCTCATGAACTATTAGAGGTATGAAAATGAGATTTGTTATATGTGTTGTTGTTGTTTGCCTAGAGATATGAACCAATATATTGAACCAATTTGGTAAAAAGTGCCAAGGCGCTGCCCACGCACATCAATATTTATATCAAACAATTGTCCGTACACCATGGTGTTGAGGACATATCGCAGCTGCGCCGGCTAAAACAGTGATGTGTTTTTTAATAACTTTTCAGGAGGGCGAATCGGTAATATATCTTATAAATAGAAAATTTAAGCAATGTTCATTGGAGTTAGAGAGGAAATCAACTTTTGTTTGACTAGGGGCACAATTTTTATTTTCATTGCATATCATCTATGGTTTTTTTCGACATATAGAACTTCTAAAAGGTATAAGTGTAAATCTAGCTGTAATACTAATGAAGTGTGTTGGACCTTCTTTCAGTAAACTTTGTCCAATCACCATGCAAAGACTAAATCGAGAAAATTTGTTTTCATAACGCGTGTTCTGTTCACCAAACTTACATAGATAGTACACGGCAATATTCTTGAACAGTGGGAGAAGAAGACATGGCAAAAGTGGTTTTATGGCTAAAGACTTACGGACTTACTTATGCATAAAAACTTATAAGAGGTTTATAAACCATTTTTAAGCAATTTTCGAGAAAACAATATTCATGAGCGATTCACATCTTCAATAAGTTAAAGTAGGGTTGTCTCTACTTTAAGAGTGCTATAACTTGACGTTTGTACAATTTATTGTATATTTATGAATTTAAGATCTTTATTTTGAGTTTTTCGGCATTTTTCCAATTGGAAAGAGTTGTTGCATGTATTCAATGTGTAGGAAATTTTCTTCTTAATCATTGCGCACATAGAAAAGTATCTAAACAGACACTTTTCATTCATGTATTCCATTTTGAAAAATATTTCTCCAAAATTCTTCAAAAATAATTTTTAAATAATGAAATAAAATTCGTGATGTATAAACAATCAAAACAGGGAAACAATGTAATCGGTATCCGATTATTATTTCAACATAAGGAAAAGAAAATCTAATTTTTTGATATAATTTTTACTTTAACGTCTTTCTTACCGTCATGAGAATCGTTGTCAATGAAAAATTTAGCTACAATAATGTTCATAGTTATTACAAGTGGAAGTACATGTTTGGTATCCGATTACAAGGCTTTTGTATCCGATTATAAAGCTTTTTTTATACATCATTAACGACCAATAACAGTCGGCGTTGCCACCGGAACACATTAGGCTAAGGGACTGATAACAAACGTTTATGAATACAATTTCTTATTAAAGGTTAAAGAATACTTTAGCTAGAGAACGCCTTTTATCCACTTTAGAAATTTTTTATGAATATGGCCGTTAAAGTTTGGTACACATATATAACTCGGTAATAATGGCATGAGTCTTAAAACGAAATTTTCATTTGCGGTCAATAGGCAGAGAAGGTATGCCAAAAATGTTTTTCACTCCGAAAGCGATAGTTAGTGTACAAACGGTTCCCGCTACTACAGATAAAAATAGAAAATTTAATTTTGATCTTTAGCGGAATGTCTGATTCCGATTAGTGAAAGAAGTGGTTTTTCACCCTACATACAGAAAAAACTTGATCTACATGTCGGCACTATAAATACGAATTTGCTGCTGATCTTTTTATTATCGTCATAGAGCCTCAAATAAAATAACGGCCTTATTCATAAAAAATTTCTAAAGTGGATATGAAGCGTTCTCTAGCTAAAGTATTCTTTTGCTCTAAAAAACCTTCAATAAGAAATTGTATTCATAAACGTTTGTTATCAGTCCTTTAGCCTAATGTGTTCCGGTGGCAACGCCGACTGTTATTGGTCGTTAATGATGTATAAAAAGAGCTTTATAATCGGATACAAAAGCTTTATAATCGGATACCAAACATGTATTTTTACTTATAATAACTACGAACATTACTGTAACTCAATTTTTTATTGACTACGATTCTCATGACGATAAGAAAGACGTTAAAGTAAAAATTGTATAAAAAATTGTATTTTCTTTTCCTTATGTTGAAATAATATTCGGATACCGATTAAATTTTTTCCTTGTTTTGATTGTTTACACATCACGAATATTATTTCATTATTTACAAATTATTTTTGAAGAATTTTGGAGAAATATTTTTCAAAATGATATTCATGAATGAAAAGTGTCTATTTAGATACTTTTCTATGTGCGCAGTGATAAAGAAGAAAATTTCCTACAAAATTAATACATGCAAGAACTTTTGCCAATAGGAAAAATGCCTGAAAACTCAAAATAAAGATCTGAAATTCATGAATATGGAATAAAATGTACAAATGTCAAGTTATAGCATGCTTAAAGTGGAGACAACCCTACTTTAACTTATTGAAGATGTAAATCGTTTATGAATATTGTTTTCTCGAAATTTGCTTAAAAATGCTTTATAAACCTCTTATAAGTTTTTATGAATAAGGCCGTAAGTCTAAAAATAAAACTTCCTTGGTTAACTTCCAAGTTAAGGAGCTAATTGAAATTAGTTACATAAGCTACTAAACTCAACATATTACAGTCAAAGTATTTTGTTGACCTACAAATATTTAAATTAGCGTTTATATAGCACTAAGGACAGTAAGAAACGTGATATATATTATAATTAAAATACAATAGCGAAGCATTGCCAGGCCCACTAGTAATTAATATATGTAGTGGATATGCCATCATTGTTGACATAACGGTTACAACGAAAATTCGGGCTGATAGAAAATCCACCAAGTGCAGATTCGGATTTAGCGTCTCAAATAACTTTTAAAAACAACATTCAGATCATAATTATCAAATACCTTGTTCGGTTGTGTAATTATTAAAATTTATTTAAAACTTATTGAGTTTTCCCGTGACAAACCGATTCATATAACGAATTTTTATAAATAGTAATAGAAACGATAAAAACAATTGAAGCTGTACTCTATTAATGTGAAAAATTTATTTTTTTTAATTGCAGATGCGGTCAAATATATCTGTATAAGGTAAGAATTATCTTCCTTATAACTATTGTATACCCAAGGTTATAACTTCAAAGGCAATATATAATATTTGTTATTGTTATTTTTATTTACTTTTTTATTTTTCTTTTATTGTCGGCTCCCCTCGAATGTTGTCGACAGCAACGTCGCAGTATAGTGTCGAGTCAATCTGCATATCAAGTAAAAGCTTCTAAAACAGTGACGTTCGCATTCGTCGATAAACAAGTAGATGCCGTTAGTTGTGAATCTAAAAATAGAAAGCGTGTTAATTCACAACAACGCGAGAAGCTATCCCATTCCTCATTCATGGGGTGTAAAAGGAAATTAATTTTATTTTTTTTTTATTTTTATTTACATATATTAGGTGGTCTGAATCAAAACACACAATTACTATTTCATCATGTATGAATTTTATTTGAAACTGTATTGTTTGTTAGTTTTTAGTCGATCGTATAGATTATATATCACAATTTACGTTAGTGTATCAAATGATACATCAAATTCGGCTAACGATCAGAAAAGTGTTTTCTTTTTATCAAAAAAAATATCAAACAATTTTATTTGTTTTATAAATGTGAAATATATATAAATTATTAAATGGTCTGCAAAAACAAGTAGAAAACCTAATAGAAATCCGTTAATTAATTCTTAATGTGAGAATCATTATAATCTTATAATTCCCAAAAACAAACACATTCTTGAAGCATAGACTAGCTGATTTTGTTTAAACTTTTTAGTTCTTTCAAATTTCGGATCTGTTATTCAATCCCTCGTTAAAAGTCCTAAATGACTTGTATTGCCATCTTTTTAAAAAAAAAATTTTACCTTTAGAAAATGAAGCGTTTTTAAAGTAGTCTAAGAACACAAAGGCATTGTCTAATTTTGCGAAAAAATAACTATAAATCGGAAACATGCTGCTTGATAAGATGCTTTAATTATTGCTTACAAAATTTGTGTACGTTGCTTACAACGATGTTCATTGTCCACATTATTTACAATACTAAGATTTTCTATTTAATACATTTTACTCTTAAACTCACATTTGCCCTTTTCTAGTGAGCCCACAATAAAGTACAATTGGTAAAATAATATTCAGTGGTGCACATACATAAATTTTATATTTATTCGTATTTTTTTTTTGTTGCAGTGTACATATATTGATGCGAAACCTAGTTGTATTTTCGTCTTATGGGAATTTTGTATTTCCCTTTCGCTCTTGCACTATGGTATTTAATACCAGGGACAATAATAAATCGTAAATATTTTTATTTTTACAATATTATCTAGGTCAATAGGATATTGTTGTTTAAAGTTTTATTTCAACTATTTTGCTTTATGCACACATAATGGAAATGAAATGAAATGTAAAGTGCAGTTAAACAACAAATTGAAAAGTTTAATTCAATTACATCCTTCCTCGATTACCCTTGCTTCCTATTGTTAGTTGAAGGTGGGAGAGATGGAGGGAAAGCAACTACTTTGGCTTTTTTAAACGCAAAGGCAAGTAATCTTTGGAAAGTATGTAGTTTATAGGAATATATGGGTTATTATCTGTATTAATTTTGGTTGTTTGTTTTCAGTTATTCCAAAAGTATTATACTGGACCGAATTGGTTTTTTAGGAAGATTAATTTGACTATTCACTAATTTTTGCAATAAAACTGTTGTATTCCGTGGCGTATGATTTACGTGGAATATTACTTATGATAATTACACGTGACCATATAGTATTTATGTTATTTTAAACAAAAGAACCTAACACGAGATAAATTCTCATATATGCTAAGTAATAACTTCAAATTGATATTTAATTATTATGGCATGTAACTTGACAAAACTAATGATGTAGAACTACTTCTCTTTGGGGCTACTTTCACGCGCAGTTCTCAGAATTGAGTCCCACAATCATGTGTTGTACTGTGTAATAATATAAGAATAAGTAAGTAAATATTAGTTTTTATTCAATATAAACGATGTCATCAATTTGTTTGCTAGTGGAGATTTTCAATTCCGCACTCTATGCTTACCTTAAAATTTAAATTATCCATATTAAATTTGTTCCCATTTCCTATATCGTCCCTTTGCCATCTTCCAACAACTTCTACTAAACCAACTTAACAGTTAACTCTTATGGGAATATTTTCAAACACTTCTAACAAATTTTGTCAAAAATGGCATTGCCTTTGAATCGCTCCCTAACGAAAACCCAAACAACTTTTTTACACTACCCACCCCCACGAACTTAGTAATTCCAGAAGAACTATTTTGGTTGGAACAACTGCATAAATGTCCCCGGCAACAGTTTATGGGAGTTTTGCAATTTGGGACAAAGAAGACATTAAATTTTGTTTCAAAAACTTTTTCACAGTATACGCGTCGCTTGGAAACGAATTCCTTTTTTCGTCGTCGACATCGTTATATTTTTGAAGGAGAGCGTATATATGGCATCTTTAGTTGTAAAATAATTTTCTTGGCACAGGAGAAAATAATAGATATATTTTATGGCATAAAAAAAATTTAAGAAATTTAATATTATAAAAAGATTTGAAAAATTATTCTCATTATCAAAAGCTGTTGAGGGTTGATGTTTAATCTTATGTATAAAAGCAACAGAGACAATTAATATGAAATAATTGTATACTTCCTTTGGAAAACCCCTTTTAAATAATTTTAAATGTTATTGAAAAAGTTTCATGTGCACAAAGAGATGTTCTAATTGTTGCGGCAGGCAACACTTTGAAATGGGATGTATGAATGGTATAATGGTGATTAGAGGTTTGCTTAATGTATTATATTATCTTAATGATACAAAACAGAACCATTGGCCATAGTTTAGAAATGGGGTGCACCTCATAGTAGACATGTGAAATGGAACACTGAAGGTACGCAGAACTAGGTTGGCACTTTGTCAACAACAGAACTCCTGTGCAATTATGTCCGATGGACACATGCACAGGAAAGGGCGTGTGTGTGTATTCTGCTGGGATGTTGTGCGCTTCGAGGATGCTTTCTTTGCACCGTTGGGAAAAGTTCCCATTAGCTTTGAGAATTTTTCTTCCCTTAAGGTTTGTGATGGTGGAAGAGAAGGCACAGCAAAGGGCGCTGACGAGACATTGTGGTTAATGTAGAAATGACGTCATACGCCTAACCTGCTGTCAACATAATACATTTTACAACTCTTAAATATAAACCTATTGGCAATAATAGATAATTGTCAATAGAACTGATCTAAAATCGAACTATGACAATATCATTGATAATGTCCTCAATTGACCTGTATGGGGTAACAGTTTCCATCCCATTCTATGAAGTTTTGTCATTATCACCACTTCACAGTTGTGCGTTGCTATGACGCCATTTCATATTTATCATTGTCAACGTATGACACTTTCTATTTTAGGGAAACAAAGAACAATCGTTAATAATGTCGCCAATTTATTAAACTGCAAATCGTTTGACTCACACACACACACATACTACATTGTGTTATAATAGTCCACAATATCCTATTCTAGTTCCAGAATTTGTAACGTATATTCGTTCCACTTCAATTCTACATAGTTCTTGGGAAATTGTATCCTTCATTATAGCTTTAATTTGTTTGTAGCCTTTTTTTTGCTGGTTTGCTCTTGTTTCAAAAATAGAAAATCAAGCCATGTGTAAATGGGTATAATATAAAGTAAAGAGAAAAAAATACTTCTTTGTGTATGAGTGTGTGCCTTTTTCCGACTTTTCTTTGAAACCAAATTGAATTAATGTGGTAATTAGTGCAGGCCGCATACAGTCTAGAAATGGCAATGCTTGAGCCGAAGCACAATCAGATCTAAAGATGGATGAAGGAGGAGACGCAGCAGTGTACAAGGATTGAGTTTTAATATGCTTTGTTCCAGTACTAATTGTGAGATCCTTTTTTTTCTCAGCTTTTGTGTCTCGCAATGTGTGAGTAAGCATGTTTTTCTTTTACCCTCCCTCTCTCTCTCACTCACAAACACAAACATATGTGTTTTTATAAGACCGCGTGTGCTGGTAAGAGTTGTTGCTTAATTTTCTCAACATGTTATTGTTTCCCATTCCTCGCGATTTGTGTATATGCGATTAGATTTATTTAGTTTGGCATGATTAATGCGCATAAATTAATTCGATTTAATGGAATTCGAAGAGATTTCTTCACAGCGATTTCAGTACGTTGCAGTAAATCAAAAGCACACATACAACAAAATAAACTCAACCAAAAAGTGAAAGAAAAACATGTTTGCCTTAATCTATGCGCATATAAAATAATGTACTCAAATACAAAATTCCACAGTAATAATGTATAACAAGACTAAGAGAAATGCTCAAAATAAAAAAAAAATAAAACGAAAAACAAATCAAATGACTGAAATATACGTTCACGGTCAAGCATGTAGGCAATGCCACAAACTCAGATGTAGCTCATTATTAATTTCTCGGCATGTTACGCCTTTTGTTTGGCAGTAATCAGTGCGGATGAAAACAGATATTTCTAAGTGGAAGCCGATTAATTACAGACACCTCCTAATGATATTAGACATCATAGAGGATAGAGAAGAAGAGTCTCAGAATTATTGTGCTCCCATGCATTCATTTGCAGACTTAGGGAATGAGCAGTTGATATTCGTATGTGCCATGGCTAACAATGACGTGTACATAATTTCTAGACCGATAAGTTTAATAAGTCTGAGACCTAACTACTCTATACAAATGTTAGAAAAATTCATCTAAATTAGAATTTTTTGCAAATTATTGGATCATACTAGGCAAAATAATCTTTTAGAATTTATGTTATGTTAACAATTTAAATGTGTTATAATTTTGAGTTAAAAGTAATATAAATCGATGAAAACAATATTGAAATTTTTCAAAAATAAACAAAAACTAAAGTTAAAAAAGCATTAATCACAATACATATGAACCCAAATTGTCATTACTCTTTACGATTGCATTTAAGACTTTAAACACATTCAAATGGACAAATACAATCTCCCAAAAATTTTGAATTATTTGCGTCAACGCTATATAATTTGTTTACCCTTTATCACGCGCACGAGCGCAGAAATGGGAATATTCAATTTGATACTCCATTTGTAACGCCCACAAAGAGGCGTGGTAGGTATAATACTATAAACACATTTATGAACAATAAGCGCCGTATACAGTCGATTTAAAGATGTTCGTCCGTCCCTGCGATTTCAGACATAGTTTAAGAGAAATCGAGTTGAAGTTTTGAATCCTAGCTTCTACCCCTAACGCAGACTCTAAGCTCTAAGATGAGAAAGATCGGTTGAAAACTTCACATACAAACTTCGTCTTTTTGGGGTCTGTTCGATGCGTTTACCGCCGTTGTTTATAAACTATTGAGCTGAATTTTTTCACTCAAGCTTTTATCCTCTAAGCTGAGGTTGGATTGTAAAATAAGTGAGATCGGTCAACAACTACTATCAGTTCCCATACACACTTTCTTTTTAGAGGTTGTCCGTGTATCTGTCCCCATGATTGCAGACGTAGTTTATTAACCATCGAGTCGAAATTTGATACGCAAGCATATATCTTCTAAGAGGAGGTTAAGTTCTAAGATGAGCAAGGTCAGAAGTAAACTATCTCTGAACCTCCATACAAACACCCTCCCTTTGGTAGTGCCCGTCTGTCTGTCCCCGCTGTTACAGCAGTAGTTTCAGAACTATCGATCTAAAATTAGGTATGCAATCTTCTATTCTTATTTTCTGAGAGCTTATTTTCTGAGATAGACAATGTCGGACAAGAGCTCCCTTCTGCCTCATAAATTCCCCTTTATTGGGGGTGTCCGTCTGTTTCTGCCAATACAGCGCTAATTTAAGAGTTATATAGCTGAAATTTGGTACAAAAACTTCAAACAATGTCTTCTTAAACGTTTCATACACACTTTCCTTTTTGGGGGCGCCCATCTATCTGTCCCCGCGATTACATCCGCAGTTTACGAAATATCGAGCAGAAATTTGATATGCAGCTTATAATCTCTAAGCGTAGGTTAAGTTGTAAGACGAGCAAAATTTTCCACCAGTTGGATCTTATATGAATGTAGGGCATGATCTTTCCTCAACATTTGCAGAGACCAAGTTGCTGAGAACGGCATCGGTTCGATAAATTAGAGTCCCCTTTCACACTTACGTCTACAGCGGCGATGAATGAATAGTATCCAAAACAGTAAATGTGGTCGATTCATAGTATTTCCTGTTAGCTGCTTCATAAGTTTGATAAACAATGCACGCATATTGACAATAAATGTGTTAAATGTGTTACTATTAAAATTCAAATTGTTTCCTCCCTCAAACAGAAGCTGTTTTTTACTGCAACATACTGTGACATTTTGAGGATGACCAAACTATTACTATGACAGTTATAACGGCTTATTTTGAAAATAGGCGTCGCACAGCCCACTTCTACCTTGACTGCAATTTATACTGTACTAACATATACACCTAATCTCATCATTATACCTCTGTTAGTTCATGAGATAAAGTCTTTTTAACTTTCGAGTTGTTATTTAAGCACAGCCAAGTTAAACCAGAGACTATCAACAGGTCATCAGAATCACTTAGTAAAAATTTTGTATCAAACGATCTATTGGAAAAGCGGTCAGGGCGATTTTTTAAAAGAGGCGTGGCACCGCCCTCTTCTTCCCTTCTGTATTTAATACTGTGCCAACAACTTATATACCAAATCTCATCTTCATACCTCTGATAGTTCATGAGATATTGCCTTTCTGATTTTCAAGTTGAATAGCGGTGCCACGCCCCTTTATTCAATCACAACCAAGTATAGCCGGGGACTATCTACATGTCAACACAACCACTTTGTAAATTTTCCGTATTAATCGGTGTATTGGAAAAGCCGTCAAAGCGATTTTTTAAAAAAGGAGCGTGGCACCGCCCACATTTACCTTACTGTAATTCGAACTGTACGAACAACATATATACCAAATATCATTTTTATACCTCTGATAGTTCATGAGATACAGACGTTTAAAATTTCAAGATGTAAGTCACGCCCACTTATCCGATCCCGCCAATTTTTTGTTGAATCACGAATTTTGAGAAGCTTAAAAATTGCACGTAAAATAAATTATCCAAAATTCAAGAATGGGTTTTGTTTTATATAAAAACACAACAAACGTACGTTTCAATAACCACTTCAGTCCGTCATATCAGTATCTATATCATAATTTGAGTCTATTTGTTATAGTCTGTTTTTTAAAACTCAAATAAGTTAAAATTTGTATAATATATTATCGTTATTTTATATACATACTATAGGTCTGCAAAGAACCATCCAAACACACTTGTTGTGTTTAGTTAAATTTTCTTATATCTGCTTGTATCTGTTTGGATTGAGTGCGTATGGAATATTTCTCTTTTAGATAACGATAGAATAGGTATGAGAGAGTGAAAGTACCAAGTATCAAAAATACTTGTATGATTACATACACAACAAACAGATATATCGGTATTATTGTTATCTGTGCTTGGAATATGTAGAGAGCGTGACGGTGAAAGCATAAAGAATAAAGAGCGAAATTTTGTTTTCTTTTTGTTAAAATTTGCCACAGATGAAACTTACGCACTTACTTTTTGTAAAAAGAATAAAAAAAGTAAGAAAACATCATCAACGCAAAGCGTACGATCTGGAAAATCTATATGAAATGGATATATCCATTTAAAAAAGAGGAACAACAGTTACTTCACTAAGTGGAACAGATAAAGAGAAAAAAAGTTTCCACTACAATGAGAGCCAGAGAAAGAGATGGTACGCGATCTACTCAATCCAAAACGCATGAGCACATGTTTTGTTCTACTCTTTGTTGTATTTGTACCGATAATATCAGGTTCTTACTTGTTTTATCTGTTTGTACAAGTAGAATGAATGGAACGCTGCAGGCCTTTAATACATACGTATTTGACATACACTGTATATCTTTCGTACCACACGGCGTATGATGATTATAAACTTAATTGCAAATAACTCATACGTCTACTTTGCTACCATTAGATAAGTCGCAGCGGCAAGCATTGATGACATACGGGCCGAATTGATAGCTTTTGCCTTCACTCTTGACAAGATTTCTAGCGTAAGGTTCTCGGTTTATTGACACAGATAATGCAATTCAAAAATGCAGACTTTAGAATTTCGGTTATGGTTTTAACAATATGCGCTGTTAATCCATACTGTTGAAACCACAAATCGTCCAACTAAGGATGAAGAGAGTTGTTGACCATTGCTCTCTAGACTTCACCATTCGCAGCGTGCAGAGCAAATTCACTTATCGGCTGAGATTGAAGCCTCGTCGCTAAATATAATAGAATAATGAACAACTTCTCGTAGTTGAAATCCACGATATAGGTAACCGGTATAGGTAACACGGGTGGAGGTCGACAGCCTACAACTGCAAACAAAAACTGTCTGCACTCTGTAAGGGAACATCTTCAAGTCATTCACCGGAAGAATCTGTAAGCATCTCGTGTAGTTCCATATTTGGTATCAAACTGAAATCGCAAACTAAGTTCGCAATCTTACGAACCTACATCCAATCTCAAACTATTCTAAAGAAAGCAATTAAGTCAGTCTCTAACCATTTAAATCACTTCGTATTCCACTTAATATTAACATTCTTATCACACATTGCACCATTTTTGAAAACTCATTTTCACAATCACACTAAATCCACTCCTTACACATTTTGATCAAATCCTATTAAATGTAACTACATTTTTTTCGTCTTCCTCTTTTGAACACTTTGCACAAATATGTGATACTAGTATTTATTTTTTTTATATGTACGTTGCTAACAAATTATAATGTTATAACAAATGGCCGGCAATTTCTCACAATGTTATACCCGACAACCACGGGCAACCACTAACGTGAAACATAAATTAAATTTTGTGCAACAAAAATGCAATTTTTTAACAAATGTGCAGCGTGCACAGAGCGCTGTTAGTGTGAACGTCGGTTGCATGCCACCATCTCGATATGCCACGTGTACTAAGCATTTGCATACGTGTTAATTTTAAGCTATATATTTAAAAATATAATTTAAAAGAGCTGCAATTTCCTAACAAGGAAAAATGCCAAAAACAAACACACCCCATGGCAGCCGGTACCTGTGACCGAGCAGATACTTAAACTGGCATGGCTATAAATTAAATTTCTTTAAACTCTGTGAAATTCTAAATCTTTTGATGCAACGACTACAAACGTATTGTATAACAAAGGCGTGTTGCTGTGCATGCAAACCTAACAATAAACAAATTTGTCAAAAACAAAAAAAAAAATTGGAAGAAGAAGAAGTGAAACGAATTCACATGCTTTGCATTTCTAAAGCATATTGCAATTAAAAGAAACCATACCCTTTAGAACTCCCCTTGGGAAGTGAGAAATAGCTGAAGAACAGGCAACAAATAAGAAAGCGACTAGCGCTAGCTAGTAGGGCTTTGTGTGTTGTTCTCTGTCAAATGCAGCTGCCTTTTACTTACTTTGTATATGTCATTAAATTGTTCGTAAAGTGTTGTTTTATTAGGGATTTAGTCCGTTTTTAGTTAACAAATAGAGAATTTTTCAGAGCATTTGTGTTAATTGCACCTTTTGGACTGTAAGAATTTTCAGTTGTTGGAAGTGTGAATGATTTGTAGACACATTATATGTTTTGTTAATTGTAATGATTGTTGAAGATTTGTTAAAGATTTTATATGGTATTTTAATATATTATGTGTTAATTCCTTACTGTTTTTACCTTAAAACATTTTTTTTTAAATGTTCTCTTAAATATAGGTCGTTTGAAACCTCACGCGAAAAAATTACTAATTCATGACACCCTAGTGTGTGTGTTTTATTTAATTTTTGCACACCTTGTTTATTTCTCAACCTCAGACAAAATATTGATACTTTATTTGAACAAGCAACTGATCAACGTTTTAGCACACACAATACTATTTCTGACCCTTGACCATAAGTGCCGCCGGTTTCTCCCACAAGTATTAAACACACGATTTCCTCTTACTCTCTCCTTTACTCTCTCTGCCAATATGCAAAAGTGCCTCATTGTGTAAACATTTGCTGTTCTCCATAATGAAATGAAATTTTCTGTGGCTACGTAATTACGAGTACAACTTTACCGACCCAAATAACACAATCATCTATACCACACACAAACTGCATAATTACTTAACCATTAGAATCTGATTAGATGTAAAATTCTAGCAATACCGCACAATGTAGTAAATACGCTTCCTTTCGTCCAAAAGATACACACAGTACTTGCAAATATGAATCGTCAATTGTGAGTTATGTAAACACAACTTTTAAAGGACTCGAAATAACACACGCTCGCACATATATATAGTCAACAATATGCTTGCTGTATATACATACATACATGTAACTAATCCTAGGCAATTGTAAATCAATAAATTTACAATCGAAACGAGGGAAGGTTACCGGTCATGAGTAAGCAGCGAAATATTAAAGTACGTCATCGCCCCTATATGTCAGTCCATGCCAAGTTACTCTCCTTAAATATATAGGCAATATTTCCATTAACAAAATCAATTTAATACCACTACAATTTAAAGTGCAATACGTATAAGAATAAGCAGGAAATTTGCTATATCAAGTAGTGCTTGTTGTGTCCACTCTAAGTACTAAATCCTTAAGTGAAAATTAGAGATATTTAGGCAAATAAATCCAAGTGTGCCATTAAGTTATATAACCACGTAATGGTCAACAAGACATCTTACAGAGTGTGTGTGTAAATTATGTACATGTGTGCTCGTGGGTGTGTGTGCAAGGATCGAACAAACTTATGACAATCTTTATCATTTAGATTTTATATAATCAATTTAATTAAGTTGCCTTATAAGAGACTTACATTTTAAATATTTATATTGAACTGGTCTTGCATTGTTGTTTGTGTACTCGTATTAATAAACATTTACTGAAAATTGTGCTATAGACAAAGTTAAATTTGTTATGAAATACTCTTTTTTATAATGTTTCACACAATATTATCACGTGTTTTCTTTTTGGCAAAAGATTTTAATTTTTTATATAACACTTAATCTTTTAAAGTTAAACAAGAGTTTTCAATTTTTTGACAACTCATAATGAAGTAACTGTGGGGAATGCGGAATTTTCTTATTTGAGTCTATCATTTGGAGCTTTGGAGCTTCTCAAGCAGCTCAAAACGTCTAGGAGATCACGTATTCCCCGGGCAATGCCAATGCTCATCTAATCGGCATGCTACCACCGATGTGTCGTAGGAAGTAGGTAACAGAAGTTATTGAAGCTCAACACAGGCTCTCTTAGTGGTTTTGGCAGCCCCAAGAAACTAGGATCGGGCGAGGTGGCCTAATAAGCCACTCTCCTTAAACAAAACCAAATATTTTGAAAACAAGAAGAAACGAAAAACCAGGACCCCCCAAATGTTGACAATCCCCGCAAACGATATAAGGACCATGATTTAAGGATATGTACCTGGAATGTCCGAACTCTATGCAGAGATGGTGTCTCTATCCAACTGGCGGATGTCCTCGACAAATACAAGGCTAACATCATCGCCATACAGGAAATGAGATGGACGGGACAGGGATGCACATAAAGAAAGAACTGTGACATCTTTTACAACTGTCATGCAGAAAGACACGAATTTGGATTCGGTTTCATAGTCGGCAAGAGACTTCGACACCTGGTCTCGCGGTTTAACCCGCCACTGACCGAATTAGCCACTATTCGCATCCGGGCGAAATACTTTTACCTTACGCTGATCTGTGTACACGCCCCGACGGAAGACAAAGACGATGATATTAAAGATGCATTCTAAGAGCGCCTGGAGGAGATATATGACTGCTGCTATGTCCATGACATTAAAATTGTTCTGGGATCTTTAATGCTAAAATGGGAAGGAAGATGCTCTTGGTTCAGCAGTCTGAAAATTCAGTCTACACCACAACACCTCCGTTAACGGAATCAGACTGGTTAGTTTCGCTTCGGCAAGAAACATGGTTGTGAGTGGAACCAGATTCACGCATAAAGATATCCACAAGGCAACCTGGATATCTCCCGATCAAAATACAAGAAATCAGATTGATCACGTGGTAATAGAGGGAAGGCATGTCTCAATCGTTATGGACATACGTGTAATGCTCGGTGCAAATATTGACTCGGATCACCACCGACCTACACCAACCAACTCTCTCTCAATTACTCCAAACAAACCCCCTCAGTTCTGATGTTCCAGACATACAGTGGCAGCATATTGTGAGTGGAACCAGATAAAGATATCCACAAGGCAACCTGGATATCTCCCGATCAAAATACAAGAAACCAGATTGATCACGTGGTAATTGATGGAAGGCATGTCTCAAGCGTTATGGATGTGCGCATGATGCGCGGTGCAAATATTGACTCGGATCACCACCTAGTTGCAGTCAAGGTACGCACACGATTAAGTAGTGCTAAAACACTCGTAATTAAACGCAAAGAAAGCTAGACATCACAAAGTTGCATACCACCGAGATATCCAATGCCTATTCCAACCAACTCTCTCAATTACTCCAAACAAACCCCTAATGTTCCCGACATATTGTGGCAGCATACTCGTATTGCGAATTCTATGACCACTGCCGCAACGACAGTACTGTGTTTTTTAAAAACAAGCCCTGGTATGATGACGAATGTCGCGAAATGTCTGAGGAAATGGATGCTGCATACAAGGCAAAACCTCAGCCAATGGCGACACGTGCTGTGAGGGAGCATTATAAAGAGAAAAGCAGGGAGATGAAACGCCTGTTCAGGCGTTAAAAGCGTCTGTGGAAGAAAACAGAGAGCCGGGTTATCGAAAACTACAGGGATAGAGGTGAGGTGAAATCACATCAATCATCGGCGATGGAGTAGACTGTCTACCACCGAGCCGAAACAAGATCAGCACGGCAATTTCACGGCTTAAAAACAATAAAGCTGCGGGAGACGATGGACTGACGGCAGAGCTTTTTAAAGCCGGCGGCTATGATGGCTGAGATTGGTAACCCCGCGAAGCTGGTACAACTTTGCTGGATGACACTGACTGACACAAAATCTTCAGTGAAAACATCTGTCCGGGACATTTTCTACCAAGCGAGGCTTTGGACAAAGCGATAGTCTGTCATGCGATCTCTTTAACATCGTAATGGAGATGATCATGCGGAAGGCTGCAGAAAACCGAAACGTTACCATCTTTAACAAAAGTCACATGTTGCTCGCGTATGCTGATGATATAGATATTAATGGACGTGGATTGCGGGATGTTACTGCAGCTTTTTTGAGCATTGAGAAACAGTAGGCAGAAGTTGGTCTGGTGATAAACAAGGACAAAACCAAGTTATTTGCTTCAACGAACAAAGAGTATACTCGTTTGGGACGCTGCCCGAACGTTGACAACTATAACTTTGAAGTGGTAGATAATATTGTTTACTTTGGCTTCGCCATGACCAAAAATAATAATGTCAGTATGGAAATATTACGAATATTAATCGTCAACCTCTGCTACTATGCGCTGAGCAAGCGTTTTAATGATAAAGCCTTCTTCCGACGAAAGAAGATCCAACTCTGCCAGACACTGATCCTGCCTGTCGTACTCTACAGCACAGAATCCTGGGCAATGACACAAGCGGATCAATCTATTCTGGAAGTCTTCGAGAGAAATATACTTCGCAAAATATTTGGACCCATCATCGTTAACGGCGATTACCAACGTCGAATGAATCATAAGCTGTATGACCTATACAAAGACATCGACGTAGTCAAGAGCGTTTAAATAAACGTTGTACGAATGGACGAAAACGCTCCGGGTCAAAAAGTCTTCTGCAATAAACTCAATACGCGGCGCAGAAGACGGCGACCAAAACCTCGTTGGATGGACCAGTTGAAAGAGCTTTTATCTAAGCTTGGTGTGGCAAACTATCTACGGAGCGCAGAAGACCGAAACGCTTGGAATACTTTTCTACGTGCGACTACTGATAGATAAATTTCTGTTGTTGCTGCCATTAAAGAAGTATACAGCCCGATTCTGAATACTCCCCGGGAGATAATTCCCGGGGAATTTATTTTTCCCGGGAATAAAATCCTCCTATTCTAAACAATCGGGGAGAACAATAAAAGGGAGAGAGAATTTCGGTTTTTCGAAGTCAGCTGTTTTGCGTCAGCTGTTTTGTTTGGCTAACAATTTGCAAATTATTTTCATGAAGTTTTTAATGTAAAAAGCGAATAAAGTGAATATAAACAACAAATACCTACATAAAACACTATACAAATGTTCAGTGCTGCGTTTGTGATGATATCTAAAGCAGAAAGCTCTTTGCAATTTCCCCGCTTGTGAAATTGAGGTCAATTCCTCACTTCCTTGGCGAAGGTGGCTACCAGACGGGTACAGGGAGAGTTTGGGAAACCACAGCTTAAAAAATTTAGTTTAGTGAGTGATTTTATTAAAGCTTCATCAATATAATTAAAAAAAACTATTTACAGGTGTGTGATCATTAGCTAAAGATACTGTACGATGACACCTACCATCCTGGTGCGTGGCAAGACTCATTTACTTGAAATTCCAGCAAATTGCGAGCTTACCTTGACGAAAAAATCTATCCCTTCCAAAAGGCTGACAAATGTTTTGTACTTTTATCATTTAAATATTAAATACTTTAATTTTTTAGTACAATTCCCTTAAAATTTGTTGGCGGAATTTTCCGCAAAATTTGTCATCAATTTCTCCCTTTTATTTACATTCGTAATACCTACTTTATTCCCGGGGAATTTTTCCTCACTTTCGAAGTTCGTTTAGAATAAGGGAATAGGGAGAAGGGAAAAAATTCCCGGGGAGATTTCATTTAGAATAGGGGAACAGGGAATAGGGAAAAAATTCCCGGGGAATTGCCATTCATAATCGGGGCGATAATATCTTAAACACTCTGTGCTAAAGTGTTGATATAAAGATATCCTGCAAAAAGGTCTCAAGTCCACTTTTTTGCATTTCTAAGTTATTAATGATTTGAAGTCTATGGTCGCTTGTGTGATCTACATAAAATGAATTGGTTTTGATTCACGAACAAAACTACTTTAAAAAGACATGGAATTTTTTCTTGTAGCCCACAGGCTATGGCTTTTGAGACACTTTTGCATAAATAAGTCTATTTCTCAAAAAAGTGGACTTGAGACTTTTTTGCAGTATACCGACGATATATTTGTACAACCTTTCAGTATTTACTAACACAGAATTTCAAGAATAAATAACGCATTACATTTTTGTATATTTTAAAAACCACATTAATATTAACCGGAATGCAAACAAGGGATAAATTATCACAACACACACGTTTTGTGGTATTAAATTACTTTTATAAACATCTCTCCACTTGAACATTTAGACATTTATAAATATTCAACTGAATCAATATAATGTAGAAGTAATTCTCTATCAAACCGACTTCTGCTGCTTGTAATCATAATATCATAATTAAACAAGTATTGTATTAGCTTCTGCTAATTCAAACGCAACATTTTTGCTTTTCAATAGTTAAAATTACTACTCAACTTCTTTAGGCATTGCTACTCACTCGAACCATGCAGTCGTATACGCAATTCTATAGAAATGTTATGTTTAAAATTGCAATATCTTTCATTGTCTAAAGTATAACATTGAAATTAATTCGAATTGAATGGATTTCATAGAATTATCCTCGCCCTATTGTCATTGGAACTCAGTTACTGCATAGGCCTCCATGCAGATGTACATACACTTACACACAGTCTATTGAAAATATTTATATTTATTAATACATCATCATTTGAAATGCTACAGGCCAACTTATGATTACATTGTTCCCTCCCACAGAGTGCACAGTCGTCCACAGAGTCCCAAAATAAATATTACAATATGACCCAGAGAATACCGTACGGAGAAACAAAAAACCACAAGTGCGGGTTGCCGTAAGAGATTTTGTTGAATATTCAATTAAACATTGTGGAGAGCAGATTCATATGTTTCAGTGTTTTACTTGTGGGACTTTTAACAGTTGGCAATATGTGAATTACTTTAACTTTTTATGTATTCTTATGGCTACAATGTGGACAAAGAAGAAGTTGTTGTATCAGTTACAGTAGGCAGACCAGTAGAAACAATAGATATTGTAATAATGATAGAGAATCTATCGCACAAAGACAGAATTTAACTAAATTTAACATACAAGCATTTACTAAAAATAGCCGAGGTGGTATGCAATTCAGGCTGGTTAAATGATTCAAGCAACTTGCTTGAGCACAATATTCATTTTTTTAGCAATGACAATTAGATAAAAGCGATGTGAATATCTATTCTGACCATGTAGATAATACTCTATTCCAGTCTAATATTCAAAACTTGGGTAAGTCACGATGTGACATTAAACCCAACACGACATAGTGTGACCATAGTGATGACTTAATGCTATTCTTGGTTGTAATACGTAGTTATGGAAATCAATAAGGAAACTATCTCGATTGGTGCTAAGTTCAAATGCAGTCACATTTCAACAGCTTTACATATTACATTTAATCATTACAAGTAGATTTCCGCTATGATTTATGATTGCTAGTCTGACCAATGATTTTAAAAAGTTTTCTTTAGCTCTCTCTCTCTCTCTCTCTTTTATTTAGTTTAATATTTTGCAACATTTGCCCAAAAGAAATGTATAATCCACAATGTATTTCAGCAACAGTTTTGTGAATGATTTTGAAAATGTTTCAAACAGCACCAAACTTACGTCAAGAAAAATCCTAGAAACGTACAAAGTTACTCTGAAGAAAAGTTTGAGAAAACAAAGAACGAATGAAAGAAGACGTAAAGCACAAAAGTTAGGAAAGTTCTATGCAATAATTTGTCGCAATGCGGATGTTGTTTTGGAGGTTTTTTCTTTGTGAGTTTGTTTGTTGTAAGTTTCTTCTTGTCTTGAAGTATTTCTGTTTGTCATGGTTTTTTGGTGTACGTACGTATATATTGTATTTTTTTATATTTGGTGCTACCCATTGACAGCAATTCTTATGATTTGTAATAAGAAAAAGTTAAACATAAAAATTGGTAATTTGTCAGCGTAGAAAAGGAGACGAAACAAATATTGACAAAAGCCAATGCAGTGCAGTCTTAAAATCACTACCAGATGTGCAATGTATACTTATATAAGTATTAAGGACCTTGTATTTTGAGACATTGAACAATAAATGTAGAGCTAATTTTGTTAAACTTTTTTCAATTTTCTCTAGATACCTTCAGACGATCTAGACAAACCTAATCGTATCTTCATGTATTTATAAACCCTCTGGGAAATTATCCTCAAAATGTGGTCATTGACTTACTTGAAACTTGTTTGTGCGTTTTGTGACAATTTACCCTATTTGATGTACTGCAAGTAAATAAAAAATTGGGATAGCTTCTATCATTGTTATAAATAAATAAAAAAAAAACACGCGACCATTTGCTTGGAAGTGCTTCGGGCGCGAACAACTTTTGTTGGATTTGGCTCATCTTGAAACACCCACACAGTTGACTGCTGTTTACTTTCGGGCTCATACGCGTAAATCCAGGATTTATCACCTGCCACTGCGATCGTATTTTTGAAGTATTTCTTTCTTTCGACCAATCGACACGAGCCTTTTCTTGAGCGATTGACAAATTGTGTGGGATCCAACGCGAACAACATTTTTTTGGTAGTCGAATGTTTATGCACTGTTGAAAGTATGCTGGTCCCACTTATGCCTAAGGTTGTCTCAATCTCACGATAGTTTACATGACGATCTTGCAAAATCTTGGACGACGAAAATGTTCACGATTTAATTCCATTTTTGGACCGAGATGAATCTTTTAGGTTACTGTAAACACAAATAGCGCTCGTATGTTAAAACGTTCTGAGTACGTATAACCTCAAAAATGTCCAACTTTACGATAGAGCTGTCAGTTGCCAGATTGCAACACTAGGGTTTGCCAAATCCCGAAACATAAAATTCAACCCTCTTATTATTACATTCACAACTAACGGCACCTACTTGTTCATCGACGAATACGAACATCACTGTTTCAGAAGATTCCAATTGAAATTGAAACAAAATCAATTGAAATTCGAATATTCCATTTGAAATAATAATCTCGTCAGTTGATATTCAAAAAATCCATTTAACGAATTTTGAATTTCAAATAATGAGTATTGAATTAGAGCTGATTGGTTTTGAATATCAATTGATGTGTTTTGAACTTCAATTGATATTTTCAAAATTCCTTTTACATCCTATGAACGGGAGAGTTTCTCGCATTATTGTAAATAAAGACGCATCTGTATTTAGACTCACAAAACGGGACCTACAGTTTAACAACGAATCTGAGCTGTTTGAAAATCTTTTAATAGACATGCGGATTGAATAGACACTACTGCAAAGTTGTGGTCAACAACGTCGAGGACAAGAATATCCGCCTGTTCAACCCATCATGTCACGGTTTGAGAATATGCAATAATAAATATGTAAAAGATAATATCGAAACTCATCAGCAATGCAAGAAACGGTTGTGTTGGATGCGAAACAAGCGTGTGTGATGTTGGTTTTATAACACTCAAGCGAACACTGACTGTTTTGAATCAAACAAAACTTTCGAGTACGTGTTAATTGCCGATCGTGTCTGTGTGAAAAAAACGATTATTGCCGTCCTCGCTAGGCTATGAAAAGTGTATCCTGTGAAATGTGTAGACAACAAGAGTAAATATATAAATGATTAGAAGTTTAATAATATCGATCTCTTGAGCAATGCAATCGACGGTTTTGTTGAATAGGAAACAAGCGTGTGTGATATTGCTATCATAAACCTCAATCTGAGACTGACTGTTTTGAATCAAACAAATCAAACAAAACAACGATTATTGCCATAACCGCGAGGCTATAACATGCACAACATGATAACAGTCAACTGATTACTCACTACTGTAGAATGGACAAAATTTAAGAAACTTGAAAAAGAAAATTTTTTTTTCATTGTCGGCTTCCCTCGAAGAGCTTCTTAAACAGTGACGTTCGCATTCGTCGATAAACAAGTAGGCGCAGTAAGTTGTGAATCTAAAAATAGAAAGCGTGTTAATTCACAACAACGCGAGAAGCTATCCCATACCTCATTCATGGGGTAATAATAAATCACAAGTAAGGATAGAACCGAAATCAGGTTTATGAAGCGTAATTCAAGTTTTTGAATGTGTTTGAAAATTTTAATTTCCAATTTCATTAAGTTCCTAGCTAATACATAGGTTTAAAACAAATATGACTGTTTTCCTTATCCAACATTTCCAAATTTGCCTAATATAAACTTAGGAATGAATTGAACTCCATAAGTAATTCTAAAATTCCCATCATCATCATCACCGCGTAATGCTAAGTCAATTGCAGTTTAGGCATTTCAAAAGTTAGGTCTATCATGAAATACGCAAGAAGATTCTGTTCTGAGAGTCTGTAGTATTTTAATAACAGTTAAAGCAATAACTCAATGCCTATTATCATTTGAGAAACCATTTTTCAATTTCATTTCCACTCTATGAAATATTTTAAATTTAATTTTACCGACGTGCGGGCCCCTGACCGTTTCGGGGCCACTAAGCAGTAGACTACTCTGCCCAGTGGGTAATATATATGAGGGTTTATATAATTTGATACCAAATTCGTTTCAAAACTTTTAAAACGATTGAGCCGTTTCAGTCTTTCTGACTGGCTGGATGGATGGATTGCTAGTGGGCAGGATAGATCGAGTAAACCTAACTGATCTTTAAAAAAATTTCTCAGCATTAATATTTTCCAAACTGAAATAAATGCTTGTAAATAGACAGAAGAGCCTTACCCCTTCTGGTACCTTCCATACAACATTCTTAATTGTAAAATAACTAATTAATAACTTACTTACTTATTTACTTAATTTCCCTTTGCACCCCATGAATGAGGTATGGGATAGCTTCTCGCGTTGTTGTGAATTAACACGCTTTCTATTTTTAGATTCACAACTAACGGCACCTACTTATTTATCGACGAATGCGAACGTCACTGTTTTGTGAAGCTCTTACTAGACACGACGATTGAATCGACGCTTAATACTGCGAAGTTGCTGTCAAACAACATTCGAGGGGAGCCGACAATGAAAGAAAATTTTATTTATTTTTATTCTTTTAAGATGACTGGAGCCAGGTTTGAAACTGCGATCTCCCGCATGGTAGTCGCGTGTTCTAACCACTATGCCACGGCCGGTCCTAATTAATACACTTCCAAAAAGACAACTAAAAGATATTTTAATTTGGTCAGATTAATTGTCTTGTAATAGTAAACAAACGCTGAACAATTTTAATCTTTTGTCACACCCCGTTTGGTACCTCCCATACAAATGACCGAATTGACCCTTATAATTTAAGACATATCTTTTTTTGTAAGTAAACTGAAATCAGTCAAATTTTGGGTATGATGTACGCTAATAAAAATTTGACTCAGGAATAAATATGAAACATATCAGCTGATATCTTCTGGTACCGTCCATACAAAATGACCCCCATAGTTTAACATGCATATTTTTATTTTTGTGTAAATGCACCAAATTTATTAAAATTTTGAACAATGTAACGTTGAAAATATTTTTTTTAATAAGAGAAAATAAAATGCTCCCTTACTCGTTTAATAACCGTAACAACGAAAGTTACCTAAGCTATAGCTATACTATTTGCCCATAATTTTTCTTAAATCTAATATTTACTATGAAATACGCAGATGGCTAACGTAGTAGATTCGCAATAACACTGACAAAAAGTCCGGTGAGTCCATTCTAACACGCATTGCATACGTGACTGATGTAATTTTTAAATACGTAATTGTTGCTCAAATCTCCCCTAGAAGTAGGTAACATGACTGACGTGCTAATAATAAAAAATAACATATCATATTAACATATGTATTTGGTTTGACGTTGACATTTTTTCCCTGTTTGCTTGTTTAATAAATATCATGTCTTTGCCTTTTATTAATTAATATTAATTTTATTTACTTCATATCACGTTCTCCACGAAACGATGCGTGATATTAGTCGTGTTTGGTGGTATTTTTTTTATTATTTTCATATTCTTTTGTTTGCTCTGAATCACCTGATTGTATACCTGCAAATCATTTGTTATTGTTCTACAGGTAAGAGGGAACAAATTTAACGACATGTGACTTACATACCAATGTGTAAAGTTGATTTTTACTGTAAATTAAAAAGAGTATCTAATGTTGATATTGCAGTATAGCGTTTTTAGGATATCAAAGTTTCTCGTTAACAATTCACAGAGGCGCTGCATATCTACTACCTACACACATGGACTGTTGAAATCATTGTCATTATATGAGCGATTTTCATCAGGCAGCAAACGAAGGCCTTGTCCTCGTCATCCGTTTGTAGTACATGTACTCGGCATGACTTCCTTGTTTTTAAATACTAACAAACACAGACACACATCACACACACGCACACTCAGAAGACCATGGTAAGAGATTCTATAAATGACAGTACTTTAACACAACATATAGTTAATGTAAGTATAATACTATATTTGCTCATATTCTGTGTTAGGCTTTTATAAAGCACAGTGGTTTAATTAGATTTCTTGAGATGGATTAATACATGATGTAAGATTACAAAAAAAATAATGCGAAAAAAAATGTAAGTGAGATATCGTATATTACAGGCATATCTGGGAAATTGAATGGCAACACTTAAAATTCATACTTAGATAATCATTGACACTGGGCACTGGGTAAAAATTGTTTGTTTCCTAATATTTTTGTTTGTTTATACGTCAAATTGACTTACATTTTTTTAAATTATACTTTTAATTATTATTCATTTTGCATTTGACAACCATTGGAATAGGACAATCCACTTAATTTCGACGAAAGTGAAAAAATAAATTTCATATGCTTAACCATCATCACATTTTAGCGTAAATAATCCCAAGCGAAATCATACATATGTATGTGTAAGTTATTATTTTACACAAATATTTAAACATTACACACCACTGTCCCTCGACTGCTCGCACAACAAACATCTGGAGTGTAAATGCGAGTGAGTCAGTATATGACCTCGCCGTCATCATTACCATCATCATCATCAGCGGTAGCAGCAGCAGCAGAAGCAACACCACTGCCATCATCATCAGCTACAACATCATCAGAATCATCATCGTTAGGCTTGACATGACCTCATTAGCTAAGAGAACGTGACTTGTTGTTTATCTTGTAATACCCGCCAATGAAGCAGGCACGCTACATACCATTTTAGTTCTATCATAACATATTCATATTCATATACACACAAACTACCACACACACAGATGCAAGTCATGCTCAAATACATGCTTATCTTTGTTTTTGTTTATCACAACAATAGCTATTTCTTTGAATGTATGTATAAACATACAAAGGCATATAATAGTTATATAGGATACACAGTTTTATCTACATGTGAATTTGCAGTTGCTTAGTTTTTCAACGATAATGCTAAATTAACTGCACAAACTATGAAATTATAGAAAAATGTACAATCTCTTTGTTTACGAATTATATTATACGTTGTTGGGAATTATGCAGAATTAAGTTTTGAAGTCAAGCATGATTTTTAGGTTATTAATTATGAAAAATTATATATAATCTGGTGAATCTGATGAAATTTGCTGTGGTTGTAAATGAATTGCTTTTTAAGCATGCTATTGTTGTTTTTGGCACAATTAGAAATTTGTTAGCTTTTGATCATTAGATGAATGGCGTTGGTAGGCATTAGAGTGCAAATTACATACATTTATACCCAATTCTCAACTAAATTGTCTCGTATACATATAACTAACACATACACGTGTCTTAAACACATGAAAATATATTCATTGCAAAAAAGACCATAACATCGCATTCTTCGAAAATTTGTGATTTGTTTTAAATCAAAGTGATATATAGAATTTTATATAAATACAGACATTTAAACACATTTTTTAATTTGTTCAGCTAAAGAAGGGCAAATAATTTTAACTAGACTGAACTTTGGTAAATACAAAAATAAAGCAATGTCCGCATATTAGTTCAAATAAAAGAAGCCGCGGAATTTCTATAGGTTTGGAAACGTAAATCAGACGCTGGTGGTTAAATCTTTAGAATATACGGGATTGGGATCAGTTCGAAGTCTTCTACAATATGAATTATTATGTGGCGACTATACACGTTTGTGTCAGTGCTTTGTCATCGTGTACACTTAATTTCTTGCAAATGCGTTCATTGTTGTTTTAAATCAACGTCGAATTTGTCCAACAGCTCTCATCATATTAATCTGTTATCATTATACCTTTTTCATCGAAATCGATGTAAATGATTTCACATGTATCCCAAAAAACTGCAATCGTCTGTCGAATATTTGTTTGTTTTTCAGTCTAAATAGGCGGTGCCAGAAGGGGTGTGTCAAATAGTAAGGTTTTCTAAGGTTTTACAAAATAAATTCACTGACCTAATTTCATTATACCTCAGGTGCCGATTTAAAAGTTATGGGAGAAATATAAATTTTCCAAAAATAGGCTATTTTGTATGGAAAGTACCAGAAGGTTTTTAATTTTCCTTTGCACCCCATGAATGAGGTATGGGATAGCTTCTCGCGTTGTTGTGAATTAACACGCTTTCTATTTTTAGATTCACAACTAACGGCACCTACTTGTTTATCGACGAATGCGAACGTCACTGTTTTGAGAAGCTCTTACTAGACACGCCGATTGAATCGACGCTTAATACTGCGAAGTTGCTGTCAACAACATTCGAGGGGAGCCGACAATGAAAGAAATTTTTTTTTTTCTTTTAAGATGACTGGAGCCAGGTTTGAACCTGCGATCTCCCGCATGGTAGTCGCGTGTTCTAACCACTATGCCACGGCCGGTCCCACCAGAAGGTACATGTTACGCAAAATTTGACTGAATACAGTGTTGTTACAAAAAAGATATGTCTGTCAATTCGGTCATTTGCGTGGAAAGTACCAGATGGGGTGTGGCAAAAGTTTCAGGTTAGGGTTTGTATACTATTTAAAGATAATTAAACTGACCAAATTCAAATATTGTCCAGATGTCCTTTTGGAAGTTATGAAAGAAATATAATTTTTCCAAAATAGGTTATTTTCTATGGGATGTACCAGAAGGGGTCAACCGATATAGTCTATATTCATTCCTCAGTCAATTTTTTAAAAGTGTACACGTGACGCAAAATTTTACTGAATTCAGTGTAATTGCAAAAAATACATGTCTATAAAATTATGTGGGTCAATTCGGTCATCTGCATGGGAAGTTCCAGAAGGGGTGTGGTAACGGTTTCGGTTTTCTTACAGTTTGTCTACTAATATAAGATAATTAAACTGATCAAATTCAAATATTCCCCAGTTGTCCGTTTGGAAGTTATGAAAGAAATATTATTTTCCAAAAAATAGGTATTTTTGTCTGGAAGGTTCTAGAACTGGTAGCCTCACCGTTTACATTTACTTCATTTCGGAAAATGTTAATACTGATAAATTGTCATACGGATCAGTTAAGATTTTCTTATCAGCCATTCAGCCAGCCAGACAGACGGACATAGCTCAATCGTCTTAAAAAGTCCTTAAACGAATTTGGTCTTTAGATACTTGGGGTCTAACTCGTCTCCCTTAATACGTTACACTTTTTCTAGTATCAAATGATATATACCATCATCCCTAAGGGTAAGGGCATAAAAAGTGATTTTGAGAAAAAAGCACTTAAAGTTTTCTATTTAGAATAACTGCTAAGGAATGTACAAAACATTTTTGGACGCCATTCAATGAGGGAAATAAATATCAATATAATTTTTTTCAAATGTTTTAGATTTTGGAGTGGCCAAAATTTCTGCATCATTAACTTTTACCCTTCCCCATTTTTAAAAATGGTGATTAAACTGGTTATTTCCACTATAAGTATATTTTATTAAACTTTGATCCGTAAAAAAGGACTAAAGTTTGTATGCTCATCTTAGAACTTAAACTCCGCTTAGAAGGTGGAATCTCGAATACCAAACTATGGCACTCGAGGAGACAAATAGACGAAAACCCACAAAATTAAGAGGGACTTTGTATGAAATTGTAATGTAGTTTTTCGATAATGTTCATCTTAGATCTTAAGATCCGCTCATAGCAGGGACAGCCGTGATCGCGTGGACAGACTCCAAAAAGGGGAAGATTGTATGGTGGGTGGGAGTAGTTTTCGACCGATCGGGCTCATCTTAGAACTTAACCTCCGCTTTGAGGTTATAAGCTTGTGTCCCGAGTGTGAACAAACCCTACACCCATCAAGAGGACAGATTTTTAATGCGCAACTATTTATGTAAAGACACAAGTCGACATTGTCGCCAAATGTGGCGTCGGTTTGTTTATTCTTCATCTACTACACCCGTACAAGATCCAACTAGACAAGGAGCTCAAAGGAATTACAATTGTCAATGGCTCTAGTTCGCTGAAAACGCTTCTGACCATTAAGAAGAGGACTCAAATTGTGGATATGTAATATGTGTGTATGTAAGCGCCCATATAAAATGTGACTGTTTAGTGCTGATGACAATATTGGTATTCGGATTTTTTCCTAAAACGACGTTTTTGAAGCGATTGCCTTCATTGGCAACGCTACAGAACTGGTGCAGTCGATAAGGATACGGACGAGATGCGGTTCCAGTAGAACCGCTCTATATGCACACTTTATGAGGGTATTGTCATATTGACCGTGCGATTTGAATCCTCTTATGTTCTTCTACTGAGGTTCTCTGAAGTCACAGGTCCATTCCAATAAGCCGCAATCGACCGATTCTATAATGTCAACTATAACCCAGGCCATCGCTTAAATTCAGCCGTATTTAAGCGACAGTGTCACTTAAAAGTTTACCACTCGGATTCGTGACACCTGAAGTCGGTGCAACATCGACCAGCTTTTTTTTTTTCGAAAAACGCTATAAAAAAATATTATGAGTTATGTGGAATTTTATTTATTACTCATACACACGTTAGTATAAACAAAAGTAAATGTAAAGGCGCGTTCAGACGCAAGGGTATTTTTGCTATTTTTAAGGCACTGGATGCACTTTTTCGAGTACGTTTGTTTTGCCTTTTTTTCTCCTACTCAAAATCTAAAACTTCGCTTCAGACACAAAAGATATATTTTGTACGGTATACCGAAATATTTAACGTGTTAAAATTATAAAAATTTTAAAATGAAAAAGTGATAAAATTATAACTTGAGCAAAAAAATTCGTATTGCCATTATATAATTACTGCAGCCGACTTGACAAAACGAATGATGAAGTAGTTCGCGCTACTTCGTGTAATTTTTTTTCACTCCTCCCTAGTTGCCGATATCAGTTCCGCGAAACGTATGACAAATTTAAGCCAAAATTCTCCCGGTACAAATTTAAATTAAGCATGATCCTTGAGATATGCTTATTTTTGTCAGAGGTGTTCACGAATATTTAAGCAATCACATACCTGATTCTATTTTATTTTCTCAGATTTGTTTCCATAAATATCTACTGCCTACCAGCCAATAACATATATTATTTGATATGACTGTCACCTTAAATATTAATATAATTCCATGTTCAGTTAACCTAGTTTACTGCCACCTGCACTTTAGGGGAATTGAACTGCATTTGGTATGTTTGCAAATATTTAGTTTCAGTACGCTTCTATTAGATACATACACACATCACATATGAAGTAAATGCTAAATGAACTGAATAATGCCAGCAATGATAACTGTTACATACAATATGATTGTCCTTTAACATATTGTACATATATATACATATTTTATACAATTACATGGTAAATATGCCAATTCAAATAGTTTTTGTTTAATAAAACATGCGAATTTTATTTCGTAACTGTTTGATGTGTAATCAACCGTATGAGTCAAATTATTAAAATGGTAATTTGAATAACAATTAATGAAGCCATTTAAGGTAGCAGTATTAAATGACAAGAAAGAAATGTTAAGAGAAATTTTTAGTTTGCAAACTAGAGAAGATTTAGCATTTTTAAATTTAAAGATTTCCTTCAGCTGGCTGTCGTTAGGGATGCAACGTGAAAATTCCATCTATGTGGTGGCACCTGGGCATTGTTTTTTCGTTTTTTTTTTTTATCACGATCAACGACATATAGTAAGCGACGTAAAAATTGCTACATCTATTACCGCTACCTGTAAGCTTTCATTTCGTGTTGACACAAGTTTTTCACTCTCCACTGCTTTATTTTTGCATCTTTGAAAGCAACTTTTGTGTTGTGATATACATCTCGTGAAATTAAAAATGTTCCCGGTGTGTTAACAAATTTTTGTTGAACTTCCTTTAACGGTCATACATTTGTATAGAAATGCCAGTTTCAGTTTCCTCTATATATGTAATTTTAAAAGTACTTATGTTAATTTCTGTCCGTGTCGTTACCAGTACGTGTGTCACTAAACTATAGGGAGAAGGTGTTGGATAATGTAAAACTTTTCCTAACACTCCCCTCTTTTATAGTTTGTTTTAGGGTATTTTTGTTTAAGTTTTAATTAGTAAATCCATTCGCATTTCCAGATAACCCTTAACTTTGGTATACAAAATCGTTTGACAACCAAGCCAATAGCTTGAAATCCCTTCGTGCAAATATTGTGTATGTGTGTGTGTGCGTCTGTGTGTATGAGCCCAGTAAAGTAGAATAACCATAAATGTCAACATCATGCTAAAAGTTTCAAATATAGTTATATTTTATTTCCTTTGTTGTTTGACATTGTTGTGTATGCACTGTTCAATGTTGATGTTGTTGTTGTTGTTGTTGTTAGAATTGGTTGGATATAAGGAATATTTCGGCATTTCGACTTTTTACAAAGTTGACATATTGCTTGAGGATTATTAATTGGTACAAGTTAATTTGCACAATAAAGCCAATACTCGCACACTTGCACACACACACACAAACCCATTAAGCCGACTAACTTAAGCACCAACAGCGAGGAAGAAAATCGTTGAGGGCCAGAAGAAAACAAAAAAAATAACAATAATAATGTATAAAGACAGGAAGAAATGCCAAAAGAAAAGTTATTAAGCAGAAGGATAAAGTTTTCATATGTTTCGGAAATTGCTTTGTTTTTATTGGCTGATACATTTACACCAACGCACGCACACTCGCACTCAGTCAAACCAACCAAAAACAGAAAAAAACAACACAACACAACATCACTTAGAAATTGGCCAAGTTTAGGGGGATTAAATACTTTTGGTATCCCCTTTACTACCGCTGCTGTTGTTCTTGTTGTTCTTGTTGTTGTTGCTGATGTGCTGTTAGTAAACTTGTTAGTATTTTGCGGTTGCTCTTGTCTCCTCCTTCAGCTGTGAACAATTTGTTTTTGTTTAGCCTGAGCGAATGTTTTGTACTGTCATTTATATTCTAGGGATTATGTTAACACTTTTTAAATGTTAATTCTGACAGATTTTTATCATAGCTTTTATCTTGGGCAGAAGATAACTAGTTTTGTGTGTAAGTAGCTAATTCCCTTACTCTTCTTCCGTTTCTTTTTTAATTTAAAGTCTAAATTACATCAGCTACAAACTACAGCTTCCGTATTTGTGTGTTGGGAAAGGCGCACATATAGCAGACATACATATTTATATACCCAGTAGGGATGCCTCAAATGATGGAAAATTAAGCATAAATTTATAACAACAACGCCAGATCTAACATCTTTATTGTTGGAGGTGGAAACATCTATGAAAAAAGTACCCAATGTTTAATAAATATTACTTATTTGATTTAATTTGAGGTATATGATGCTTCTCGCGTTGTTGTGAATTAACACGCTTTCTAGTTTAGATTCACAACAAGCGGCACCTACCCGTCTATCGACGAATGCGAACGTCAGTGTTTGAGAAGCTTTTACTAGACATGCCAATTATCTCGAAACTTAAACTGCAAAGTAGCTGTCGACAACATCGAGTGGGCCGGCAATGAAAGAACAATGTAGATGACTGGAGCCGGGAATCGAACCACATATCTTCCGTATTGTAGTCGCGTGTTCTCTGAAATATTCCAACTTAAAGGGCGAGGGGTCTCCTAGTTTCTTTCAGCAAATGAAAAATAGCCACAAATAATGTTTTATACGACGAAATTAAAATTGTTCAGAAAACGCAAAAAATGTTATAAATGTACCAGACACTTTCTAGAATATTTTATTTATCTAAAAAAATTAAATAAGGAAAACAAAATTTTTGCAATTTTGGTTATCACTTATAACGTTCTTCCATTGACTTTCTCTGTCTCTTACATGTCCAAACTTATATTTGAATTTGAGTAAAATCGGGCCATTAATATACATGTTTAAATAAGTCCACTCTAGCCTCATCTTCCGGCTCCATTTATAAATACAACTTTTTCTCATGATCAAACTTATATAAACAATGAATTTCAGTTAAATTTGTCCTTAGATTCAACTATTCGATATACATCCACCCTAACGCCAACTACCGGCTCCAAATAACATGGTTCGGGTACAAACCGAACCCATGCTAGACAAGATCAAAGAATTTTGGTTGGCAGTTAGTGTACCATATGGAATTTACTGTAGGCTATATATTTATAGATATTTTACAAGTATAGGCGGAGTGGGCGTGGCTAAACTTTTTTTTAGAGCTAGAGAGATCAAATTTAACACCCAGATAGTACTCGGCAACACGAATATTAACTTGTGGACGAAATTTTAATTTTGAATCAGTGGGCGGAGGGGGCGTGGCAAAACTGTATTTTAACCCTAGAAAGATACAATTTTGAACACAGATAGTACTAGAGAATGCGAAGATGAATAAAGAGGTTAAATACAAATTTGGCATCAGTGGGCGGTGTTGGCGTGGCCAAACTGTGTTTTAGCCCTAGAGAAATAAAATTTGGTATACAGATAGTACTCGGCAGCACGAATATGAATATGCAGACGAAATTTTATTTTTGAATCAGTGTGAGGAGGGGGCGTGGTAAAACTGTGTTTTAGCGCTAGAAAGATAAAATTCGGTACACATATACTACTAGACAACACGATGATGAATATGCTGACGAGAATTTAATTTTGGATGAGTGGAGTGGGAGTTGCAAAACTATTTTTTAGACCTAGAGAGATACAATTTGGCACTCAGATAGTACTTGACAACACGAATATGGATATGCAGGCGAAATTTAAATTTTGCATCAGTGGGCGTAGAGGGCACGGCATAACTGTATTTTAGACCTAGAGAAAAAAAATTTGACACCCAGACAGTACTCGGCAACACGAGTATGAACATGCGGACGAAATTTTAACTTTGTATCAGTGAGCGAAGTTGGCGTGGCAAAACTGTATTTTAACCCCAGAGAGATACAATTTGGTTCACAGATAGTATTCGGCTTTTTAGGTCCAAATTTGAAGACGAAATTGTTATTCTCTATCAGTGGGCGAAGGGGCATGCCAAAATTCTATTTGAGCCCTAGACCGATAATATTTGCTACATAGATAATATTCGATAAAACACAGTTTAATTTATCAAAAAGTACATTTATTGTACTAAAAAGCTCATTTTATTGTATCAAAAAGTACATTTATTGTACTTAAATGTACAATTTCTCATACCAAAATGTACTATTATTGTACAAAAAAAACTACATTTACAATTAGTACATAATCAAAAAGTACTTTATTGGTACCAAAATGTGAAAGTGTACTAAAAAGTAAAATGTATTGTATTAAAAAGATCTTTTATTGTACACCAAAAGAACAATTTTTTGTACCACAGAGCATCTTTATTGAACCAAAAAGTACTTTAAATGTACTTAATAAGAACTTTTATTATTTGTACCAAAATATATTTTTTTTATTGGATTGTTGTTGAAGCAAGGACTACAATGGTTTTTTCTTAACTTCTTAATATTTATACCATCACCCTTAGGTATGAGGGTATATATCATTTGATACGAGAAAAAGTGAAACGCATTAAAGGAGATAAGTTAAACCCCAAGTATCTTAAGATCTAATTAGTTTCAGGACATTTTAAACGATTGAGTTATGTCTGTCTGACTTGCTCCGTATGGAAAAATGGATAATTAATATTTTTTCCATAACTTCCAAACGGACAAGTGGACAACTTGTTTTATTAGCAAACCCCCAGAAAACCGAAACCTTTGGCATGCCCCTTCTTGTATCTCCCATACAAATAACCGATTTGAACCTCGTAGTTTTACATAACATACATTTATTTTTTTTTAAGTATCCTTAATTAAGCCATATTTTGCGGTAGATGTTCATTTATGAAAATTTAATTTAAGTTCCCGTTCTGGTACCTTCCATACAAATGACCTATTTTTGAAAAACGAATATTTCTTTCATAACTTCCAAACGGGTAAGTGGAGGGTGTGTTGATTTGGTAAGTTTTATAATCTTGTAATAGTTGACAAATTCTCAAAAACCAAAACCATTGCAACACCCCTTCTGGTGGCTCCCATAGAATTGACCGAATTCACTCTCATAGTTTTATATACGTATCTTTTTTGAAAGTACACTGAATTCAGACGTATTTTTCGAAAGACTATATAGTCCGCCAACTTCTGGTACCTCTGATACAAAATTACTTATTTTAAGACAATTATTATTTCTTCCATATTGGACAAGTTGTTCCCCTACTGGCATCTCCTATACCCTGTTCAGAATATATTACTTTTAATATTTTGTATTTACTTTTGATATTTTTGTGCGAATTCATAAGAAAATTTTTCTTTGATTGTCAGTTGGACCAATTTGGTACCTCCAGAAAAATTATCATATGCCCAGAGATATTGCCTTTTCTACAGTTTTACTATACGTATCTTCTGGCCATACGGCCGAAAGTCGTAAGGGTGATGGTATTTATCAGTCAGTTCAGCCGCCTTAAACTTTATTTGCTGACACTTTTTTAACATTTTCAAAACATGTTTTTCAAAATTGTGTTTGTAGAGTAAAGGACTATTTTTGATAAACCAAACTGACGCCCTGGTTTGTTTGTGTAACATCGATACTATGGCATTGTTCCGGTGTAACATGATGATGCCTATCACCAACTCCTCTGGAACTCCGGAATAAAATTTTTTGTCGCTGAGACCGGCTACAATCTTTTGAATAATATCCTTTGAATATTTTGGACTCTGTGTCCAGCAAACAAAACGGTCGATATGATGATACTGCACTTTCAGGTTTTCCAGATTTATGTCTCACTATAATCTCTGCACACTTCTATTGAGAAGGAAAATTGTTCAGCCGTAGAATTTAGTCCACCTACACAGTCAAACCGAATTCCTGAAAAAGTGCGGTATTCGAAAACTTTAGTCACAATTAATGTATACGTAGTGGAATTTCTTATAGTAATCACAACACAGTGGCACATTTTCCAACTTCAAACTCTTGAACCAATTGAAACCTACAAAATCTGAAAGGTTATGATAGTAGAAGAAAAACTGTAACTGGGTTTTGAATTATTAGCTAAGGTTTTGTTTTAATTCATTTTTGAAGATTTCGACTGAGAGGAGGATTTTAGTAGTCTATATCTCATGAACTATTCCAAATATAGCTTTTCTCTCCTCAGCAAATATTTAGCTCTTAATCAGATCTAAAAATTTTGGCTTGAGATATAATCAAGAAAACAACAACATCTTAGTCAAATCAGCAAAACTGTAAACAAATCACTTTTAATTGTGTTTATCGAAATTAAAAATGCTACGCTTTTCAAAATGAAATAAATACAAAATAGAATAGAATAGATATCAAAATTTCGAATAGTTCAGGAGATATAGCCATAAGAATCAGTACATGATTTTCGAACATTTCAAAACAGAATTATAAAAAAGCCTTAGCTAATAATTCAAAACCCAGCTAGGGGATTTCTTCTACGATCATAACCTTTCGGATTTTGGCGGTCTCAATTGGTTCAAGTTTTTACTGCTGCACTGTGTTATCGGTCTTCACTTGCAACTTATTTAGTATAACATCTTTAGTATCTTTTTACCCCAGAAAAACCCCTATTGTTCCGAAATGACTACAACTTCCATTGAATTTGGCATCTCTAGTTCTTCTACAACTATCAGCACAAAAACATAACCTCAAAAGATAAACTTTTTGTCATGTTGACACTTCAGTTTTGTTAATTTTTATTGTGTATGTCTGTGCGGCGATTGTACATTTGAGACGATTGGGCTCTCTCTTTACTAAGGCAACCACAAAGTAGATGAGTGGTAAGATACGACGTACCAAAGGCAGGGGCAATATTTGAAAACTTCAAGTATTCTAAAAACCACTTCATAAAAGTTTTGCATTCGAAATGTTATATAAGTATTTTGAAAAAGGATACATCTATATCTTTGGAATTGTATAAGGAAATGAATGGAATGTAATGGCGTTTGAGTAGAGTTGTAGCCATCGCAATTCCTTGCTAGCGTCAGGCTTTGGATCATACATATAAATGTAAACATTAAATTATATTAAAGTTTTGTAGTGTTAGACTTTGGAAATGTAATAGATTTTGTGTCGTAACTATGAAATGTTCAAATACCTTATATTTTCTAGTAATTTGAAAAAAATGGGAGACCTTATGAGACACCTAGTTGGTCAAAATTTGAAATTGTATAAAGTGTTAATCACAAAAATACACGATAGGTCAAAATAGCATGTACTCTAGCCAACTAAAAATGTATGATAGCATGATGGTAATTCAATAGAGTTCATAGGAATTTCTATGTCTTTATGGTGTTTTTTTTTAAAGTGACCGTTCAATATACCCTAATTTTTTGTCTCCTTAAATAAACTTTTTCCAAGAAATAGCAAGGATTATTGACTGTATGCATCATTTCTAAGATAACTTCGAATTTTCTATCAACTTTCAGGCGTTTATGTAAAAACACTTTATAAAGTGTAGCCCAAAAGTTGTTTATTTTGATCCTTAAACAAAGTGCATCATCTATATTATTTGCCAATATTAGGCTAATATAACTCATATGCAATCAGCTTGCGACAACATATCAGACCAAGAATTTAATTAAGTAATTCTTACTTTTACTTTATTTTTTTTCCTTTTAAGACATTTTATATTCTCAATTTCCTACAACTCCTCACAGTTGTTGTTTCCAGTATGCTAAAGCACAAATTTTAAGTTATTGTTAAATATCCTTCTAGCTATATATATGCTACCGAATGTCCCTTTTGTGCAATATTTATATGTGTATTGCCCGAATATTTGACTATATGTGTAAGCTTTGTTCATTTGAATTGTTTTTGGTTTTTTTTTTAATTTATCCCCATTTGGCCTTTGGTGATGATTTTTCATGAAATCATTTTTCATGGTTATTAAAAAGTTTCTTTTGTATCTGTGCATTATTGGCAACAGTTACAGTTCAGATTTGTTTGTTGTATATGCTTGTGTGTGTGTGTGCATATTTCTATTAAAGGCAAAAGATTTGGGGGATTTAGTAAAATCTTTTACATTTTTGTATGCTGAAACTATAGAAAGCTTTTGTGTGGGGTCTTAATTAACATTTCTCTTCTCTTCATTTTTTTGTTGTTGATTGAGGCATTAGATTATTTTTTGTGTAGGAGGCCAATGAAACGTATTCTTAAAAACAATTCGGTGTTTGAAACGTATGTTGCTCACAAAGGTTGTTAAATGTTTTGTGAATTTTAAATTTTAATCTAGAGTATCAGACAGGTCAGCAAATTTTGTTCGCATGGTATAATAAAATACAGAAACATGAGTGAAACCATAGCAGTGAATCATAAAATGTGAATGTTGAAAGGAAACTGCTTTGGATCGTAAAACATTTTAACTGTTATAGTTTATGATCCAAAAAATACTTTAGATATAAGTGTAGTTGAGAATAAGAAAAAGTACTATTTATTACGCACAGACGCTTAACTATGAGGTTTGATAGCTAGTTCTTGGCTATATGCATATATTTTAAACATTAAAAGTGACAAAAGGAAAAAAAAACAGTAGAGAATTTTTAGTCAGATCAAATGACTGATAAATACCATCACCCTGGATAAGTCGCATGACCAGAGAGAGAGACAGTAAAATTGTAGAAAAGGTTACACGCAACAAACCTAAAATGTTAAATTCAATATTGTTTTAAAGAAAAAGTCTCCAATTAATTCGCACAATATCTCAAAAGAAATTACCATTTCTAATGGGTGGGGTAAATTTCCCGGTTTCTTGGGTTTCATCTGGTAATACAACATATTAAAAGTAAAATATTCTGAAAATATTTCTGATTGGCGCAGGAGATGCCAATGGGGTACAACTTGTCCGATTTTAATTCGAAAGTCAACGTTCAATAAACCTTTACCTTGTGCACAATTTTTCTGACTGAATGTTAAATATATAACTTTGGTGTGATTTCGGTACCTTATATGAGATGTTCCAGAATAGGTGTGGCAAATGTTTCGGATCTCTGAGTTTTGACACAATTCGAATATACTGCAGTTCGGATGTTATGGGGGGAAATATTAATTTTCCTAAACTAGGTTATTTTGTATTGGGGGTACCAGAAGGAGTCGGCCGATTGTAAATGGGCAAAATATTCATTCCAGAGTCAAGATGACTTAATTCAGTGCACTCGCGAAAAACTTTGAGGTTGGATTCACCCATTTTCATGGGAGTTATTACAAGGAGTCTGGCAGATGCTGCGGTTTTCTTAGTATATATCTGCTATTAAAAAATAATTAAACTGATAAAATGCAATATTCTCCAGTTGTTCGTTTTGAAGTTACGACAGAAATAGTAATTTTCCAGAAATAGGTAATTTTGTATAGGAGGTACCAGAAGTTATCGGCCGATAGAGTTGAGTTTCATTCCAGTGAATTCAGTGTTATTTCAAAAAAGGTATGTATGATGGTGTATGTATGTATGAGGGTAGGGTCATTTGTCCACTAATTCAAAATAATTAAATTGACTAAGTTTAAATAACCTCTAGTCGTTCGTTTGGAAGTTATGAGAGATATATTAATGTTCTAAAAATTGGTCGTTATGTATGATAGATACCAGAAGGGGTCGGTCGATTTAGTTTATATTTATTCCTGGATCAAATTTTTGTAAGCGTTTATTTGAATTCACATGGGTGAATTCATTGTACTTAAAAAAAAAAGACAATTTAAAACTATGATGGTCAATTCGGTCATTTGTATGGAAATTACCAGAAGGGGCGTGGCTAAGTTAAATAAATATTGCGAATTCTATGACCACTGCCGCAACGACCGTACTGGGGTTTGAAAACTCACGCTCAGGCAAACCCTCGTACGACAATAAATGTCGCGACATGTCTGAGGAAATGGATGCAGCATACAAGTTAAAACTGCAGCCAATATCAAAGCGTGCTGTGACCGGTCGTTATCACGAGAAGAGGAGGCAGATAAAACGCCTGTTTAGGCGAAAAACAGGTCTGTGGTAGAAAATATAGAGCCAGATTATCGAAAACTACAGGAGTAGAGGTGAAGCCCGAAAGTTCTACCTAAAGGTAAAAAGCAAAAGTTTTGGAACAGGGAACCCTACCTGTAAGGACAGAGACGTAAATCTGGTCACGGACACTCAGATTGTGCTGCAAATATGGAGAAAACACTTTCGATCTCTGCTCGTTCCCGAAGGCTGCATAAATGACAAAATAACACCAGTCATCGATGACGAAGTAGACTGTCCACCACCAAGCCAAAACGAGGTCAGCACGGCAATTGCACGGCTTTAAAATAACAAAGGTGCGGGAGCCGATGGACTGCAGGCAGATCTTTTTAAGCCAGCGGCGATAAGCTTGCAACATGCATGCACCAGCTCATAAACACGATTTGGCTCAAGCAATGCATGCCCGATGATTGGAAACTGAGTTTCTATGTCCTGTGCTCAAGAAAGGCTATCCAAATGTGTGCACCAAATATCGCGGGATCAACCTTTTATCCATCGCATACAAGGTCCTGTCTAGTGTGTTATGTGTAAGACTAAAGTCAATTCAACCGAATCTGATTGGACCTTATCAGTATGGCCTTAGACCTGTAAAATCCACGGCCGACCAGATATTCACACTACGACAAATCCTGGAGAAGACCCAAGAAATGCAGATCAACACCTACATCTGTTCATCTACTACAAATCTGCATTTGATAGTCTAATACGACTGAAATTGTTAGATGCTATGGCTGATTTTGGTATCCCCGCGAAGCTAATACGACATTGCGAGACGACACTGACTGATTAGGAGTCTTCAGTGAAAATTGGCAAAAATCAGGCTGAGACATTTTCTACCAAGCGAGACAAGGCAATAGTCTGTCTCTTTAACATCGTAATTGAGATGATCATGCGGAAGGCTGCAGTAAACAGGAATGGTACCATCTTTAACAAAGTCTCATACTGCTCGCGTATGCCGATGATATTGATATTAATGGCCATGGATTGCGGGATGTTACTGCGGCCTTTATGACCATTGAACAAAAGTCGGCGGAAGTGAGTCTGGTGATAAATGAGGACAAAACCAAGTTATCTGTTTAAATGAACATAAAGCCCGCTCGTCTAGGACGACAACTATAACTTTGAAGTGGTAGCTGACTTTGTCTACCTTGGCTCCGCCATAAACAAGAGTAATAATGTCAGCCTAGAAATCAAGAGACGAGTTTTGATCGCAAACCGCTGCTTCTATGCGCTAAGCAAGCGATTTAATGACAAAGCGCTCTCTCGAAGAACAAAGGTCCAACTCTACCAGACTCTGGTCCTACCTGTCTTGCTTTAGAGTACAGAGTCCAGAGTAATGACACAAGAGGATCAATCTATTCTGGCAGTCTTCGAGAGAAAAATACTTCGTCGTCGACTGAAGCATGAGCTGCATGAGCTGTATAACGACAACGACGTAGTCAAGCGGGTTGAAACGAATGCGCTAGCTTAGACACGTTGTACGAATGGAAGAAATGTTTCAGCTCGGGAGACCAAAACTTCGTTGGACGGACCATGTGAAAGAGCTGTTATCTACACTTGTTGTGACTAAATATCTACGGAGCACAAAATGCCGTGTGGCTACTGACACTAAACAGTGTCACTTCTATCACTTGTATATAGTTTCGCTCATGGGTCATAAATGGTGTCACATTACAGCCATTTACTGGTTTTCTGAAGCAAACCTGATTTTAGAGTTTAGGTTTGTTCTCAAAAGTTCAAGCCCAAAACGTTTGGAACAACTTTGCTGAAGAAAGTTTATCGGTACCACCAACCGACTAGAAGTTAATGGCTGTAAAATCTAAGTCAAAAATCAAAAAAAAATATATACTAACTTGTTGAAATATTTGGTGGTCTGCAATAACCTACGTAGTAATGCAATTTCGGAATTTTTTATTTATTTTTTTAAAAATACCCTCATATTTGCATCAAATACTTCGATTTCTATAAGAGATATGATAAGTCAAAACATATACTTTTATAGGTCTTCACTTTACCTATTCAACGGCATATTACTAGTATACCTAAAACAGAAAAATTTTCAGCTGCGATATAATAATTTGAACACAAATTCGAACTTTGACCTCTTTGCGGCACACTGTAACGTCTATGCGAAATTTCGCACAATATATTCGTAATTTTGTAAACAACAAACGGACGGTGGAGTTCGATGTCTTATTTCTCTACTAATACCTTTTTTTTAACGAAATTCCCAAAAATCCCGTATAAGAAACACCCTAACGCCCGTAAGCTGATTGAGTAGCATTTACTAGACATTCATACGAAGTTGATGTCGACAGCACCGAGTGGACCGTCGATCAAGGAAATGTAGATGTCCTGTCCTGCCTCCTATCCTGTCCAGCGACATGGTAGAATTTAAACCACCAACAACAACATATTTACATGATGAACATGATCCTCTTGGTAACCATGCAAACCATATTTTATTTTAGCTTACAAATAAATGTTAATCATTTCATTCCAATATTGTCATAAAACTCAAATGTATTTTTCGTTTAAGTCAACTTTCTTCAGTTTATTCTTTGTCAGAGAATTATTATTTTCCAATTTCCTTTGAAAATGTTACGCATACTAAATTCACAAACCAGCAGCTAAAAAGAAACAAACACACATACATAAAATAAGAAAAAAAAATGGGGCGTCAACATTAACATTGGGTTTATGGCGGATAAGATTCGACTTATTTGAGTATATGATTGGGGATATTCACAAGAACAAAATTGCTTTCAATGTTGTTGTGGTTGTTGTTGTTATAAGTATAGTTGGTGCGTACCGAAATTCAAAGAATTTTTATTGCTCCAACAGACAGCTGCTATCGCCACTTCAGTCTCATGATGTTATTTGGCTATAATCTGTACAACAACAGGAAAAAAAAGTGCTAACACTACTTGCACGCGTATGGAAGAAAATTTTCACTTCCATTTTATCAGCTTTATTTTTTTTTTTTTTTAGTTTAATGCGGAATTTCGCTTTGGTACAGAGGGGAATATGTTGTAGTTGTGCGCCAAAGTAAATACTCAAACATTCGATAGTTAGTCGCATTATCGTCATTTTCTTTCCTTACTTTCAAGTGTAACAGTTAGCTTGTTGCTAGTTTAATCTGTTTTTAATATGAATGTACGACAACAAACATATGATATAAGAGAATTCCAGTGAACATAATAAGTTAATGGAAAAAGGGTGGTTTTATCCATAGTTCGATGTAATCGCAATGATCGGAGAAGTAATTAAAGGGGCAACCTTTTGATATTCGCGATGAGTAATAGTAGTATACATAAGTTGTAATAAGAAAAAATCAAATTTCATATAAATTTAAAGCTACGCATGTAAGCAAAATTCCTTAATTTGAAAACATTTTTAAGTACGATCAATTACTATTTTCTGTAGATTTTCTGCAATAGCTCCAAAAAGTGGTAATTGCAATAATTTAGAAAATAATACGAGCACAAGTAGTAAAATTACACAGTACAAAATTTTTCAGCTCATTGATTGGCACTCAATTCCGAGAACTGCACGTGAAAGTAGCCCCGAAAAGAAGAAGTTCTGCATCATTCGTATTGTCAAGTTACATGCCATAATAATTTAAAATGGAATTGAAGTTAGTAAGTATTGTATAGGGAATTTTGTTACTTTTTAGGCTCTTTTGTTTGACATAACTCGAAAACCTTTAGTCCGATATAGCTGAAACAAATTTAAAAAAATTAAGACTTACAATTTCCTTAATCTGTTCATATAACGTTTCCCTACATAAGCAACAGTTTCACTTTTCCATTCATCAAATGATTTTGAGCTGAGTTTATTTTATAGCAGTTACAATAAAACTGTTGTCCTCCGTGGCGTGTGATTCAAGTAGAATATTGCTTATGATAATCATACGCCACCATATAACAGTATAACAAAAGAGCCCAATATACGATTCTTACTAACTTCAAATCGATATTAAATTATTATGGCATGTAACGTGCCAGAACGAATGATGCAGAACTTCTTCTTTTTGGGGCTACTTTCACGTGTAGCTCTCAGAATTGAGTCCCAAAATCATGTGTTGTACTGTGTTAGCCTATCGCTGAGAAATTTCATGACGCTTTTGTTTATCAAAATTTGAAAACTTAAACAAGAAAATATACATTGTACCTTTACAAATTGCCTCTACCCAATACCTCCTAAATATAGGCTATGCCAACTTTGTCTACTTTTTAACTACAACTGCAATTGACTTTACTTTAACTTATTTTTTTTAACTTTCCACACATGTTTTCTCCAAAAAAAAGTGACAAAACTTAACTACATGATACTAAACTACCAAGCATTAGACATTTTATACCATCTTAAATACATATGTCAGTTTTAGTTACTAATCTGCAAACAAATTAAGTCTTTATTATCCTTTCAATTGTAGGAACATATTTAGCTTTGTATTGTGACATTTTCGCCCAAAGACCATATATGTAACATACCGTTGGGTATTAGTCTCTCAGCTAGATTTTACAAATCGCCTTAAAGACTTAAACTCTGGAATCCTATGGCTTTTGAGAACAAAATTTGCCGTTTATATAGAGAGAAAGGTGCACACGTACGCATTATTTTTCGTTTAAAGCATGTTCCTACGTAATTTTTATAAACTTTGCTTTATTGCTTTCATAATAATTTATATAAACTTTTACTTGCTTTATGGCTTTTTATATGCTTCTTTCCGTATAGTAGAGCAAACGGCTTCTTCATACTCCAGTTCCAGAGTTTTAATGTGTTTTGGTAGGTGTAAGGCGGCGGATAGAAAGAACGAAGCACAAACGCATCTTATCTTACTTATGTGGAGGGTTTGATCTTTCGAGCGAAATTTTAAGCTTATTTAAGGAGTAGAAATAACAGCAGCAAAAAGAAGAGAGCACAACAATTTTGTGGAAAACGTGTGTGTGTGTGTAAAACTTTTGTGTATATGTCTGTATGTTGTATTTACTACCATCATCATGTAGCGGTATAATAATCCATTCTCATGGATATAGGTCCGCGGCAGCAGCAGTGCTGGTGTCAGTCGTAGTGGTAGTAATAATAAATATAAAACCAGTATGTAAAACTGTAACCGCATTTGCTTACACACACACCGCTACAGTTTGTTTTAATTGCTTTTGCAATACACCTTCAAGGAATGCAGGTTCTCTCTATACACTGTATATCCTATATATACTCATACACACGCACACTCATACGGGCGGAGGCTGATAACATCCTTTATCCTTGCGCGATTTTGTAATGTTTGTGATTGTTGTACTCATATACTTTGGTGGCATTCATTAAAAGTAATGCTTTCATTTGCAGGGTTTATGTTCTCCAATTGAAGAGTGATTGATCGCAATAAAATTGAAGTATAATGGTTGATTTTTACGATTGATTTTTACCGCCTCAACTTTTTGCATTAATGCCCGCTGAGTACAAGATGTCGTTGTGGTGTGGCGATTTCGTAAATTAACCGAGTGAAAGAATTTATTGTTCGACCACAAGGTAGTTTTGTGCTCGTATGTGTGTGTGTGCATATGTGTTATATTCCAAGGATTTTTCGGAAAATGTAATATAACTTTTCTACCACTCACTTGTTATGTTAAAGGTATAACGTCTGCGATGGAGAATATGGTACAATTTGAATTAATTGCCATCGATATGATGTACAATATACACGATGGGTTGATTTTAAATAACTTAATGCTGCGAATATTTCTCTTGAAAAAGCTTAACGAACATATTCGACGTCAGAATTGGAAAAGTATTTAAATAATGAAGTTAAATTGAACAAGTTTATATGGTTCTATAATGTAATGTATGATTTTTATTTATGTATTAATTTATTATTTTTTTCTTTTCCGTAGGCTGGCGATTCTTCATAGCCATGTACAGAATTTAACTGGCCCTGGTGAGTTTATTTTATAAAATAATTGTGTAACTAATATAAGTTTTTTTAGTTTAAATAATAGACATTTTGCATATCTTCTCTCAGGATTAATTTCTAAATTTTCTTTCTTGTAAGTTACGGTTAAGTGCAAAATTTGTTAAGTTTTATTACTAGCGGCAGATTTATATTCCTTGACACTTTGCGGCACTTTCGTTACGAGTAATGTGGTATATCGTTGATAATACTGCTGTCTATATCTATGACTTCCTTCTTCCAAATTTTACTTCGCGGTCTCCTCACTTAAAAGACCGAAAAAATGAGACGGAATCGCTCAATGTCTTAACAGAAACCATTTTTTCATGTTGTTCGTGTTCTTGCTCTCAGGTTTCGGGTTGAACGTAAGACATGAGTCGGTCTCTTACTGACCGCTCGATACGAACAGAACCATCCGTCTCTCAGCTACTGAGAATCAGTAAGTGAGCAAAGCAAGCAATGTGTCCGCAAAAAAGGTCTTTATTTTTATTGTCGCTTTGCCTTAAAAATTTTGTCACAGGCATTAAAGAGGAAGGGAGAAGAAAAGGGGAAAGAGGGCCCATTAGTGTGTAGATCTGCATGCGTATGTTTACCTATCCACACGCGCAATACATATAAATTGCCAAGTTTTTACGAAGTAAAGGGTCTCGAGTAAACCAATGAGCCGATCTAGTGAACAAACACGCTCGTCGGTTGAGCGAAGATCAAGCCCAAGAAGAACGAAGTTTGAGGGTTTTTTCGCGACAGTTTCGCATCGTGTCAGCGGATGAGTGGTTTTTTTCTGACAACAAGTACGAGAGAGACCAATTATTGCGAGCTCTGTTATTGATTGATTGATTTTGAATTGTTAAAAATATAGTTCGACTTTGTTACTTAACTTCCCAGCACATTGTTTGCCTTACTCACCCATCCATTGTTAATTTAGTACATTTCAAAGAGTTATATTAGCCTTACCTGTAAAAGAGAAAAAATATAAGAATACGTTAATAAACTATTAACATTCATTTGTATGACAGCTGCGGTCAAGTTTAATATATATTTTAATTATCAGGTGAACTGACTCATAAATTACTTAATAAAATCAATTTCCCTTTAAACACCATTAATAAGGTATGGGATATCTTCGCACGTTGTTGTAAATTAACAACCTTTCTATTTTCAGATTCCAAACTAACGGAACCTACTTGTTTATCTACGAATGCTGTTAAAGAAGCTTTTACTAGACATGCCGATTGACTCGACACTATACTGCGATATTGCTGTCGACAACATAGCCTGCTTGTGAAGTTTAAACGATCGAAGATAGGACTTTTGGTCGTTCATCCCTAAGGGTGTATACACGACTTACATATACCCTTACCCTCAGTAAAATATAAAATATTCTAGTATATTGATATATTTACTGGATTTCTAAAGTAGGCCGAGTGGTACATTTGTATGGAAGGTACCAGATGAGTCCGGCTAGACGTACAGTTTTTTCTCCAAAACTTTATCCTGTTATAGCTTTACTAAATATAGAATTTGGATACGATCGCGTTGGGTAAAATGATATTATTACTCAATTTCCAAATTTGGCGGAATGATTTACAGTCGAACTTCTCTATAACGAACTTCTTTTGAAAAACACAACATTTTCCTAATGTTCTCCCAACATTTTTACCTCACTATAACGAATTTCTCTAAAACGTAGTTTTCTCTGTAACGAAGCTTATTTAACAACTCTTTATAGCGCATTTTTTAGCAGTCCCAAAATTTCAATGAAATTAAGCACCCACAAAAAACTGTTAGGAAATTAAAAAATAATATCCCAGATAAAATTTTTTCCCTTCTGAATAGATGTGAAGATTTTGTCGATGAAGAGAAATTTAAAAGTTTAAATAAAAGTTTGAAGTTTCAATGTTTATATAAATTTGTATCTGTCGAAATAGTATCCAAATGAATTTAAAAGCTAGTGTTTATATACACAAATAAAATGTTCAGTTGTTTTTTTAACGAATTTTCTCTATAATGTAGAAATCAGTGAACCCAAGTGACTACGTTAGAAAGAAGTTCGACTGTATTTGTATGGGAGGTACCAGAAGGGACGTGGCGAAGTAGCGCATTTGCCATACCGTAAGTAGTTTGGGGGAAATATTTACTCGTGCAAAGTTTCAAAACATTTGGTTGCGTCTTTCGAAAGTTATCGTGCGTACCAGCCGGACAACCAGACAATCAGACGGACAGACGGTCATGGCTTAAACGACTTATAAAGTCATAAATCGAATTTCGTTAAAATAAACCACTGGTCTAATGTGTTACACTCGTATCAAATGATATATGTATACCCTCCTATCCGTAGGTGAGGGTATAAAAAATTATAATAACCCAAACGCTAAATCCTATGAAGGTTTTACTATACTGACCTAGTACCTTTACCCTGACTTAGAATTTCTCACCCCTCAGATTGGTTGTTGCACTGTGTTAATTAACCATAATCCACAATAAAGAACGATGTGCGTATGATTAATATACAATCCGCGTAAAATTAAAATTACTCATACGTTGAGATACATATTCAATATCATCAGCAATGAACAGTTTTCTACTTATTACATGTTTGCAGATATTGGGGAAAATTTATGAAAAAAAGCGATAAATGAAATTGTTTTAAAGGTTTCATTTGATAGAATTAGCCCAACTTGAATTTTTACATGAATAGCTACAATTCTGCTAAAAAATTAAATAAGAAATCAGCAATGGTTCTTGAGATATAGCTGAAAAACTAGGGGAACAAACTTCAAGATATGGAAAAAATAAAAAAGGTCTGAGAACGCCAAAACCATTGAGTGTTTTCCTTTACTGACCTAGTGTCTTCACCCTGTCTTGGAATATTTCACAATCTAGATTGGCCAATGCACTGCTCCACAGATAATCACTTATCTCAAAAATCCTGTTTTTCAGGAGAGCAAACATACCAAATGAATCGTTAAACTTGAATAACTTATAAAAGCGCACACTTTTACAATAAAAATTTCAAAAATAAGGGTATTCTAAAAAAATATTGGATACAAATTTCTTAAAACATTATATTTTCCCCTTTAGAAGAGTAGGCGATCGTAAGTGCAGCTTTCACGTCAGATACTTGAATCAATTACGTATTTTTTTTTAACTAATTTTAATAATAACCATGATAGACATTTTTCATTAACGTCATAATAAACCCTTATAATGAATATATATATTCTTATTATGGTTCTATTCTCATTGAAGTATGTTTTTATTTTATTAGTGATGCAAACGATGCTTGTTTTATTTTTCTTAAATTTGTTGCAAATTATTTAGCCACTTAAGGTAGTTTTTTGCTCATATATTAGTTCAATTCATATGTACATTTACTTTTTTTCGTTATTAATAACCATTTCATATAAATTTCATATGTGATCTACTAGCATTATATTCCATTGTGTGCAAAATGAAATATCTGCTTCTTGACTACACTCATTTCCGTATCTGCTATGTTTGACTAACTGCATAATAAAGCCAGGAATTACGAGTAAGGAATATGTGTTCTAGGTATAATACTAAAATTAGATGTGCATTTGCTGAGTAGAAAGAGATTTGCTTTTGCACACTTGAGTGTGCAGCCAATTGTTTATTATTACAGAATTTCAAAGAAAGAGTAAATTGAGCAGTCAGCTTTTCCAAGAATAGTAAAGTGTTATATATAATTAAAATTTACTTACAAATTTTCCACAAATGCCATAGAGGAATGTTGAGTTAGATAGAAAATACTTAATTACTTGCACAAATGTCCCATAAATGTCAGGATATGGAATGTGAGCATTAATTGCTATTCCGAGCATTGTCTAAACTATGAGACATATAATTGTTATTGACATTCTTGTATATCAAAGTCAGAATTTGTATTTGCTGTCAATAAAACTTGCCTACATTTCAGGTTGCACATTAAAAACTGGCATAAGATATTTTTGTAAAGTAATGTTATAATTTTCCCCCAACAGATAATGTCTGTGGCCATATGGAAATACTAGATAACTCTGTTTTTTTTAAATACATGAAAAATACACTTAATATTTTATACCCAGTTTTACAAATAAATTTATATTTTTCTGATTTCTCTTTTTATAAGAGCTTTTAATCAGAAACTATAGCAATATTTCGATCTGACAGAGTTGTAATAAATGAAACCCACTTTGTAGTTGTAGTATTGTTATTTAAATATTCGCATAAAGTAAAGTTAACTAGTTTTTCTATAGGGCCACAGATATTTTCATTTTTACTAATTGACACAATATGGAACATACAAATATGCCCTGTTTTACAAAGCAACCGCTTGTTTTACACCAATTGAAAACAAAACTACAACCATTATTTAGATTCTTTGTTGCGTAAGATAGACCCTGACATATCTGATCAAATCGTCTCTATGGGAATGGATGATATACCCTTCCACTATCCTTCATTTCAAGTATCTATTTTGATTTAATAACAAATGAAAAGGATGTGAGTTAATAAAAAGAAAGTAAATAAAAAAACAAATTATATTAAAAAATAACCAAGATCATAGTAATTTGGCATAGCTAGGATATACTAAGATTCATTTGTATTTGAATCAACTTCAGTAGTAGTAGGATTTTATGTACTGATGTGAGTCATTGCACAGCCAATACATTATATAATCAGAATTTCAAAAACAAACAAAAATTCTAAATAGATTTAATCTGTTACAAACATTCTATGCCCACTTATACACTCTCATGCTAATAGATGAACACTCATGCATTTAGGCCCACACTCGCTTGCACACTTGGTTGATTCATTCATTCGTTCATTCATTCATTTGCACAAACAAGCGTTCAGACATTCATTGTTCAGTGGGGAATATACTTTCTGCTAATTAAAACTTTTTCCAGTATTGCATACCATGAATTCATTTTGTTTGGCCCCAAAAGGACACCATACAACATCGAAGAACAAATATCGAAGTACACACACAGCAATGAAAATCCAATAGCAAATAGGGAATGCGAATGCAAATGTTCATATGTAATTGAATGAAACAAATCAAAATTGAGTAAAATGTAGAAAAATTAAGAGCACCAGTATAAAGACCGAAATCTAGATGCCCTAAATGATTAAATGTATCGAAATTAAGTCGTATAGAGTCGGATAGAGGAATTTTCTTATTTAGTTTGTACATGATTTCGAAAGTGCGACTCCTGAGAAGGAAGTTTGAGTGATAGAAATAGAGACAAAGGTGCATTGAATAAAGCTAACTTTTTAAGTTATTTAAGACAAAGTCACAAATGTTAATGTTTTCGATAACTAACGCCAAATGTGTATATGTGTATATCTTATAAACTGTCCGAAATGGGAACAATTTAACATATTTATTTTATATATGATGTTCAAAATATTTTAGTTATATTTTTTTGCGCTCATCCAAAGATATGACATATCATTTGTTACTAGACAATTTGTAATGTAGTAAAGGTGTCAGGATTAAGCTCTAAATATCTCAACACTAAGTCAATTTCAGTACTTTTTTTACATAGTTCCTGTTTGCTTTCATGGGCAATCCCCAAGTGATCATAATATCGCACAGTATAAAATTTTTCAGCTCATTGCTTTGGGACTCAATTCTGAGAACTGCACGTGAAAGTAGTCCCGAAAAGAAAAAGTTCTTCATCACTCGTTTTGTCAAGTTACAAGCTATTATAATTTAATGTCGATTTGAAGTTAGTAAGTATCATATAGTGGAATTTGTCACGTTTTAGGCTCTTTTGTTTGATATAACTCGAAAACCACTAGTCCGATTTAGCTGTAACAAATTTAAAAAAATAAAGAATTACAATTCCTTTACTCTGTTCATATAACGTTTCCCTACATAAGCAAAAGTTTCACTATTCCATTCATCAAAAGATTTTCAACTGGGTTTATTTTGTAGCAGTTACAATTAAACTGTTGTACTCCGTGGCGTATGATTTGCGTGGAATATTTCTTATGATAATCATACGCCACCATATAAAAATAAACAAGAGATTCAAAAACGTGACAAAGTCCCCTATACGATGTTACCTACTTCAAATCGATATCAAATTATTATGGCATGTGACTTGACAAATGGAATGATGTAGAAGTTCTTCTTTTTGGGGCTACTTTCACGTCCTGTTCACAGAATTGAGTCCCAAAAGCATGTGTTGTACTGTGTTACATTTTAATACGAATATAATTAAACAAGTTTTAAAATATTAAGTACCTTAACCTTGTTGAGGTGTTTAGCCCACAACATACTAGAGTATTACAACAAAACAACATTGTAGCTTAGGTATTAAATATAAAATCAACTTTGTGTAGCTAACCAAAAACAATAACACTTCTGCCCCCCATTAAAACAACTCTATATTGGCACAAAAAAAAAACACACACAAAATCTATTTATATTTCATCATTACCACCAGGCAGTATAATATTTTTTATACTATGTAACGTCATGCCGTCTCAGCCACAGCAAATTGGTATAATACTTGCTAAAGACTAGATGAATGTTCATTCGTTTGTGATATCGATATTAGCATGTACTTTGTAGTACTCTCGGTAGTATGCACTACATACATATGTATGTATGTATGTAGTACATAGTATGTGAAAACATTCATAACATGCGATTTGGAAGAGCTTAGACTTTAGACTTTGTTGCAAACCTTGAAATATCCTTTGCATATATTGCATGTCAGTGTGGTATTGATTGTCAATTAGTTGGTTTATGTGCATATGAGAAGGTTTATTGGGTTAGGTTGATGATAGGTTGGCAAATGGAAAACGAATACCCCATTATTATGCATATAATCAAATGACATCAAATTGGTTATGCAATTTTTAGTTGTCATACCCAGTATTAGGTGCACATTCAACCAAGGTTTGTGGCAATGTTACTGGGATGTAGGATTGACAGAAATGAAATTAATTTATTTTGCGGCAATTGTTGTAGATTTGCGAATAGCACAAAATGAGAGAAAGGGAATGCACAGAATGCACATATATTTAATTACACTTGAGGGCACGGAAAGAAATATAAATTAAGAATTTTCCCAGTGGTCATGTCTATAAATAAAATTGAAGGTTATTCATTACTTGAAGGACTATCAGAATGGAAACATTGCATTTAACTGGAAAGGTTTATAGTTAATGATACGGTCTAAGAATATAGAAAATTGGCTGAAGGGGAAAAGAAAAAGAAGTAGACAAAAATAGATTTAATGTAAATCAAGAATTGTTTCAAATTGTTTTAGATTTAGTTAAAGCTGCCGCAATTTTTTTTTTTTAATTTTTTGCCAGTGATAGTTGTTAACACGATTCTATATTTAAACTCACTAAATAGGATCAAGGTGCTGTTGGGAATGTAAAGTGAATCTTGCATTTCCAGCCGATTCACAACATTCATCTTGCTGGCACTTGGGCAATGTTGTCCGTGGTATTTTTTTAGGAGATGAGATGGACAGGACAAAAATGCTCGCAACGTAAAAATTGCGACATCTTTTAGAGCTGTCATGCGGAAAAGCACGAATTTGGATGTGAATTTGTAATTGGCGAGAGACTTGGACATCTTGGTGTCGCGGTTCAATCCTGTTAGTGATCGAATAGCCACAATTCGCATCAAGGACAAATATATCTACGTCGGGCTGATTTGTGCTCAAAATAACGACGATGATATAAAAGATGCATTTTACTAGCGCCTATACGAAACATACACTCGCTGCCCTGGCCGTTAAAATCAGTCTGGGAGACTTTAATGCGAAAATAGGAAGGGAAGATGTTCTTGGTCCATCGATCGGTAAATTCAGCCTGCATTCCGACATGTCAGACAACGGGTTTAGGCCGGTTAGCTTCGCAGCAGGAAAGAACATGGTAGTCAGTGAAACCAGATTCCAGCACAAAGATATCCTCAAGACAACTTGGCAAACCCCCGATCAAAACACCAAAAATCAAATTGATCATGTGGTATTTGATGGCAGACATGCACCTATAATCATGGACGTACGTGTGATCAGTGGTGCTAGTATTGGCTCGGATCATTACCTGGTTGCAGCCAAGGTGTGCACATGATTGAGCAGAGCGAACAACGCACATAACCATAAACAAAGAAAGCTGGACATCGCGAAGCTGCAAACCCCAGAGATAGCCACTGCCTAATCTAACCAGCCCTACTAACATCTACGATACAACGCATCTACTTCTGACGTTCCCGATATACAGTGGCAGCATATTGCGCATTCCATGGCAACCGCGGCAACAACCGTGCTAGGATATGAAAAACGGCGCTCTAATGAATCCCGGTATGATGAAGAATGTCGCTTAGCATATGTGGAACAGGCTGCTGCTTATAGGGCAACGATACAGCTAATTTTAATCCGGGCTGTTGGAGAACGGCTCATGCAGTTAAACGGGCGACACAGCTATTTAAGCGAGAAAAAAATGTAAGATAAAGGAACGTGCGAACGAGGATAGAGATAGGGCGATACAGTGATAGAGCTGAGGCCCGAAAATGTTACCAGAAAGTAATAGCAAAGAGCTACGGTAATGGGCTCCCCTCCTGTAAGGATAAGGACGGAAATCTGGTTACAGATACGCAGAGTGTGCTGCATATATGGAGAGAACACTTCCACCAACTGGCTGTTCCAGAAGGCTGCACACATGAAGGTTTCATGCCAGTTGCCGACGACGGCTTAGATTAACCACCACCAAGTCAAGCCGAGGTAAGAAGAGCAATATTGCGGCTAAAAATTATAAGCAGCCGCTGCCGAAGGACTGATAACGAGCATGCACCAGCTCCTACACGCGGTTTGGCTTAAAGAGTTAAAAGGTGATCCAAGTGTGTTCTTCAACTACCGCGAGATCAGCCTTTTACGCATCGCATATAAGGTCCTGTTGAGTATGCTAAGTGAAAGACTAAAGCCAGTGTTATCCAACCTGATCAGGCCTTATCAGTGTGGCTTTAAATCTGGTAAATCAACAACTGAACAGATATTTACTCTTCGGCAAGTCCTGGAAAAGACCCAAGAGAAACAAATCGACACGTACCACATTTTCGTCAACTTCAAAGCTACTTTCGGCAGCCCCATACGGCAGAAATTACTCAAAGCCATGGCTGAGTTTGGTATCCCAACAATTCTGATACGCCTTTGTAGAATGACGCTGACACGAAGTCTTCAATAAAGATTGGAAAAGAAATCTTCAACATAGTGATGGAACTAAAAATGAGGCAGCTGTAGTAAACACGAGTGGCTCGATATTCAACAAAAGCCACAATCCACTCGCGTACACTGATGACGTAGACATGTATTCATCATCGGTCGTAAACTGCGGGGTGTGACTTCAGTCTTCTCAGATATACAGAAGGAATCAGAGAAAATGGGTCTAATGGTGGACGAGGACAAAACGAAGTTTTTAGTTTTAATGAACAAAGAACCTACTCGTTTGGGAAACTGCGGAAACGTTGACAACTATAATCGAGGTGGTTGATAATCTACCTACCGAAACCAATAATGTCAGCCTCAAAACCCGGATGAGAATTCTGCTTGCTAATAAATGATACTACGGACTAAGCAAGCGATTTAATGACAGAGCCTTTTTTCGACGAAAAAAAATTCAGCTTTACAAGCTAATTGTTCTACCTGTATTGATGTATGGTTCAGAATCCTGGGTTATGACACAAGTGAATGAATCGGTTCTGGCATTATTCAAGAGAAAAATACTCCGTAAAATATATGGGCCCATCGTCGTTGACGGATAATATCGACGTCGAATGAATTATGAGCTGTACACTGGTCAGACGCATTAAGGTGCAGCGGTTGCATTAGCTAGGTCATGTTGTACGCATGGACGAAAATGCTCCAGCTTGAAAAGCCTTCGACAATAGAATCGATGGACGGCGAAGAAGAGAGCGACCAAATCTCCGTTGTAAAGACCAGGTTACTGAGAACCTTGAAGGACTTGGTGTGACTAACTGGAAAAGAAGTGCAGAAGAGCGCTTTAATATTTTACGACGTTCGGCATATAATCCAGTAGGATTGCAAAGTAGTGGCAGCTAAGTATGTTAGTATTATCAAAACACTTAGTATGAATCCGTTGACAACTTTTTCAGTATGAAAAATCCAGTAGGATTGCAAAGTAGTGGCAGCTAAGTAAGTTAATAGGATCAAAGCACTAACGATGATTCCGATGACAACTTTTTCAGTATGACATTTTTTAGATTGCTCGATTACCAACTTACAGTGCTATTTGCACAATAATAGTTATATCTCTCCATTCAAATTATCCAAAATTGTTTAACTTTTTTATTACTACTAGTATTTAACACATATTTGATTAAAGTTTAAAAATGGAATTTTATATCACAAATATGTTCCCTTTTTATTAAACACTGACTACTAGTTTTTTTATTTATAATTTTTTAAGTATTACCCTTCATATATTCTAGTCGACGTCTACGCTACACAAGTTTTCCAGCTGTAATATTGTCATATAGTTTTAGATGCATAATTATAAATATAGACAGAGACACAATGTCGCTTATTGTATATACTTATATACTTATGTAAATAAACATATATAAAACAGCCATTGCATATTAGAAAATATTTCATATGTGTCATGTGTCAATGTCTTGTTAACAGATACAGCAAATGCCCTATTATTCCAGTGCCTAGTATGCAAATATACTATATGTATATGAAAGCGTAGATAAAAGAAAGCACAGTTTTGTCTTTGTTGTCACTGAGCTCAGCTGTTATGTGCTATTTTAATTGTAATTATCATCGTCATTTCTCTCATGTTGTCTCTTTTGCTATCGTTGCATTATTAAGTCATACATACACAACAACATTGCAATGTTTAATAGTTGAGTACTCTACGGCAAGGGTGAGGACATAATAAGCAGATTTTTACATTTGGCTAAATTGAAAAATGTAAATGTGCGACACCAAATTAATCGGTTGAATGTGCTTTTTGTAAATAATATCTATGATGCTTCATAATATTTTTTATTAATATATATTTTATCTTTAAGAATTTGTTGTTGATTAACTAAATGAAATTCAAAAGCGTGTATTTTGGCATTTTAGGAATGGAATAGAAATTAAAAACAGAAAAATGCAAACAACTATAACGTACTTTCGTAAAATAATTTTGGCTCAACTGGTCAATTGATAACACAGTTCAAAGTTTTTCAGCTCATTGATTTGGGACTCAATTCTGAGAACTGCACGTGAAAGTAGCCCCAAAAAGAAGAAGTTCTCCATCAATCGTTTTGTCAAGTTACATGCCATAATAATTTAATATCGATTTGATGTTAGTAAGTATCGTATAGGGGAATTCGTCTCGTTTTAGGCACTTTTGTTTGACATAAATAGAGAGTCACTAGTTCGATTTAGCTGAAACGAATTTAAAAAAAGTATAATTAAAATTCCTTTAATATATATAATCTATATAAAGCTTTTCTACATAATCAACAGATTCACTTTTCCATTCATCAAATGATTTTGAACTGGGTTTATTTTGAAGCAGTTACAATAAAACTGTTGTACTCCGTGGCGTATGATTTATGTGGAAATTTACTTATGATAATCATACGCCACCATATAGTATCTATGTTATGTCAAAAAAGAGAGCCTAAAACGTGACAAACTCCCCTATACGATACTTACTAAATTTCAACCGATATGAAATTATTATGGCATGTTACTTGACAAAACAAATGATGCAAAACTTCTTCTTTTGGGGGATACTTTCACGTGCAGTTCACTTATGGATTTTAACTCAAATTTAGAAAACATACTACCTACCGTAGCGTTCTTGTCTAAAAGTGCCAATGAAATGGTTCATCATTTCACTTGAAACTTTGTATGCAAGTCCAGGATATGTCGAAGAAAACATATGCCAGTGACAACGTTCATATGTATTAGTATGTGTAAATGGAAAAATTTATTACACTACCAATGACATACTTTACGCCATCCATTGCATATAGTATGATATTAGTATACGAGTCGATATGCTGCCATAATATAAATCAGTAAAAAAAAAATGTATGACATTGAGAGTTTGTTGCATGAACTATATGTGTCAATCGGTTTGAACTATCAATAATGCAACTTTGTGGTATTATGGTAATTTCAATTCTTTTGAAGGGTAATCAATAAATTAATTGCAAGTATATGTGGACGTAAAGCAACTGGAAATTGAGTGACAGGAATATTTTTAAATAAGGAAAGTAGTCAAGAAATGTCCGCTTTTAACCAATATTTTATATGAGCCAATATGTCAATGTGAAACATGGCAAATGAGTATGTGTGGTCAATAATGCTTTAGCAGAAAATTTTTTGTTAATGTAATCATGAAATCAAATAAATTTAATTTCAATGTAAATTAGTAACGATTTGAAAAGGAATCTTATTCGTTCGATATCTACTCACAGTACTTACAGTTATTAAAATTTAATGTTAACAAATCAAAGCAGCGTATTTGCAAACTATTTATACTTTTGTTATGTATAAAAATGTATTCTGAAAACAATATTTTACCACTGCCAAAGCTGACAATCATTATGTTACTCCAAAGTATTGACTACATTTTGGCAGTATATGTCAATAGGTATTAGGCTGATTTGAGAAATAAATTTTAAATATGCATTCTCCTTCGTTGCCCCCCCTAAACATAGTTAACATATACACGTATATACTTTGTTTATATATACCCAAACAAATTTGGTAACGCAACTATAGTTAAACTATTCATTGTTAGGAAGGTATAGGATAGTACAAAGTTGTTCTTAAACAGTAACCGGACTTTGTATTAGCAACATCTGCATTAAACATTTAGTTAAATTCTACCAAAATCTACGAACTTTTAAATATACAGACGTTCGCAAACATGTCTGCAAAAACTTTGTACATTATTTATATTTACATTTTTTCATGTACATGTGTCCATTTCAAGAGCCCACATCGAAATTTGTATGGCTTGTTGTAATTGTTCAAGCAACACTGTCTATTGCCGTCCGCCATCACCCCACCCGCACTTATACACATGTACTCTGCTGTTGGTTGGTAAGTTGTGTGTCATATTATTGACGTTGCTTGTTAAAACTTAATTGTTATGTCAGAATTGTTACAACATGACAATCGTTTTTCACGTGAAAACTTTTGAGTTCTTCTTCGATAGCATGAGTACGGGTGTGTGTTACTTATACTACTTAGAGGTAGTTTTAAACGTTTAACAACAGGTTTATTTCTTAATTTTCCCTCAAATGAAGCGTTTAAACGTCATCGAGGTAGTATCGCTGTTACGAATAAAGATTGAGCACAAATTAAGTTGTAATGGTAATTTTAAATTTAGTGCAGACATTTGACGAACTTTTCCATGTCTAAGTTTTACGACATTGTGTGATTTTTTGTAGGCTATAACTAAGGCGGAATGTTATAGACTTGTCACTAGTAAGTTGTATAAATTGTAAAATTTTTATGAAGACATCAAAAAGTACAATATTGATCAACTAAACATTTATTTCATATCGTACTCTATATTTTTTCTTTATATCTACTTGATGTATGAATTACAGCTATTTTTAATTGAGATTGCCTGATTTAAAATTTTTTTGTATGATTGGAAAAATATATTTATCTTTTAAGTCTATTTAAGTCTATGGCACTACTTTTCGTAATCTACTTTATGACTGATGTCAAATTTTGACTTGACTGCTATTACAAGGTAATTAAACTGACAAAATTTGTCAGTATGGGAGATACCAGAACGGGTCAGCCGATATGGCCGATATGGCAAAGTATGACCGAATTCATAAAACATACAAAAAATATATGTATGTAAAACTATGAAGTTGAATTCGATTATTTGTATGGGATTTACTAGAAGGGTCTTCTGTTGTCTTCTATTACAAAAAATCCTCGAAGTTATAGAAAAAATATTAATTAAAAAAAAATGTAATTTTGTAGGGGTTTAGAAATGGTCAGTCGACATAGACCACATTCATTCCTGAGTCAAATTTTAATACAAATAAGATATGTATGTCACTTGCATAGAATGTTCCTTCTAGGAGTGTGGCAAGGTTTCGGTTTTCTGAGGGTTTGTCTACTATTATAAGACAATTTAAGTGACCTTATTCAAATATCCTCCATTTGTCCATATGGAAGTTATCATTTTGGATTATATTAATACTGAAAATTTTTCATACAATTAAGATTTACTCTAGTAGTCCTACCCACCAGTCATCCATCCAACCAGCCAGACAGACGGACATGAAATGAATCACATAAAATATGCGGTATCTATTATATTCAGAATTAACATATGCTAATCCTAAAATGGCGCACAGCTCGATAGTGAAAGAGCATTATTTGCATAATTTTTTGCCCAATGAAACCAGTTCACTCCCTTATATAGGATATATTTCGGTTCTGTTACAGATTAGAGATATATAACAAAGTATAAGAAATTACTATGATATTGAGTACTAACATATTTAAATGCCTAGATTGAGAGTCGGGATTGTGATGAAAGGTAAAGCTTATGATCAGTTTGACTTGGCAAAATTAGGGTGATCTTTGTCAATTAGACTTCAAGTCTACTCACAGAGCTAAGTGTTTATGGTACTACTGCGGATGAAGTACCTCCATGTGGTGACGCCTGAAACCGTGCCTTTGACACCCATCAGAGCATGGCTAACTGTGAAGGGCCAAATCTAAAATCTAGGCACGTTGGCTCAGAGTAAGCAGTACCCTGGTCAATGTCTGACCAAAAATGGGCGAAAAACTTACCTAACCAGGCACAACGAAAGTTGGACAGCGGTAAACTGCGTACCACAGAGGTAGCGGACGCCTACTCCAACTCAAATGCTACGAAATGCTCCAACCCCTGATAGTATTACCTCACAGCGGCAATATACATCCGACTCCATTAAATGGACTGCGAGAAGCTTACTTGGGTACTCAAAGTCGTCTCAAGAAGATGCCTGGCACGATGATAAATGTCGCAATGCCACGAAAGAGACGGATGCTGCATACAAGCTGAAACTGCAGCCAATGGCAACGCGTGCTGTTCGTGAACTGCGCAGGGAGAAGAGCCGAGAGACAACTCGTCTTTTTAGATGGAAAAGGAGAAGCTGAAGAAGAGACAGGATGAGTGCACAGAGTTGCTTCGAAGTAGAGGAGAATCCCGAAAATTCTACCAGAGAGTTAAGACGAGAATGCGTATAACAGGGTTGCCCTCCTCCAAGGACAGCGATGGCCAGCTTGTGACGGACCCGGATGAAGTTTTGAAGATATGGAGAGAACATTTCATTTCCGAACCAGAGCGAGGTACGTGTGGCAATACCCTCCTTAAAACTCTATTAAGTGTACAGTGTACACTATTTAATATAGTTATGGAGAAGGTGATGAGAAAGGCTGCTGTCAATATGTGTTGCTCCATATTCCACAAGAACCATATGCCTCATCGCTAGAAAAGGAGTCAGCAAAAATGGGTTTAGCTGTCAACGAAGACAAAACAAAAATCGAACCTGAAGGACGACACCGAACAGGGAGACCCAAACTTCGTTGGAGGGACCAAGTGGTAGGCGACGTGCCACCATCTGCTATAACTAACTGGAGAATGCACGCAGATGACCGAACCGTGTGAAATTTTTTAATACTTCGGGCTCCTTATTTATGAACCACGTTCGTAAGTTATAATGGCCCACTTAAGTAAGTGAGTCAGTTAGATTGACCAATCTGGGCGATAATGAATGGATGACCTTTGTATCACGTTATAGCCCCATGAAGGCACTTCCATATATAGGATAAATTTCGGTTCCGTTTTAGATCTGAGATATATAAAAAGGAATATGAGTATTGACTATTAGGATAGTCAGATGAAGAGAATGTCCTTTGCATCATGTTATAGCTTCGTGTTAGCAGATCACAAAGTATATGTGTTTTATGTGGAACTGTATATCTCGCCAGTTGTTTTTAGGAAACATCAACAATTAAAATTTTGTTGTACTACAATCTTCGATCATCTGTGCCGCATTAGCAAACAAATCAGCGCAATGCTGTTGTTCTAACGATTCGATTTTTCGACAAATTAATTGAAATCTAAATGGCTACAAAATAAATCATAAAACAGCAAGAAAAAATTCATTTGTAATATCTGAATTTTGGATATTAAACATATTTCCATGGAATTTAGTACATTATATCAAATAGCCAAAAATATAAATTTCCTTTTAAGCAAACTTACAATAGACCGAAATATCTTTAACAACAAGTGACTTTAATTTTGTTACCTGAATAAAGCTCTCTATGAATCATATGCAAGCACATAATAAAATGGTAACATATGCTAGACATTTCTCAAATCCCGAGACAGCCATTTGACTTTCCTTAAAATTTTTTAATATGTTATTCGTCTAGCCACATTACTTGCAAATACTGGCTGTAGTTTGCAGTAGCATCAACTACCTACCACACTTACATAATACTGTATAAAATGTTGCAGCTTCACCTTTTTATAATAGTTTATGCATTTTTTAACACAACATTATATTTTTAGTTTAAACTAAAAGCAATAAACGACATTCGTAATGAATTAGTAATTAGACAGTCTAAGTAACGTACATCTCACCGCGTTTACCGCAATAAACAAACATTTCATAGCAACGGTAATTCCATTGGAAATATTTCTAACATACTAGAATATTTATTAAATATAATGCTAAAATTCCAAACATTTAACCCATATTAACACAACTACCGCGTATGTGTAAGTTAAAAATCATGATTTATAAAATATTCATTTGCCAGTGAATAACCCGAATAGAGGTAGTAGTGGTAGTAGTGGAAACATGAGATATACACAAAGCAACAAAAACGTATTCATACATATTAACGCCTGTCTGTTTGTCAGTATGTACGGGTACTACGAGTACGTGTGTTGTGTATTCTTATAATAGAAACAAAAACTTGAAACAAAAGAATCGCAAGATTAACACGTAAACCACGTATTAACCATATAAAGCCCTCCATCCCCCCCTCCCCCAACACACCATGACCATAAGAAGGCCAAGGAAGGCGCGTGGTCTTAGTTAGTCATTCTACAAGTTTGACAAACTACTTGTTCCTGTGTGAACGCAAATGTGTGAGTGTCTTCACATATGGGGCGAGGAGAATCCACTATTTGCTCGGTTTAACTGCTGCTGTATGTATGTACACGAGTAGTCACAAATACGTGTGCGTGTGTACTGTTGTTGATGGCATAACTCAAGTGTTCTCAATATTGTTGTTAATAGAGAAGAAGGAAACACTTCATTGTTCACGAAATGGAAAGAAAACAAAACACAAAGAGGAAAGACGACAAGACGACAACAACAATAACGTACAGTGAGGCAAATCAGCAATACAAATGTTTGTGTATGCGTGAGGAGCCGCATATTTGTTTATCTACACATGTATTAGTCGTGAACTTTTCATAACCTTTCGCACATAGCCTGAACTCTGTCACTCACTTATTCATTTCTATGTGAGAATAGGATTTGCCGTTAAGACCACTAATACATTGCGAGTAAAAAGTTGATAGTACATTTTGTTTTATACTAGTCAGGGTTTTGTATAATTACATTTTTTAGATACTTCGATACTTCTATTCCGGCGGAAAAAATCGTTTATGGAAGAGAAGAGAGAGCCAGGATATCGGAAATTATAGGGATTGAGGTGAAGCCCGAAAGTTCTACCAAAAGGTACAAAGCAAGCTTTTTGGAACAGGAATCCCCACTTTTAAGGATAGAGATGGAAATCTGCCCACGGACACTCATAGTGTGCTACAAATATGAAGAGAACACTTTCTTTCCCTTCTCGTTCCCGAAGGCAGCTTAAGTGTCGAAATCTCGTCAGTCATCAACGACGGAGCCAAAACGAGATCAGCGCGGCTTAAAATTAATGAGGCTGCGGGAGCCGTTGGAATGCCGGCAGATGTTTTTAAAGTCGGCGGCGATGATCTGGCAACATGCTTGCACCAGTTCATAAAAACGATTTGACTCAATTTGCCCCATGATTAGACTCTGAGTGTTCTATGTCCTGTTATAAGGAACAGTGATCCAAGTGTGTGTTTCAACTATCGCGGGATTAGCCTTTTGCACATCGCATACAAGGTTCTGTCTAGTGTGTTATGTGAAGATTAAAGCCCATTCTAGCGAACCTGATTGAACCTTATCAGTGTGGCTTAAGACCTGGTAAAATCCCGACCAGATATTTCCACTACAAAAAATCCTGGAGAGACCCAAGAAATGCAGATCGACACCTAACATCTGTTCATCGACTACAAAGCTGCATTCGACAGTCCGATACGACAGAAACTATTAGATGCTATGGCTGAGTTTGGTATCCCCGCCAAGCTGATACGACTTTGCGAGATGACACTGACAGACACGAAGTTTTAAGTGAATATAGGAAAAATTCTGACTGAGCCATTTGCTTCCAAGCGAGGACATGCGGTATCTTTAACATCGTAATGGAGGACTGGTATCATCGTTAACAGAAGTAACATACTGCTGGTCTATGAGGATGGCCGTGGACTACGGGATGTTACTGCGGCTTCTTTGAGCATTAAGAGGTAGTCGGCAGAAGTGGATCTGGTGATAAATGAGTACAAAACTAAGTTATTTGTCTCAACAAACAAAGAGTCTAATCCTTTTAACGCGTGTTAAGATCTATAACTTTGAAATGGTAGATGATTTTGTCTATTTTGGCTCCGCCATAAACTAAAATATTATGTTAGCCTGGAAATTAAGAGGCGAGTATTGATCACATGACGAAGCCCTTTCTCGAAGAACATAGATCCAACTGTACTAGACACTCTCCGCAGGGTGGTCTCCTCCGGGAGGCCCTTAGGGAGTATCGCCCCCACGGACCCGAGATAACCCCCAGCAGACCTGTTTCTGGCTCTGCAAGGTGAAAAGAGGGTCGTAAAGATGTACCTCTTTACGAGCTCCGACCAAGGAGTCTAAAGATGGTGGTACAGGAGGTCAGATGTACCCAGGGCGGTTTGCCCTAGGTAAACCGCCTGCCTGATCGTTTAGGTAAGGAACAGCTTCGGCTGTGCCATATAGTAAGTCAAAGTTTTATGCTCGAAAGAAATGGACCTGTATATCTCTTGATACCATACGAGACTCCCATCTTTCATTGTGCATCGGATATCCTTTTGGTATATTGTGACGTTACATTCTCAGCGTCATTGTGGTAGATAACACTAAACCTCTAACAAGGGTGTAACAGCGATTACAGGAACTGGAACTGGCACGTTATTACGGACTCGTTCCAGTACAAAGCAAAAGATTCTAATTGTGACAGATTCTTTGAGATCTTCCTATCAAGTCGGTCAGTAACCATTCAGTATATGTTTGTATATTGGCCAAAGCGTGTTAACCTTGAGTTAAAATTGATGATGCCAGCCGGATGGGGTAGCATGGTTCATAGCAGATGGTGGTAATTGCGATGAGCCGGATGGGGAGCTTTGCCCCTAGCTAAGGTGACGATAAGTGAATCGGCAGAATACTTCGGTATTCTGATGGTGGATGTGTGGCCGGCCGAATGTTGAACTTAGGTTCCTACCAGATGGCGGTGGGGAGCATAATTGTAGTTTAGCAGAGTGTTGAGGGTAGAATGGTTACTGTTCATATAACCAATAATATAATTTAATAACATCAAGTAGCAAATAATACAAGTGGGGGGGCCAAATCGGACAAGTGCAAGCCTCGAGCTTGTACTTGTCAGTCAATATGGTACCCCCACACAAGAATTTTGCACAATTTGGATATTTCGTGGCGTATTGAGAATTACACCCGGGCCTTAAAAGCGTCATAGTGCGGTTGAGCCCACCATCTGGTCATGTCTACATGACAATACTAGATGTAAAACATTATCTTACTCTACATCGCAGAATCCTGGGTAATGACAAAAGCGGATTAATCTTTTCTTGTCGTTTTCGTGAGAAAACTTCTTTACAAAATATTTGGACGTTAACGGCGAATACCGTCGCCGAATGAACCATGAGCTGTATGAGCTGTACAACGACATCGACGAAGTCAAGTGGGTTGAAATAGACCGAATGCGCTGATTTGGACTGCTGATTGAATGAAAATACTCCACCTCAAAACTCGATGGGCAGCGCCAGAGGGGCGACCAAACCTTCGCTGAAACATCAAACATGGAGTGACGAACTACCTACGGAGAGCAAAGACTGAAGCGCGTGGAATTCTTTTCTGCGTGCGACTACTGATGGATAAAAATCTGTTGTTGCTGCCGCCATATAAGAAGAAGAATCCCTATTCTTATACCCTTTTGCATTTAAATATATAATATGTATAACATCACGTGCTAATGTCACTTCGATGTCGTTCATTTATTTTAGTTAGCGGTCAGCGTCAGCAATGGCAGTTATATTTAGAAGTGGTATGTTGAAGTTGTAGATTAGTTATTTGCACGCGATTTTTATTATTATTATTATACCTTTTGTGAATGGTGGTAATATTTACGAATGTGCGAGTGTGTGAACACCATTGTTCATATTTATAATATGAAATTACATGCACACACAGAAAGTACCTACTACGTACATACACAAATAGAAAAGTATTTATGAGTGTATGATTTTATTTTGGCATACTTTGTATGTATGCATAAATATGTCTCATATAGTATGGGTTGGAAGTTGTAAATGTTTGCAATTTACTAAATGTTGAAAGCATATTATTCTGAACAGTGATTGCCAAGTATTTGCAGGTTTTTTAGAACTTGTATATTTATATGATGGGACCTTAAGTTAGAGCATTATATTTTAAAACATCCTTTGCTATGTTAGTCATATTGCTATTCCTAAGAAGTCAACGTAGGATTTTTTGTATAACACAGTACAACATTTTTCAGCTCATTGATTTGGGACTCAATTCTGCGAACTGCACGTGAAAGTAGCCCCCAAAAGAAGAAGTTCTGTATCATTCGATTTGTTAAGTTACATGCCATAATAATTTAATATCGATTTGAAGTTAGTAAGTATCGTATAGGGGAATTTGTAGCGTTTTAGGCTCATTTGTTTGACATAACTCGGGAAACACTAGTCCGATTTAGCTGAAACAAATGTAATTTCAAAAACTAAACTAGTAACAGTCAGGCTTACTTATAGATTTTATTTTCTTTTATTTATTCAACATGTCCAATTAGATATGTTTTATACAATACCTCTTTCTTTACATGCCCAAATTCAAATGTCATGGCAATCCTGTTGAAAATTAAAACCAAATATCATGTGGGTTTACTTCATCTCTTTATATTCTAATAGCACCCAGTGTCGTCTGTGTTGACATTAAGGTGTGTTAAAACATGAGTTTCATTGTTATATATCCTGGAAATTTGTAACTTTGTGTTTTTTTCCGACTACATTGTGGTGATTCTACTTCTTTTGTTTTCCAGTGTTTGCGGCAATCATCTAGTATAAATATACATATATATATATATATTATTATGAATAATTTCAGATGGCATTTCAAAAGGACATATAACAAATGACCACACACAGTATTTATACATAATTTATATGTGTACATACGTATGAACACATATATTAAGTACTACTACAAATGAAGGAGTGATACAAGTGTCAAAGTTTAAACGTAACCTTTCTGCAGGCATAACATACATATGTATAACAGCGCCAGACTACCAATGCACATTGATACGTATATAGACACCTGAAAGTTTGGTTAGTGTCACAGTATATATATGTACATACATAGATTTATAAACATTTCACAAATAATCATATCATAGACACGCACGATACAAAAAGTAATTAAAATACAAGTTTACGATAGAAGAACATTAATTATCACTACAAAGACTAATTATGTTAAAATAAAAAACAACAAACTTAAAAAATTAACTACATCACATAAATTCATATTAAGCATAGCCCATGTCATGCTCATATACATATAAACTCTATATAGTACTTTTACTTAGGTATATTTCATAACTTCTTTACAAAGTAACTGAACTCTAACACAACTCAAGAAGTGACTTCATTATTTTGTTAATAAAAATTCTTAGCTAAAAGTTATTGCACAAAAACCAAAACTTTTTTTTCCCCTCTCTAACACATTTTGAAAACTCTTGCACATAGTAGGCAAACTTGAGGGGGGGACAAAAGTCTACGATACGATTTGAAATTTGTTGTTTGTACACTTTGAATGTTTGTTGGCTTCTCTTGCACAGTTTTCCTTAAGGCTTCATTCATTATAATTCTATTTTTAATCATGGCATTTCCTTTAAATTTGCATTTAGGATTGTTTTGTAATTTAGACAGCAACTCAACCAATTATGAGAGAAACCTTTGTAAAATAGCCAGAACCTGAGGTGACTTTGTCCTTGGTGATTTTGTTAATATTCATTAACAATCTGTGTTGGAAAATTTGGCTGTAGGGCGTAGTTTTGGGAGCCGATAGCAACATATACAGATTTTCTCGGAAGTCATTAAAACGGAGTGTTGGGGCGAGGCACTTGATTGATTTTTGATATTTGAATAAATTGAAATTAAGCAGATAATTGCAAAGTAATCGACACTGTCATTAATTGTACAATAAAGATGTAAGGGTTGACAGTGCAGTGGAAGTGAACAATAGTTGTGGCAGCATAATAAGTTTTCTTAACTAATACATATACATTGTTAGGTCCGTTCTCTAATATCCGTTTTCCATAAGAAATCACCATAAATCTGTTCCATTTTCATGCCTTTGCATACGCCTATCTATTTTCATATTAATGCATTGTATATTACCTTAACTTATGATCCCCAAACCAAACTTTTTAATAGTTTTGCAACTTTTTAATCTCGCTGCTGGTATATGTGGTATACCATACAAATACATATCTTTCCTTTTTGAGCGCCCTTGGTAACCACACTTGACATAGATATGAATCCATCAAAATGTCAAAGTTCAACATAACTAACATGCTTTTACAATTCAAAACTCGTTTTGGCACATCAATATATTTATTTTGAGCCTGCGAGTTGTAAAAATAAATTAAAGTATATTTATTATTCTGTCAATCATAAACCCAAACATATGTGACCTTTTGTCAAAGAATTATTGTTGTTATGCTTCCTGCTACGTTGCTGTATCGAAACCTTAATCACTTAAAATATTAACAAAGTTGTATATTCTTTTTGACTTTTTTATCTTTTAAGCATATCTCTTACATGTGTCTGCGCCAGAGACACAATAAGAACGAGAGAGAGATAGAGATAGAGACACATACCTTTTGGCTAAGAGGCAAAAGGTATAAAAAAGGGATTGAAAAATAATGAATAAAATATTTGTTGGCATGGCTTCTTGATTGGGACCAAAAAAAAAAAGTTTCGTAATAGCAATTTTGTGTAAGTTTTCCTGTTTTCATATTTCATGGATTATTATTTTTTTCTCTCTCTCTTGTATTGGATTTGTTCATCAACAATGTATAAGGATTGTTGTTTTTCAGCAGCAGCGACAGTTCTGTCATCATGCCCATAATACAATTCCTATGACAATTGGTTGCTGTAAAATTGGCATAATGTTTAATTTGAATGAAATATTGGCTAAATATTTCAGCGCTATAAAATATGATTTCAATATAAATGTTAAAATTCAAGTTAATTAAATTTTTTGATTTCCTTGCCAAGTGCTCAAAACCTGAATTCAATTGTAGGCTCGCGACTAGTACTTAGTTTATGCGTTGTGAAAATAGCGTCGGCTTAAACATGTCCGTCCGCGTTTGAAATTTCATTTAAAAAAAACTTAAACATAGAATGGCATTTTTTAATAAACAAACAATTTTTTTTCATTATGATGTTAGAGAGATCACATAAAAGACTACCGCTTTGTCTAATGGCCTCGCTTCGTAGAAAAAGTTATTGTTCTCAATAGACAACGTAGCATAACAAACGAGTAGGCTATTTGTTTGTTAAAAAAATAACCTCGTTTTATCCTCATTAATCACCAGATCCAATTACGCCGATTGCTTTTCAATCCTCGAAAAGGCCGCAATCCACGGCCAAAAATATCTATATCATTATATCATCGGCATACGCGATTACCACGCGACATTTGTAAAATAAGGTACCATTCCTGTTTGCTGAAGCCTTCCACATAATCATCTCCATTATGAAATTACAGAGACCGCATGACAAACTATCTCCTCGTTTAAAGTCTCGCCTGGTAGAAAATGGCTCTTTTAGATTTGTGCCTATTTTCATTGAATACTTCGTGTCTGTCAGTGTCATTCCGCAAAGTCGTATCAGCTTCGCGGGTATACCAAACTTAGCCATAGCATATAATAGCTTTTGTCGTATCGGATTGTCAAATGCAGCTTTGTAGTTGATAAACAAATGGTAGGTGTTGCTCTGCATTTCTTGGGTCGCCTCCAGGATTTGTCATAATCTGAAAATTTGGTTGGTCGTGGATTTACCAGGTTTAAAGCCACATTGATAAGATGCAATCCGGTACGCTAAAGTGGAATTTTGTCTTTCACATAAGACACTAAACAGGACCTTGTATGGGATGGGTAAAAGGCTAATTCCGTTATAGTTGGTACACACACTTGGATCGCCTTTCTTAAGCACGGGAAATAGGACACTCAGATTCTAATCATCGGGCATGGACTCCCTGAGCCAAATCGTGTTTATGAGCTGGTGCATGCTACCAGCTCATCGGCGCCGGCTTTAAAAAGCTCTGCCGGCAGCCCATCGGCTCCCGCAGCTTTGTTGTTTTTAAGCCGTGTAATTGCCGTGCTGATGTCGTTCTGGCTCGGTGGTGGACAGTCTACTCCATCGTCTATGATTAGTATGATTTCATCGCTCAAGCTGCTTTCGGGAGCGAGCAGAGATCGAAAGTGTTCCCTTCATATTAGCAGCACACTTAAGTGGGGAACCCTGTTCCAAAACCTTTGCTTTTTACCATTTGTTAGAACTTTCGGCTCTCTCCTCTACCCCTGTAGTTTTCGATATCCTGGCTCTCTCTTTTCTTCCACAGGCGCTTTTTCCGCCGTTTCATCTCCCTTCACTTGTCATTATAACGCTGCATCACTGCACACGCTGACATTGTCTGCAGTTTTGTCCTATATGCAGCATCATTTTCTTCAGACATTCCGGGACAGACAGACTGAAAATGATTTTATTGCCCTTCTTGAAGCTAAACCAGGAGATAAAACACATTTTTCAGCAAGAGATTGCATCTACTCACTCCAGTAAGGAAACAATAGGTTGGGTACGATAAGAAAAAGTTGAAGTCTTAGAGGGGCCTGCGTGTTTCCATGACAAAAACCGTATTAAAAATGTATAGGGTATGCGTGTTCATAAAAGAGCTAAAATCGCCAGTAATAGCGGCTTGGGACTCCTTAAAAAGTTCAACACCAAAAACCCTGATAAATAGTATGACCGAAAGGCATTTTGGAACTCGTTCAAAATAAGAGAGATCATACGCATTATTAAAAAGTGTTTCTTATTTTAAATTTGGTTTTTGTTTTAACAAAAAAGTTTTATTTCGTAATTAAAAACCACTGCGCTTAATTGCATGATCACCCCATAATGTAAAGTAATGCAAAAACGAAAAACTTAACTAAATACAATTTTGTTGTTGTTGGATGTAAAAGTGTAGTTTTTGTTTCTCTTTTATTCCTCATATTCGATTTTTGGATTATGTGGAGCGTATAATTTTTCGCTCTCCAGTGTATTATTCGCCACTGTGTTTCGGGACCATCAGAATGAGAGGGTTTTGTGTGAAGTAACAGTTGGTTTGAGTAGGCATTGGCTATATCGGTAGTATGCAGCGTAACGAGCGTTTTTTGCACCATGGTCCCAGTTAATATATGCACCGGTAATCACACGCACGTCCTTAACGCTTAAGACATGCCTTTCATCGATTGCCACGTGATCAATATGTTTTCTTGTCTTTTGAACACGGGATATCCCGGTTTGTCATGTGGATATATTTATCCCAAACTATTGATCACGGAGAAAATGATTCGATGGATGACTTTCGTTTATACTAGAATCACCACCAGTTTTAAAAATAAGGTTTAAACTTAAAAAGTGCTCTCCTGCAAAATCAGACTTAAGCAGTTTTTCCTTTTCAGATATATGAAAATGAGTTTGTCATTTTTGGTTTGCATTTTTCAGTACCACATAAACTCATAAACGGCTCAACCGTTCTTTTTGGAATTTTCACAGAATATAGCTAAGATGTCGGTAGTAAAAATAGGGTACTTGAATTTTTGATATATCAAGTGGGCGTGGTCACTCCCAATATACCCTATTTTTCAAATCTTAATATCTGGTGGACTGTTTCTCATATCGCCTTTAAAATTAGTTTAGATGCATTTGGCAGCAATTTCGTGGTCCAACAAAACTGGGCGGGATCGGATCAGTGGGTGTGGTATAAAATTCCAAACTGTAAACGGCTGAATCTCATGAACTGTAAGAGGTATAAAGATGATATATGGTATGTATTGTTGGTACGGTGTGAATTACAGCCAGCGTAGAAGTGGGCTATGCCACGCCCCATTTAAAAGAACCGTTATAACAGCCATCAATCCATTATAAAAGTTGGATCGTCCAGAAAATTTCACAGTATAGTACAGATATAACCAGACTATTTGTAACAAAGTTGTCAAAAAGGGACGAGGCGCAGTTAACACAAAAATATCGACATGTCAATATTTGACTATTACATATTTGCGTGTAAATAATACAATTTCTTAATCTAACATTGAATTTGCCAAGAATTTACTTAAAATCTGATCTTTGGTCTTATTGAGGCACTGGAAATAGTTGTCCGATCTTACTCAAATTGCCGTCAAGTATTTTTTACATGACACAATTTTCCGGTCGTATATTTTTTATTTCCGAATAAAAATATCGTCCACACAATTCGCTGCCGCCCTATTATGCATATTGTTTTGATGTTGCATAATGTAATCATTCTACTTGCCATTTATACACCCAAATTGTTCATACCAAGTTTTAGCAACCAAATTGTGTACATAGAAACCTTTTGTCGAGCCCTTACACTACAGTGATTAAGGATTCCATGTTTACGCTCCTATCGGAACCGCATTTGAAAATTTGTATGATCGGTTTAATGAATTGAATTTAAGCGAAGAAATTATGACCAAAATGAATCTCAAATTTCGATAAGGAAGCTCAACCGACATATGCCTCGTAAAATATTCTCAGAAAGCTAACATGAGAAGCCGTCGTATAGCTGATGTTTCTGTCGGTGTAAGTCTTAACCGAGAAGCGTAATAACTTAAATTCGAGAAACTGCCCCATATCTCATTCATGGGATGTAAATTATTCTATATATAAAATTCTACAATGTAAAAGCTACAATAATGCACCAATTTATGAAATCTCTTGACTAAAATTTCTGTAAGCGCTAAAAACGTGTATTTTGACTTTGTTTTAGTTTACTTCACTTATCATATTTATGCTCAGGGTGCGGATAATGAAAGCTACGTTACTAGTAAGCGTTGCGGCGCCTGGTCAGCTTTGTTTTAGATTTTTGTCAACAAATGACTAAGTATAATTTGATATCTCCCAACAAGTGCCCTTCAGAGAATTTTCTAAAAATTAATTGACATTTCCTAGTATTATTTCTTAATGCAAAGTTAAATGTACAACTATCGTAAAGCCAACGCTCAAGGAGAATAACCAGTTTGAAAAGTCAGCAAAAGTCGTTGTGCCAAAAATTAAATTGAGCGGTTTGACACATTTTTTCCATTTTCGTTTTTTCTTTTCGCTCTTTTGCTGTATGAAAATTTGACAATTTTGGTGCTACTTCTCTAAGAATTTCCTGAGCTTATTATGAACATCTTACAGTAGTAGTTGTTCACTGGATAGTTGGTGTGAGAGTTGCTCTGTGTCAGCGTTGGTAAGTGTGCCAGGAGGATGTGTGTTTTGAATTTTCTTTCTGCGCCGCTGTTCCTTTTATTTTGTCTCTGTCATGATGGCTTCCGCTGAGTGTGTTGTACAGCACATTTGTTGTTTGCTGTCTTCTAAGTTATTTTGAGATTTCTTTAGTGATGCCGTTGTTGTTGTTGTCGTTGTTGTGTTTTTCTTTTATTTTGTCTTCTTCCTCCTTGCCATTTATACTTTATAAGCATTGTACTCAGTAGTTGACAGCAGCCATATAATATCGAATATATTGTATGAAATGTGCTGCTGACACCCATGTGGCATAGTAATTTTCTGCAGCTTTTACACAATTTTTTTTTTATTATTTCTTTGGGTTTGCACATGCTTCTACAAAGCCAGTCAAGTGAGTTCATATGTTCATCGTAGTTTTTTATATCTTAGATAAAGAGAATTCACACCCTACGGATGTTAATGGGGACTAGTGCTTAATATTGGCTGGCGGATATGGGGATACACATTAATGAGTGATTTTAATGGGTTTCTAATTTATGTCCCACCCACAATGGAATAAATCTGGGCAGGGAAATGCATATGTAGGGTAGTTTTTTGTACAATTTAGAGAAAGGATATCCAATGCTGTCCCATTACTCTGCGACAGACTATACAAAGGAGAGCAGCAGTCAAAGATAGGATAGAATGAGAAATTGCAATCATAAATACGTTACGTACTTCATATTTCTGGTTCAATGAGGAAAATTCTTATTAAAGTTCGAGAATTTTTTTAGAGTATATGCTATCCTCTTTATTGCTTTTTTAAGATTTTCTGGATTTTACAAGACTTTTGGGAAAAGCATGAGTTATTATTATCTCGTGTCTCTAGCAGGAAGTGGATGTAGTAAAGACCTTATACACTCATTTAATTAGTTAACTTCTTTGATATGCGTAACCATGCCAGATTATAACCCAAGTACCAGCAACTCTGCCCTTCAACCACCTAAGCTTCTTTCGTTTTTTGTCGGTTATATTCATATGTGTGAACATGTATGTGTGCGTGGGTTTTAAATAAACCTACGTTAACATGACAAAATAGTTTAGGGTTAGATTTTATTTGTACCCTCTATTCTTTTTCATCCATTTCTTTACAACTTGTGCGCCACACTTTATCATTCACACACACACTCACGTGTTCTTTCCCATTTCTATTAGCTTATAAACTTTTTCATAGAGGTATTGAATTTTTCAGTTTGGCGACATGCTTTCCATATAATAAAGATGTCAAAAAATGGTTCGACCTCAAAACAGTATAGCCAAAGGAATGAAAAGTGTGATGGCATGAAACGGAAAGTAAGAAAATTTGTTCAATAAAAAGGTTAAGATTTCGAAAGCATAAGTTTTGGCCAGGGGATAATGATGTTATTCCTATAAATTCCATTGTGAAAAGGGGTTAACCATCAGATGGGCTAAGCTACCAGTTTGGGCTTTACGTCCTTCTCTCCTTTATATGTGTATGTTTTCTTTTAAGTTGTCTTAGATATTACAGCCTGTGGGATTAGACGTTTGAAGGAATTTTTAATAACGTTGCTTTTTTCCATCATGTCATTTTGCAGGGACAAAGGCAGAAGTAGAATTAAATGTTTAACTTTATGAAAGGTTTTAAGGGACATATGAGTTTTGTTTGTAACTTGGCCTTTGAAGGGACACATTTAGCAAGCGAACATTGGTGTTAGTTGTTTAAATTAGTTTAACTAAATAACCAATAATTATGGATGTCAAACAACCTAAAGAAGTGTTTAGTACGGGAAGGGATCACATTTAAAAATACCGTTGTCACATTCCGTGTAATTTGTAGTCCGTCATGATTTAGGTATGGCATTGGAATATATTAAAAGAGTTTTAAAATTGGGCATATTTTTTGTATGTGTTTGTTGTAATATGATAGTAATTTGCATACTTTAGGCTCATGACTTTGATGTATTTTGTAGAAATATTTGAAAGCCCTATCAGGTAAATTTAATCTTTGAATAAATTCGTCGTAAATAGGTCTATAACGGCCACCTGAAAGATATGGGACAAATATTAATATTTGAAAAATAGGTAATTTTTTATTGCACGTACCAGAATGTGTGATCTCACGCAAGAATTTCCCTTTAAACCCCATGAATAAGGTATGGGATAGCTTCTCGCACTGTTTGTTAATTAAGACGCTTTCTATATTTAGATTTACAACTAACGGCACCTACTTGTTTATCGACGAATGCGAACGTCACTGTTTGAGAAGCTCTTTACCGGACATGCCGATTGACTCGACACTTATACTGTGAAGTTGTTGTCGACAACATCGAAAGGGCCGTGAATGAAAGACAAATTTATTTTTTGATTTTTTAGAGGTCTGGAGCCAGGAGTTGAACTTGGGAACTCTTGCATGGTAGTCGCGTGTTCTAACCATCATGCCACGGCCGGTGTGACTATTCTGCCTATTTACAGTCCCATATCTACATTTGGAAAACTTTTATAGATAGATCACGTGGTAGTCGATGAAAGGCACGCATAGAGTGTTCTGGACGTACGAGTGATCAGGGGTGCGAGCATTAACTCCGATTACTACCTTACCGCAGTTATGATACGCACATGGCTAAGCATTGTGAAAAACGTACGTAACCAGGCACAACGAAAGCTGGACGTCGGTAAAGTGCGGACCACAGAGGTAGCGGACGCCGGACGCTTACTCCAACCACCACCTAATTCAACTGGTAGGGAATGTTCCAACACCTGATAATATTACCTCGCAGTGGCAATATATAGCCTACTCCATAGAACGGACTGCGAGAAGCTTACTTGGGTACTCAAACCCGTCTCAAGAAGATGCCTGGTACTATGATGAATGTCGCAATGCTACGAAAGAGACGGATGCTGCATACAGGGCGAAACTGCTGCCACTGGCATCGCGAGCTGTTCGTGAACGGCACAGGGAGAAGATAGGAGAGCTGAACACGGGATAGGATGAGTGCTTATAGCTGCTGAAGTAGAGGCAAAGCCCGAAAATTCTACCAGAGGGTTAAGGCGAGAATGCGTGGAAAAGGGTTGCCCTCTTGCAAGAACAGAGATGGCCAGCTGGTGACGGACCCAGATAACGTTCTGAAGATATGCAGTAGACCCCGCTTCAATTCATGGGGATGGTATTAACTGTCCAACTCCGAACCAGAGTGAGATACGTGTGGCAATATCTCGCCTTCAAAATAACAAAGCAGCCGTTGGTCTCCCGGCTGAATTGTGTAAGGCAGGTGGAGAGAAGCTGATTAGAAGCATTATGTCCCATATACAAGAAAAGATATCGTAGTGAATGTAAGAACTACTGTGGAATAAGCCTATTATCAGTTGAGTACAAGGTCCTTTCGAGCATACTGTGTGAACGTCTGAAGCAAATTGTAGAAAAACTAATTGTATATTATCAGTGCGGCTTTAGACCTGGCAAATCTACAATGGATCAAATATTCATTGGAAAAAAAATATTTGAAAAGCAGATCAACACCTACCACCTTTGTCGACTGCAAAGCTGCCTTCGACTCTTTGATAAGGAATAGGTTATATGTGGCCATGTCTGAGTTTGGTACTCCTGAAAAACTGATTCGTCTTTGCAGATGTACCTTGGAAAACACCAAATCCTCTAATAAGATTGATAAGGATCACTCTGAAAGAAGTCTCAGGCAGGGCGATAGCTTGTCTGTACACTATTTAATATAGTTATGGAAAAGGTGATAAGAAAGGCTGGTGTTCCACAAGGGCCACATGCCACTAGCCTATACCGATGATATGGACATCATTGGCCGAAATCTGCTCGATGTTACTGCAGTTTTCTCATCGCTAGAAAAGAAGTCAGCAAAAATGGGTGTAGCGGGTAGCGAGGACAAAACAGAAATATTGATTTCGACGAACAAACAGTACTCTTAATGGGGACGCACCGTTGAAAATTATTATTTTGAGGAAGAAGATGTGTTTACCAACCTCGGATCTTCCATCAACAAGAAAAAGTAAGAAAGTTTCAGTCGCATAACAGACTCACATATACCCTTACCATCAATAAAATCATAAAATTTGCAAATATAACAATTGAAGGGATGTTCCAGACGAGACGTGGCTGGACGACTTCCAATTTTGTCTCCAAAACTTTGTTCTGTTATAGCTTTACTAAATACAAAATTTAGGAACGATCGCGTTGGTTGTATCAATTTCCAAAGTGGGCGGAATGCTACATTTATATAGGATGTACCAGAAGGGACGTGGCTAGACCTCCACTTGTGTTTTTTTTTCTCCAAAACGTTATCCTGTTACAGCTTTAATAAATAAAGAATTTGAGCACGATCGTGTGCTTTGGTTGCATTGATATTATTACTCAATTTCTAAATGGGGCGGAATTTGTAGGAAAGGAACCAGAAGAGGCGTGGCTAGACATCCAGTTATCTTGCAAAACTTTATCCTGTTATAGCTTTGCAAAATACAAAATTTTGACACGATCGCGTTAGGTGTATTGATATTATTATTCGATTTCTAAAAATAGCGGAATAAAGAAGAGTCGTGGCCATGTATTCCATGCAGTGTTTTAAAACAATTTCTTACGTCACAAGGACAATTGAGTGTACCAAAAAGAATTTGTATTGTACCAAATGGTATTTCTGTTGAACCAAATAGTAAAATTTAGTGTACCAAAAAGTACTTATGTAATACAAAAAAGTACTTTAATGTGTCAAAAAGTACTTAAATTGTGTCTAAAATTATTGAATCTTAAAGTACTCGTGTTGTATCAAAAAGATCTGATGGTGTATGAAATCGTACTTGTATTATACAATTTATTGTACCATAAAGTACAATGTCTTGTGCCACAAAGCATTTGTAATGTACCAAAAAGTATAACCTTTTTTTGTGTCAAATAGTAAAATTTTCTGTACCAAATGGTACTTTTATCGTACTATATAGTAAAATTTATTGGACTGAAGAGTACTTTTACTCTTAGAAAAATATCGTCCACTCACCTTTGTTTTACCAAAAAGTACTTTAATTGTACTTTTGTTACACCTAAAAGCACTTAAATTGCACCAAAAAGAACTTTAATTTTGCCAACAATTATTTTTTGTATCTAAAAGATCTTTTATTGTATCAAAAGATTCTGTTATTGTATCAAAAAGCAAGAACTACATTTGTTTCACCCCCACGTGCAAAAACCCCCACGTGTGTCATAAGCCTTTAGTCGGTGCGCTCTCGCTGTCGATGCTAGTATGTGCCATTTTATTCGGAGTTATAATGAGTGTACGACATTTTTAACATTACACACGCGAGACTTTCTAAGAACTTAGATTGCTACCTTACAATGCCATACTGATGTCATGGATTACTAAATAGGTACTTCGTTTCATTTACCGCTGAGAATCAGTAATGATTCTCTCATATATGTTCCTACCTAAATTTTGCATAGGGGTGTCATAGGCCGTTTAAGCGGTTCCAGTAAGTGCCTTATCAGTTGCAATTACTTTATTTCAGTTTTCAGCGAGCTTGATGACACTCTTGGTTACGAAGTAAGTGACGATGTCAGTAGGTGCCATTGCAATCGGAGTTATAATGAGTGGACGATATTTAAAACATTACACATTACACTTTCTAAGTATTTACTAAATAGGTACTTCGTTTCATTTACAGCTGGGAAGTGTTAGTTTGAAAACAAACCGGAAACAATGCACCATTTGTTTCTCTTCGCATTAATATATAATTGTGTTTTTTGTCACGAATGTCTTGCAAGCATTTCTCACTGCAATAAGTCATTTGTTGTCTTAGTAAAGCAAAAGCATTTTTGCAGGGCACTAGTATGAACATGAATTATGTATTATTAAAATTCTTGGAGGACAGATCACTAGATTAAACTTTTTGTACATGGCCTAAAAACTTCCTAGTTTTTACCGTTCTATCCCCAGTCTGTTGCAATTTCATACTTGAAAATGCAATTTCCAAAATAAAATGCCAATGTCTAGATATGTAACTTTAACTGCGAAAATTGGAAGTCCTATTATTACATCTCCTGACCAAACATGTACTCAATCACATTCATATATACCATAGGTGTCCAACAGTGGCACAATTGTGCAGGCTCAATTCATACGTATTGTGTTTCTCTTTCAATCAGTCCCATTATGTTTCAAAACACACTACATTTTATTTAGAGCAGTCTGTCTATCTCTCAATAATAGCACTTCTATGATAAACACACACGTGTATTTTACTAAAAATATAATAAAATTAAAAGTAACTTTTCATTCACTTACCTGGATCATCATCGTCATCCCAGTCAATTTGACCGCTGCTTAAACTAAGATTGCCTACGAATAGCAATATTGTCGCTAGGCCCACATAATGACGCCATGAAAATATCGACGTTTTTTTTCCGATTCGCTAACGAATCCTTATCAGCCGACGTCTCCCTTAAGCTGTCCATGACTGTGTTCGTATGTGTGTGTGGCGGAGGATTGAAATTAAATTTCGTTGTTTAAAATTTTATTTTATGTTTATTTCGATTTACTTTTTTTTGTTCTCTTTTCCTTTATCACTTTGTGTTTTGCATATAATTTATTATCTCACAGGTATTCGTGTTTCGAGCATTTGATAAAAAAAAAAAACAAAACAACGCCAATGAAAGAGGATTGCAAACAAACTAGAACAATTTTAATGTTTCCTGTTGGCGGATGTTACAATTTAATTTCTGAAGCGTTACAACTTTCCAAATGCCTCCTCACCTGGCTGGATGGCTAAGCTAAGTGGGTGTAAGCGTGTTGGTTAGAGGTGCAAAGGGTTTGTGTATGTGTGTTTGTGTTGGCTAATGGGCGGCGTATTTGTTCGCCTCAAAATATACTAGGATGGGTTGTAGACCAACGTGTATTATTTCAGCCCCCGCTATTGGTGTGATGGATATGTTGTTGGCGGTGGTAATGCAGTCGTATTCGAAATAGTTGCAGTTGCTGGTTTTGTGGGTACTGCACTTGCTGCTGGTGCTGCTGATTCATGGCAGATAAGTAAAAACATTTTTACTTGTTAATGATGCAACAAGAGCCATTGTTTTATTAGCGGATTTCAAGTTGAATTTCTTTTAGTTTGTTTCGTTCGCAGTGCTTCAGTTTTATATTGGTAAGGTACGCTTGAGCTTAAAGGTTTACTTGAGCTATGTTGGTATGTGTGGCATTTAATGTTTCCTCTTGTACTTATTTTAATACTTCCCGTTCTTATGCATTCTTTTATATTTTTACGCTAATTAACTCGTTTTTCATTCTTCTGTGCTACTTTTATTCGCATTAGATTTTTACTGACTTTGAATTGAGGTTTTCCCCCTTGAGGCGATTGTTCATTTGTTTAACGATGAATATCTATCCGTGAGGTAACGCGAAAGGATTTTCGTTGCCGGGTATTTTGTTTTCAAACTGTCAGTTTGAGTTAAAAAAGCGGTTTATTTTGGTTTCTTGGTATAATACGGGACAACTTCCTAATTGGTATTTTGTTGTATTGGATCTGAAAAAGATAAAAAAAACCGATAAGGATATCAATGATGGATATTGAATATTGTCTATGACTAAAGGTAAAAGTAAGGAATATAGTAAAGTTAAAAATTATTTTTAATATAAAACAATATTTCATATTCTTATTATTCTTACATATATGAGTGGATATAAGTGATGTTAATATTAATCTGATTTTCGAAGAAAGTGCCGCCAAGTGTATTTATATAACTCCCCATACTTCCTGCAAGTGACGTTGGTCTCTTAATTTGTCTGCATGTCGTTTCTTAAAGTAAATACAACGGCTGTGAATAATAAACTTGTATTGCTGCAATTTCTATGCCACATTCAAATGTCACCCTTCCTTGGATATTAGTATACTTACTTAGATCTTAGTAATCTTCAGTACTTTACTCTTAGTAAACTACTTGATAAAAATAAAACATATAACAAAATTTCGGAAAGCTTAATTTATAAGAATTTAAACCACTCTTTGCGGCAATTGCAGTCTGTCTGACCCAATTGTCTACAACCATGTCCTGTTCACATTTGTACATATCTTAACAGCGCCATTGAAATTTTAAAGCAATATTAAAATTTCAACAAAATTATTACGAAACGAAAGTATAAATCTCTTAATTTTTAATGCAACCTATATATGCATAAATTTCTATTTTCCTCATACCAATTATATTGCATCTTGCAATATAAGTGCCTTGGCACTTGGGCACTTTTTCGTCCTCAGTGTGCCAGTAAAGTGCATTTTAGTATCTCTCTTAAATATTTGTCGACAAGTAAATGAATTTCATTATTTTAAATTTCCTCTTTTTTCCATAAAAGTTTTCATATTTGAATTTTGTGCACAGTTTTTTTTTTTGTATTTGTTTGCATTTGTTCATTCTCATTTTTCCCTTGTTCTTTAATCATGCCCTCATTCTCAGCGTTCATTCGTTTTCGTTTCCTCTCAACTTGTGTTTTTTTGTTGTTGTTGTTTTGCTATTGAAACATAAACTACCTCATGATGCGCTCTTGAAAGTTTGCAGCTTTTCATTTTTGTTTGCTTTGAATATGTCTTCCTCTCTGTGTGTGTGTGTGTGTGTGTGAGTTTGTTTGTGTGTACATGAGTGTTTGGATGGCCATAAGTACATCCAGTTAGGATGAAACAAAAGGATGAGAAAAAAAAACGAACGAACAGAGGAAGTGATCTGCATAGTGAAACGGGAACACAAGTGAAAGTGCTGGTTGAAATCGAGATTTCTTTCTCAATGTAAACACATTCACATTTCCAATACATGAAGGAAATGTTGACGATATTAAAATAGTAGGAAAACAGATGATTGAATAACATCGAGCGTAGCTAGATATGTGAAATGAATATTTCCTGTAGGCATAAAGTATAAGCAAAAAAATTTAATTTCTGTGCAGAATATAAAGAGAGATATCAATTTGAAACTGCAGCATTTTTTCAGCTTTGTTTTTATGCCGTAAAAGAAAGCCATTAAATATCATAATTGTCTTCGGGGAAAGGCTTGCCAAATCGATTTCTAATATACTATTTTTCTTGCCATTTTATAATAATTTGGCAAAGACTAAGATGTGAAGTTTTTATGTAACATGGGGAAACAATTAGTATGTTTGAAAACGTAATAGATTCATTTGAAAAGTATTGATTTTCTTGTTAAATGGTTAAAATGTTCGGCAGTGCTGATGTCTACTACTAGATATTTTGTCTTAAGAAAACTAAATATTTGTTGTATAGAACATGAAAGTTTATTTCAAAATGGTTTTTGAATGCCAAATCGATTTGTTTCTCAAAACTCCTGTTAAATTATAAAAACAAACAGATGATGTGAATATGTTAACGATGTATGAAATATTTTCTTTATAGAAATAATGTATGATATGGAATTAAAATTTAAAAAGTATAAATAATCGATATGGCTTCTGAGCCATTCATTTAACATCACAAATAGACAGCTTCTTGAGCTGTGGAATTCGAATTAGAATGAGTTTTCTCAGAGCAGATCACATACAAGAAATTTTCAGTTACGATTGCGATATGTACATTGGGGAGGGTCAACTTGTTCGGGTCAAAAAAAGCGTGGGAATCGTATACCAGAATCTGAAACTACGATGAATTCTAAGAAATTTTACCAATAAACTATGTGTCTAAAATCAATTCCTAGTTCCTGCTGAGAAGCAAGAATATTTCAAGTAGAGGTATTTTCTTAGTTTTTTAAATGAGCAAAAATTCAAAACGAGATATATTTTTTTTTGCAGAAGCAAATCTATGGATTGTTCCAAAAGTTATGGCCTCTGAAAGTTGGCATACAGAAATTAAGTTTTTAAAAATTCTTAAATGTTTACCATTATCTTCTTCTTGGTCTCAGAACATTGAAATGCTAGGTCAAAATTGCAGCCGGGTGTCATGGGACCCGGGGGGGTCAAATAGGGGCCACTTGGGTTCTATGATGACCCCTAAATGCGAGTGAAAAAAAGCGTCCTTCAGAATCGGAATCTATGATGAATTCTAAAAAATTTTCACCAAAAAACTGTGTTTCTTAAATCTAGCTCCCGCTTAAATCTTAATGCTGTATCAGTAAGAAGGTCGACGAATATAAGCGGAAATTATGGCTAGATCATTTAAAGACAATTTAAGTTCCTGTATTGGCAAATTGTGGGAAACGGTTAAGTTATTTAGGACCGGCCGTGGGATAATGGTTAGAACACGCGACTACCATGCGGGAGATCAATCACAGGTTCAACTCCTGGCTCCAGTCATCTTAAAAGAAAAATTTTATTCTATTGTCGGCTCCACTCGAATGTTGTCGACAGCAATTTCGCAGTATTAGTGTCGAGTCAATCGGCATGTCTAGTAAGAGCTTCTCAAACAGTGACGTTCGCATTCTTCGATAAACAAGTAGGTGCCGTTAGTTGTGAATCTAAAAATAGAAAGCGTGTTAATTCACAACAACCCGAGAAGCTATACCATACCTCATTCATGAGGTGTAAAGGGAAATTAAGTTTAAGTAAGGTTAAATTACTTTCAAATCCTTGCAAGAAAAAAAGACCTGACGACCATCACATTTGTTGCTACCACTGTGACCGACCCAAAGTGGTGCGCGTGTTACTTTAACCGACAAGAGTGTAATATGGCGAAAAGGATAGTAATACGTCGTATTCTTGCCCTTCGAGCCCAAGAAGAACCACCACAATTTACAGTTGGAGACGTTGCAGATGCCATCCGCAGCTTAAAATAATATTCCCTGGCGGAATATCCATGTTGATGATAGAGCAGTTGGACATACCGGGAGTCGAGTACTTGACTTATATCGTCAACTTGTCCGTGACCACCTTTATAGTACCCAAAGCCTGGAAATGGGCAGAGTGGCCCCGCTACCCAAAGGTACTGGTGTCACATTTGACAGCCTCCTCAGAGCACACCACAGCTTTCAGCAATAAGATAAGAAGTAGGAACAAGGTCCTCAAGTCAGTAGCCGGCAGCACATGCGGAACCGACAAAGAAACCTTGTTGTCCTCTTACAAAGCGATAGGTCGGTCAGTGGTAAACTATGCAGCTCCAGTGTGGACACCGAATATGAACGAGACGCAGTGGAAATACCTGCGCCCTGCGAACTGCGACAGGGTGCCTTATCATGTCTTCTGCTGACAACGTAAGTGAAGAGACGAGGGCCATACCCGTGCGCCGTCATAATTTTCATCTATCGAAGCAGTATCTGCTTGGATGTAATCGATCAAGCCATCACAAACACCACCGCCTTGTGGATAGGCTCCCAATCCCCAAGCAGGTCAGGAAAGAACTTCATGATCTAGAACGCGAGATTCAACGTTACAAGAGAGAGCCTCTAGAAAGTGTATGTACCATATTTGAAGACTTGTGATGGGACATCTTATTGGGATAGGACAAATTTTATGCGATAAAATCGATTTGGATTGTGTAAGCCATGGGTGGTGGGCGTGACCGATTTTGATGAAATTTCAGTTTTTTGTTAATTTAGTCAATAAAATGCTCGGCGCCAACTTTCAATGAACTCGACTCAATCCTTATAGTTTTTGCACAAATATTTATGAAGCAATCCCACTGTGCGCCGTAGCCTAGTGAAGTTTTCAGTTACCCCAAAGTAGGGTTTAAAAATGATCCTAAAAATTTTAACGAGAAATTTTTTGTCGAATATTTTAACTCTGTATCGACTCTTTAAGTATCCTTTCCATACTTATTTGTGACTAGAGTCAAAAAAATGCCTTAAAATGGGACTTCAGCACATTAAAATGTTCTGCACAAATGTTGTTTAGGAAATTTGTGCTGTAAGACCAAAAATAGTTATCTCCAACTTTTACTAATTATTTTGCCATTTTGTAAGCACTGTGTGAACAGTGAACTAAAATATAAAAAGTTTATATGTCTCTAATTGTTTTAGTGCTTTCTGTATATCAGATGTATTCAATTCAATTTAACAAGTTACTCTCCATCTCGACTTTTTACTTGTCCTTATCGCCCTTACTTTTAGAAAAGGGGACTTAACAACATTCAAATCTTCTACAAAAATGTTTCCCAGGAAAATTTACTCGGGGTGCTATAAGACCAATCATTTTGTCTACTTACAGTGCTTAGTATGAACAGTGAACTAAAATAGTTAGAGTATCTATATTTTTTAGTGTTTTAGTAAATTTTCGATATCAGATATCTTTAACGAAATTTAACAATGAATTCTCTATCTAGACTGCCTACATGTCCTTTTCGTTCTTATTTTGAGAAAAGTCAGAAAGGACATTAGAATGGGACTTTACAACATTAAAATGTTTTACAAAAATGTTGCTCAGGAAATTTTACTTGGGGTGCTCTAAGACCAAAAATCTTTTACTGACTATTTTAGGTCGCTATAGACACAGTGCTTTGAAAAGAGACAAAATGATCAGTAAAAGTTGGAGCTAAGCTAGTATCTGTGTTGTCTGTCTGAACTTAGATTTTCTCTTCAAAATAACTGTTGCCTTCCCTATAGTCTAAAATGAGATTTAAAATGAGAGTAAAAGTGGTATGAATAAAAAGTAATGTAATTACACTGTAAGGTCAGTTGAATCATTAATATACATATAAGAATTTTATATTTATACTCGTATATGTTATTATTAGCATAAAATCTGATTCGTGTTTATACGTATATCGAAACCTGAGGTTTTCGTGATGTCTACAAAGGAATAGCTTCATTGTTACTATTTTAACTGTGACAACCCTATTGCTAATGACCCAGTTTTTTTATATGTATTTAAGCCACAAAGTTGTGGTTAATTTGCATTTCGTTGCATGCTCTTGATTTGGTGAGCAATACTGTGGGTCACATTGTAATGTCATCACAGTTAAAGTATTAACATCCATGCCAAATGGTACATTCAATATGTCTTCTCAACATATTATTTATTACAATGGCAAATAATACCTTCCGCTGTTGTTTTTTATTGTTGACGAAAAGTTTTGGATCGTCAACAAGAACCCCTTGACGATCGAACTTATTTTTTGCGCCAATTTTCATTTGATTTTATACAATTTGTCAGATTACGACACTGCTCCATTCGTTGTCGTGGAGCCTTATATTGCAATTCAATTGAACTTTTGATTCCTCTGATTCTCTGCCATTTAAGCGTTTCTAGTTGTGTGTGTGTTTGTATACTGTATAGTTGTTAAATTTGTTCATTATTTCCATCATGTTTGTTAGTTTTTGTGCATTCTCTCTCTTAAATATTCATACTTATTTAAACTTGTACATGCACTTTTATTCATTGGATTCACTTTTTATATTTTGTATCTGAAGAGTTTTTGTTATGTAGTAATTTATTGCTGCATGCAACATTTTTTCACTTGTTTTTGATATATTTTCGATTGTTGGGATTGTTGGGTAACAGAATACAAAAAAAAAAACAATATACACCACGCACATACAACGTCAACAACTCAAAGTTGCAACATGAACAATAATAGCAATTGAGAGAGAGCGACAGAGATAGATAGAGAGAGCGAAAAAAAATAGGTTTTAATGTCCTTGGTTATTATGCTGTGTATTGCATGTTACAGTTTCTGGTTGTTCACAACATTCATTTAACTACGAAAGGTAAAGGTTTTTTATTTCATTAAGTGAGTCAAGAATAATCAAACGAAACGTCATTTTAATGTGATGCATTTGGGTTAAATTCCGTCCCCGCAAAAGTAGGTTAAACTCAGATTTAACAATTGACTAAAAGCGATTGTATTTTGCATGTTTTACTGTTACCTTTGCAATTCAAACAACAGAGGAATGTTTCAAATTCTCAGGTAATTCAGTTGATTAACGAAACGATAATGTTCTAAATAAGATAAGCGGAAATATAACACTGTCAATGTTCAATATTTAATGGAATTGTACCTTAATTGAATTCAGTTTAGATATTTCCGCAAAATTAATCCTAACGTTGTTAGAGAATCTCAGCGCTGATTTTTTTCTCGCAAAAATGCAAAATATTTTGTATTCTGCAAATAATTTAGTTTAGTTTAGACAAAGACTGAAAGCAAATTTATTTATATTCCCCGGAAACTTGACAATTGGAAAATTTATATTATACGACAGCAAAGTGAAAGAAAGAAATAAAGAGCAAAAAAACCAGAACGGAACGAAACAACAGCACTGCTACGGAAAGCTGCAATAAAACTGTATTTGCCACAAGGAAGTATTTTACATCCTGTTACTGCAGAGACGTCCACAAGTATATAAAGGTAGGGTAGGGTTGGCGCGAAATCTTAACGCTGACTGAAGGTAAACACATACAAGATGAGGTGATATTAAAAAGATAAGGAGTTGTCTTCGACCCCAAGTATATTAAGCTGAAATTCGTGTCAGGACTTTCAAGACGATTAAGCCGTGTCCTTCTGTCTGGCTAGCCGGTGGACAGGATAACCCGAGAAAACCTTCACTTATCCTTATGTAAATTAACCAGTACTTATAATTTAAAAAATCAAGTTATGGGAATGTAAATACGCAGAATAGCACCACCATTATTTTGCTTAACTTTGAATGGTAGACAAACGCTCAGAAAACCAAAGCTTTGTGATTGAATTTAACCTCACACACATATCTTTTTTGTAATTTTGCGTGAGACGTACGCTAATTTTGACTCAGGTATGAATACGGACCATATAGGCCGACCTCTCTTGGTGAATCCGATACAAAATAACTTACTTTTAGAAAAATAACATTTCCCCCAAAACTTCCGGAGAGCTGGAGGACCATTACATTTTGACATTTCACACACCCCTTCTGGTACATACTTCCCACTCAAATTGCCGGAATTGCTCCCATAGTCTTTCATACATATCTATAATCTCAAATGCGTTAAAGTTTCTCACATAATAATTTACTACATACAAATTGATGCCACATAAATATTGCGTATAGATTATGCGTGAACCATATATGCCATATGCTCACACCATGGCTACCAGAAGTGAGACAATATCTAGTTTTAAACTTAAGGCCAGATGAAAATGGGGGATAAGAAGAACAAAAGGTTTAAAAGCTGCATAACCAGAATAAAAAAAAAAATCTCACACACACAAAAAAGAAGAACACCGAACGAGCACACATCCAGGTTGAGGTGTATGTTTGTTTATAACGCAGCAAATTTAGCAAAACACCTGGGATACTGCACGTTGAAAGCCTTACACTCTAAACGATGAGAACGAACATATAAAGTGCGCTCCCTTTCTCATTCACACAGACGGAACTAAAGTAAAGAATTTATATGCAAATTTTGTGTATAAACGCGTGTGTTTACATAAGTAAGTCTAGGTGTATTAGTGTGAGAGTGGCATGTTCACATGGTTGTATCCGAAGCATAAAGTTGGCGTTGCTGCTGCTGAATATTATACACCAAAATGGTAAACCACAAACAAATAAAGCAGAAACGGAAACGGATGTACTATACAAGTATATAAAGGAGAGCACGAAGTTACATGATACTATACATTCTTCTTTCTCACTTGCTTCGTTTTTTGTATGCTAAATATGCATGAGTATGTTGTTTGGTGTTAGAGTGCCTACGTATAGTGTGGACATGTATTGTGTGCATTTAGAAAAACTTTATACAAACATTGGAAAACGTACAATAAGAGAACGTATCTGCATTGGTTACTTGTGCAATTAGTGGCCCTTTTGCAGGTTCTTAAAATTTTTAGAATAAAAGATGCGATATAATTACTAAGTAGTGGTAGTTTGTTAGGATTTATAAATCTGAGACAATGTCATAAAATAATGTACACTTAAATAATCATGGTGTGAATACAGTCAAAAATTTTAATCATATTAATTTCAGAAACTTGATGATTTTCTCACTATCAATCTGTTTACACTCTTAATTACTTAAGCCTCCCGTTACGAATTACTGAAATGGTTCATAAATGAGAGGCCTGAAGTATTATAAAACCCCACTCTTTTTCTTGTTCACGTCGCCAACCACTTGGGCCTTCCCACGAAGTTTGGGTCTCCCTGCTCTGCGCCGTCTTTCATGTTCGCCTTTTAGCTACGTCGATGACGTGGTAAAGCCCATACAGCTCATGGTTCATTCGATGACGAAATTCGCAGACAGGTCCATATATTTGTCGGAGTACTTTTCTCTCGAATACTCCCAGGTTTTGTATGTCCGTTGTGGTAAGCACCCACGATTCAGCAGCATTCATTAGAACGGGTAAAATTAACACCTACTATAACTGTTTCCCCGTTGTGTCCCCGTTGACCGCTAAACCCATTTTTGCTGACTTCTTTTCTAAGGGTGAGAAAACTGCAGTAACATCCCGCAGGTTTCGGCCAATGATGTCTATATCATCGGCATAGGCTAGTGGCATGTGACCTTTCTCATCACCAGCTTTTCTCATTTACCTTCTCCATAACTATATTAAATAGTGTAAAGGACAAGCTATCACCCGGCCTGAGTCCTCTTTCCGTGTTAAATGGTTCAGAGTGATCCTTATTAATCTTAACAAATGATATGTGTTTTCCAAGGTATATCTGCAAAATTGAATTAACTTTGCAGGAATACCAAACACAGATTTGTCTTCATATGTCTTGTTCCTTATCGGAGAATCGAAGGCAGCTTTGTAGTCGACAAGAGGTGGTAGGTGTTGCTGTGTTTTTCACGTGTTTTTTCTAGAATTTGTCATAAGTTCCAATTAGATCTTTTACAATTGGCTTTAGACGTTCACACAATATGCTCAAAAGGACCTTTTATGCGATTGCTAATAGGCTTATTCCACGGTAACTCTTACACTCAATACGATCTCTTTCTTGTATATGGGACATAACAGACTAAAACTCCTGTAGTCAGATGTTCTCTATGAGATGATTCGTGCTCCTAATCAGCTCCTCCCCACCTGCCTTAAACAATTCAGAAGGGTGGCCATCGGCTCCAGCCGCTTTGTTATTTTTAGGGCCAGATATTGTCACACGTATTTCGCTCTGGCTCGGAGGTGGACAATTAATACCATCGTCATGGATTGGAGCGGAGTCTTCTGGAGTGGGTCTTAGGGCTTTCCGTCTACTTCTTTTCGCCTAATAAGACGAGTTGTCTCTCGCGTTGCCATTGCAATTTCGTAATGAATGCAGCATCCGTCTCCCTCGTGGCATTGCGACATTCACCGTCGTACCAGGCATCTTCTTGAGACGGCTTTGAGTACCCAAGTTCGCTTCTCGAAGTTGGTTCTATGGAGTCGGCTATATATTGCCTCTGCGAGGTAATATTATCATGGGTTGAAGCATTCCGTAGCAGTTGAGTTAGGTGGTTGGAGTAGGCGTCCGCTACGTCTGTGGTGCGCAGTTTATCTATGTTCTGCTTTTGTTGTGCGTGGTTGTGTACGTTTTTTGCCATGCTTAGCCTTGTGCGTACCTTAACTGCAATAAGGTAGTAATGGGAGTCAATGTTCGAACCCTGGACCATCGTACGTCCAGAACATTCGATGCGTGCCCTTCATCGACTACCACGTTATCAATTTGATTCCTCGTTAATTAATCTGGAGATAACCATGTTGACTTAAGGATATTTCTTGCCGCAGAAATATCAATCAGTCTGATGCCATTGTTCGACGTTTCGATGTGCATACTGAATTTTCCGATGGTAGGCTCCCTAACTATTTTAGCATTAAAATCGCCTAGCACAATTTTAATGTCATGGCTAGGGCTACGGTCATATACATTTTCTAGGCTCTCAAAGAACTCGTCTTTGTCCTCATCGCTTTTCTCTTCTGTCGGACCATCGGCAGATATAAGGGTTTTGTGGAAAAACTTTGTTTTGACTCTTATGGTAGCTATTCGTTTACACAATGGGTTTAACCGTGAGACTAGGTGTGACAATCTCTTGCCAACCACAAATCCACATCCAAACTCGTGCTTGTCCTCATGGCCACTATAGGAGATGTTGCACGTCTTCAAGCGCGAGCACGCGTATCTCGTCCACCGGATTTCCTGTACAAGGTTATGTCAGCCTTGTATTCTTCGAGGACTTTTAGATGGAGGCATCTGGTCTATCCAGTGTTCTAATATTCCATGTGCATATTCTCAAATCATGGTCCTTAATTCGTTTATGGGGGTCCATTTAAGTTAAGCCGTCAGTGGTGGGTTGCAAGCCCATCGCACCACGTCGCAGTTTTTTCCTACTGACAGGATTTTATTCAAGCCGCCCAATCTGGGTCAGACACTGACCAGGGTACCGCTCACTCTGAGCCGAAGTGCCTTGTTTTAAGTTTCGCCTCTCAGGTACTCCGTCCGCAGTAGTACCACGACTGCGGAGCTCTGTGAGTGTAATTTACAAGAGTCACACTGTGTTTACCAAGTTAAACCGATCAGAAGCTTTACCTTGCATCACACTCCCGACGCCTGTTTGCATTCTCTTAATGATAATTTCGCCTTGTTTCATGCCTCGTCTGGTATAAAAGAGTGCTCCGTATGATATTTGCAAATCTTCAAAGAAGACTGACTTCTTTTTAGTCATCATCATTCCGCAAAGGCTCACCCTTGTCTTCAAGTAATTTCTGTTGTATCGAACTGTGTAAGGCAGCTTTTTCGTAGAAGAAAAGATGATATGAGACGATCTGTTTCTCTTGAGTCTTTACGGGGTTTGCTGCAGTGTAAATGTCTAGTCAATTGTTGATTTACCATGGCTTAAGCCACACTGATAAAGCACAATCGGGTGGGATAACACTGGCTTGAGTTTTTCACATAGCACACTTGACAAAACATTTTATGTGATGGGCAAAAGGCTGATATCGCAGTAGCAATTACTGGAAGTGTTCTCTTCATTCTAAACAAAACTTTTTAACTCAAATCTTATCGATATATTTCGATTTGTAGACATGAACCAGTGAGACCAATATATATTTTCGCGGTAAGCCCTACTACTGTTTTATCGATCACAACTAAAGGTAAATTGTTGTTCCATAAACTTTTGACTGATCGAATACAAAATGTATGCTTCTGCGATAATTGTATCTCTTCTATAATCGATCCCATGTTTTCAAACTAACACTTGCGCCAGCTCATAAATTCCAATGTTGACACTTTAAAATTTCATTAATTAAATTGCATCATATTATGCAATTGAAAATTTCTTAATTCTGTACTTCCGAGCACCTTTCGTTCAGCCTCTTGTACGCCCAAATCCCATTTGAAAAGACACAAAGCTTTCTGACCTGTTCGTCTTGTAAGGCGATCCTGTGCAAAGTATACAACATGAACCGAAATGGCGGTATCAGTTTCATAAGTACTGGGGAACAACAGCACACAGCACTTGAGAGTTTAGTTTGTTTGTCTGTTAGTTTATGCGAAAGTTGTGCATATGAGACCTCTTTGAAGGAAAACAAACAGAATGAAAGGGGAGATTTCTTTTGGCCATAAAAATGAATGTATGTACGAGTATAGGTAGTGTATACAAAGTACTAGACTAGAGGGTTTCTCACTTCACGACAACAAGTACTCGTGCAGCAAAACAATATTATGTTGTTTTGTATTTTAATATTTTTGCACTCCAGAATATTCACGTAACTGTACATATAAATATGTATGTACTAGCTGACCGGGCAGACTTCGTCCTGCCTAAAGAAGTATTGACTGAAAGTTAACTTTTTTTGGTTGGAATAAATCTTCAGGTTGTGTTAGTTTCTTTTGATATTCGCATCGAAATTTAACAAAAATTTTGAGGTATATTAAAACATAATATAGTTTTGATGACAGAAATTTATTGTAATGCTTTTGATAATGGAGTATGTATGGAAGAACCAAAGAAGTGTACATTTTGTAATCAGTGAACATGCAACATAAAGGTGTTCATGCGAAAAATTTGGATTTTTCAAATTTTAATTGACTGTCCCTCAAATTTATTGAATGTCATTGCAAATTTTAACCGAACTGGAAACAGTAGTCATTTAAATCTAACGGCAAATCCGTTTGTATCATTGTTATACATAGTAGCAACACTTCGGTTCCCTTATATTTTCTGATTTGACATGTTTGCAACTTAATTTAAGAAGAATAACTCAATCATGTATTGCTTCTTAAATCCTATAATACACGATCAAGGGGTTTCAACGATTTTTTGTGTGTCATAGTACACTCATCCCTCATTATGATTTGACATGTTTGCAACATTTTTTAACTTGATAACTCATGTGCGGTTCTCGGAAAATTAAATTTGTTGCTCTATTCTGCAACATCCAAAACAGCTGCGCAAAACAGGACGATGCAATAGCCAACGCGATCAAACATTTTGCAAAACCAACAATATCAAAACCCATTGGTGCAATAAGGAAATAAAATCCTCCACACTCATTCGTAACTGCTAATATTACACTGTTGTATGACGTTCGTCGATCTAAATGTAATAGAATGCAGATTTGAGAAATGTTTAAATTCGTGATTATTCGATTTTTTCTGCTGTAGATCTCAGTTACATACACCACTGGTCTCAAAAAATTGCATACCAAATATCAATACGAATAGTGCTGGAGTCCTTCTGCTATTGCTTTTGGGAAACAGAATTTGGCAGGTCTACCCCCTATGCTTGATCACGAATATTGGTGTTTATTCCACATCCTATTTCAAATCCCCCTTTTCCTTTAGAATACGTATATTAACCTTAATTGAATCCACAACAAATTCCATTACCATTCGCAAAATTACGTCCTACGGACGGAGCCACGCCTAATGATCTAGGCCATCAGATATAGCACTTTTACAAATTAGGTCCTATGAGTAGGGCTATTCCTACTAATCTAGTACTTCAGATACCGCACTTGAACAAATTAGCTCATGGGGGCGGGATCACGCCTTATAATCTAATCCTGCCAGTTTTTGAGCTGATAGTATTGCATCCACACCTGATTTAAAGTCACTTATTTTAGTAGTACGCCAGATATTGCATTTTTGTTAATGGGGTGGAATGGATTGGCCTCACCTCAGAGACATCAGTTAAATGCTATAGCATCCACTGAGTTTCAAACAAACTCAATTTAAATCTTATATACATACATAAATATAACATTTGTCTGTGTCATTTGAAAATTCAAATATTGACAAATTTAACATTGACATACTATTTAAATTTTCACAATTTAAAACTTTTGAACATTTTTTGTATGGGAAAATCGAAAATCGACTCAATAAATGGACCACATGATTCAAATTCAATGTTTAAGTAACTTATCACCTTCCTCGTAAGATTGCCTTTCTATTGATGCCGGTTTGTTGAACATCGGTTGGGTGGTTTTGAAGTCTATAGTGGACATACGTAGAAACAAATGTTCACTTTTATATATATAGATTTAACTAATTTCAAGCAACTCCTTTACATGAAAGTTAACAAATTAAGCGTTGTTGTTATAAATTCTAAATATCATAGGCTCTACGACGATAGTAAAAAGTTCATCAGCAAAGTCATATCTTTTACAAATCGGAAACAGACATTCCGTTAAAGATCAAAATTTAATGTAGTAGCGGTAACCGTCTGTTTACTAACTATCTCTTTGGGCGTAAAAAAAACACTTTTGACATGCCTTCTCCGCCTATTGACCGAAAATGAAAATTTTGTTTGAAGCTTCATGCCTTTAGCCATAAAAACCTCTTTTGCCATGTCTTCTTCTCACATGGATCAAGAATATTTCCGAATACTATCTTTCTATTGAACTCGTATTACCATTCTATCAGATAATTCGGTCACCAACGTTTGGCTTTACAAAGTGATCTCACGCGCTGTATGGCATTTTACGCCGTCGTGTTGGAACCATTTCTCCTTCAAATAATGTGCAATGACATGATAAATAAAAAAATCAATTGATCGTCCACTGGTTTTAGTTCTTCTACCAGTTGGATATATGAATATAGGCCAAGATCTTTCCTCAGCATTTGCAGAGACCGAGTTGCTGAGAACGGCGTCGGCTCGATAAATCCACATGAATCAAAATCCTAGCTGATACTTTTTTAAGATAAAAGGATTTTTCGTTTATTTACTCCGTTTTGCGCTTCTTTTAGAAGTGACGTTCGTTGCCTCATGATTATTGAAAGCGTACAGACTTCAGCTTTAAGACACTTCTATCAAAATTTAAGTTTTCTGCAATAAATTAAGCTTTCCCAGCGCGAGCTTGGAATTGATATTACACACAAAGTTTATTGGTGACATTTTCTAACAACTCATCGTAGATTTGGTTACAATTTTTGCGAATAAAAAAACTGGCCCACCTTACTGTTCATATCTCTAGGCGAACTGCAATATACTGTGGAATTTTTACAGTTATAACTGTTTATTTTAAAAGGGATGTGATACAGCCCACTTCCACTCTAACTGTAATTTATACTGCAACAACAACATATGTAACAAATCTCATCTTCATACCTCTTATAGTTCATGAGATATAGCCCTTTTCATTTTCATGTTGTATGGGCGGTGCCACGCCCCTTTATCCAATCACAACCAAATATAGCCAGGGACTATCTACAGGTCATCAGTACCACTTGGTAAAATTTTCGTATCAATCTTTCTATTAGGGAAGCCTGCAGAGCGGTTTTGAAAAGGGGGCGTGGCACCCCCCACTTCCACGCTGGCTGTAATTAATACTGCTCCAACAACATATATACCAAATCTCATCTTCATACCTCTGATAGTTTATGAGATATAGCCCTTTTGATTTTCAAGTTGTATCAGCGGTGCCACGCCCCTTTATCCAATCACAACCTATTATAGCCAGGGACTATCAACAGGTCAACAGTACCATTTGGTAAAATTTTCGTATCAATCGGTCTATTAGAAAAGCCGTTAAAGCGATTTTTGAAAAGGGGGCGTGGCACCGCCCACTTCCACGCTGGCTGTAATTAATACTGCTCCAACAACATATATACCAAATCTCATCTTCATACCTCTGATAGTTCATGAGATATAGCCCTTTTGATTTTCAAGTTGTATCAGCGGTGCCACGCCCCTTTATCCAATCACAATCTATTATAGCCAGGGACTATAAACAGGTCAACAGTACCATTTGGTAAAATTTTCGTATCAATCGGTCTATTAGAAAAGCCGTTAGAGCGATTTTTGAAAAGGGGGCGTGGTACCGCCCACTTCCACCTTGGCTGTAATTAATACTGCTCCAACAACATATATACCAAATCTCATCATCATACCTCTGATAGTTCATGAGATACAGCCCTTTTGATTTTCAAGTTGTATGGGCGGTGCCACGCCCCTTTGTCCAATTGGACCGAATTGTAAATATAAACCACCCGGGGCGCCACCCAAACGCATACAAAAAAATTTATGAAAATCGGTCCAGCCGTTCGTGAGTTATGAAGTCACAACACACTTGCAACAATTTTTTATATATATAGATGTTGCTTGTGTACAGCTTTTGCGCTATGCATATTTTGTGCCGAGGTCCTTTCAGATGCTCCTCTTAGGAAGACAGAGTGCAAAGTATGCATCGGTGTTTGCAGTTGTTTTTGTTGCAAAAACTTGGAAAAATTGTCATTTCAGCATAATTGCATTTAAAAGTGCTGAACTATAAAAGAAAAGTAACAACAATTGTATTAACAAGAAAAACAGGAAGTTAAAGACATCACGATGCAAACAAACCGAAACCTGAGACAAAATACAGGAAAAACCTACATAAGACCCCCCAACATACCAACAGCAAATACCGCAGAACAAAGCTGGGGCGATAACCAAAAGGGAATTTGTCTGAAACCTTGAATTGCTGTTGCACAACAATGGGTGGAAAACAACAAGTTTGAAGAGAAAACAAACCCACAAACAACCACACTAGCAAATGAAACCTGCAAATGGTTATGTTGCCACATTATTTTCTATGGTTAAACTATGCAGCAGGCAAAACAAAAAAAATATATACTATATGCTACATATAGGTAAAACTATGCAAACAATAAAAGGCCATAACGATGGGCCAAATTGTATGGGAACAATAAGAAACTACATCACGTTTGCATATTTCTGGCAAACAGGGTGACTGAAGAATGGAGCCATAGTGGTACCGAATTTTGTCATTTAGATGCTGCAGTTTTTTGTTTAATTTTAATTCCCGAGAGTTATATCTATACATATAAAAGGCATGGGTGACTGACTGATCACTCCCCAGTCCGAAATGGTAAATCTAAAACCTTGAAATTTGGAATGTAGTTTGCTTTTATGACGTAGGCGCGCACTATGAAGGGAATTTTGGGAAAAAAAGGCGTGGCACCGCCCAAAACAGCTCGAAATTTGAAATGGCTGCATCTTAAACACCATTAAAGGTACAGAGTCGAGATTTGATACATATGTTGGTCGTACACGAAAAAATGTTTTTTGTTGGAACGGTGCCATTACGAGTATTATCATTATCTATTGCGAGTGGCACCGCCCATGCAAACCGAAATTTCAATCGGTCATATCTCACGAGGCATTAAAGGTACAAGGATGAGTTTTGTTACATATGTTAGTCGTACAAGGAGGATTTAGTTTCACTAGGAAATGGGCTGTGGCTCACACTTTTAGAAAAAATAGGGTTATTGGTCATATTACTGAACCGATTGTAATAAAATTTTCAGGATTTCCATTACATGACTGATTGATCACTCCCAAGAAAGGATTGGTTCCATCACCTAGACCAAACGGCTTAAGGTAGAATCACGACAATCGAAGTTCGTAGTTTTAGGGGTGAAAAGGCCGAAAATGGGTTTCAACTGGTACTACCACATAGACCAAAGTCTTTTGCTGCTTAGGACATGCCGAAATTTTAAAACCCTTCACCATTTGTACAAATGGAGATAAAACTGGTTATTTGCACTATAACTAAAATGTATGTATTAAACTTCGATACGTTAAAAATGGGGTGCTTATAATGTGCATGCTCATCTTAGAACTTAAATTCCACTTAGAAGATAGAAGCTGTAATGACAACTTTAAACTCGATTGCTCTTAGTATTTTGTAGTTTTACTGAAACAGTGGTGTAGTTCTTGTCCGATAATGTTCTTCTTAAAACTTAACCTCTGCTTAGAGGATAGAAGCTTGTATACGAGATGGGATTAGTATTTGTCCGATATTGTTCATCTCAGAAATTAACCTCTACTTAGAGATTGGAAGCATACATATCAAATTTCAGCTCGATATTTTTAAAACTACAGTGTAATCGCAGGGACAGATAGACGGACACCCCAAAAAGGGGACTTTGTATGGGAGGAGGGAGCAGGCCGATCGTGTTCATCTTAGAACTCAATCTCCACTTAACTAATATCTCTTAAGCTACAGCTGTAATCAAGGGTACACACTCCATAAAGAGAATGTTTGTGTGGGGGTTGGGAGTAGTTTTTGCCCGATCGGGCTCATCTTAGAACTTAACCTCCACTTTGAGGATATAAGCTTGTATTCCAAATTTCATTGTCGGCCCCTTCGATGTTGTCGCCAGCAACTTCGCAGTATAGTGTAGAGTCAATCGACATATCTAGTAAAAAGCTTCTCAAACAGTGACGTTCGCATTCGTCGATAAACAAGTAGGTGCCGTTAGATATGAATCTTAAAATAGAAAGCGTTTTAATTAACGATAACGTGAGAAGGTATGCTATAGCTCATTCATGGAGTGTAAATTTCGTTTTTAAGTTATATTACTTAAAAAATAATGAACAGTTTTTCAAATTTAAAAGAAAGGCATTTGAAAATTCTTTTTTATATAAATCAATTTTACAACTTTGCAAATTGGGTGAAATCATCATGCCACATTGGATTTTTACATGATATATTGTGAATACTGAAACACCCATTGCTTATGTTTAATACATTTGAGACAGCTCTATTTTCTCTTTCCGCTTAACTATACTTGCAGTTGTGACAATATGACTTCAACCATTGTGGCACATGTGTTTGCAACAACATGATTTCTTTGCTCATCTGGTTTTATTTTGGAAAATTAAATTTTCTTATGAAAAGTTATAAATATACACATTCAATGCAGGTCTGGGAATTGTACGAACATATTTGGCTGCCTGTCGTGACTTTTGTTTATAATATTTCTTGCCATCCAATGTCATACTGGGTAACAAAGCAATTTTAAATTATCAACGACATTGACAACAGCAGCAGCAGCAGCAGAAGCCACTGCTTCAGTACTATCAATGTTATCGCCTTAAAGGAGGAAGAAAACCTCAATGACATTATTTTCATTTTCATCAACAGTCATCGTTGTATTGTACTAACACATATGTGCTTCAAGATGTCTGTCAATGTTGGCAAATAATGAATAAAAGCGAAAGCAAAAAAAAAAGTACAAAAATAACTGAATGCACACACATCCACACATATACCAGCATGTAATTTGTGTGTGGCATATAAGCTAAAGCGCATTGCACAATACATGTGTATATGACAAGCCCCTGCTTAAAAATGTATATATGTATACAAACAGCAACTAGGGGTATAACTGACTTTGAGCATGAATACGATATGTTATGTATGCACACACACGTGAGTATGTGTTGAATTCTTCTTATTCCAATTACTTGTAATGTAAGTACTATTATACTTTCGAGACATAACACAACATCACATCACACACACATACTTGTACACATGTGCACAAATACTATGTATGTCTATCTACTCTATAAGTGTGTCGTGTTTATAAGAAATAAGAAACAACGAACTGAAGCTCAAGCCTCATAAAAATTATCTGCTTCAACAACATACAACGTCGGCGTCAACGAAAGATGCAACTAAAGTACCCAATACTTAGTAATGTATATTTTCATCTCCCAGTCCCTGATCATTATGTTTGTGTTTTATGCATTTTGTTTTACGCTTATTTTTTTTTTTTTGTTTCTTCTATTTTATACGGAAGCATGTGTAAGGGTATTTTCTCATTACATTTGTATTAGTTGTGTGCTGGGTTTAATATACGCCGGTAGTTACAAATCCCCTTAACGTTTTGATGATGTTAACCGTGAAAAAGGGAATGATTTCGAGAGTGTGCAAGAATTAAAGTTATGTGATAATAGTGATAGTTTTTTTGTTATGGTGTTAGCAATTACAACGGATGTTTACAAATAACATGTCCCGACAGAAACAGTCTATTTCGTACAGCTTTTTTTATTTATAAATTTGTTATAGATAATGGTACAGAAAAACTTTGGACCAACTACATCAAAAAATAATTATACAACACAGTACAACACATGATTTTGGGATTCAATTCTGAGAACTGCACGTGAAAGTAGCCCCAAAAAGAAGAAGTTCTGCATCATTCGTTTTGCCAAGTTACATGCCATAATAATTTAATATCGATTCGAACTTAGTAAGTATCGTATAGTATATATATTACACAGTACAACATTTTACAGCCTATTGATTTGGGACTCGATTCTGAGAACTGCACTTGAAAGTAGCCCCGAAAATCAGAATTTCTGCATCATTCGTTTTGTAAAGTTACATGCCAAAATAATTTAATGTCGATTTGAAGTTAGTAAGTACCGTACAGGGGAATTTTTCACTTTTTATGCTCTTTTGTTATATTTTTATATGGCGGTGTATGATTATCATAAGTAATATTCCGCGTAAATCATAAGCCACGGAGTACAACAGTTTTATTGTAACTGCTACAAAATAAACACACTACAAATTAATTGATGAATGGAAAAATGAAACTGTTGCTTATATAGGGAAATGTTATATGAACAGATTAAAGGAATTGTAATTCTTAATTTTTTTAAATTTGTTTTAGTTAAATCGGACTAGTGGTTCTCGAGTTATGCAAACAAGATACACTAAAATGTGACAATTTCCTCTATACGATACTTACTAAATTTAAATCGATATTAAATTATTATGGCATGTAACTTGACATAAGGAATGATGCAGAACTTTTTCTTTTTGGGGCTACTTTCACGTGCAGTTTTAAGAATTGAGTCCCAAATCAATGAGCTGAAAAATGTTGTACTGTGTAAAAGATGTTTTTTTTTTTAAATTAGTTGGAATTCACTGTATACTCAGATGTATTGCAATTTTACTAAAACTCTCAAAAGTTGTAAAATGTAACACAAAAATAAGACAAATCTGAAGAACATAACAGAAATAAAATACATTTGATGCAATCGCTTATGAACATATTAAAGTACCACGCCTTTGCTACATGTCCTGTGATTTTATTAAATATTAAACTGTTATTTATATTTTTTTTCATTAGCTTTTCATAGGTTATTTTAACTTTACTACAACCTCATCGCAAATTGACAATCTGCGTCGAAATTTTTGCAACTACCAGCTTTTGCGACAATACCACACAAAGTAGCACTCAGACAGATTACAGCAGAAGACTTATAGTAAAGTGACATCATCACTGTGCCAACGTAATACGACATCCTACGCACGATGAATCGTTATATAATCTTTCATCATGCCACTGTAATGCTTACATACTATCCAGCAAATGACTGGTGTATACACGCGTCTTTGTAACTAATGGTGGCAACAGCATCAGTTATATTGACATCGTGTAGTTAATGTCAGGGTATGTAATTTATATGACTCCCATAAGTATAATTCAACAAAATGCTGCACCAGAAACAACAATAGCAATAGCAACACACACACTCCACTTTGGTGTTGCTTGCTATGTGTTGCACCAACTTTAGTGCTACATCGGCAGTCTGAGTAGGTTACGGTGCAATAATAAAAATGTCTTGTCCAGGGATTTTAATCGTAGTTGTTGGTATTTTTTCACCAAATCATTCTTTTTTTCATTATCTTTTGTCTTTTCTTTTTTAGTATAATTAAATTAGCATAGAGTATAAAAGCGTATGAATCACATTCAAGTTCTGGGTATTTTTTACACTAAACTCAGTCATATTATCCATGTGATGTATGCTAAAGAAAATTGAATGATTATAATGAATATAGACTATGCCCGCCGACCCTTTATGATACCTCCAATCAAAACCGTCCTATTGTTAGGAAATAATATTTGTGCAATAACTTGCAAATGGAAAACTGGAGAATGTTTACATTTGGTCGCTTTAATTATCTTGTAATAGTAGACATATCATCAAAAAACCCAAACCTTTGCCACACCTCTTCTGGTATCTTCAATACATATAAACCAAAAAATCCCAATAGTTTTACATACATATAGTGTTTGAATGTGCACAAAAATCAATAATATTTTGCGTGAGATGTGTGCTTATAAAAATAGGACTCATAAATGAGTTGGCACTATATAGACCGATCCCTTATGGTACCTCCAATATAAAATGACTTACTTTAAAAAAATTTGCATTTATTTATTTAGTAATTCAATTAATAAATTACATTAAATTCCATTAGTTAAAAATTTTAAATAAGTTCAATTTAAAATTTACTTTATTTATATTAAAATTAATTAAAGGGGAAAAACTATTGCATAGCTTTAAACATCTTGCGATTGGTTCATTGATTCCATAATTAGAACGATGAAAATCTTCACGAAAAATGGAATAGTTCCATCCGCCCACCTAACTTTTTTTTAAGCAAAATTTGTAAAAATTTGTTTCATTCTTTCAATTTTGTTAGAATGGATAGTATAAAATGGGTTCCAAATTAAAGAACAATATTCCAATTGACTTCTCACAAAAGAAACATATAATGTTTTGAATGTAATTGGGTCTTTAAAATCTGTAGAATTTCTTCTAATAAAACCTAGCATTGAATTAGCTTTTGCTGTTATATAATCAAAATGGTACATTAGAAAATTGCAGTTTTGAATCAAATATAACAACGAGATCTTTAACTTCATCCACTCTTCTCAAAACGACATCGACAATGTTGTAATTAAACCCCACTGGTGTGTGGCAACGTGTATAAGTGACAGTACAACACTTATCTACATTTAAACCAAGCATATTTAGTTTGCACTATTTTGCCAATGCCAAATAGTCTTTTGAATCATTGAAGACTGTGATAAATTTGAAACTTTACCAAACAATTTTAAGTCATCAGCAAACATTAGCGGTTTGCAATAGGTAAATCGTTTATGAATATAAGAAACAGCAATGAACCTAAATGTGTGCCCTGTGAAATACCTGACCACGCTTTTATTACAATACTAGAATAAACAGACCCCATTTTAACCTTTAATCTTCTGTTAATTAAAAAACTTTCAAAAAATTTTAGCAAATTGCCATTAACACCATATGACACTAATTTTGATAACAGCACCGCAAAAGCTTTCGAAAAATCTGTATAAATTATATCTATTTGACATTTTTCTCAGCCAGTTATAGCTAAATTAGAGCATGTTGATCTTCCGGGCAAAAATTCATGTTGGTAAATTGGTATTTTATGCCAATATGATTATAAAGTTTAATTTTAATAATTCTATCAAAAATGTTTGCCATAGCTCATTGTTTTACAATTGGCCTATAAATTACAACGTTAGTTTTATCGCCCGATTTGAAAATAGGGACTAAGGAACAATTTTTCCAGCAGTCTAAAAATATACCCTGACTTAAACAAGCATTAAAAAGAATTTTAATTATACAGGATATATATTTACAGGATATATAGTACTTTTCTTCTTATTCTGAATAAACACCCAAAAAGCTGAAGAGTCGGATTTTAATTTATGTTCCGTATTAAAAATAAATTGTTTTTATAAAAAATGTTCTAAAAAATCGAATTCACGACGAATTTTCTGAAAATAACGTTAAGACTATGCAACAAATGACGACTTTTAGTAAAATACAAAAACGGGATAGTATAGGTTCGATTCTACTATCGAAGGGTAATAAAACCCTATACTCAGTTTGGCGAGATTGGTGACCAATTTTATTTTATGGGCCCCTAAAGATTCTCAAAATCAGTGAGCCCCATGAAAAAAGGTGTCATCAGTTTTTGTCCAACAGCTAACTCACACTTCGTGATAGCGCTAAACTGTATTCGGCAATAATGTTGTTGGATTGATATATTCACGAAAGTTGTTTATCTTTACCAGGGCTACAATTTTGGCGAACAGTATTAGAGAAAAATTTGGACTCCCTCAAAGTAAATGTCAAAAAAGTGAAAAAATAATAAATACTTCTTCAATTTTTTTTTGAAAAAGGACAGGATTAACCAACCTTTTTGACATACTTTGTTAATAAAGTAAGTGCGCAAAACTCCCAGCTACATTATTGCCGAATACAGTTTAGCGCTATCACCAAGTGAGAGTTAGCTGTTGGACAAAAACTGATGACACCTTTTTTCATGGGGCTCAATGATTTTGAGAATCTTTAATAAAATAAAATTGGTCACCAATCTCGCCAAACTGAGTATAGGGTTTTATTACCCTTCGATAGTAGAATCGAACCTATACTGTCATGTTCTTGTATTTTTTTCACTGTTGCACTGTGTAATCAGCTTCATTTTTATATTTTTTAAACTTTTTTGAAGTTTTATTTCTAATATTTTTTAAATTCAAAAGCCTTTTGTTGAACCAACCACGCCCACTCCTTGGCTAAATTTTGGAAAAAGTGGGTGTAGCACTCCTAGTTTTCCCAATTTTTTTATAAAAAATATTCTCGGGCTATTATAAACTTTTTCGCAAAAAATTTGACAAATCGGTTCTTGCGTTTTCAAGTGGTGGCCTTACGCACAGCAACGAATTTTTATTTATATAGACAAACTCGTTTACAAAAATTTTATAACCATTTTTGTACAAAATCTCACAAATCATGTTAGTCTTTACATATCTTAACAGTTTATTTCATTTCTCTATATTATTTTTTGAACAAAAAATTGCCACCGTGTTTCACATGACATACCAGTGGTCTCTCTTTTACTCTCCGGGACACTTATGCATTCAACAACTTCTAACTATTTTTCTGGTGTTAAAACAAAAACACGTTTCCGTTTACTATAACTATTGGAGTTATCCATTCTGTGTGGGTGTAAGTGTTTTGTTTTTTTTTTTTTTTTCTTTTTGGTACAATCCACATAAACTTCGTTACTTAAGCAACGGTTTACTGCTTGTGGTGCTACGAAATATTTTCAGTTATAGTTTGCAGTATTTTTTTTTTTGAGGTGAAGCAAAAAAAATGTAGTCTGATAAATTATTTTAACGTTTTGTAGCAGCTGGAACAGAAAATGTGTGCCACATTTCCAGCAGTGCCTGCCAATGGAGTTACTACGATACATTCAAAATTGACCAAATTTCTGAACACAAAGAAGGTGTACATGCATAAATACATCTGCAGTTGAAAGGGTTTTAATATAGAGATTCCTGTTTGGAGATTTCAATTAATTTGTGTTTAAACAAATTTGTTCGTTTGTTTTTGATTAAAACGTTTTTTTTTTCTTGTTAACACAACATGATTTCGTATAGGGTGAAGGGTGTTATTGTTTGGCTTAATGCACAAGTTTTGCATACTTATTTCAAACACCTTTTTGTTTAATAAAAGTTAGCATCCGCACTGCAGCCGCTTGCAGGTGCAGCATATATTGAACTTGTGTTTGGGTTACCGTAACGAACAAAACTTTTAAGTAAAATCTTAAGTTGTGAAAACCAGGTAAAACATGAATAGAAGGAACAGTACATGGCATCTAAAATATGTAAACGCATACACATAGCTTGTAAAGCACACACCCAGAACCTTACAGTTGCTCGGGATGAATGTTGCATGCTATTCTCACGTATATATACATTTGTACTACATAAACACTTTAGTGTATTTAAGTTCTTGAACGTTGTTGTTTTTCTTGTGTTTTTTTTGCATCATATATTGTTGCTAAAGTTTATTTTCATCACTCAAGTACCTTAAACAGCATACCAGGTAGCTGGTATTGTGTGTTGCCTGGTAACCAGGTGAGCAATTTCTTTGTGTATCTCCCCTCACCGCTCTCCCTTAGTAACGGAGTTTATTTTGTTGATTCGGTTTAACACTTTTTTCTGAATGTTCTTTCTAGAGTTTCTGGCTGTGGTGGTGGTGTGTACAACACAATTTGTTCATTTTTCGTTATATTTCATAGAACATTTTTTTGTTCGCCCAACTGTGTGGTTATTTGTTGTGTGCAGGAGAGTGTAAGTATTTGCCAAACTAAAATGTCCAAAACATATGTTGATCATATTTTTACTGTGAACTATATAAATATAGTTTATAACTGACTGAATAAAGTACTTTATTATGCTGGAATGGGGTGATGTAGTCATGCTTTGGTATTAGGTGGCGATTTTAACAAAAAAAAAATGTTATAACAAAAATATGGATTGAATTCTAGTTTAGCGTGGGGCATAAAGGAAACCCATTTAATGGTAAAATGCGATTTAGTATGCAACCAACTAAGAGGGAAGAGTTAATTAAAAACCCATATAATTACATTTAAGAGCTGAAATTATAAAAATTATTGTTTAAATACTGTGAAATTCCCAAAATATGTACAAAAAGTAAGTATGTGGTAGTTATGGTATTTAATATATTGTTTTGTGATAAATGTGTATTCTGGCTAAAATTGTACTGTTGCTTTGCATTCATTGTTTCACACTCTAAGATGGAGATGGAGATGAATGTCCGAAAATAAAACAAAAAAATAACAAAGATTTTAAAAATGAAATCATGTATGATCCGAAGAAAGAAAAATGGTGTTGCGTACTAATTATGAGATATTGGATAGGTTCTCGCAATGTGCAAGTTAACTAACATGATCAAAGTACACGTCGCTCACAAGTTTCTGTGATAACTAAATGGATAAATCCCATTTAGTTTTGTTGCAAAGAAACAATTGCAGAACAGCTGAATTGTTTAACGTTGTATAGCGCTTTCTTTAAAATGAGGCGTGGCACAGCCCATTTCCACCCTGCCTATAATTCATATTGTACCAACAATACATAACAAATATCATCTTTATACCTCTTATAGTTTATGAGATAAAGCCTATTAAAGTTTCAAGTTTTATACCACGTCCACTGATCCGACCCCACCCATCTTTCGTTGGATCACAAACTTTAATGCCCAATACATCCATTCAAAGCGATTGGAGTAATAGTCCTCCAGATAATGCGGTTTCAAAAATAGGGTCCAATGGGCGGAGTCGCTCCCACTTGGTATATCAAAACTGCAAGTACCCTTTATTTACCACCGAGCACACAACAACATTCTGTGAAAATTTCAAAAAGATCTGTTAGACCGTTTTCGTTTCTATGTGTTACTAAATAATGCAAACAAACAAGGATAAACTCTTCTTCATATATATAGATTTGACCTTTAACCTCTTAGGGGCACGGCTTAAAGAATATTAAGCCGTGATAGAATATTAAAATTTCGTCTACAAGTTCTGCCGTGAACTATCTGTGTACTAAATTGTATCTCTCTAGGACTTAAATGCAGTTTGGCCACGCCCCACAGTGGATCAAACAGCTGTGCTAGCGGGATTTTATTAATAACTCTAGTAAATGGAAAGATAATTTAATGAAAATTTAAACATAAGTTTTTTAACGCATATACCACTTATTCCCTCAATTTAAATTTTCTAGGTCAACTAAATATTATAGCTCACATACAACTTATGTTATAAGCGGATCTGATAACATCTTCCATTGTGTTACTTCTATTTTCTCAACGGGAATGGTTTTGACGTAAGTCCCGGAATTTCTTATTTCTCGCTTCAAGGGATTCTTCAGACATTGGTATAAAAATATATAGTAAAGTAAATAAGTGATTCGAAAACTCCTGTAATGGGGGCTATCATACCTGGTTGGCTAAAAATACGTCTGGTTATATTGTATGAGAGGTACTAGATGAGGATGAGGTCCATATTCATTTCTAAGTCGAATTTCAATAATCTTATATCTTGTACAAAAATACGACCGAATTCAGTGAACCTAACAATAAAATTTGGTTTTCTCAGTATTTGTTTACTATTGCAAGATAATTAAATATTCCAAATTTTAATATCCTCCAATTGCCCGTTTGGAAGTTATTGAACAAAAGTTATTTTTTGAAAAATTGATCAATTTGTATGGGAGGTACCAAAGGTGGTGGGGCTATTCTCCATATATTTCCAACAGTTGGTCGAAGTTGGTTATCATTTTGGATATTTTTACAACAACTCGCACTTTACATAAATACGATTGAATGACGTTAGTTATAGTCCAAAGATGTCAGTACAAGCTCTAAAACCATATATGATACAACAGCTTAATTCTAGCACATTTTTTTTGGTACACATGAGCAGATTGGTCACAACTACCAACCAAGAGAAGTCCAAAAATGCTGCCAAATCTTTGCGGGTCACTTGTTAAAAATGTATTCACTTTGAAGGCTCGCAGCATATCAGAAATGCGCCTAAATGCTCTTGCAAAAGCTTTTATAAGCTTTTACAAGTGTTGTTAATTAAAAGAAACCCAAGAAAATCGACATTTTTAAAAATTTAAATTCGACTTAAATCCCGCTAGATTGTCTGTTTGAGCCACTTTGAAATGGCGTGAAAATTTTGTCTGCAAATTTCAAATTAAGTTGCCGAGTACTATCTGTGTAAGTTGTGTCTCTCTAGCTCTAGAAATGTTTTGCTACGCCCACTTCGACGATTGGATCAATAATTTCAAAAATATATAAATAGCACACGGTAATTTCCATATAGTACTCGTACGCTAAAGGGCGGAATCTATAAAAAATACAATTTTTTTGTTATTTTTTATAGAGCATTTTAGTGTAAATTAAGATTTTTAGATATATTGGGAAAAGTGGGCTTAGAAATGTGTGTGGATAAATTTATTTTTTTAACAACCTTATGCGGACTATGACGAAAATTTTAAAAAAGTTAAATAGTTTAAGTTTCATGCGCATCAATTCATTATTTTTATATTTAGAACAGAGATATATGATAGATATGTTCAATTAATCTTATTCACTAAAAGATATGATAAAATGCGATATTAATTAGTAGCGTCGCATACTCTGACACTTATATCGGTTACTTCTTAAGAGCTCATGAAGCACCTATTACTATGGCTCAAATATTCCCAATTGATGATGTTGCTAGCAAAGAGCTTTCGACTTTATAATTCATTACATTTACACACCGAATTCATTTGTTAATTTGTCATGCTTACTTCAAACGGTTGCATTCAGCAAAAAATGTTTATCCGTTACTGAAGTTCCCCTGAGTATGAAGCTATCAACAAACTGCGACTAATTTCACGCATCACAGACACTACAAGCCAACTGAAATAAAAACTTCAAATCGTTGCAATTTTTCTTTGGTAATATTGACCTAGAAATTGGTTGTGATCTCAAAACACCAACGAAAACTTAATTGGTCGCCCAGGTGACTGTAAGCAAACTGCAATTCTAGCATAACATCGGTGAAAAGGCTACAGAGCTCAAATATCCTGAATAGAATAGAAGAGATGTTGGGGAAGGCATTACAGGTGGAGGTGGAAAGAAAATGTGAATGTGAAATTGTGTAAACAAACGATTTGAGGTAAATAATGGCAAGCAGCAGTTCTGGGGAAAAATTTTTGCATGTACACACACACGCACAAACATACATATTTGACCATGTACACATACACAATCCCCATTTTAGAGACTTGGCAAAGCATAAAACATTTTCGGTTACCTGGTCACACTTGCTGGCTTGGAGTTTTCAAAATGTATGCATTTTATTGTTTCAACCGAACAATGTCAGTGTTTGCCGTCTACGATTTGATGAACAAGGGTCGCAGTTTGTTTCTAGTTACGGTAGTCTTAAAAAATAGAAACTCATAACTTCACTACTCACATGTCCGTAGCTTTCCCTTCGACAACATTGTCTTTTATAGTGGCGATTTGGTTTTTTGCTAACCGCAAGAACTTTTTTCGTCTGATAGTGTGTCCTTAATATAACACAGATTTCGTTCATCTCAGGTATAATTGTTTCACTACTGTGCTTAACTGAAATTGTTTCACGTATGTATTCGTTCGTTTATTGCTCTTTCCTTCGCTGTGTCACTCCACCATGCGTTCGTAGTGATGGCTGTAGTTACTGGAGATATATATATTTTATTTTTTTTACCACAGTACACACAATTGTTTTTGTTTAGTGTTTAAGTTGACTGTTGCTGGTTTACTGAAAATAAAAGCTTTCCATTTATGTCAGCTGAAACACCATGCCAACATTAGATGCAATACAGGACTAGAATACTAGCGTGGATCCAAGATTTTAGGAGCTTGTGAAGAGTACGCTGACAAGAGCTTTATGAGCCGTATGCAATTTAAGTGGATGTTGTTGAGAATCAAGCCATTTTAATGGAAGCATACGGGGAAACTGTTTTAAAAAATTGTTTTTTATTCGACGAGTATAGAATAAAATGGAGGTGGTTTCTTATTGCTATGACGGTTGCCACAGCATATACTGTACAATTATTTTGGTTTGCCGCGTGATTGAAATGGCACGTCTCAGTGTTGTAACATTTAAGAGATTTGCGACGGTCGTATATGTGTGTAAAAGATTGAATAAAACTTTGTATATAGTTCAATTACTTAGATATTGATGTATGCATTGGGAAAAATGTACATGATTTAAGGCTTTTTAAGATTAAATGTAAGTTTTTCACATATAATGACATGTTTGTACATATTTCGGATTTGTACTATTTTCATTAAGCATATCTGTAAGGGATCCATAAACTTAAATTCATGAATTGCATGAATCTCATGAGTCATTAGTTTTAATCTTATTTTGACCTTTAAATACTATTTTGTTCATACTAAGGAAATCCAGTAAGATAGAACCTGATACGTATGATGAACATGGCTTTTGATATTACTAATACGTCACTCAAAGCAGATGACTCCTGATTACACTCGCATATTTATACCATCACCCTTAGGGATGAGGGTATATATCATTTGATACGAAAAAAAGTGTAACGCATTAAAGGAGACGAGTTAGACCCCCAGTATCTTAAGACCAAATTCGTTTCAGGACTTTTTAAGACGATTGAGCTATGTCCGTCTGTCTGGCTGGATGGCTGGTCAGCAGGATAACTCGAGTAATCCTAAACGGATCGGTATGAAAATTTACCAGTATCAATATTCTTCAAAACGAACTTATGGGATTGTAAATGGGCTGAAAAGCCCCTCCCCTTCTGGTACGTCCCATACAAAATTACCTATTTTTGAAAAATTAATATTTCTTCCATATCTTCCAAACGGACAACCGGAGGACGTGTGAATTTTGTCAGTTTATTTATCTTGCAAAAGTAGACAAACCCTAAGAAAACCGAAACCTTTGCCCCACCCATTCTGCTACCTCCCATACAAATGACCGAATTGACCCCCATACTTTTACATACATATCTTTTTTGTTAGTAAACTGAATTCACTAAAATTTTGCGTGTGATGTTCGCTTATGAAAAGTTGAATTAGGAATGAATATGGACTATATCGGTTCACGCCTTCTGGCACCTCCCATACAAAATTACCTATTTTTGGAAAATTAATATTTCTCCCATAACTTCCCAACGGACACTTGGGGGGTAATGAATATTCGTCGATAAATTTTTGTCGTGATAGGAGGCGAAACCTCAGAAACCCTAACTATTTGACACACCCCTTCTGGTACCTCCCATACAAATGACCGAACCCACCCCCATAGTGTCACATACATATCTTTTTTGTAAGTAAAGTGAATTCACTCAAATTTTGCGTATGATGTTCGCTTGTGAAAATTAGACTCAGAAATTAACATGGACTATATCGGTTTACGCCTTCTGGTACCTCCCATACAAAATTACCTATTTTTTGAAAATCATATTTCTCCCATAACTTCCAAACGGAGACTTGGGGGGTAATGAAAATTGGTCGGTAAATTTATCTTCTTCGGTAAATTTATCTACCTCAGAAAACCTAACTACTTGACACACCCCTGTTGATACCTCCCATACAAATGACCGAACTCACCCCCATAGTCTTACATACATATCTTTTTTGTAAGTACACTGAATTCAGTAAAATTTTACGTAAGGTGTACGGTTATGAAGATTTTAATCAGAAATGAATATGGACTATATCGGATAACCCCATCTGGTACCTCCCATACAAAATGACTTTGTTTGGAAAATTAATATTTCTCCTATAACTTCTAAACCGGCACCTGGGGGGATAATCAAATTTGGTCAGTTAATTTTTTTTGTAATAGGAAGCAAAGCCTCAGCAACCCAAACTATTTGGCACACCCCTTCTGGTACCTCCTATATAAATATATGGGATATTTCCGCTTTTACATACGAAAAAAGTCAGACACGTTGTGCTGCCCCTAATTGTACCTTGTGTACAAATAGGAAAAATTTTGTATGTTTTTGCTCTACATGCAGACAAAAAATAATACATAAGTAATTTTATTTTAAAAATCTATTAATTTCAATAACTCAAGACTTAAACAATATCTTATATTGGGTGATGGTATTTATCAGTCAGTTTACCTGACTGAAATTTCTGTACTGGTTAAAATCTGCATCTTATTTATACTGGGTGGCCGATGAATTTTACTATTGAAAGAACCTGGAATAACTTTTGGAAGCCTATTGAAATATATTACAAATATTTTAATTCGTCTTAAAGATAATTGTATTTAATTGTTCGCCCTGTTCGTTAATGCAGATGATACATCTTATCAAAAAGTTGTTCATTTCAGATCGCAAAGTTGAGGCTGAAATTGTAGCTATTGTCGTTAGAATTGATAGTTTTAGTTTATCCACATTTTTCAGTTGAGATTTGGACACCTCTCGCATCCTTTTTTTCCAATAATTTTTCACTGAAATTGTAGCTATTGTCGTTTGAATTGATAGTTTTAGTCTATCCACATTTTTCAGTTGAGATTTGGACACCTCTCGCATCCTTTTTTTCTCCAATAATTTTTCACTGAAATGTTAAATACTCATATTGAATTGTTTATTTGAGCTGAGAATATTGTAATGAATTGTTTAAGCCCCGAAAAGGGGAATTTTGTGTGAGAGATAGGAGAAGTTCTTGTCAAAATTTGCTCATCTTTTAACTTAACTTTCGCTTAGAGGATAGAAGCTTGTATACCGAATGTCAGCTCTATAGCTCTTAAATTAAAGTAGCAACCGCAGGGATACACAGACGGACGATCGCAAAAAGGGCGAGTTTGTATGGGAGGTGGGAGTAGTTTTGGTCCAATTTTACTCAATTCAGAACACAATCGGCGAATACAGGATATAAATTTGTTTACCAAATGGCAGCTCCACGGCTGTAATCAAACAGTTTTCTCATCTAATAACTTAACCTCTGCTTAGAGGATAAAAGCTTGTATAACAACCTTCAGCATTTAAACTTCACCTCGCTCGTGCGCATAATTAGGGAATAAAAATATTGAATTACGGGTTTTTCGAAATTCTAATTATGAGCGGTAGAAATGGGCTTGGCAAAAACAGTAAGAGATTGCAGTTAAGCACTACCTCGTGATCTTAGAATCCTAGAATTAGGTATGGATGTTTCTCTTAGAAAATAAATAGTGAATGTAGGATTTTTTGACGTCTCAATTAGAGGCGGTAAAAATAGGCGTGGCACAAAATTGGAAGCCAAAACACATGAAATTTGGAGAGTATATTCCTCTCCTCTTTTTAATATCTCAATTTAGAGGGAAAGAAAAAGGCGTCGCACTTCATCAGACTAATAAGCAAACGAATGGTTGTAGAAAAAAATTAAATAGGTATATATCTAGGGACCGGCCGTGGCATGATGGTTAGAACACGCAACTACCATGCGGGAGATCACAGGTTCAACTCATGGCTCCAGTCATCTTAAAAAAAAAAAAAACAGTTATTAAAAAAAAAAAAAACATTGTCGACAGCAACTTCGCAGTATCAGCATGTCTAGTAAGAGCTTCTCAAACAGTGACGTTCGCATTCGTCGATAAACAAGTAGGTGCCGTTAGTTGTGAATCTAAAAATGGAAAGCGTGTTAATTCACAACAACGCGAGAAGCTATCCCATATCTTATTCATGGGGTGTAAAGGGAAATTAAGTTTTTTTAAGGTATATGTCTACCAAAATTGCGGTCAAGGTATTGGAAAAATCGTGATTAGACTATGACAATACATAACATCTTTATTAATAGTTTTGAAGGCAGGAAGAAGTTTGCAGGGTCAAATTTTTTAAATCATTATTCTGCTGCACAATGGTCAGGAAACTACCATAATGATATGGTAACAGATTCGTACTATAAATTCTTGCATTTTGCAAGTTTTAGCGACTAGAAACTTGATTGGTAAAAGTTAAGTCTACTCAATACGGCTCTCTGAATAATAAAGGAATATTATTCTTAATTTGAGACCATCGGTGACAGTATGGGTAGAACACTCCGCTATAATGCTGGAGATTCATAGTTCGATTCCTGTCTCCTGTTGTTGACAGTAATTTTGCAGTATAGTGTCGAGTCAATCGGCATGTCTAGTTAAAGTTTCTCGAACATGGCGATCGCATTCCTCCATAAAAAAGTAGGTGTCATTGTTGTAAGTCCAAAAATAGAAAGCGGGATGTAAAGGGAGTGTTTTGTTTTTTTTATTAATATTTATTCATTTGTTCCTCCCTCCTACTGTAGAAATAATAGTTACTTTTTTAAATTTGTGTTTAGTATGTTGGCATATACAATTCAAACGGGTTTAACAAGAAATGGATAACATCTTTACGCTAACTCTCTATAATGAATCGTTTTATGGCAATCTCAACAGTTCAACTGACTTTTCTAAAGGTATAAAGTGAAATCAAATCCATACCATACAGTGATACTTGATACGTATGCTATCATTTAGGAGGCAACAAACCCTTTTTTCAAAATCTGTTAAACAATCCCTAATTTAATTAAATAAGACCTAATTGATTTAAACCTTTAACACACACTGTTATCTATTTGCAAAATAATGAATAAGAATATTTGATTATAATTTTCCTTTTTAACGATGCCATGATATCCACTAGTAATGCTTAGAAATTCTTACACATTTCTAAAGAAATTAGTACGCATTTAAATAGGGGTCTAGTACACAATTAAAGCATAATTACAAATATTCGAAGAAAAAGTATAAAATTACGGGATGCTGTTGCTGTTGCAGTAGCTTCTCATACACGTTATACAATGTCTTCCTCATGTTTATAGGTAGGTACTTTGTGCCTTCGTGATATTGCCAACATTAACAAATACATATGCAAGAGAAACACATATGGTTGTAAATGGTTTGTTACAGAAATAGCGACAGGTAAAGAAATAAAACAGTTATCAAGTAATGTCAGTGGCACCGTGGTTCATACCTGTTGACCGAATATTTGTGGAATATTATTATTGATTGGACAGTTAAAACAAAAACGCTGAAGCTGAAGTTATAGAAGTCAAGATGCCAGTAACGTAATTCGCTCGAAAATGTGCCTTACGACTCAAGGAACTATTAAACTGTCACTAATGAGCATTGGTATATTTAATATAGGAATTGTTTTTGTATCTTGTTGACATTCCAATAGGTATTCATATCATCCTCGTTTTGTAATATGCAAACCCAAATAACTTAGGCAAAACCAAAAAGAAAATATGATTGTCGTTGGTGTTACAAATTGTAATCATGGTTGTAATTTCTATCATCATTACAATTTAAAGGTACCTTCTACTTTATGCACTATTATATATCAATGTTATTTTTATTAGCATCACCAAAAGTCGGAACCACTGTTCAGTGGTAAAAAAATAAAAATATAGGTGCACTGTGAAAAACTTTTCTAATTATTTTGTCATAAAGCATGTAACATAGCATTGTAAACATAATAAAACACACCCGCATGTGTGTTTTAAAAGAAACAATACAAAAAACACCAACGCATGTTCTATATACGCGCACATAACATACACGTCATATATATTTACGTTACTTTACTTTCGCATTGTATCGTATGTGCAGATGCTTTTTAAACACTTGTGCTAAAGTTGAAAGCCACATAAATGTGCGCATTAAAAGAGATTTTCCTTTGCTGCCGCTTTGCCGTTATATGTATGTTGTTGTTGTAGTGTTTCATGCTGTTCTCTGTATTGGTAGTGGTGCTGTTGTTGTTGTTGTTGTTAGCATTGTGCATGTAATCAAGCGTAAGAAAATATGATGTTGCTCAAAATGTTGTTATTGTTTTCATGTGTACCTTGCTGTTGCTTTTGTTGTTTAGTATACTAGACTTACTACATATCCATATACTGGGATATGTATAGAGTGTGTTTCACTTTACACATACACATGTGAATGGGAAAGATGCGACAATAGGTGTATGTAGTTAGTTGTGTGTGTACTATTCATATGTAAATTGATTCATTTACATGACACAAGTTATGTTTACAGCGGCTGGTGTTCCGGGATCGGCATTGTTTTGGTGACTGTCAAAAAAAATGTTAAACAATTAATGACAAGGATACACATCATACATGTATGCTGTCACCATAGAGCATTTTGTATGAATTAAGATATTTTATTCGAATTAAGATATTTTCTTTTCTTAGCTGCATATAAAGGTAAGGCAACGCGTGGCTAATTAAAGATCTTTGCTTTATGTGAAGGGGGATTGATGGGATTAGTTTAGTAATGTGTATAAATTAACTGTGATTTTATAAAATATGCTGATATTTTTTTCTTCATAAAATTCTGTTAAATTTTAAATTAATAAATGCTTAAATTATATATAACTAACTTAGTGGAATAGAGTGAAATCCAAAATCCATACTTTTCAATAGTTATTTGTAGCAGGCAGTGAAGTTATATATGTATATATTATATCTAATATGTAGAGTTGATATCGTGCTAGCCACGCGGATTACTCGTTACTATTTGCCTCAACAAACGTGTCTTCTATTTAAAATAAAATATTTGCAGTTTGTTACTGGAATTTATTGAGTACCTTTCAAAGTTGATTTTACAAATAGACTTGACGAACAAATTTTATAGCATGCGATGCTTTAGAAAAGGTGATAATCTGTCTTGCTATATTTTTTACATTTTAATAATGATAACTTTGTGGAACATTTTCGAAGTCATTGTCTGGGGGGTGAAAAGTTCCAAATCAGTATGAAGGTACTAAGGCAAAAAAAGGCCAAACTTTATTATTCTATTTTTTGGTTATATAGATGTTTGACCGCTTAGTGTGTTAACTTTTACTTAAAAACCATTGATGATTTCTCATTTCCTTCTTCAACAGAATTGTAGAGATTGCCAAATCCTTTACGGATTTTGTTATACTGACGTAGTTACTGAATCCCGACTTGAAATTTCTCCCCACCAGATTGGTTGTTGTAATGTGTTGTTAAACCATAAATCTGCAATGTTAGAAAGGTGTGCGTATGAATAATATAAATCCGCATAAAGTTAATATTACTCATACGTTGTAAATACATTTATATGTAGAGGGTTTGCATTTGGTATTTTGGACATTTTGGTATTTTATTTTGATGTTTTTCATAGATTCATAGCAGGAATTATTTATTGAAGCGCTAGCTACAATTCTGCTGAAGAATGAAATTAAAAATCATCATCACTTATATCTGTAAAACTAAGAGAACTAAGGTCGAGATAAGGAAAAAATAGAAAAGATCTTAAAAAATGTTGGCTTGATAACGTCAAACCCTTTGGTGGTTTTCCTACTCTGTCCTAGTACCTTCGCCCCGAAGTGGAATTTTACACTCCTCAGATTGGCTGTAGCAATATGTACTTACTTACAAAAACTTAATTTCCCTTTGCACCCCATGAATGAGGTATGGGATAGCTTCTCGCGTTGTTGTGAATTAACACGCTTTCTATTTTAGATTCACAACTAACGGCAGCTACTTGTTTATCGACGAATGCGAATGTCACTGTTTGAGAAGCTCTTACTAGAGGGGAGCCGACAATGAAAGAACAATATATTTTTTTTTTTTTAAGATGATTGGAGCCAGTTTTGGACCTGCAATCTCTCGCATGGTAGTCGCGTGTTCTAACCACTATGCCAAAGGCCGGTCCCTATGTAATCAGCAGTAATCACGATTGGCTACATGTGTTGCTGATATATTTTCCTGGTTTTAAATTTTTTTTCCAACAATTAAAAAGATTAATGACTTCATAGTTTCACAAATTACCCAGGGCAGTATATTAGGGACGACCACGACCGAAACCACCACGGAATTCAACATCGTCGGCACCAACGCCAACCTCACCTTTCTTGTCAGTGCCTCTAAAGGATGAAGGGTCCATGGTCAGTAAGTCAATGGACCAATAATTTAAAAAACGAAAGTAACGAAACATATCTCCCAAAATAAGCTTAATTTTAAGATATATTTGCTGGATCTTGGTAGCAGGACTGGCAAATTGGAGTCCATGGGCCCCTCGACTATCTATTGCGTATTTGGGGGCCGTGGCATCAGGACTGGCGGACCATTTTTGCACGCCCCCTCCCTTGGGCTTTTATTTGGGAGAAAATCATAAGGTTCATGGACACAACCCGCATGGACATAAGGTCAATAGACTTAATGACAGTTTTGCTTGGACCTTATGACATGCCACTTCCAGAAGCACGTCTGTAAGCGAGACAATCTTCACCAGTTTTGCTGGCGTTGGTGGAGCGAACAGCAGCAGATGCACGTGTACGAACAGTCTCATGTCTGGTGGAACTCTTGAGATTGGCGAGAACAATCCCTGAAGGCAAGTGCAAGTAACTGCGTAAGAATTCAATATCTTCGTTGGTCAGGCGCCAATGGTAGTGTCTTCAGGAGAATTTTTCCTTCACAAGACCACAAGGGTGAAAAGATTGCAATGTTTAGATGACATGCAAGTTGGGGATGCTTTCAAGTGAGGTGCTTGGGAGCATCGCAAACTTTTTTGGCTACAATAACACCCACTTTGAAGAGGTATTTGTAGATAGCGCCACAATGAGCCTTTGGCATAAATATCTTCAGGTTCTTCTATAAGGCAGTCACCGGAAAGAAATGATATGAATGATATGATACGGACTTTAGAAGGAGAGGATTTACAACAGTAAAATACTAGGTGGCAGATTTTAAACAGGGCAGCAAGAGCTGTGGTAAATGGCTCATAAAGTCTTGGCGACCGTCATCTGCTAATGCATGAAAACTACAGGGCGGTAACATTTTGTAAAACAATACGTTTCAGTTAAATAAAACCGAAGTATAGAATCTAATTCATTTTGTTTATTGCTGTGTTGTTCAGCCTTCGGTGCCAAACATAGTGACTATACATATATCTCATTACTTTTTACATAGTCAAGACACGACGATTAAATTAGTAATGTTATCCAGCAACGCTTAAACTCATAACCAGTTGATATTATGACATAAGTGCAAGCTTGCATAGAAATTAATCAGGTGATGATGTCGAACGTTTTCCGAATTACAGTGATATGATTAATTAATTTCTATCGTGTATCATGCACAAGAGGAAATGAATATGAATATAATGCAACATTAAATAATTATCCAATTGCTATGAAATGACATCTACATTGATTACATCATACACAATGGAGTGACCATTACTAATGAAGGAAGTTACCAAAGGACCTCGGAAATATAAATCGGAAGTGGGAATTGAACTGAATCTTCATTTAACAATATATGCTATGATCGCCCCATCCTCTAAAACTTAAACGCCACCGTAAATTTTAAACATACGATTAAATACATGCATTAATCCCATAAACATCCTTTTCTCGAAGTCTATTCTTATATCTAAAGATAAAAAAAACACTCTTTAAACTTTTTAAGTGATTTAAAAAAATTTCTTAATTAGTACAGAAAATGTCTGTGGGAAACATTTGTAATCAGTGATGTCTTTCTTTAAATTAGCAAAACGTGTGCGTTTGTACTTAATGGCGTTAATTAGAACTTGTTACTCTGTTTGAGTTTTTTGTATAATTGAAGCTTCTTCAAATTGTTTTATATTTCAAGAACACCTCATTTTCCGTTATAATTACAGACACTGTAAATGATACAGTGAATGTTGGTTGCTACATATGCATGCATGTATGTATGTAAGTGTAACCATCTAAGCCTGTAATTACACTCAAAATATCAAAGTATATGTACCTTGGTTGTACGAACGCTGGTTGTAATATATACAAGCAACAACATTTTACATTTTTTTTGTTTAAATACCTCTATAAAAAATCAACGAAATATAACGCACACCCCTTTGTTATAAAGACATTTACGCATATTGTGTAATTCGCATACATGTGCAAGACAGGTACGCAACTCTTTTCGCACAGGGTCGCGCAATAGGAACTCTTTTTATTAGCAATTAGATTTATGTGAAACATAAATATATAGTTTCGAAATAATCGTATAATTGAACAGCTAATAGTCTTAATAGCCTTAATATAAAGAGAACCAGGATACTATTAATGGTTACTCAAATCATGTGTAGTAAAGATATTTCTCTATTAATATTTCCAATTTCCTGTTACACCAAAACCATTAATTTGTTAAATATTAAGTTGCATAATGTGTACGAATAGTAGTCTTCTTCTTATACATATTTCAAGGTTTAATTTTGAGCATTGCCTGAGAAAAATTCCATCTCCTATAGCTTTCTTATAGGAAAACTCTTTGCATAACATCTACTTAAGGCAACCTTCTCCAGCCATATACCATCTACTATGTATGACTGACGTACTGACTACAACATCAGTTTATGCATGTAAAGACATAGCATTTACTACACATCGCGTCCCTTTGGAGCAAACAAACGCTTAATTGTAGAGAAGTCACTGTTGCCTGGCAAAATTTTGTGAACTCTTCGTATCTTGTTCTGTGCCTGGGTATGAGGAGCTGGTTTTAATTGCACACCATGTGTTTCGATGGCGTTTACGTACATCATTCTTTTTACCTTGTGATATTCCACCCGAAAATAGCATTTACGGATGTTATACTTAGCATTTCGCTTTAGCGTTTGTGTGCCTTGTCCATGAATACATGCAAATCATAAAGTACCAAGTGTATGCGTACATATGTGTGATGGCTTGTTAGTGCCCATGTTTGTCTTTGGCGTAATTTGTTATGATCTTGTTGTCTGTTTACGTTTTTAAGAGGATTTATATGGCCATGTGCTCGTTACACTTGGAAAGGAAGAGAGGGAGAGAGTGAAAGTGTGCCTGCAATGGAACATGATACATTCAACCTGGTTATCATTTTATGAGAATAAAAGTCCCACCGCGTACCCTTTTGTATTGACACATCAATTGCAACCTTAATTCAAGTGTGGTTTAATTAAATATATGTGTGTGTGCCCTTGCGGTGTTTGGGGTCCAGCAATGAAGTTAACTCAAGGGGAAATTACTACTTGAAGTAACACAAATGAGTTGTACAAGAAAAGAGGAAAGCACCAAACAAGCAGTTAAGTCAGACATAATTATAAGGACGATACTTTATAGCTAAAAAAATAACGAAAAGTTCATACTGTCTTAATGTAAACGGAAGTCCTTATGACTTATTTTATAAAGTAATACTTTTGTTTTTCCTTTGGTGGTATTATGAATTTGGGTAGGAGACAATAATTTAAAGTTATTTTAAGTTTGGTTACAAGTCATTGACATTTGAACCTCAATTATCCAGAAATTTCAAGAACTAATCATAATTAAGAAATTGTTGTCCGATCGATCACGTATTCCCCGGACAATGGTAACAAATGTGAGAAGGCGAAATGTTGTTAATCGGCATGCTACCACCGATGCGTCTTAGTAAGAAGGTATCAGAAGTTACTGAAGCTCAACACAGGCTCTCTTAGTGGCTTTGGCAGCCCTAAGAAACTAGGATCGAACGCGGTAGCCTAATTAGCAGCTCTCCTTAAACAAAACAATTATTATGAAAACACGAAGAAAATAAAAAACAAGAACCCCCGCAAACGTTATAAGGACCATGATTTAAGGATGTGCACCTGGAATGTCCGAACTCTATACAGAGATGGTGCCTCTATCCAACTCGCGGATGTTCTCGACGGCTCGAAGGCTGACATCACCGCCATATAGGAAAAGAGATGGACGGGACAGGGATGCACACAACGAAAGAACTGTGACATCTTATACAGCTACTTTGTCGAATGAAACGAATTTGGATCCGGATTCATAGTCGGCAAGAGACTTCGATATCTGGTCTCGCAGTTTAACCCTGTAAGTGGCGAAATTCTTTTACATGACACTGATTTGTGGACACGTCACAAGGGAAGGTAAAGACGAGGACATTCAAGACACATTCTATGAGCGACTGGAGGAAATATCTGATCGCTGTCCTGCCGATGACATTAAAATTGTTCTAGGAGATTGTAATGCTACAATAGGAAGGGAAGATGCTCTTTGATCAGTAGTAGAAAAACTCTACCAATACAACAACACCTCCGATAACGGAATCTGACTGGTTAGCTTCGCGTCGGTAGTGAAAAGAATCAGATTCCTGCAGATGCAAAGGTGCATACCATCGATATAGCCAATGCCTTGACAACCAATTCTTTCCATTACGTCAAACAATAGGTGGGTTTGTTCATTCAGTAGCAGCATATTGCAAATTCCATGACCACTGCCTCAACGACTCAACGAATGGGTTATGAAAAAACGCGATAAGACAAGCCCTGGTACGATGAGGAATGTCGCGAAATGTCTGAGTAAATGGATACTGCATACATGGCAAATGGCAATGCGGTGACGGAACGATATAATGACAAGAGGAGGGAGATGAAACATACTTCAAGGGAAAAGATCGCCTATAAAAGTAAAGGGAAGAGCTAGGATATCGTAAATTACAGACATGTGAAGTGAAGCTCGAATCTTCTACCAAAAGATATAATTCAAAGGTGTTAAAACAGAAATACCCAATGTTGCTTTATATATAGAGGGAACACTTTCATACTCTGCTTGTTATCTAGGGCATCATAAGTGACGAAAGCACGCCAATCATTGACGACCCAGCGTCGGAAATCATGAGAAGGAAAGCCTTCTTTCATGATTTTTTCCTTTTCTGACCGTCTTTCATCCTTCCTTTTTTTACCCCAGCGCCAGAAATAATGTGAAGAAAAGTATTCTTTTTATATATTTGAAGGGATTCTTTTGGATCTGGTTTGCCTTCCTAGACCTTCTTTCTATCCTACTTTTTACATTGCGAAAGATTGGAAAATAAGTCCTTCCGTCGCCGCTCTCCATAAGACTTCATTATGGCAGCATTCTATAAGAAGGCCTTATGGAAGCCTTTTATAAAAAGGACTTATGGAAGGCCTGCATACACCTGAAAAAGGAGACGAGATGGTATGTGTATGAAATCCCTCTGCATTCTTTTAAAAAGCTTTTGGCAGGCCTATCCATGTAATGCCTGAATCTGATGAAAAGAGCATGCACTCAGCATTCCTTACTTGAAAAATTATTCCCAAATAAGGACCACTGCATGCATTATATGAGTAAGGCACCAATACCTAACCAAAACGAGATCAGCACGGCAATTGCACGGCTTAAAAACAATAAAACTGCGGAAGCCGATGGCATACCGGCGACGATGAGCTGGCAACGTGTATGCACCATGCCCGAGATTGAAATCTGAGTGTTCTATGTTCTATGATAAAGAAAGGCGATTCAAGCGTGTGTACCAACTATGGTGGTATCAGCATTTTACCCGTCGCATACAATGTCTAGGGTGGTGTGTTACGTGAAGAACTAAAGCCCATCCTAGCGAACCTGATTAGATCTTCTCAGTATGGCTTTAGATCTGATAAATCTACGACCGACCAGATATTCATATAATGACAAATCCTGGAGATGACCCAAGAAATGCAGATCGACATTTACCTTCTTTTTATAGATTACAAAGCTGCATTCGACAGTCCGAAACGGCAGAAATTTTTAGATGCTATGGCTCAGTTTGTCATACCCGCGAATTTGATACGATTTTGAGGGATGGCACTGACTGACACGAAGTCTTCAGTGAAAATAGGCTACAGTGTGACAGAGCCAATTTTATTCAAGCGAGGCTTTAGTCAAGGCTACACTATATATGTTTGTTTAACATGTAGTTCACCTCTTAAAAAGGTGTTTGTTTCAATGTTTTTAAAATCTACAAAGAGGACCACAGACCAATTATTCATGAGCATGACCACGAATTGTCACTTCGAGAAAACGAACTGATGGCATGCAACGGTCCTAATTCCAAAACTTGTGTATGTAGAGAAACGGTATGCTTTATATGGGCTTGGCTGCTAAGTACCAACTGAAACCTGCCTGACACCTTGATGTACTTTAAGCAGATATAGTAGCATAACATTAATCATTTGCAGATTTATCTCAAATTACCCTATATTAACTATTATTGTACAACAAATGAGATCGATAATGAATAGTCTGGTGACACATCCCGTGTTTACCAATATCACAACAGACAGTTTAAGACGATGGAAACCGCCGTTCTCTTAGGCGTGTTTAAATAAAATTAAAATTTTTGAATGCTCAGGACGATAGTGATGGAAGAACAGTGATTACTTGTATTTTAAAGTTGAATATAAACGGTAGTCAAATGTTATATTAATCTTTAGATAGTGTGTGTGTGGTTCCCCTAAAATTTAGTTCTAGTTCTATAATATCATAATAATTCTGCATTCACGTATTTTTGTTTTTAACATACTACACTTCCCTACTAAAACTGCTTGTATTCACTTATATTATTTCTTGTTCTTTCAGCTACCTCAGTAATGCCCACATTCATCAGAATCTTCTCAAGCAATTCTTCTCGCGGTAAGTAGTAGTCACGTTAAATTTATTTTAAAGAACCCTTAACTATTTTACAAACAATTTCTTTAAATTAACTTTAACTTCACTACACTAACATACGTTTAGCACACATACATTTTCCTAACTTGCAAACTATTTGTAACCACTCATAACCACAACAAGTTATTTACACCAACTTTCTTAACTGCTGTTGCTGTCAAAGCAAATTATTTTTAAAATGAGAAAGAAAACACATTTTCCCAAAGAGTATAGTTTTCAATTAAACTAAGTTGCCAATGGTCAGCAAATACTTTCGTGTACAAAAGGTATACGACATGAGAACCAAAGAAAGACAGAAAGAAAGAAAGGGTTTGTGAACCTATCTCGATTACAAAGTTTTTAGTAAATTTAATTGCAACGTTCGGTCTAAAGTTTTTCGTTCGTTCGTTTTTTTCTCTCATACTTTGTCGACCAACTAAAATTAAAATGTCCATAACATTCACATGTGCATAGGATAGTTGGATGACGCTCTCAATGAAGATGAAAGGAATAAAGAGAACGTCCCCTTTTTTTGTGTGGCTAAAAACTTTATGGAATGACTTTGTAAGGCCAACAACAACAAAAACGTACTACGTAGTATATCAAGGAAAAAGTTTAACAAAGAAATGTAGCCTCTATTTGGGCTGATATTTATAGCTACAATCTGTTAATGATCTAAAAGGATGAATGCATCACAAAGTAATAAAGTAAAACTTCTGAGTAAGGTTTGTTGGTCAACAACTATAGGGTTCAGTAGTATGTTGATTGATTTGAACGAGAATATTATATCTCTATATAGAAATGTAAAACAAAAAGTATGTTGTGTAGCACATTGTACTGCAACACACACTTACCACATATATTTCTAAATTACCTACAGTTATTTGTTTTTTCTTGATTCAAATTTTCTTCCAGAAGAAGTCCATTTAAAATATACTATAACAAATTTCAATTTCTTTAGAAACGTAAACGATACCCTTTATTTAGTTCTTTTCTAAACTAATGAAAATTCTAACTTTTTGTCTTTTTACCAATGGGCCCATTATTAAATAAATACATTTAGGCCAAATACTTGGAAGCCACACAACATTGTTGCACAAATTGCTTGGTAGCATTGTTTTCAGAAGAATTTCTATCAAGTAAGGGTATTTTGTAATCAAATTACAATATGATCTTATATGTGGGCAACATGTACAGATAAAAAGTAAGAGAGTAGCCATAGGAGAAGTAGTACTTTCTCTTTATTATCTGTTATAACCAATCTATATTAAATAGTATTTCAATTGCCCATACTCATAGATTTACTAAATATCCTTTGTAGTCGGGCAATCGGTATTCAAACATATGTACATTATAATTGAATATATATCTACAGTTTGTTTCAAAATCACTTATTTAAAATTTTATCAAATTGAATGAAGTTACCTTTGGAGATAATGAAACTCGTAAGACGGTTAAAGTTGCAGATTTGTAGTCTAATAATATTTAAAAAGAAAATCGTACAAAGTAAGTGTGTGTGTTGATTAAAATGTACTATAGATGTATTACAATAATGTGTTTCCTTCCTATAACAGCCCCATGTAAAATTCAATAGTGTTTAAGTAGTACTGCTAATATATTATTTGTTAAACTTCTTTTGTGTTCTTGGAAGCGATTGGCTCACGGAATGCATACCCGATGATTGTAATCTGAGTGTTCTATGTCCTGTGATTAAGAAAGGCGATCCAAGTGTGAACCAACTATCGGGGAATCAGCCTTTTACCCATCGCTTACAAGATCCTGTCTAGTATGTTATGTGAAAGACTAAAGCCTATCTTAACGAACGTACCTCACCAGTGGGGCTTCAGACCTCCTAATTCTACGACCACAGACCAGATATTCATACTACGTCAAATCTTGTAGAAGACCCAAGAAATTCTGATCGACACCTACCATATGTTCATCGATTACAAAGCTGCATTCAGCAGTCCGATATGACATAAATAGTTAGATGCTTTGGCTGAGTTTGACAGTGGGGTACATGGTCACTCCCCTGCTGGTACCTCCCATACAAATGTACCTTTCTACTCACTTTAGAAATGGAGCAATAATAATTTAGTAAAGATATACCAGCATAAAGTTTTGGAGAAAAAATTGATAGTCTAGTCACGCCCCCTCCGTATTTGGTATTGCTATAGTATGGTAAAGTTTAGTAGAACAAATCTGGAAGTCTATTCACGCCCCTTCTGGTACCTCCCCTACAAATGTACCTATGCCCCCTTTAGGAATCGAGAAATAACATCAATATACTAGACAATTTTATGTTTTACTAAGGGTGAGGGTATATGTTAGTCGGTTTTCCCGACTGAAACTTTCCTACCGGTCTTTGCCCTACCGAAATATAGTGCCGCTTGATGTAAAAAATACATGCCGAAAATTTGAGTAAGATCGGGCAACAATTTAACGTGGCCCAAAGAGGTCAAAGGTCAGGGTCTTAGTAAATCTTATGTTATTACTAATGTACGATAATGAAATTGTATATTTTTTTTTTTTTGCAAATATGTACTACTCTAATACTGACGTGTGAGGGCGGCGCCTCGGCCCATTTTGCAAACTTGGTTCCAAGTTGCCTGGTTATATCTCTAATAAACTGTGAAATTTTCAGGACAATCAAACTATCCCCCTTATTATGTATGCCGTAGTCACGTCGAATCTATGTCGTTTTACAAATATGACATCGTGTATATTGTTAGTGAGACACAAATACGACTGTTCTTGCTTCTATCATGTTCTTCTTCATCAAATGATGAAAAATTCTGAACACTAAACATTTCTATTAATGTGTATTTGTGTTTTTGTTAGTCGATCTTACATTACATTATATTAATTTACGTTAAGTGTATCGAAGTGATACAACAAATTCGGCTCAAGATCAGAAAAGTGTTCTATTATTTATAATATCAAACAATAAATAATAGAACACTTTTCTGATCTTGAGCCGAATTTGTTGTATCACTTCGATACACTTAACGTAAATTAACATTTCTATTAATTATTACTTTTTTATTCAAGTTAAGAAAACATTCGAATGTTGCCGAAAGTCGACCACGACATACGTAATAAGAAGCTGTTTTATGGCTGTTATAACGGATTCTTTTTAATGGCAACAAAACATACCAAATATCCTCTTGCAATTCATGAGGAACAGCCATTTAAAGTTTCAAGTTTATTGGATTTTTGTTGGATCACAAACTTTGCTGCCAAATGCATTCACAGAAATTTTCGAAAATTTCTATTGCATAAATAGTAATCTAAATATTTCTGCTTCAAAATTAGGGAGCAATGGGCGGGATCACGCCCTCTTAATTCATATATCAAAAATTAAAGTACCCTATTTCCCCACCGACATCTCAGCTACATTCTATAAAAATCCCAAAAAATCAGTCAATCCGTTTTCGAGTCTATACGGTACTAAAAAATGCAAACCAACAAAAACAAACTCATTTTAAATATATATAGATTTGACCTATGATGACCTCTTTGGGGCTCTGCTTAATATTGTTCGATTTTATCCAAATTTTGACCATAGCTGTTTTATAATAACTGACACAATATTTCGCTCGGGCATTATAGAAAATCCAAAGTTAAATTTACGCTGCCACCCTTATGCAGACGTTATGTGCTCTTATAGTTACTGTAGGCTACTTATATAACCACTAAAACTAACAATGGAATTTAACTCGTTGTTATCCTAACATAACATAATTTCTAATGCCATTGTTACGACACAAAACATTATTAAAGCTTTTCCCTTTTTTCCGGTTCACTGAAAGCCACTGACAGGTATACATTATTGATCGGATAGGTTTTTAGCATTTTTGTTTTTCATGAAGCTTAACCTATAACAAACAACAATTTCTTGTTCCTCTTTTTATAACACATATAGTATTTCTAGTGATGATAAAACTATAGCTATGTTTATGCTTTATTTGTGTCCTATTATATGTTTAGTTTTTGCACTTATAATCCGACTTTTTTACACACACACACACACGCACTAATATATCTAAATTTGTTGCGTAAAGTTTCCAATTAAACGAAGTAATCGTTCACCAAAAGGCAGTAAAGTACTTACCCATCTACGTACATGCGAATGCTTTCAATGTTGCGTATATATGTTGCGTGTATATGTTATGTTGAGATTACATAGCTTTTCATTCACTAAGCCAAAAAAAAGTTGCCTAAAATACAATACATGTTCATAGAAGTGCACATATACAACAACACTATGGCTATATTGAAAACTTTGTTCCATAAGCTGCATTAGTATGTTATCAGAATCATTAGACAAAAAGGAATGTTGAAAATTTAACATAAACCTGATGAAGGCTATGCTGACGTACATAGATGGTTAGTACGTGAATACAAGAGATGTACATAATTGCATAATAGTTCCTTATATGAGGGTATGAGTGGTTAATGTCGGTGGTACATACCTACTTCAATTATGTGTAAAAGCCCGAAATTCACTTGTTGTGTAGCTAAATGTATGGATATTCATGAAATACTTAGTACAAGTAGAAATCAAGTTTTAGGCAAAGAAATCAATGTAATATTCTATCTGGCAAATGCAGCAATACTCTGAGCACTTACAAACATACCTTTGCCTGTAGATGATAAAAACAAGTGTGGTACTCGTATCCTTTTGCTAAAAACCCATTTCATTTCATACAGCTTTCCATTCGATTGAGTGGATTTGCTTCGAGTTATTGGAATAATTGTTTTCCTTGTGAAGATTCTAATTTCTCTGTTTTGGTCATAGATCTTGAGGTTGTATGTATAGGTTTGTTACTACATAGGTTCTGCTTCTTGTATACTTCGTTTAAATGCAAATAATTCATTTTTTAATTGTTCTCTTGTGGACTTCTTTGTTCAGTTGTGATAGGAACAATAGAATTGTGCCGTTCACACAAATATGAGTCAGAAATAGAAAACCACTAAATTTCCTTTTACACCCCATAAATGAGCTATGGGAAAGCTTCTCGCGTTGTTGTGAAATTAACCACTGACGGCATCTACTTATTTATCGACAAATGCGAATGTTATTGTATGAGAAGCTTTTACTGGACAGGCCGATTGTCTCGGCACTATACTGCGTAGTTACTGTCGACAACATTGAATTGAATTGAATTGAATTGAATTGAATTGAATTGAATTGAATTGAATTGAATTGAATTGAATTGAATTGAATTGAATTGAATTGAATTGAATTGAATTGAATTGAATTGAATTGAATTGAATTGAATTGAATTGAATTGAATTGAATTGAATTGAATTGAATTGAATTGAATTGAATTGAATTGAATTGAATTGAATTGAATTGAATTGAATTGAATTGAATTGAATTGAATTGAATTGAATTGAATTGAATTGAATTGAATTGAATTGAATTGAATTGAATTGAATTGAATTGAATTGAATTGAATTGAATTGAATTGAATTGAATTGAATTGAATTGAATTGAATTGAATTGAATTGAATTGAATTGAATTGAATTGAATTGAATTGAATTGAATTGAATTGAATTGAATTGAATTGAATTGAATTGAATTGAATTGAATTGAATTGAATTGAATTGAATTGAATTGAATTGAATTGAATTGAATTGAATTGAATTGAATTGAATTGAATTGAATTGAATTGAATTGAATTGAATTGAATTGAATTGAATTGAATTGAATTGAATTGAATTGAATTGAATTGAATTGAATTGAATTGAATTGAATTGAATTGAATTGAATTGAATTGAATTGAATTGAATTGAATTGAATTGAATTGAATTGAATTGAATTGAATTGAATTGAATTGAATTGAATTGAATTGAATTGAATTGAATTGAATTGAATTGAATTGAATTGAATTGAATTGAATTGAATTGAATTGAATTGAATTGAATTGAATTGAATTGAATTGAATTGAATTGAATTGAATTGAATTGAATTGAATTGAATTGAATTGAATTGAATTGAATTGAATTGAATTGAATTGAATTGAATTGAATTGAATTGAATTGAATTGAATTGAATTGAATTGAATTGAATTGAATTGAATTGAATTGAATTGAATTGAATTGAATTGAATTGAATTGAATTGAATTGAATTGAATTGAATTGAATTGAATTGAATTGAATTGAATTGAATTGAATTGAATTGAATTGAATTGAATTGAATTGAATTGAATTGAATTGAATTGAATTGAATTGAATTGAATTGAATTGAATTGAATTGAATTGAATTGAATTGAATTGAATTGAATTGAATTGAATTGAATTGAATTGAATTGAATTGAATTGAATTGAATTGAATTGAATTGAATTGAATTGAATTGAATTGAATTGAATTGAATTGAATTGAATTGAATTGAATTGAATTGAATTGAATTGAATTGAATTGAATTGAATTGAATTGAATTGAATTGAATTGAATTGAATTGAATTGAATTGAATTGAATTGAATTGAATTGAATTGAATTGAATTGAATTGAATTGAATTGAATTGAATTGAATTGAATTGAATTGAATTGAATTGAATTGAATTGAATTGAATTGAATTGAATTGAATTGAATTGAATTGAATTGAATTGAATTGAATTGAATTGAATTGAATTGAATTGAATTGAATTGAATTGAATTGAATTGAATTGAATTGAATTGAATTGAATTGAATTGAATTGAATTGAATTGAATTGAATTGAATTGAATTGAATTGAATTGAATTGAATTGAATTGAATTGAATTGAATTGAATTGAATTGAATTGAATTGAATTGAATTGAATTGAATTGAATTGAATTGAATTGAATTGAATTGAATTGAATTGAATTGAATTGAATTGAATTGAATTGAATTGAATTGAATTGAATTGAATTGAATTGAATTGAATTGAATTGAATTGAATTGAATTGAATTGAATTGAATTGAATTGAATTGAATTGAATTGAATTGAATTGAATTGAATTGAATTGAATTGAATTGAATTGAATTGAATTGAATTGAATTGAATTGAATTGAATTGAATTGAATTGAATTGAATTGAATTGAATTGAATTGAATTGAATTGAATTGAATTGAATTGAATTGAATTGAATTGAATTGAATTGAATTGAATTGAATTGAATTGAATTGAATTGAATTGAATTGAATTGAATTGAATTGAATTGAATTGAATTGAATTGAATTGAATTGAATTGAATTGAATTGAATTGAATTGAATTGAATTGAATTGAATTGAATTGAATTGAATTGAATTGAATTGAATTGAATTGAATTGAATTGAATTGAATTGAATTGAATTGAATTGAATTGAATTGAATTGAATTGAATTGAATTGAATTGAATTGAATTGAATTGAATTGAATTGAATTGAATTGAATTGAATTGAATTGAATTGAATTGAATTGAATTGAATTGAATTGAATTGAATTGAATTGAATTGAATTGAATTGAATTGAATTGAATTGAATTGAATTGAATTGAATTGAATTGAATTGAATTGAATTGAATTGAATTGAATTGAATTGAATTGAATTGAATTGAATTGAATTGAATTGAATTGAATTGAATTGAATTGAATTGAATTGAATTGAATTGAATTGAATTGAATTGAATTGAATTGAATTGAATTGAATTGAATTGAATTGAATTGAATTGAATTGAATTGAATTGAATTGAATTGAATTGAATTGAATTGAATTGAATTGAATTGAATTGAATTGAATTGAATTGAATTGAATTGAATTGAATTGAATTGAATTGAATTGAATTGAATTGAATTGAATTGAATTGATTTGATTTGATTTGAATTGAATTGAATTGAATTGAATTGAATTGAATTGAATTGAATTGAATTGAATTGAGTTGAGTTGAATTGAATTGAATTGAATTGAATTGAATTGAATTGAATTGAATTGAATTGAATTGAATTGAATTGAATTGAATTGAATTGAATTGAATTGAATTGAATTGAATTGAATTGAATTGAATTGAATTGAATTGAATTGAATTGAATTGAATTGAATTGAATTGAATTGAATTGAATTGAATTGAATTGAATTGAATTAAATTAAATTAAATTAAATTAAATTAAATTGAATTTAATTTAATTTAATTTAATTTAATTTAATTTAATTTAATTGAATTGAATTGAATTGAATTGAATTGAATTGAATTGAATTGAATTGAATTGAATTGAATTGAATTGAATTGAATTGAATTGAATTGAATTGAATTGTCAAGTAGCCTTCGTTGCGAACGGTCGTGTTTTTTAACAGTGCGGATAGTTGTAAAGCATAATAAAGTGAAATGAATCTGTTGCAAGTGAATAATAACTCTCTTTGCAATCAATGTTTTAAATCGCTACCGGCGACATTTGTAAAATGCCACGGATGTACATCGGGATACCATTTTAATCCATGTTGTCCTCTTGCGGAAGGCACGTACGCCGCGATGAACAGGGATAAAAAATTGGATTGGAGATGCCATAAATGCAAGCCGCGCAGCAGATCGGCAAGCAACCTCTACCAAACTTTGGTTTACGTTGAAAACCAAAAACAACAAAGAGACGAAGAAGAAGATAATGAAGAGAGAAGCAAGCGTTTTAAAAATACACAAATTTCATCAAATAGTGATCAAAGTGATAATTCTGACAAAAGTGATTTAAAGAGAATTTTAGAAACTGTAGAAAAAACTGCAGCTAGTATTGTCTCCATGAACTTAAAACTTGAATCACAACAAACAACATTAGCTCTCATAAACGAGAATCTCACTAGTTTGAACAAACAAGTGTTTGATTTACAACAACAAAACATAGAAAAAGACAAAAAATAAACGAAATGGACGCGCGCATAAACAAACTAGAACAACAACTAATTGAGAAAAACATCGAAATAAACAATGTCAAAAATAGCGAGATGAGTGTAAAAGAAGTGGTGAAAAAAATAGCGGCAAATGTTAGTGTTGATGTAAGCGAAGCTGACATTAGCGACGCATATCGCACAAAAAAGAATAACAAACTAGTAGTGGAGTTCTCCTCTCTCCATAAAAAAAGAGAAATCATGAGTAAGATAAAAAGACATCGAATTGAAGCAGGTGATATAAACAAAGAGCCAAATGACAACAGCTTCATATATGTCAACGATCAGCTGACTGCCAACAATAGGCGTGTTTTATGGATGGCCAAAACAAAGGCAAGAGAAATGAATTGGAAGTTTGTTTGGGTTAAAAACGGAAATGTATATGCAAGAAAAAGTGAAGGTTCCCCAGCTTTAATAATTAATAACACATCGGATATTGAAATGATATGTCAATCAACTTAATAAATTTTAAAAATTTAATTAATTTAAAAAAAAGAGCAGTTTTAAATAACAGAGACTCTATAAACAAAGTTTAAAATAATAAAAAAAAGACCTCGATACAATTGGACATTTTTTTATGCCACTTTAGCCTATTTTTGCGATAGTTTTGTAAAATATAAAATTAAATAATTAAATAAAAACACACGGATTTAAAACAAAAAAAAAAAAAACTTACAACCAACATAATAAATACAAATAAAAATATATTAAAAATAAGTAAATAACTCAAACCATGAACACTGATGTAACCAAAGTAATCGATAGTTTTGACCAAATTGATGTCAAACATCTCCATAGTCCGTTGTCTCTCATAAGTATGAACATTCGCTCTCTACGCAAAAATTTCATAAATTTTCTGGTCAATATTAATAAAATCATCTGCGATATTAAAATTATAATATTAGTGGAAACAAATATCACAGACAATGAAAATGGATTTTATAAAATAGATAATTTTAGCTCTGCATTCCTAAACAGAGAAGGCAGAGGTGGTGGAATTGCAATATATATACGTGAATCCATTAATTATGAAATATCGCAAATACAAACGGAATTTTTTGAGTCGCTTAAACTAGATGTAACTATAAACAATAACATTTACTCCATTCTGCCGATATACCGAAAACCATGCCTAAATACTAGCTCTTTTATAAATGAGCTAGAACAAATTATAAACAAAATTAACAAAAAACAGGCAGTATTGGTTGTTGGAGACATAAATATTGACATTCCGAAGGATAGTGCGATAACAACCAAATACATCGATATGTTAATGTCAAACGGGTTGCACAGTGCAGTAAACGGAATAACGAGAGAAGATCTGAACAACAACACAAAAACATGTATAGACCATGTGTTTATCAGAAGCAGCAAAGCAACAACAAATGTACATGGAGCTATAATAACAACTACGATATCAGATCACTACTCAATATTCGCGTGTTTGGAAGAAGAGAACAAGAAAGAAACAGAATGGCAAAAATGCAGTCAGGGTTCGGAAATCAACATGTACAAAGTAAATAAATTTATAAATGATGTAAACTGGAATGAATTAGTGTGTGATAATAATAATACGAATGAGGTGTACAACAAACTAAAAACCAAAATCAATGAAATTTACGAAAAGGTCAAACAACCCAATCGTCCGATAAAGAAAAGAAATCCTTATTCGTGGTTAAACGACGAGCTTATCCGTTATTGTGATTTTCGAGATAAGCTCTATAAGAAGTGGAAAAAAAGTCCTTACAATAAAAGAAAAGAAAATGAATACAAAACATTTAATAATCTTACAAACAAAATAATATTTTACACCAAAAACGAATATCTGAAGCGAGAATTTATAAAAAACAGAAATAATATGAGAGGAACTTGGGATGTAATTAATACTATTATTGGCAAAAAAGTTGAAAACATTGATGAAACATTAATTAAAAACTTTAAAAATGAAAATTTAAAAATAGTGTCTGAAACTTTTGCTACAAAGTTCAGTGAAAATGTTCTGTCCGCAATACATAAATGCAATATTAAAACCATAAACTGTACCGGTATAAGAATTTCTAAAACCATATATGTTACACCAACAAGTGAAGGAGAAATTTACAACATTCTTAAAAACTTAAATGTAAGAAAAGGCGCAGGTGTAGACGGATTAAGACCAAAAGACTTAAAAAACAATGCAGAAAAATTAACTCCTGTATTTGTTAAACTTATCAATACAAGTCTCGATGAGGGCATAATCCCTAAAATACTTAAAACGTCGCTCGTTCGACCCATACACAAAAAAGGTACACGATCAGACTATGACAACTATCGCCCCATCTCAATACTGTCAGTTGTTGAAAAAGTACTGGAAGAAGTAATGGTAAGGAGACTGAATGATTTCCTGATAAAAAACAAAATCATAAGCAACGATCAATACGGTTTCCAGAAAGGTAAAAATATTAATAAACTGCTAGGTAATTTCGCGAATCACATAAATAGATGCCTTAATAAAAATAATCATTGCCTAGCTCTATTTATTGATTTTACCAAAGCGTTTGACACCTTATCGCATACAAATCTGCTACAAATACTTGAACGATCGGGAGTAAGAGGTCACTGCCTGAAATGGTTTCAGGATTATCTCGATTGTAGGTCGTTCAGAGTTAAGATCCAGAACAACGTCAGTAGAGAAGTCAATTCAACATATGGAGTACCGCAAGGATCCAAGCTAGGTCCTATCGATCCAAGCTAGGTCCTATCCTTTATATTATATATGCCAACGAAATGCTAACTATGCTTAAACAGAGCTCAGTATTCGCCTATGCGGATGATACGGCAATCATCTTAGCGCATGAAAATATTGATGTTGCCACCAAAATCCTACAACAAGAACTAAACATAACAGCTAGATGGTGCCACGATAATGGACTGCTGATAAATTCCACCAAAACCAAGGTTATGCACATTAAACCACCCCATATCAGATACTGCGATATTAAACTAAAATTTCATAACACAACTTGCCTGCATTCGACGAATATAGAAACACAAAACGATGAGAACGACTCATGCTCCACATACATCGAACTCGTCAATAACTATATGTACCTCGGAGTTAACGTCGATCATAATTTCAAATGGAAAGACCACATAGTAACAGTGCAGAAAAAGCTACGCAAAGTTTCCTACATTCTTTACCATCTGAATAATTCCGCACCATTGTCCGTTGTAAAGCAGGTTTACTATTCACTAGCGGAATCTTATGTTAGACATGGGATAACAGCCTGGGGCAATGCCCCATATTGCAGACTGCTCCAACAAACACAAAACAGACTGATAAAAATACTAACGAAAAATCGAAATCGAAACCTACCCAATTCAATATCACATAATCACACACAAATCAACTACAACGACAATCAAACACAAATCAATCGCACACACTTAAACCAACAAATAAACTCATCTGATCAGAATCTACAACAATTTCAAACAACCCAAAACATTTTAAATATAAGAAGCATCTACAAAACCACACTGCTAAACGAATTCGATGACCCTACATTTTTGAAACGCATAGACCATCACCACAATACACGGCTCAACGTGGAAGGAAGATACAAGATTCCCAGCCATCACAATCACTATGGAAAATGCACCCTAGATGTCCAACTGCCTACCATTATTAATCAAATGCCACAAAATATTTTTACTATTAGGAATAAGTTTAAAAAGAAAAAAATTATAAAACAATATTTCATAAATTCGCAATGAAGCGAAATATATTTCACAAAACCTGAATTTATGTACTGAATTAATTTAAAATTGTTATATGTAATAATATGTTTAATGAATTAATGTAATTTATGTACATTCCCTGCATGCAAGCCAATATTGGCTTCGCGGGGCAAAACACATATATTTTTGAAATTTTCACGAATAAAAAAAATTTATTAAAAAAAAAAAATTGAATTGAATTGAATTGAATTGAATTGAATTGAATTGAATTGAATTGAATTGAATTGAATTGAATTGAATTGAATTGAATTGAATTGAATTGAATTGAATTGAATTGAATTGAATTGAATTGAATTGAATTGAATTGAATTGAATTGAATTGAATTGAATTGAATTGAATTGAATTGAATTGAATTGAATTGAATTGAATTGAATTGAATTGAATTGAATTGAATTGAATTGAATTGAATTGAATTGAATTGAATTGAATTGAATTGAATTGAATTGAATTGAATTGAATTGAATTGAATTGAATTGAATTGAATTGAATTGAATTGAATTGAATTGAATTGAATTGAATTGAATTGAATTGAATTGAATTGAATTGAATTGAATTGAATTGAATTGAATTGAATTGAATTGAATTGAATTGAATTGAATTGAATTGAATTGAATTGAATTGAATTGAATTGAATTGAATTGAATTGAATTGAATTGAATTGAATTGAATTGAATTGAATTGAATTGAATTGAATTGAATTGAATTGAATTGAATTGAATTGAATTGAATTGAATTGAATTGAATTGAATTGAATTGAATTGAATTGAATTGAATTGAATTGAATTGAATTGAATTGAATTGAATTGAATTGAATTGAATTGAATTGAATTGAATTGAATTGAATTGAATTGAATTGAATTGAATTGAATTGAATTGAATTGAATTGAATTGAATTGAATTGAATTGAATTGAATTGAATTGAATTGAATTGAATTGAATTGAATTGAATTGAATTGAATTGAATTGAATTGAATTGAATTGAATTGAATTGAATTGAATTGAATTGAATTGAATTGAATTGAATTGAATTGAATTGAATTGAATTGAATTGAATTGAATTGAATTGAATTGAATTGAATTGAATTGAATTGAATTGAATTGAATTGAATTGAATTGAATTGAATTGAATTGAATTGAATTGAATTGAATTGAATTGAATTGAATTGAATTGAATTGAATTGAATTGAATTGAATTGAATTGAATTGAATTGAATTGAATTGAATTGAATTGAATTGAATTGAATTGAATTGAATTGAATTGAATTGAATTGAATTGAATTGAATTGAATTGAATTGAATTGAATTGAATTGAATTGAATTGAATTGAATTGAATTGAATTGAATTGAATTGAATTGAATTGAATTGAATTGAATTGAATTGAATTGAATTGAATTGAATTGAATTGAATTGAATTGAATTGAATTGAATTGAATTGAATTGAATTGAATTGAATTGAATTGAATTGAATTGAATTGAATTGAATTGAATTGAATTGAATTGAATTGAATTGAATTGAATTGAATTGAATTGAATTGAATTGAATTGAATTGAATTGAATTGAATTGAATTGAATTGAATTGAATTGAATTGAATTGAATTGAATTGAATTGAATTGAATTGAATTGAATTGAATTGAATTGAATTGAATTGAATTGAATTGAATTGAATTGAATTGAATTGAATTGAATTGAATTGAATTGAATTGAATTGAATTGAATTGAATTGAATTGAATTGAATTGAATTGAATTGAATTGAATTGAATTGAATTGAATTGAATTGAATTGAATTGAATTGAATTGAATTGAATTGAATTGAATTGAATTGAATTGAATTGAAATGAATTGAATTGAATTGAATTGAATTGAATTGAATTGAATTGAATTGAATTGAATTGAATTGAATTGAATTGAATTGAATTGAATTGAATTGAATTGAATTGAATTGAATTGAATTGAATTGAATTGAATTGAATTGAATTGAATTGAATTGAATTGAATTGAATTGAATTGAATTGAATTGAATTGAATTGAATTGAATTGAATTGAATTGAATTGAATTGAATTGAGTTGAATTGAATTGAATTGAATTGAATTGAATTGAATTGAATTGAATTGAATTGAATTGAATTGAATTGAATTGAATTGAATTGAATTGAATTGAATTGAAAAAGCTAACATGCACTAGACATGTTAAGGATTTGTATATACAATATTTGATATCTCAAACTTGTTCAAATTAGTTGCACTCCAAAGTATATAAGGGATTTATTTCAAGTAACAGTTTGCCAAGGATAGGTTTGTATGCACACAATTATATTTCAACAAATTAGAAATTATATTTTAACAGTAACCTATAAAAATTTGTCATATAAGTTTTAATATGTCAATACTAAAACCAAAAACTAGTTTACGCAAACCTCTTTTTATATAACAAATAGTATTCATGAAGCATTCTCTATCAAACCTTGACGCAGACGTGCACGTAAATGCTATTTAGATCTTCTTGCGATTGGCAAATTTACTCATCCCACCGATAAGTCAATCAGTGTAACAAAAGCACGCCTTATGGCAACAATTTATCGTGCGTATTCTAAAGCGTTACCACAAATATTTCATTGTCCCATACCAGAATTGCTTTAATGAATAACAAAACCTCCCATTAAACTTAACCTCTTTTAGAAATCCAATAACCCTTTATTGTAGAGTGCCAGACGTCACGTCCTTGTCTCTCGCCTCCCGCCCACCCATCGTTCCTATAACCATAACAATTATCTATTATTTTTGTTGTTGCTGCTGTTATTATTAATTTTAATTAAATGCGTATTTTATCATATCAGCCACATAAAACTCAACCGCAACCAACAACCACCGAACGGACCACTTCAATTACATTCGTGCAACACTAACCGATAAACATGGACGACACAACAACACGCCAAACATAAATCTTGGCTAATTAATCTGTAGTCTTAAATAACAACAACAACAATGGCAACAAAACTAACAACAGCCGTAACCAAAGTCCGAAATACAAATTGAGTTTAGATAACACTGAAGTGTAGAGAACACTAGTTGTAAAGTGTCAGTGAAGGTCAAATTCGGACACAATACTCCTTTGTAAATCATGAGATAACGGCATAGGATTTATGGCAAATGCGAACACATGTAACATAAATTATTCAAAAACATAGATTTTAATGTTAAAAATTAATTAAGTTCTTATAATTTATGGTACAATTGAAACAGGTAGATAGTGATATTCGATCATGAAAAATGAAGAAAGGAGGGGGAGAGTATAAAATTAACCTTTCGAGTTATCTATATACATATAATGCATTCATTATAAACTTTGTAATTTGAAATATTTAACTGTTATGGACAGAGCTTCAGATAATTTGTTTATTAGGTTTTAACACTATAGTATAAAATAGTGTGAAGAAAAATAATATATCACCATGTCGCGTATATGTAGTTTAGAATATTACGCATTTTAAGTGCCGTTTTGATCTCTGTTAAATTGTCTGTCGAAAGATTAATTTCGGGAATAACTTGAAAAAATCATGATCAAATTGCAGACAGATGAAGTAAGTTAAAACATGCTGATCCTGATCATATCTACAAACTGTTAACAAGAGTAAGTTTTTTCTTGTTAGAAAAACGAATTTAGTCGTGAGGTGTATACTTACGGATAGTGCACTTCGATTAACGTATTAAAGAGAAATGCTATCAATAAAGAATAACTTGATCAAGAAAATCACTATCAAATTGCAGTCAGATGAATTGAATTAAACTATCTTTAACCGGATTCTGTCTACTGTTAATCAAATTGCTGACAGACAAACTAGTTAAAAAATTATTTCTTCCTGAGGTATTTAATTCCGAACAATGCGATTCGAATTTCATAGTATGTATTTTGATTAATTTTGACGGACTTAATCTGAGCCCTCCTAAAGAAAGCTAGTTGCCGCATGAAAAATATGCTCTCTCGCGCCAAATATCAATGACAAATGTAGAGGTCGCTTCTAACGTATTTTGCATATATTTTGGAAAATCCATTTGGGCAGTCATATTCCAGCTATATCAAGCGCTGCCTAAGTAGAATTAGGGGCTATTAGTGAGAGAGAGACAGACCGCACTGAAAGTTATGTAGTATTTTTTGAAACATAATGGGACTGAGTGAAAGAGAAAAACAGTATGTGTCAATTGAGCAACCTCAATTGTGCCACCATTGGACATCTATGCTAGATCAACCAGTTTTTTTAGGTTTATTATAAAATGTTTAATTTTGAGTTACGATTCACATTAAAATTAACTTACTTTGGGATTTATAAAATAAATATCAAATACAATTCTTATTTCTATTACTATGTTAGGTTAGGCTTGGATGGCAGTCTAAAAATCAGACTCTCTTTGGTTATAAAGTCCATTGTGACAACACGGACAGAATGCAGAGATTTGCAGAGATTTGATATCAGATTATAAAGTCCATTGTGACAACACGGAACCTATCGAACATCCTTAGTTTCCCCTTATTCAGATCACTTAGGTCCTTAAAGAATGAGTGCCCTGTATTTAACTCTGCATTCTCGCCAAGGTCTGCCACGATCACAAGTAATGGATCTTGATGGCGACAGCATTGCGTGAGAACGCTTTCAGCTTTTGAAAGCCCGTTTATTCTGTAAATCCCTTGTATGTCCGACACGCTCATGAAGTGAATGCTAAAATGCTCAGCCAGATCTTTGAGAGATTTGAGGTAAACCAGGTCTGATGTTGAGTTCTGAAAGACAGAATCCAGAGATTTGACAGCAGCTTGACTGTCGCAGAATATGTTAGTCTCCACTGTGGTAGGGACCTTATATCTTACCCATTCTGCCAATTTTTTTAATGACCAACATTTTAGCTTGGTGGTCTTCGTGCTATATTTAGGTCTTTGGAGAAGACCTCGTAACCTATTTTGTTATTTTTTATTGAGCCGTCAGTAAAGAAGTAGACATACAGTCTTATACCACGAGTTCGACAATTCTACGTATCGAATTATATAGTACTCCGTGTCTACAGCCACAGTATAGTCAACGATGCCTGACACAGGCATCATGATAGGAATTACACTAGGACCATAACCTTTACTATAGCTTTTTTAGTCTAACTGCAGTAGCTGTGGCATTCTTATTACCTCCAGGAGTAACAAATTCAATATAACATTAAATGAAGTGGATCGGGTGATGCGGAGTGCATCAGAAAAGCACACACTAGCCATTCGTTGGTCCCTGTTTAGTATACTACAGAATGTGGACTTCTAAAGAGTCTGCCACTAGACGATAACTTCATATAGCATTACTATATATAGCAATATCGGCATACAACCAGTGAACAATGCGGAGCCTTAAGCCCCATTGTTTACCTATTGCCCTCTTGTGCGCTTGTAGTGTTATACTCGCAAAGCATAATCGGTTCTACTTCTGCAGTGTGTAACCATTAAACAATGGGAGGCTTTAAGCTCAATGGCTTACCTATTGCTCTCTTGCATGCATATACTGTGGCCGTTTTCGCCCCATCTAAGACCTTGAATTTGAAATTTAGCTTCTTCTCCAATGTTATGCCGAATAATGTTGCACAGTCCAATTTACTTCGTGGTCATTTTAGCCCGTGAGAATGCCTTTTTGAAGGATGTCTCTAAGTGTACTCAGACACTTCCCCCTACGTGATATTGTCACATCGCCTGCATCCTTTATACCAAACTTTGCAGAACAGAGTACCGTTCAGAGCGTGAATCCACAGTAAGGGAACATGGAACATGAAGAAATTCTACATTAAACAATCGAAAATGTACTGAGAAATTGGTTTGATCGGATGAGATACTGCCGAGCCAGCCGTGGTAGTCATATAAACGATGTTGTGTTTCATTATTAAATGACAATAAAACCAGATATTAAAAAAAAATTTCAATACTTTTTTTATAGCTGATTCAAATTTAAATTTTTAAATGGTCCATCCTGTATTTAATTTCTATTTGTACGAAAAAGTTTACCAAAGGTCTTTTCTGAAATATGGTACAGTTCAAATCTCCTGAAATTTTAACCGGGACACCTACGACAACTTAATTTTAAAATAAAATGACCATCATATTTTCTCACAGTGTCCTTAAAACTTTATATTCCTTACCAGCTATAAAGATTTTAACGCCCATCATTACCCTGAAAAGAAAGAAAGTAAGATTAGATTTTTCAATTTAACAATTTTCGTATAAAGTTATATTTCTAGTAAAGTACTAATTAAGTTGTGGTTTACTTTATATTTAATTTTATACTACAATGCCCTACATAATACATACTTCGCTGCTCTTTAAAAAACGTATAAGGTTAATTAATTAATTTTTCTGAAATGTGGTCAACCCCTTGACGAACTTGAGTCGCTGTCGAGCAAAATGCAAAAAAAAATTTATATGAGGCACACAGATAAATATTGAGTTTTGTATTTATTATTTTAAGATTAAATTTGATTTACAACTTCATATCATTTATATAAACCACATAGTAGTATGAAAATCCCTCCATTGATAAAAAAAATTGTCCTTGTATTCTATGAAAGTTATGTAGAGCTTCTAACATGCATTTTGAATACTCACTGAACAGGTGCAAAAGTTTAAAGCGGCTGCTGAAAGTCAATGATCGAAATACATTTGAAGAGTTTTCGTTTACCTACAAACTTTGTTCAGCGTTGCAGCGATCGCTCTATTTATAAAGTACTAGTGGGCCCGGCAATGCTTCGCTATTGCATATTAACTTGTAATATATTTCACATTTAGGTCTACAATGTACTTTGAAAACGGTACTTAAGTGTTATTGTTGTAAATGCTGACAAAAATTTCATCAGCAAAGTCGTATCTATAGTACCGACATGTAGATTAAGTTTTTTCTGTATGTAGGACGAAAAACCATTCTTCCACAAATCGGAAAAAGACATTCCTTTAAAGATCAAAATTATTTATTTTGATCCGTAGTAGCGGGAACCATCTGTATACTAACTATCTCTTTGGTCATAAAACAGCATTTTTGTTATGCCTGCTCCTATTGTCCGCAAATGAAAATCCCGTTTGAGGCTTCATACCTTTAGCCATAAAAACTTTTTTTGTCATGTGTTTTTCTGACACCGATCAAGAATAATCCGGAATACTATTTTTGTATTGAACTCGTTTGACCATTTTTGGAGATAATTCGGTCACCAACGTTTGGCTTAACAAAGTGATGGTCTCACGCGCTGTATGGCATGTTACACCGTCGTGTAACATGCCATCATATAGATAATTTTTTTAGCAATGATCAATTATTCATTTACTTCAGACCAATGGGCCCCGGCTCTAATTTTTACCTACCATTCCAATGTTTGGAGAGCAAGACGAAAATAATAGTATATTTTTGATTTTTTATTGGGATCCCGCCCAATATTCTGAAAAACTATTTTTAAAAATTTTGTGGAACAGCCCATTTCCACCCTTACTGTAATTCATACTGCAACAACAACATATGTAACAAATCTCATCTTCATACCTCTGATAGTTTATGAGATATATCCCTTTTAATTTTCAAGTTGAATGGGCGGTGCCACGCCCCTTTATCCAATCACAACCAAATATTGCCTGGGACTATCAACAGGTCAACAGTATCACTTGGTAAATTTTTCGTATCAATCGATCTATTAGAAAAGCCGTTAGAGCGATTTTTGAAAAGAGGGTGTGGCACCGCCCACTTCCTCCCTGGATGTAATTAATACTGCTCAAACAACATATATACCAAATCTCATATTCATACCTCTGATAGTTCATGAGATATAGCCCTTTTGATTTTCAAGTTGTATGGGCGGTGCCACGCCCCTTTATTCAATCACAACCAAATATAGCCTGAGACTATCTACAGGTCAACAGTACCTCATGGTAAAATTTTTTAGTGGGCCCGTGCTTCGCTATTGCATATTAACTTGTAATATATTTAACATTTAGGTCTACAAAGTACTTTAAACACGGTACTTAAGCTCGACAATAATATGTTGAGTTTATTTACTTATGTAACTTATTTAAAGTAACTCCTTAACATTAAAGTTAACCATGACGGTTTTGTTGTTGTAAATGCTAATAAAAAGTTCATCAAGTCATATCTATAGTGCCGACGTGTAGATTGCGTTTTTTCTGTATGTAGGGCGAAAAACCACTTTTTCCACAAATCGGAAACAGACATTCCTCTAAGGATCAAAATTATTCATTTTGATCCGTAGTAGCGTGAACCATCTGTATACTAACTCTCTCTTTGGTCATAAAAAAACATTTTTGTTATGCCTTCTCCTATTGACTGCAAATGAAAATTCCGTTTGAAGCTTCATGCCTTTAGCCTAAAAACTTCTTTTGTCATGTCTTCTTCTCACACGAATCAAGAATAATCCGGAATACTATTTTTGTAATGAACTCGTATTACCATTTTTTGAGATAATTCGGTCACTAACGTTTGGCTAAACAAAGTGATGATCTCACGCGCTGCATGGCATATTACGCCGTCGTGTTAGAACCATTTCTCCTTCAAATAATGTGCAATGATATGATTAATAAAAAAAAATCAATTGATCGTCCACTGGCTCTAGTTCTTCTACCAGTTGGATTTTATATGAATGTAGGCCAAGATCTTTCCTCAGCATTTGCAGAGACCGAGTTGCTAAGAAAGACGTCGGTTCGATAAATTCGAGACCCCTGTCACACTAACGTCTACAGCGTCGATGGCTTCTATACGCTGATTAGATGGATCATTATATGCACCCTCAACTTCACAAAGGGCTCCTTAAGTTTGGCGAACAGAACGTGCATTTTGAAAATAAATTTGCAAGATTTGTAAACGTTGTTCTTGTTTAGTTTTTACATGGTAATTTTGCAAAGTATACTAAGTATACTTTTGCAAAGTATACCCAACGCGAGCTAGGAATTGATTTTAGACGAAAAGTTTATTGGTGAAATTTTCTTAAAATTCATCGTAGATTCCGACATTGGTTACGATTTTGCGAATAAAAAGATTGGCCCATCTTACTGTTCATTTCTCTAGGCGAACAGCAATATACTGTGGAATTTTGACAGTTTTAACCGTTTTTTTTAAAAAAGGGTGTGGAACAGCCCATTTCCACCCTTACTGTAATTCATACTGTAAAATATATGTAACAAATCTCATCTTCATAGCTCTGATAGTTCATGAGATATAGCCCTTTTAATTTTCAAGTTGAATGGGCGGTGCCACTCCCCTTTATCCAATCACAGCAAAATATAGCCACTGACTATCAACAGGCTAACAGTACCACTTTCTAAAATGTTCGTATCAATCTGTCTTTTGAAAAGGCGTCAGAGCGATTTTTGAAAAGGGGGCGTGCAACCCCCACTTCCTCCCTGGATGTAATTAATATACCAATCTTCATAAGATATAGCCCTATCGATTTTCAAGTTGTATGGGCGGTGCCACGCCCCTTTATACAATCACAACCAAATATAGCCTGGGACTATTAACAGGTCAACAGTGCCACTTGGTAAAATTTTCGTATCAATCGATCTATTAGAAAAGCCTGTAATTAATACTGCTCCAACAACATATATACCAAATCTCATCTTCATACCTCTGATAGTTCATGAGATATAGTCTTTTTTACATTCAAGTTGTACGGGCGGCGCCACGCTCCTATATCCAATCACAACCAAGTACAGCCAGAGATTATCAACAGGTCATCAGTATCTCTTTCTAAAATTATCTTATATATCGATCTATTAGAAAAGCTGTCAGAGCGATATATTTAAAGGGGACGTGGCACCGCCCACTTCCTTCCTGACGGTAATTAATTCTGGTTCATCAACATATATACGAAATCGTATCTTCATACCTCTGATAGTTCATGAGTTATAGCCCTTTTAATTTTCAAGTTGTATGGGCGGTTCCACGCCACTTTATCCAATCACAGGCAAATGTAGCCAGGAAATACCTACAGGTCAACAGTACCTCATGGTAAAATTTTTGTATCAATCGATCTATTAGAAAAGCCGTTACAGCGATTTTTGAAAAGGGGGCGTGGCACCGCCCACTTCCATTCTGGCTGTAATTTATACTGCTCCAGCAACATATATACCAAATCTCATCTTCATACCTCTGATAGTTCATAAAATAAAACCCTATCGATTTTCAAGTTGTATGGGCGGTGCCACGCCCCTTTATCCAATCACAACCAAATATAGCCTGAGACTATCTACAGGTCAACAATACCTCATGGTAAAATTTTTGTATCAATCGATCTGTTAGAAAAGCCGTTAGAGCTATTTTTGAAAAGGGGGCGTGGCACCGCCCACTTCCATCCTGGCTGTAATTAATACTGCTCAAACAACATATATACCAAATCTCTACTTTATACCTCTGATAGCTTATGAAATACAGCCTTTTTAATTTTCAAGTTGTATGGGCGGTGCCACGCCCCTTTTTCCAATTATAACCAAATGTAGTCAGGAACTATCTACAGGTCAACAGTACCTCATGGTAAAATTTTTGTATCAATCGGTCTATTAGAAAGGCCGTCTGAGCGATATTTGAAAAAAGGGGCGTGGCGCCGCCCACTTTTTGAAAAAATAAAACCTTTTAAACCATCCGGAAGCTATAGCGAACAAAACAAAAAAAAATTTTGGAAATCGGTCCAGCCGTTTTCGAGTTTTAGCGAGACAACTGCACAGCAATTCATTTTTATATATAAGAAGTGCGCTGTAGGTATATGTGGTTTCCATGCGTGTATATATAAAGCATGGGGTCATTTTGCGAAGCATGTATGAACGATGCTTGCGACATTAAGTACTGGAAGTTATCCACTGATAAATAGGCAGAATGTTTAGTAAAAGGTCTCACTTGATAATATACAATAATATCAGGTCTTATTTCTTACAGACAGATGTTTGGTACTGTTTCAATTGCTCAACAACTCGCCTTGCAGCAGGACATAATGTGGCAACAATGTCGTCATAATGTCGGATCATCACTGGTTCAATATAGAGTGGACTGCAATTTTACGATTTAGTAAGAAAAAATATTGTATGCAACGACGGCTCTATGAAAAATGCCCCAAATGCAAAATGCCCCAAAAAAAAAACGAAAAATTACCCAAAAAAATTTCCATACAAAATTGGGGAATTTTTCATATGAAAAATCCCCCATACATTTTGGGGAACTTTTCATTCATTTTAGGTAAAATTTCGTTTTTTAATTTTGGGTCATTTTTCATATGCAAAATGACCCAATTTTGCAGATATGAAAAATACCCCAATTTTTTTTCCATATAATAAAAAATAAAAAAGCATGGTGCAGATGATAAAGAAAGGGGGGGGGCGGACGCCCCCCCCCCCCCCCTCACTTTATTTTTCGACTTATGAAATATGACAGAGAGATAGTTAAGATACTTACTTCGACGGCGTGCCCCCCCACCGCATTCGTCTTTTAATAATGCTAAATAGAGAGTATAGAAACTAATAACGACGTATGCGGCGGGGGGCGTGCCCCCCACCGCATTCGTCTTTTAATAAAGCTAAAGAGAGAGTATAGAAACTAATAACGACGTATACGGCGGGGGGCGTGCCCCCCGCCGCATTCGTCATTTAATAAAGCTAAAGAGAGAGTATAGAAACTGATAACGACGGATGCGGCGGGGGGCGTGCCCCCCACCGCATTCGTCTTTTAAAAATGCTAGATTTGTTTAGAAGAATATTTTTTTGGGGTATTTTTCATAAATTTTGTGGGGTATTTTTCATAATTTTTGGGGAAAATTTCGTTCTTGAGTTTTGGGTCATTTTGCATTTTTTTTCGCCCAATTTTATTTTGGGTAATTTTTCGTTTTTTTTTTGGGGCATTTTGCATTTGGGGCATTTTTCATAGAGCCTGCAACGACCCAAAGACTTTTTGCCATATTAACATAAATGTTTATTATATCCCAATTTGGATTTAAAGATACACAACAATTTTATATTTTGTTGTTTCTGTTTTCTAGTCTGCGCAGTAAATAGAAAATACAGATACGTCAAACAACTTTGAACGATTTTCTATATGATAGTTATACGATCTTGCCTATATATCCCGCCATTCTATAGAAGGACACTAACTTTGACTATAAAATTCTAAAAATTGCAAACTTTGTTAGGATGGATGTCTTTGTAACTTATTGCGAATCAGTTATTAATTATTAATTCAACAAATGTTAATCTTACTTATTGCAAATTAAATAAATCATAAAACAGATTGGTACCATTTTGCAGTATATAGACCCTCTTAAGTAATTAACTATTCAACTTTGTTTCCATCAACTTAATTTGATTAAACTGCTGTGTAACAACAACAACATATACAGACATCAGGAAATAACTTTTAACACAATAATGATAATGAAACAATGACATGAAACAAATTCTGAAATTTATTTATTAATGTCATTAAACTGATTCTGAAATTGATTGCAATATACAAATCTGTCATCTACAACTGCAACTATTGTATGTATAACAGTTAAACGTAATGCAATTTTCCAATGTCATAGTAATTACTACTGTGATATTAGCAGTGTATGTACTATTATCGTAATGTCAATCATACCTCAATTATGCGTAAAAATTGTTTACTGGTTAATTAAACTGGAAACATGAGCGAACAATCCTTTCTTTATATGTCATATAATATTTAGTGTCATTTACATTACCGGCCCAGACACAAAGCCATATATAACAAATTATGCTTATCTACATACGAACACACACACAAAGTGCAAACAAATTGGGGTGAGGTGGGGAGGAAACAAAGTTTTTATAATCATATAAACATTAATTAATAGCAACACCAATCTGAATATAATGAACATATACAAACTACAAGACATTATCCTGTTTTTATAACTCGGCATGATTAAACTCCCACCATGACTGTTGGCATAAAACAAAGTAAGTTTGCTTGCTTTGTTTGTGACAGTCTCTATATATGTATATTAATAAACACATAAAATTTACTATTGTGATTTACTCTGTGCGATAAGAGTGTGATTTTATGTTATTTTTGGAACTGAAATAACAATTCACGCATTCAATCAATTCTGTTTATTTTACGATTTTATTATCATTCCAAGTGTAGTTGTATGTGCTCCCAAATTGACTACCGATGATTTAGCCCAAACCAAATGGCAGCGGAGTCAATTTATAGGAAATGTATGTATGTATTTACTTTGTCCTGTGGTTAGAAAAGTTTGTGCTCGAATTTTATTTAACGTCCTTTGCGTGCCACAAAGTCATTACAATGGTGCAATATAATCGGTATTGCAATCAGTACCACAAAATAAAGAAAAACTAAAACTACAAACACAAAGGCAACTCTTTGTTGAGCATAGAGCCAATAATGGTTGCGTTTTGTGTATGGTTAATATAGATGTGATTAAAACGGAATAAAAAAGTGTTATAAATAATACTTGAAATGTATACAATTCGTCGACACCCTTATCACTTTACTTCGCGTTGTTAAATTGCTTACGATGAAAATATTTTCATTTGTGGCAGTTATGACATTTAATACTATAGGTGAAAATACAATAAATATAACGTTATAATTAAGTAGAATATTGTTATCTGTTAGATATCTAGTCAACTGTTGATTTTGTTTAATATTTTAAATAAAATTGATGGAGAAAGCTTAAGGACAAGAAATGTAAGGAACTTGTAGCGGTTGTATCAGCTACATATATGACTAGCATGTACCCGCTATTTCGTGAATGAGAATTTTGTTATGGTTATATAATTTTTAATTCTTGTAAATGAAGTAACAATTATTAAAATAATTCGAATGTTTTATTTGAAAGAGAGAGGGTTAATAAGATTTGAACAATAAGAAAAATTTTTGCTCAATTTACCGTATACATGTAAAATAACAGAAAAATTCAACTAATTGAATTTGGTGTATACTATTATTTGTTATAAGGTTTTTTCTTTCGTATAAAACTGTTTTAAATTTATTACAACATGGAGTTTTAACTGCTTACTTACTTACTTAAGTGACCCATTACAACTTACGATCGTGGTTCATAAAATTAAGGCCTGAAGTATTAAGGAAAAACACACGCTTTGGTCTTCTGCGTGCGTTCTCCAATTAGTCCTACAAGATGGTGGCACTTCGCATATCACTTGGTCCTTCCAACGAGGTTTGAGTCTCCTGCTCTGCGCCGTCCTTCAGGTTCGCCTTCAAACACTTTTCTCGCTGGAGCATTTACATCCATCCTGTCAACATGTCCCAGCGATGATAGTCGTTGGATTCTTACTCTGTTAGCTACGTCGATGTCGTGGTAAAGCTCATACCGCTCATTGTTCATCCAACGGCGAAACTCGTCGTCGACACACCAAATATTTTTCGGAGTACTTTTCTCCCAAATACTCATAAGTTTTGTATGTCCGTTGCCATAAGCACCCATGATTCGGCAGCATACAACAGAACGGGTAAGATTATCATCTGGTATAGCTGTTTCTTCGATTTTCGAGATAAGGAGGTGTTACTAAAGTGCTGCCGTAGTTCGTAAAAACATCCATTGGCGAGCACTATTTCTTATTGACGGAAGATCCGAGATAGGTAAACTTATCTACTACCTCAAAACAATAACTTTCAACGTTGACGGTGCGTCGCCATCTAGAGGACTCTTTGTTCGTCGAAATCATTAGTTTTGTTTTGTCCTCGTTGACCGCTAAACCCATTTTGCTAACTCCTTTTCTAGTGCTGAGAAAACTACAGTAACATCCCGCAGATTTCGGCCAATGATGTCTATATCTCTTGTGCTCTTGTGGAATATGGTGCCAGATATGTTGACACCAGCCTTTCTCATCTCCTCCTCCATAACTTTATTAAATAGTGTACAGGAGAAGCTATCGCCCTGCATGAGACCACTTTCTGTGTTGAATGGTTGAGAGTGATCCTTACCAAAACTAACCGAGGATTTGGTGTTTTCCAAGGTACATCTGCAAAGGCGAATCAGTTTTGTAGGAATACCAAACTCAGACATAGCCTATTCCTTATCGGAAAGTCGAAGGCAGCTTTGTAGTCGACAAAGAGACGGTAGGTGTCAGGATTTGTCGTAAGGTGAATATTTGATCCGTCGAAGGTCTAAAACCGCACTGATATGATCCAATTAGTTTTCTACAATTGGCTTTAGATAGCCAATGTGTTCGAAAGCACCTTGTACGCAATTGGTAATAAGCTTATTCTTACATTCACTACGATCTCTTTTCCTGTATTTGGTAACAGACTGAGACTCCAGTCCCCGGGCATGCTCTTCTCTAGCCAGATGTCCTCCATTAGCTGATGCATGCACCTAATAAGCTCCTCCCCGACTAACTTAAACAATTCGGCAGGGGAGACCATCGGCTCCAGCCGCCACTAGCTGGCCATTGCTGTCGTTGCAGGATGGCAACCCTGTTCCACGCATTCTCGTCTTAACCCTCTGGTAGAATTTTCGGGCTTCCCCTCTACTTCGGAGCAACTCTGCGCACTCATCCTGCCTCTTTTTCAGCTCCTTCTTTCTTCGTCTAAAGAAACGAGTTGCCTCTTGTCTCTTCTCCCTGTGCCGTTCACGAACGGCACGCGTTGCCATTGGGTGCATTTTCGCCCTGTATGCAGCATCTGTCTCTCTCGTGGCATTGCGACATTCATCGTCGTACCAGGTATCATCTTGACACGGCTATGAGTACCCAAAGACGCTTCTCGCAGTCCGTTCTATGAAGTCGGCTATATATTGCAGGGGTTGGAGCATTCTGTAGCAGTTGATTTAGGTATTTAGAGTAGGCGTCCGCTACCTTTGAGATCCTTAGTTTGCCGATGTCCAGCTTTGGCTGTACCTGGTTATAACTGATTTTTCCCATGCTTAGCCTTGTACGAACATTGACTCCGATCAATACCTTACCGTAGTTAAGGTGATCACTCGTACGTCCAGAACACTTGATGCGTGCCTTCCATCGAATACCACGTGATCTAGCTGAATTCTCGTCAATTGGTGTGGAGATAACCATGTTGCCTTATGGCACTGGTCTATATAAAGCCACGCCCCCGATTTCACTGATCCTAGCTGAAGTTTTGATAAAAACCCTTATGTAATCCAAAAGAGGCACACACCCTTCAATTCATGATTTTAGGCTCACGCATTTGCTCCCAACGTAATTTCCCGAGATTTAGTGATACGCCCATTTTAACCGCCTCTAATCCAGATTTCGAAAAATCCTAAATTCTCCATTATTGTTTTTTCAAAATTAATGATTTTAACATGACGCGTGTGGTCAAAACTACATCTTCTCTAATATATTGCCACTACCATTACGACTGGCAATAATTGGAATTTCGAAAATACCTAAAGTCGCTGTTTTTAATTCTAAAATCAAAATTTTTCGGATTTATTGTCTCGTCCATTTCTATGGTCCCCAATTAGGATTTCCAAAATTCCCTTCTTAGCTGAAGTCTACTCGATAAGGGGAACAACAAGTCCATCATCCCATCTACAGCGGTTTGGTTGAAATCCTCAAAACGTTCTTAACGATGTAAAACCATAGAGGCACCAACTCGCTCTTTAAAATAAGCACCCATATGCCTGTGGGAACTTTTATGTTTTGGAGGCAAAAATTAGTAAAATGTGCGTGAAGAGGGAGAAGTTTGCGTATATTTTGTTTTTGTAATTTGAAAAATGGGAGGTGGAAAACAAAACATTCTTTTACACCTATTGGGCATACAGTCCACTTTTAGGCAAGAGCAAGTTAATAGGGCACAGTGTAAAACACACAAAAGCAAAGTTTAAAAGCTAAGAAATAATTTATTTTCAGAATCCCAAGAAATTTAGTGCAATTGCTGTAAACCGGTTTAATTGCTGAGCGTTTGTTACACTCCACAAATTTAATTCTCCATCTTCGAGACTATGAAACTACCATCGTCCATTTGCTAATTTGTAATGTGAGAATACCAATTGTAGACATTCCATGGCCATCCCTAACATCACTTTCATTCATTTGTCAAGTCTTCTTACAGCAATTACATTTTCACAATCATTAACATTTATCAAATCTAACGCCAAAACTTGCCCCGAGCACTAAATGCAGAATTATTTGCATATATTACATTGTACAACGTCGTGACTTTTTGCATTTCACACAATGATTTTGAATCAAAACGAACAGTATCTCTTATGCAAATGAAATTAATCCTTTAAGTCTTCATTAAATGCCACACCACTACACATCTTGAATGTTTGTGGTGCAGCGGGGGAAGGGTGATGTGCGAGGTAAACTAAAGAAGACTTAACGAAAATGTTCATCACTTTCACAGTCATTGGCGTCATTGTCCTTTCCCTCATACCGAATAGGAATAAATAAACAAATCACGAGGAAAGGAGCCGTTTGATATGCACAAAGAAATTTAAGCTGTATACAGGCACACACACACATTCTTTCAATGTAATCATATGCAAGTGTGTTAGTTTGAAAATACAATAGGTTTAGGCACTTCAACACTTAAGAATACAACCATATACTTACGCACACACTAATAATAAACAGATGAATGCATACAAACCCCCACATGTGTATTTATACATCTAATGTTGGCTACAAGGTCCCTCACACTCACCCTCACGTATATCTAAATATTTAACACAAACTAGAACAAAACCAAATACTTAATGTCTCCATTTTAAACCCTATAAGTTAAATAATGCTAAGAAGGGGTCGTCGGTTGGTTCATAGGTATGTTTGTATGTCCAAATATGTTTGTTTGTCTACACATTGGCAAACTTATTGCCGTCAAATGTATGTATGTATGTATAATCTTGTACATATATTTTGTTTAGTATAATATGTTCAAAGGTACCTACATATGAACGTATGTATGAGTGATACATTATCATTGTGCTTAGTTTATTTATGTGTGAGAACACATTAAATATGGGTTTGGGACCTTTTAAAGATATATCTACACATATTTAAGGTCCATAGGGCAAAGTTGAAAATTAAATCCATATGTGAATTATTTGTCTTTACTTATTCATGGTCCCTTATATTATCTATCAATCTTTTTAATAGATTTCCCTGAAAAATGTTATAAAAGCTAAAGGTATACTAAGCATAGCTGGTTAGGTCGGTTTATTGATTCGAATCAAATCGGCACAGCTGTGATTAATTTAAAGATTTCTCGAGCCCAACAAATTTATATGGTTGACTAGAACAACATAATACAGTACCTACCAAATAGATGTAGAGATTTATCGAAAAAGCTTGGTAAGGAATATGGAATAAAAATACGCTAGAAATAGCAAGAGTGTTGGGGAAAAATTTACGAGGGTTATATATGTGTTAAAGGTATTGAGAGTTTCTCGCGAAAATTCGCTTTTAAGGCGCTATTTTAATTTACAATCAGTTTATGAAGTCAACATGCGCTTTTATATAAATCATTGTTTATTATGCCTCCACCAAGACTACACGGCTTTACCTATTTTATAGTAATTAAAGTTACTCTCATTCTTCGAAAGAAATCACAACAGAAAACCTCACCAATTTAAAAATATAAAAGTTCCCTACATTAAAAATGTAATTTGATGCATAAGCAATAAAAAAAATTGTATATGCTATCGGTGACAGCAATTTCGAAGTAGTCGCATGAAGTTAAAGCTGCTTAAATAGCTGACATTCGGTTTCTTTGTTAAACTGTAGGTCCTGTTGTGTGATTCTTAAAAGAAGCATGTTTATCACTTACATGTGAGAACCTATCCCATATCTCATACAATATTTTAATTATATTTTCCAGTCCTTTATATATGAAGTTGGATACAAGGTTAGTAATAAACATTTTACAAATGATAATGCATGTTAATTTTAATTTCGATATATGGTCGAACGATGTATGGCAAAAGTGTTATTCACTTCAGAGTGATAAAATTTAGTACGCAGATAAAACTGAGTACTACAGATATAAATAGGTCGTTTTTTTCTCTGTAGGTGTACATTGCGCGGCATAATTGTTTTAACGCAAACGAATTAAGGACCATGATTTGAAGATATGTACTATAGTGGCCATGCGGACAATTTCGAGTTTGGATGTGGATTTGTACTAGGCGAATTTAATGCTAAAATAGGCAGGGAGACCGAATTTGAGCCTACCATCGGATCGATGGTCTCCCTGCTTAATTGTTTAAGGCATGTGGGGAGGAGCTGATTAGGAGTTAATCAGCTCATGGAGAACATCTGGCTAGAGGAAAGCATGCCTGTGGATTGGAGTCTCAGTATGTTATGTCCCATATACAAGAAAGGAGATCATAGTGAGTGTAGGAACTATCGTGGAATAAGCCTATTACCAATTGCATACAAAGTTCTTTCGAGCATATTATATGAACGTCTAAAGCCAATTGTAGAAAAACTAATTGGACCATATCAGTCCTGGCAAATCTACGACGGATCAAATATTCACTTACGACAAAAACTTGATAAAAATAATGAAAAGCAGATCGACACCTAATAAGGAATAGGCTATATGAGACCATGCCTGATTTTGGTATTCCTGCAAAACTGATTCGACTTTGCAGATGTACCTTGGACAATACCGAACCCTCGGTTAAGATTGGTAAGGATCACTCTGAACCATTGAACACGAAACGAGGTCTCAGGCAGGGTGATAGCTTGTCCTGTACACTATTTAATATAGTTATGGAAAAGGTGATGAGAATGGCTGGTATCAACATGTCTGGCACCAAAATTAACCCGTTCTATTGTATGCTGCCGAATAGTGGGTGTTTACGACAACGGATATACAAAACCTGGGAGAATTCGAGAGAAAAGTACTCCAAAAAATATATGGAACTATCTGTGTCGGTGGTGAGTTTCGTCATCAGATAAACCATGAGCTCAAAGAGCTTCACCACGACATCGACGTAGCTAAAAGAGTAAGAATCCAACGACTACTACGACTGGGACATGTGGACAGGATGGATGTAAATGCTCCAGCGAGAAAGGTGGAATTCCTTTATACTTCAGACCTCAAATTAATGAAACACGTTCGTAAGTGGAAATGGGCCACATAAGTAAATAAGTAAATAATAGCAGACAAACCCTCAGTAAACCGAAATATTTGCCACACCCATTCTGATACCTCCCATACAATTAACCGTATACACCATTATAGTATTACATACATATCTTTTTTTGTTAGTACACTAAATTCAGTCAAACTTTGAGTTAGATGTCCGCTTTTGAAAATTTTACTCAGGAATGAATATTGACTATATCGGCTGACCCTTTGTTATTCCTCCCATACAAAACGACCTAATTTAGGAAAAATGGGCTCCTCTATAATAAATTACAACAGACAACTGAAGGACATTTAATTTCTGTCAATTAATTTACCTTGTAATAGCAGAGAAACCCTCAGAAACCCGAACCTCTCCTACTGGTACCTCCCGTACAAATGACCGAATTTACGATTATAGTATTCCATAATTATTTTTTTGTAAGTACTCTGATGTACGCTTTTGAAAATTTTACTTAGGAATGAACATTTACTATATCTGCTAAACCCTTTTGGTACCATGTAAAATTACATATTTTTGGAAAATTAGTATTTCTCCCATAACTTCCAAACAGACAACTGGATGATATTTAAAATTGGTTAGTTAATTTATCTTGTTATAGTAGCCTAAACGTCAGACACCCCTGGTACCCGAACCTTCCTTACAAATTACCGAAAATGCCCCTATAGTTTAACTTGCATATCTTTTTGTAATATAATGAATTTAGTCAAAATTTGCGTAAGCTAAAAGATTATTGAACTTTGATTTACGAGAAAATCGGATACGTTGTGCTGCCTTTACTAGTAACCCATATACAATCCGTATATCGGAAATTTATTTGGTACGTATCTACAATATTGTCCGGCTTAAATTTTGATTTGATTGAGTTTAGTTTTAAACTTCAGTAGCGACCAACATTCGATTTATGGATTTTCCAGGCCCTGACTTTCAGATTTTTGCTTCAAATTCTGTAAAGATTAGCTTTAAAAGCATACAAATTGATTTAGAGTTTGTATGCATTGTATATAATTTAATACTAAATAAAATTCTGCCGTCATCTATTTGTGTAAGCGTTCTTAACGTTTTCACAGTAACACAATCCCACTTACACATTTTCTCTGTGGTTTCAACAGTATTTACAGCATTTTCCTCTACTATGTCAAATGTTATGTTACCATGAAATCCTCGGCAGCAAGAATCTTTTAAGATTATCAAAGTCAACAGATAATAAAGAGCTCTTAAGTGATATAACTACTGAGAGTCCATTCCGTGCGGTAGAGAGCATCATAGTTTAAATAAACACACTTGGCTAGGATTAAAAGGTCCAGCACTAAGCTCTCTTTGTACTGGGACTGGGACAAAATGTAAAGGAAAATAAATAAACGTAGAAAAATAAGCAAACATTGGACTCACTTGAACGTTTATTATAAGTAATTTCCCATTTCATTGTATGATTTGACTTTCATTTCTGTTGCTTAAGCAGGAATTCCATTGACTTTGTGTTGGGTTATTAATTACATAAAAGTTATAATGACAAACAACAAGAAAAAAAACAACAGACTTTATTTAATTATAAAACTTTGTTACATTAATGTTCTTTAGCAATAATTGCTTGTCTTGTCTTGTTGGCAATCACGGTCAGACGGACGGACACAAAGTAATGCAGTAGTTTGATAAATCAGTTTTCGAGTAACATCAATGACAACAGCATAGAAAATTAATTCAATAAAAATCATTTTCTTCTTTAGGGTGGTAAAAACGAGAACAGAAATCCGGGAAAATGTCTTAAGCCATCAACATTAAAATCATCGTTGTCATCATCATCATTATCATAATCACCATCATAATCACATTCATTCAATGCACTCTTGACAATTTTGTGTCTTTTGCAATTTTCTTTCAATTTGTAGCTTCAATGGCTGCGCTGTTCATCTTAGTCACTATCAGTTATGTTACCATCTAGGCGAAGGAGGTAGAGGACTCGCTGCGTCGCTGCACAAGAAGCTGTAGCGGTGAAAATCACTATAATAATGCTGATGGTGATGGTGGCAACAGTGAGTGATGTTAAAGGAGTTTCCTTAGATCTTCATGTCACTAGCACAGCAGACAGAAATCCCACCAAAATTCCCTCTGATATTCGTCTGTTCTATTTCCAGCGTAGTTGCGGAGCATAGTCGCACACTCTCATTACCAGCCCCCTTAGTAATGACTGACATAGTCTTTGCACCCTCCTTGGGCAAACATTCATCCCATTTCATCTCATCACACCCAACACTTTGCCATGCGGCGGATGGCAGCACTGTGATGACAGGGCGATAACAGCAGCAGCAACAAAAACAACAAAACGAATAATATACAACAGCAACAATAAGAGTTACACAAGCAGCAAAAATACTGGAAACAAACAAAAACTTATTAACGTTAATGGGTTGTGACGGTATTAGTTAGAAGGATTTTAAATATGGTCCATCCTCAGATACCCTGTGCGTAAATGGTTTCATCAGCAGCACTGCCACTGTGACGGCTGCCACAGCCTGCCACGGTTGATTTTAGTGTAAATGTCTGTTTTTTGCTGTTGCCGCTTTACTTTGCTTCAAAGTGACACTTGTAATCTGGTTTCGCTGCTGCGACTCCTAATAAAGTTATCTGGCTACATCTTCTTGGCTATAGCTAAACCAAACATGTGTAAAGTGAAAACTTTATTTTGATAAAATTAAATTCTAAAAAGAATTTTAATCGTTTATGTCGTACAAACGTACGTATATCTAAAAAATAATATCATACGAAAGTTTTTTGTGAATTAGAATTCATATATTTTGCAAACAATTAAAAACCAAGGCAAGTTTAATAGAATAATAGGAAAATCTAGTAATGGGACATTGAGAAACCAATGATAAAAGTCAGGTTTTTATCAAAGAGTTTTGCAATAATAAAGCAATGTCATTAGAATTGGTGTGAGAGTTATTTTATATAATTTTTTAAAGTTTTAATAGAATTTATTTAATTATAGTAATATAAAAAAATCGTAACAGAAATTTAAGTCAGGTGAACTGACTGATAAATATAAATAACCTCACCCATGTTCTTTCTTTGAAATTCTAGTGAATAATAAAATTAACTGATTTTTTTGTGAAATTATTTATGTAATATTCGTTGCCTGCTTGTGGAGCGTAAATAATTAGAGATATAACGAGACATGATTAATAGAGATGTATTAAACAAGTGAAGAGTTCCATTTTTGAAATTAATGGGGAACGAATATAATTTTCGGGAAAAAGGCTAACTTGTATTGTCCGGCAGGGTCAGCATAACATAGCCCTTTTTATACCAATACCTTGCAGGTAGGGGGGAAAAAACATTTGATACGACCCAAAAGTGTAACAGGTAGAAGGAGTCACTTTAGACTCCAGATTTCTTTCAACCAAGTTCGAACCATGTCCGAATGTCTGGCTGTCCGGCTGGTACGCACTATAACTTTCGAATGACGCTAAGTTTCGAAAGAGTTATTATATTCCCAAACCACTTACGGTGTAGCAAATGGGCCACAAAGCCACGCCCCTTCTGGTACCACAATACAAACATATCATACCGCCTACTTTAGAAATCGATTAATATTATTAATACACACAACGTGATCGTGCCCAAATTATGTACTTTGTTAAGTTATAATAGCATAAAGTTTTGAAGAACAAATTGGAAGTCTGGCCACGCCCCTTGTGGTACCTCCCACACAAATGTGCCACTCCGCCTACTTTAAAAATCGAGTAATAATATCAATTCACCCAACTCGATAGCACCCAAATTCTGTATTTAGTAATACAAAATCATGATAACATTTTGGAGAAAAAATATGAAAGACTAGCCACACCTCTTCGAGTAATAATATCAATACACCCAACGCGAAAAACTACTCATGGCTCCAGCCATATGAAAAATAAATTGTTCTTTCATTGCCGGCCCCCTCGATGTTGTTGTCCGCATCTTCGCAGTATAAGTGTAGAGTAGAGTGGCCATAGTGGAAATTTTTTTGAAAAGTTAAATTTTTCGCACTAAAAAATATGAGGTTGGGGATAAAAATAATTATGCACATTTTTTTTTTTTTTTTTTTGATTCCGAGTACCTCCGGGTTGAGCCCAAACTTTTATTACATTACCCATTTAGGCTGAAGTGCAGAATATGGGGCGGGAGCCCGATTAAAAACCAAAAATATGCCATTGTCTTCATCTTGGCCCCCAAACATCGGAATGGTAGGTCAAAGTTGGCGCTCAGGCCCATGGGGCCCGGGGGGTCAAAAAAGGGGCCCCTTTCGGTTCTATGACGACCCCCCAGGTGCGGGTACTCAAATGAAAGATATTTTCGAGACGAATCCAACGATGTTATTTTTAGGTTCCTACGGGTCTCCTGGATCGAGTTAGAGCCATTTCCGGGATATACCAAGAAAAAAAAATTATTTTTAACTAAATTTAAAAAATTTTAAAAAATTTTGTGCGTGCGGCGCTACTAAACCCAACATAGGTGTACCGCCATTTCGCCCAAAAACAACCATGACATATCGCCCAAAACATGTCATTTCGACCAAAAACCTAACTAACCTAAAAATAACATCGTTGGATTCGTCTCGAAAATATCTTTCATTTGAGTACCCGCACCTGGGGGGTCGTCATAGAACCGAAAGGGGCCCCTTTTTTGAACCCCCGGGCCCCATGGGCCTGAGCGCCAACTTTGACCTACCATTCCGATGTTTGGGGGCCAAGATGAAGACAATGGCATATTTTTGGTTTTTAATCGGGCTCCCGCCCCATATTCTGCATTTCAGCCTAAATGGATTATGTAATAAAAGTTTGGGCTCAACCCGGAGGTACTCGGAATCAAAAAAAAAAAAAAAAATTCATAATTATTTTTATCCCCAACCTCATATTTTTCAGTGCGAAAACTTTTGGATTTCACATTTTTAATTTTTTCTATATAACGCTATGGCCAGTCTAGTGTAGAGTCAACCGGTATGACTAGTAAAAGCTTCTCAAACAGTGACGTTCGCATTCGTTGGTAAACATGTAGATGCCGTTAGTTGTGAATCTAAAAATAGAAAACGTTTTAATTCACAACAACGCGAAAAGCTCTCCCATATGTCATTCATGGGGTGGTAAGGGGAAATAATTTTTTTTAAACCCGACGCGATCGTTCCCGAATTAAGTATTCCATTAAGTTATAACAGGATAATGTGTTGAAGAACAAATTGCGAGTCTAGCCACGCCCCTTGTGGTACCTCCTATACAAATGTACAACTCCGCTCACTTTAGAAATCGAGTAATAATATCAATACACCCGCCGCGATCGTGGTCAAATTCTGTATTTAGTAAAGCTAAACTGGATAATGTTTTGGAGAACATATTGAAAGTCTAGCCACACCCCTCCTGGTACCTTCCATACAAATGTACCATTCTGCCCACTTTAAAAAACGAGTCATAACTAATATCAATATACTAGAAAATTGTATGTATTACTGAGGGTGAAGGTATATGTAAGTCGGGATTCCTGACTGAAACTTTCTTACTGGCTTTAAACTGATTTTATAGGAACTGATACACACTATTAACTGCTCCTTAAAATGTTCTATTTGGAAAATATGACAGGTTATATTTTTAAATTTTGGATTAAATGGGCGGAATGGGCGTGATAAAAGACTTTTTTGAGCCAGAGAGATAAAATTTGGTACACAGATAGTACTCGACACTTCAGGTTACAATTTGCAGATGAACTTTTTATTTTCGGTCAGTGGGAGGGATATCCTGATGGTACTCGGCAATTCGTATTTTCAATCAATGGGAGGAGGAGGCATGGAAAAACAGTATTTTAACTCTAGATACATAAAACATCATATATAGATATTATTTGGTACAACAATTATAAATTTTGATGTAAATTGTCTTCAGACAAACTTCAGAACTGGGAGGTGAACGTATCAAAACTCTTTTTTCGTCATATCGAGCGACCCTGAAGTGATTGTCCTTCACCACCAAACTTCGAAACAAGCTGATTGAGGCACTCTTGAAGGATGAATTTCGTGAAGGTCGTCCAATATATTAAAGGCTCGTGTCGATTGGAAAAGGGTATCAAGTAGTTTTCAAAAGTTATTGATAGAGGCTGAATGAATGATAGATAGGCTGAATGATAGATCTATGCATATGAATCCGAAACAAACAGCAATCGACCGTATATGTCTTTCACGACAAGCCAAATCTAACAAAATTTGTTTGCGGAAGAAAACGTCAAAGCAAATTACCGCGTTTATGGTCTTACATAGCTCAGTGGAAGCGGCCTAGACTAGCAAACCGAAAGTGCCGGTTTCGATTCCCGGCCGGGACACTGGCCAAATCAACATCGATACATTTCAAATAATTTCGAGTTCTCTAGCCAAAAAAATTCATCCTAAATGTTTCCCCAACAAAAATCCATATTGCACAAGGACCATGGAAATAGAAAACGATTTATCAACATCGCAAAATAAATCAACAAAACCAGCTGGCGACATCTTTAGAGGAATTTGGCAGTTAAAACTCACAACAATACCTGACAATCCCTAGACACAAACCTAGTTATCTACAAAGGAACGAAACAGAGTAACCAACAATGATCGTATTTTAATCGGATTACATGCCCTTTCGAGTGCCGATAAATTTAAAATCGGTATAAAGAATTATCACCCCAGCTACTTTCTCCAGCTTTTACAATAACAACAACCTCTTTTTTTCACAGTACCTTTAGTAAAATGTAGGACGGTCATCTCTTAGTGGTATACCACTATCTGTTTGCCGACAGTGTCCGAAGAAATAAGAAAAAACAAAAGGAAAAAACGTATCATTTTGCTTCAAGATTATGCGAGCTCTTACACATCAGCTGAAACAATGGACTATTTTGGCACTCAACACGTCGAATTGATGGGTCATCTGCCGGACAGCCCTGATTGGGCACCCAATGACTTCCCTCACATCAAGAAAATACTAAGTGGTCAACATCTTTTCGGCTACCGAAGCAGTTGTTGAGGCGTTCAAATACCATTTTTTGGAGATGTCTCAATCGGAGAGGAGAAAGTGGTTCGAAAATTGGCTTGAGAGCATGCAAAATTGTATTGATCTTCACAGAGTATATTTTGAAAAACAATAAAACCATTTGCAGTGATAATTAATTGTGTTGCAGGACCCTATATATAAATAGCAGCCCTTGTAAAAAAGTATGTAACAGTATAAGCAAATCATCTACTAGTGCTCACAATTTTATTAATCAATCGGATTCAATACTAGAAATAAGTTATTGTTTTTGGTTGTAAATTACAAAAATAAAACCTTTTCAATAATTTAAATACTACAAACTTGACTTCGACGAAAAAACCACGCATTTTACCGTAAAAAGTTTACACATACCTATTAAAAATGTATTTCCGTAATTATTTTATTTGATCAGCAGTACATCATTTCTGACAGCCTTACACTCTTACATATAATAACAGTGGCTTAAGGTCTATATGACTCTCACTCCTTTTACCACATTTGTACCCACTCATCTCCCTCTCTCTCTCGTCATCGCTGTTCCCCCATCCCTCTCAATTTATAGTAAACTCACAGCAATATTATTAAAACATATTGAAATACTTATAATTAATTATTTAACCCATTTGTAAAGAATTGTACAATATGTATATCACACAGACTACTATGTTGCTAGCTTGCAAAAGTGCGTGTGTGTGTGTATGTATAAGAGTTCAAAATGAAACTGGAAATGTTTTCCTTCATTAATCATGTTTATTAATAACGATTTATTTATGTATTTCAGTATTTGAAAACCAACAGCCCATTAGAGAAGGTGGTTGGGTAGTAAGCACATGAACTGTGAGAATTCATCGCTTTTAATTGTTGATTCTATGATATTTGTTTGTTTGAGTAGACGAATGTTTTATGTATGCGTAGATGTGCTGGATGTGGGAGTACTTATGACCTAGTTAGACGTTGCTTTTTGTATGTGAAATATGTCGGCACATCCATTCAATGTTTAAAGTTATGTTTGAATACGTTATGTAAACCAATTAAGGGTTTCTTAAAATTTAATTAGTTGCAGTTGGTTTAGTTGAAATGCAGAGTAATTTTGTAAATTAAAGATCCTTTGAAGAATTGTTAAAAATATAGGTTGAGGTATTGCGTATACTAGAGTACTGGTTATTACTTGTTGGCAGTTACCTGTTATAAATGTGAAGACTTGTGAATCATTAACTCAGAGTTAAGCAATATTCACTAGGATTTTGGAAAAAGAACATAACGTGAGGGAATCTATCAGTTGCCATGGAAATATCTGTACTAATGGCCAGGAAGCCGACCATGGGTTTGATCCCTGTCATAGTCATCTACAATTCCTTGATCAGAGTGTCAATCGACATATCTTGTTAAAGACTCCCAAACAGCTGACGCTAGGATTCGTCGTTAAACTGTTGGTCCTGTTGTGTAAGTCTAAAAATAGAAGATTCATGACTTTTTAAGTCGTTGAACCATGTCCGTCTGTCCCGCTGCTACGATATTGCAAATGGGCTACATGGCCACGTCCCTTCTCCCATACAAATATATCGTCCCCTTAGTATTAAAATAGCCTATAAATTTTTTAATGTTTTGAGAAAATCGAGTTTAAAGTTTTCGTCAAATCGGATGTCTATGAAATTTTCGAAGAAGAAATTATACACTATTTTTTCCAACGACCTTTTGACGCACTTTGTGGAAGTAGATTTTGAAATTTTGACCAGGCAATGGTGGAGATTCAAAATATGCAGTAAGAAATAATAGCCTATGAGCACATAGGCTATTGTTATACTAAGAGGACGATATATTTCCGCCCACTTTAGAAATCGAGTAGTAATAACAATACACCCGGTCGTGCCAAATTCTGTATTTAGTAAAGCGAAATCAGGATAAAGTTTTGGAGAGAAAAATCTGGTAGTCTAGCCACGCCTCTTCTGATACCTCCCATACAAATGTACCACTCCGCCCACTTTAGAAATCGAGTAATAATATCAATACATCCAACGCTATCGTAACCAACTTCTATATTTAGCAAATCTATAGCAGGATAAAGTTTTGGAGAAAAAAACAGGACCATCTGGAACCTGTCATACCTGTATGGCACCGCCCACTTTAGAAATCGAGCAATAATATCAATATCCTAAAAATTTTATATTTTACTGCCTGTCAGGTTTTTACTAAAGTTCGATTAAGTAATTGTATTTTTGTTTCGCAAATATGTAATAGTTACATATTTAAATGTGTTGGCTGCGCCTCGTCCCATTTTGCTAACATGGTTCCAAATAGCCTTGATATATCTGTACTAAACAGTAAAATTTTCAGGACTATAAAACTTTTATTACAGCTGTTATAAGGGCCACTTTTAAATGAGGCGTGGCACAGCCCACTTTCACCCTTGCTGTCATTCATAATGTATTAACAACACACACCAGATATTATCTTTATAACTTCTTATAGTTCATAAGATACAGGCGTTTAAAGTTTTAAGCTTTATACCACGCCCACTGATCCGATTTTGCCCATTTTTTGTTATATCACCATCTTTGCTGCCAAATGCATCCACACAAATTTTCAATATGATTGGAGAAACAGTCCTCCAGATATTGAGGTTTCAAAAATAGGGTCCAAAAGTTGGGGCCACGCCCATTTGATATATAAAATACCAACGTACCCTATTTTCATTACCGACCACACAGCTACATTTTTAAAAAGATAAGTTAAGCCGTTTTAGTGTCTATAAGTTACTAAAAAATGCACACAAACAAATACACACTCATTTCCATATATATAGATTTGACCTTGACCTCTTTGGGGCACAGCTTAAAGTGGTCCGATTTGTCTCAAATTTTGAACATAGCTATTTTATAATAACTGACGCTACCTTACCGAACATCCAAAGTTGAATTTTCCCTGCCACCCTAATGGACTTAAAAAAAAACTTAATTTCCCTTAACATCCATAGTTGTGAACACTCTTTCAATTTTATATTCACAACTAACGGCAACTGCGTAATTATTGACGAGTGCAAACGTCACTGTTTGAGGAAATTTAACTAGACATGCCGATTGACTTGACACTTTACTACGAAGTTGCTGTCGACAAGATCGAGGGGGCCGGCAATGGAAGAAAAATGTAGATGACTGGAGCCGAGAATCGAACCACTGATCTCACGCATGGTAGTAACGTGTTCTAACCATTATGCCAAGGCCGGTCCCACCCTAACGCTTATGGACATATCTCTCTTTTCTTAGTAGTACAGTAAGTTTCGTCTTACCATAATTTATGAAATTTTCCAATTTTATATTTTTGTACAATGAGATCACTTACTTTTTCTAGGCTTTATGTACTTTAGTATCAAACTATGCTAAATGGTAAAACACATGCCTAATGTCTGATACTATCAAAAGTTTTCTATTCCGCAAAACATCAGTTAAATTGAACATAACGTCATACAATGCCACAAATTCATACAACCCACTCATTTAGCATTTTAAATTATAACAAGTTGTATCAGAATTTAAAACCCCCGTTAGCTAAAACAAAACTTTTCAAACTGTGTGTGCGTTGGTGCCAGCAACAGCAATAACTGAACTAACATTTTACTTGACCGAGAGAGAAAATTAATAAATAACAATCTGTTGAACTACATCAACTACAACTGCATCTAGGCACCATCATCATCATCATCACCCCACAAGGGTGATTTGTCTGCTGCCTCCGGCCCAAAAGAATGTTTGGTAGCAAAATATTGGTAATTACCATATCGCCTGCAGTAACTACTCATATTTTGCCGTTCATTGCTATGTGTTTGCTGTGCGTCAACTGTCACCACTAGACCAATAGCGACAAGTAGTAATATTTGTGTAATTATACAACTTTACCACACTAATGCTCCAAATGTGCAAGAGCAAATGAAAGGAAAATCGCAGCTACAAACGACTATAGAAAAATTAACTTTAACATGTTTGTTGATGAGTTGTAAAGTAAAACAACGAGAAAAAACAACATACAAAGTTATGTTTAAGTAGCGTTGCTAATGAACGTAAATCAAATGTGGCATTCATTACTTTTAAGGTTGATAAATAATTTGGTTATGCATACAAATTAGTGTATTTAGCTAAAGGTTATAGGATTGTGACACAATTTGGTAGAATTTCTAAGCATTTACGATTTTGATATAATTTATCGTTTTCTACGAATCTGCCTTCGTATGAAAAGAACACAAAGGCGAAAAAGTTAAAGTAACATAAGAAGGGTTAGTAGTAAATTGGGCACATTAATCATATTTTCGCACTTTAATAGTATTTGAATTTGTGGGCATATACATTCAAGATAAATTAGCTGTGTCAGGATTTGAAATACGTGTAAGTATTATTGTAATTATATGGTAGCGTATAGAAAAAAATGTTTTTCAACTAGTTTGGCACCTGCTGGTGAAGAAAATCATCATGCGATGAACAATAGCGAAAGAATTTAGTTGTAACTACTATAGGCATGTTTATAACAAATTGAAAAATTGCGGTTATAGGGCAAACTTTCCTATATTAGTAGAAATGTAAACAAAATTCCCAGTAGTGCAGGCTGAAAAAGAGGTGACCTGATTGTAATATATATAGGCTAACCTGTGATTACTTAAGAAATGAAAACAAACTACAAGACATTACACAAATTTCTTTGCACTTAAAAAATTTATTCGTAGGTCTTTATATTAAGTACTTTGATACACAATTATTACACATTACAACATTTTTCAGCTCATTGGTTTGGGACTCAAGTCTGCAGACTGCACGTGAAAGTAGCCCAGTACAAGAATACAACACATGATTTTGGAACTCAATTCTGAGAACTGCGCGTGAATGTAGCCCCTAAAAGAATAAGTTCTGCATCATTCGTTTTGTCAAGTTATATGCCATAATAATTTAATATCGCGCAGTTCGCAGACCTGAGTCCCAAATCATGTGTTGTACTGTGTTATTTATGGTGCGATGTTGGGATTTCTTTCCTTTTGAAGTATAGCAGCAAACTGGGCCACCTCCCTTATAGATAAGAATCTTTTAAAGATAGCATTTGGCGTCAAATCGAATTTGTAGGAATCATGTTTTATCCGGGACGTCAGTACATTTCCTATATGGTTAAGCTTCCATTAGGACAGTTAATCTATCTTTTCCGGTTTTATGTTCCTTTTTTCACAATTTTGTGATCAAAATTGCGACATATGTAATCAAAGTTTTCCACTATAACGTATTAATAAAGAATAGTGTAGGAATAATTTTTCAATGATAGAATAATTTTCCACCTATAATATTTTTTCCGCAAATGGTTCATTTTATTATATTTATAAAATATTTGTTTTTAATTTTCACCATAATTTGTTTATGCTTATATCAATATTTTGCATAGATTTTAAGGCTACTATTCAACACCTCCATACCGATTGTGTGAATTTAACAATGACATTGGATTTGTTTGCAGTTGTGCTCTGTTCTCGCCTTCTTCATCTTTGACCTGATTGTGGTGTATAATAATAGTTTTCATTTTGTTCAGAGAGTTTTTTCTTTCGTTTTTTTTTTTTGTTTTCAATAACAAAATAAAATGCATAACCCTGCATACAATATTAAATAAAATTGTATGTATGCGGTACAGTTTTTATTGCATTTTTTATAAAGAACAAAACAACAGAAAAAAAAAACAACAAGAGATACAAATCTCCATGCGGTTGTCCTATATTTTTGACATTGTGGTTTTTCAGCCAAAACATTTTTGTTAAACTTTTAGCCAAACATTTGTGCACGTTTGCCTGTACATAAAAGAATTTAATATTTAATTTTTGTTTGCCACTGCAATTGCCATCTAACATATATTTTCTGTGAGTTATAAATAAATCGAAATATTTATTTTTATACGTTTGTACCATTGAACTTTTTGCCGCTTAGCTTTTGGGCATTAAAAAACAAATTGTGGGCGTCAATAGTACATATCTATAATATTTTAATTTTTAAAGCATTAACATGTTGAAATGCAATTTGTCATCAAGCGTGGATTTAGTTTTTTTGTTTGTTTTCTTTTTGCGCAAAACTGCTAAATCATAATCATTTATAATTTATAATAATAATTGTAAGTAATATTCGAATGATGTATATAACGGAATGAAATTGCCATTTTTTGCTAGTATTGTCATAAATAAAGCATGTGTGACAGCATTGATTGCAGTACATTAGAAATGAACGACACAGCAGTATGTAACAGTTTTTTTAAGAATTTGTTAAATAGCCGATATTTATGGGGGAGTCCATGTTATATTTAACAGTATGAAAGTTTTCCTTTTTAATTTCTTTCACTTTTTTTGATATTTTGTAGTAAGCACCAAGTTACCGTTCATTGCAAGTTTTGATTTTTTTACTCTATAAAAAGATCAAAAAACGAACTTTAGTTGGTCACAACTTCCGCGATAAAGGTCTTACTTGGAACTTCCTTTCTTAAAAATGTTTGCTCTTTTATGCACTTTACAAACATTACTGTATAAACTAGTGAGGTAATTAACTTCGGCTATGCTAAAGCTCAGATACCCTTCACCATTTGTAAAATTAACGATAATATTGGTTATTTGCACTACAACTATACTTTATTAATCATTGTACCGCAAAAAAGGGAGCTTGTATGAGAGGTCGACGTTAGCCTTCTACATCCGTAGTTTAGGAGTAGTTTATGTCCGTAGTATTTTGCTCATCTTATAACTTAACCTTCGCTTAGAGAATAAATGCTTGTATAATTAATTTCGTCTCGATACCTCTTGCATTAAGTTCGTAATCGCAGCGACAGACAGACGGACATTCCCAAAAAGGGAAAGTTTGTATGAGAGGTGGGAGTAGATTTTGTCCCATATTATTCAATTCAAAACATAATCTCCATTTAGGGGATAGAATCCGGTATACCGAATTTCAGATCGATTGCTCATATCTTATGGCTTTAATGGGGGCGATGAGAGGTGGGAGTAGTTTTTGTTCAATCTTGCTCATCTTAAAACTTAACCTTCGCTTGTAGGATAGAAGCTAGTATATCAAATTGCAACTCGATAGCTCTTAAACTACGACGGTGATCACAGGGACCTAAAAAAACGTAATTTCCCTTTACACCCCATGAATGATGTATGGGATAGCTTCTCGCGTTGTTGTGAATTAACAAGCTTTCTATTTTAGATTTACAACAAACGGCACCTACTTGTATATCGACAAACTGTTTGAGAAGCCGATTGACTCGACAGTAGACTGCGATATTGCTATCGATAACATCGAGGGACCGGCAATGAAAGAAAAATGTAAATGACTGGAGCCAAGAATCGAACCACGGATCTACCGCATGGTAGTCGCGTGTGCTAACTACTATTCCAAAGCCGCAGGGACAGACCTCACAACAGAGGAAGGTGGGAGTAGCTTTAGACCGATTTTGCTCATCTTACAAAATCAAACTCCGTTTAGATAATAGAATTTTGCATACAAAATTTTAGAATAATATCTCTTAAACTCTAAAAAGGGTCAGTTTGTATGGTAGTACTTTATGACCTCGTTTTAGAACTTAACCTCCGCTTTGAGAATTTAAGCTTTCATTCCAAATTTTAGCTGGACATCTCTTAAACTGCGGCTGTAATAGCAGGGACAGACAGATAGACGGACTTCTTGAAATCAAATCAGAATTGGACGCTGATCATTTACATATGTCAATTGTCATATTTACCACGCCTCCTTATAGGCGTAACAAATGGAAAACTACAATTAATATACCCTTCTCTCCGTTCGTGCGCTTGGTGAAGTGTATAAAATGTGTAATGTTTTTGTTTGAAATTTTTTAGTATCAAATTTTAACATCCATTGGGGATACATCGGATCTACGAGGTGGTAATGTCACATCTTTTCCATATAAGTTTTTTACCAAAAATTTCGCGAACTGCACCTAAAAAGTTGTTGGAGGAGTGGCATGTTACCCCATCTTGCTGAAACCACGATCGTTGATCAAAACCTTTGTAATTCTGTAGCTTTGCAGCAAGGCAATACACCACTCTGTATTCACTGCAACATCAAGTCCACTTTGAACTTCATAAAAGTATTGACCATCAATATCTCTTGCTGACAAAGTTGTACAGTAACCTTAGGTGAATGCGGTGGGTTTTGATATTTTATTTTAAAGGATTAGTGTTCTTTTAATATTTGCAATATTGACTAATTATAAGATCCATGGCATTACACTCAGAACAGGCATCTAACTGGGATGAATGCAGTCATACGTTCCTTAAAGTGGCAGTAGAAACTCTATTTTACAGAAGAACAGAACGCAAGGATTGGATTTCTGATTAAAGCTGGGAGTTAATGTGCAAAATAAAAAACATCAAAGCAGCGATCAACAATGCCAAAACTAAAGCTATAAAGGCCGAACTATAACTATAATTACCGAAGATAGATTATACCACAAGTGCGAGAAATCTGCTGCCTCTCATAAGCAGATATTGGGAAACAGAACAATAACAAAGCTTCCAAAGATGGAGACTTCTCTGAATGCAAAAATTGGAGGGGAATCACTCTTTCAAATACAAGCAATAAACTCATTGCGTGCATATTACACAACCGCCAGGAAGAAGCCCTGTCCACAGACCTAAGAACAGAACAAGCACTAGTCCGTCCCCAACCATGTATTGACCATGTCAACACGTTACCTATAATTGTGGAACAATCGGTGCATCGACTTTTTAGATAACATATGCCACGGAGCAATATGGGCTACCTTGAACTGAAAAGGTATTCCCCGCAAGCTTATAGCATTAACTAAAGAACTGTACACAGAGGCAACTTGTCTGATCAGACACGAAAACCACGACGAGCCCATTCACATCAATGCAGGCGTCCATCAAGGCTGCGTCCTCTCACCAATGCTCTTTAATATGACACTGAAAGAAGTAATGAAAAAGGTCACGAAGGTGAAGGGTGGCATTTTTTGGGGTCTGCACGGTAGCTTAGAGGACTTGGAAAGACATCAGCCTAATGACCCACAAAAACACCCACATGAAGAGCAAGTTAGACGATGTCCGAAAACATTCTGCCAAATTTGGTTTGAGAATAAATAATGCTAAGACAAAAATAATGTGTAGTTCAAGATCAACGGACAAGCCATTGCAAACGTCCAACAGATTTGCTATTTGGGCAACATAATATCTGTCACTGGTGGTTCCACGGAAGACATACAGTAAAGAATAAGATAATCGGTTATTCTCTATGGATGCAAATCGTGGAACGCCGCAACAAGAGAAGTCCAAACAGTGCAGGCAGTCATAAACGGAAGCTTAAGGTGGATTTTACGCATATTCTGACCAGCAACCATTTATAACTCTAGTCTATGACATATCACACAACAAGAACCAATACAACGCGAGATAAAGCGCAGAAAGTGGAAGTGGTTAGGCCACACTCTGAGAAAACCAGGGTATGACTTCGCCAAATCCGTAATAGACTGGAACCCACAAGGAAGCCGAAGGAGAGGCCGTCCGACAAAATACATGGCGAAGACTTGCAGAATGAGAGGCGCTCGAATCAGGACATAGTTGGAGTGAAATAAAAGCACTAGTCATTCATTATTGAATTGAGAATTATGTTGGAATGAGCGACTGTATGTACTGGAGTGAAACAAAAGCACTAGTCATTCATTATTGGAGTAGTCTCCCCGATCTATTTCCCAAGCAACTGAATCGGTGAAAATTATGTTCTATGCCGTATGTTGGAATGAGCGACTGTATGGGCAGTATAACTCTAGTAAACTTTAACTGATCCTTATGAAAGTTAACAAATATTAATATAGAAAAGCTTCTCTCGTTCCTCTAATTTAAATTTGTTCAGTTAATTTATCTTTTAATAGTAGACAAATCCTGGGAAACCCTCCTGGTACCTACCATACAAATGTACGTACACTGAATTCAGTCATATTTTAAGCAAGATGTACGCTTATTAAATTAACTTTATGGACTATATCGAACGGACCCTTTTTGTAACTCCCATACCAATTTTGCGGAGAATATTTCTATCGTAGATTCTAACCAAAAGTTTTATTTTAAGCTCTTTTTTAAAATTGGGCCTAAAATGTCCCATATGGGTGAGAGGTAGACTCTAAAAATTTTTCGAGGAAATATTCCTCTGAAAATTTTAATATACGTTTTCAAAGACATGATTTTTTAAACATGAATTTTCATTTTCTTTTATTAAAATTTTTTCCAGAACAATCAAACTTCAAGCCTCTGTAAAAAACTTGTAACGTAGTCGAGCAAATCGGACGTTAAGGTTCTGTTACTGAGGTGAAATGTTATCGCCTAATATTGGTTTGGTTGACCACCGATAAAATTGCTCAAAAATAGAACAATAATGCATTTTTCCGGAGAACATTTCTATCGAAGATTCTAATCCTTGACCTCCCTCCAAATTTGACTTTTATCCCGATTTTCCAAATTGGGCCTAAAATGTCTTTACGAGTGGAAGCTAGGGGGTTAAAGTGTTCTGAGGAAATATTCCCCTGAACATCTTAATATAGGTCTCCGAAGACATGAACTATCTCAAATGCATTTTTACACATGATTTTCAACATTCTTTGATTCGACTTTTGACCGAAAATATAAAATTTCAAACCACTGTAAAAAAATTCTGTTGTAGTGGAGAAAAATTAAGTTTGAGATTTTGTTACCAAAGTCAAATGCTATCGTTTGATATTGGTTTCGTTCAACCCGAGACAATGACCCTCAAATTGTGGCATAGTGTAATTTATATGTATAAAACTTAATTTCCCTTTACACCACATGAATAAGGTATGGGTAAGCTATCCCATACCTCATTCATCGCGTTGTTGTGAATTAACACGCTTTCTATTTTTAGATTCACAACTAACGGCACCTACTTGTTTATAGACGAATTCGAACGTCACTGTTTGAGAAGCTTTTACTAGACATGCCGATTGACTCGACACTTATACTGCGAAGTTGCTGACGACAACATCGAGTGGGCCGGCAACGAAAGAAATATTTATTATTTTATTTTTTAGATGACTGGAGTCAGGTGTTGAACCTGGGATCTCCCGCATGGTAGTCGTGTATTCTAACCATCATGCCACGGTCGATCCCAATTAATATGTATAAGGTCAGAAAATTATCCTGATTTACTGTGATAGGCTGAAATGTATATATCTTAACTGGTTAATTAACCGCTTACGGCGGTGGGTGCCGGTTCGAATCCCAGCTGGGTCACTTGATTTTTTTCACTTTATTTTAATTACCCAAACACAATTCAGAAAAATTATTTCGATTATGTTAATAAAATTCCCCATCAATCGTATTCCCAATACACTCACTCATTGGGGAACAAATTTAGAAAGAGTTTATTTCCCCATGTTTGGGGTTTATATAACCATTTTTTCCCCCTAAAATGTGTAATATGTAAAAATTGATTGGTGTGAGGTTCTGACATATACCGTTGCTTCTGGTCAATTATAACCCCTCCATTTTGATTCTCAACTAAATTTAAATCAACTAATTATATTAGTGGTGTCTTGTAACTTTCATTATCATTTAACAATTTGATTCATTAATGCAAATATTAATAATCACTAATGAATACAGATGGCCCGAAGGAACTGTGGTTTTCGTATCGACAAAAATGTATTTCAGTAGAGTTCGGGGAACTCATACCCCGTAACATGGTTTCCCATACCCTGTAGTATAATTAAAAACGAGAAAATTATAATAAATTTAAGTTGGAATATTTATACCTGGTATGTGTATACTTTGTTATTGCATCCCAAACTACCACCCACGTGTGTGGAATTGAGAAATAAATAAATGCCGCATTAACTGTCAGTCATTTTAGCACTGCTACAAATTAAGAGCGTTAACATTAATTGAATAAAACATTGCGTAAACGTAGCAACAGCTGCAAATCGTTACTGTTGTTGTCAAGCTAGTAAAAAAACAACAACTACAATATGTTTTTTATTTGATTTTAACAAATTTCTGTTTGATTTTAGTATAAAGCCAATAAAGTAATTGTGTTATCACTAAACATTTAATGAGATATATCTGATAGCAAAATTACCTTCATCAGTAGGTGATTAAATTCATACGTTTAATTTTCTTATGATTACCGCTATTAATTTCTCTATCGAAAAAAAATCTTTTATGGTCTATTAATATTTAAGCGATTTTCTGTATTCAAGGACATGTATTTATGTCTAAGTACATTATATTCCATTTCATGTAAAGTATATATAAAGAAAACCGCCCACCATTGTAATTAATATTCAAAAGGTATTTTTAAACCTATACAACAAAAATGTCTGTACTGATTTTAACCACCTGCTTATAAATAGATACTTAACGCATATACATACACTACGCATATGCGTAGCTATAAATGTGTACATTCGTGGTATTTACAGCTGTTGTTTGAATGGGTGTGTGAGTTTTAAGAGGTGATGGAGAGAACATTTTTAAGGATATGTAATATAATTTTTTGTTGTTGTTATATAAGTCATAACAACAATAAACAAGCATTTAAGTTGGCATCATTTGTTTTAGCCATTTAGGGTCACCGTTCTTATCTTAAAAGTATCTTTACACTATTGGCTATATTACTTCCACTTAGAAACTGCTTAAAATCAAATATATTTCATATTGCTTTAATATGAATAATCACAATCATTATCTTCACATCTTCACATTTGTAATGTCCCATTGGCCAAGCACTCTATTTGTTTTTATTAAGCAGAAAATTTAATGTTAATTTAGCATACTACGTACGAACATGGTAAACATCCACGCTTGAGCTCACCAAGACACTGGAGCCCCGAATTTAATATGATTTTAATTAAATTTTAATTATTAAGTGAAATGTTTTCTGCAATTAATTAAAATCATCAATACAACAACAACAACAACAACAAAACAGAGATGCGTTTGCAATTACTTTTATTGTTTTAAATATTTTATATGACATCAAATGATTACACTTTACTGAAGGGAAATATTCCTGTTTACTCGCCCCATCAAAAATACAATATTAATTATTTGTGCATATTAATGACAAAATCGTACTTCATCAATAATGTCAAGTTTGAGCAACTAAGAGGGTGGCAGTATTTATTTCTATAGCTGTATATCGTATCGTTTAATATCGAGTATCGTTTAATACATGATAGATTCTCATGCTTCCACTTTGACGACAAAGAGATTCTTGATATAATTAAAACACGAGATAATGCTAAAATTACTATTCATTGGATTTTTTAATTTGGTGGCGGGGGGGGGGGAGAAACGACATGGGTAAATATCTTATATACTTTAATGTAATTATTGGATATAAATAATAGACAAACCACATTAAGCTATGACTGGCAAATCAAAGAAGAAGCTTTAGCAAAATGTTCAATATTTTGTTGTCGTGGGGTGAACGTAATATTATTATTTATTAGGATCAATATGATGACCTGCACATTTGTACTATTCTATTACTTAATGGTTGTTTGTAGTATGTGTAGGAAGACCCTTAAATGACTGTTATCAATATTTGGCGTAATGGTACTTTGAAAGATAGTGACTGCAAAATATTCTTAATACTGATAAAGCGTACACATTTTTATGACGAATTCAAAATTACTTGTAAGAAGATTAAAATAGATATATAATATTCATAAAGGTTGCCGTGGAAGTGACCATCATACAAAAGGAAATATAATGTATGTAGTTATATGTAACATGAACGGTAGGGAGGCAGCGAACATTTACCTTGGGATCGCGTTAATGCCCGAGTGGAATATTGTGCCAGTTGTTATAAAATGGCTATGATCAAGATTTGAGCAAAATCTGACAACTTTTAACAGTGCCCCAATGAGGTCATAAGTCAAATCTGTATATATGAAAATGTGTTTGTGTTTGTTAATTCGAGAATTTTTTATTACCGTATAGACTCGAAAATGGCTTGACCGATCTTTTTGAAATTTTCACAGAATGAAGCTTTGTGGTCGGTGATGAAAATATGGTATTTTGATATTTGATATACCAATGGCCCCGCCAATTGAACCCTTTATTTGAAACCGCAATATCTGGAGGAGTGTTTCTCCAATCGCCTTGAAAATTTATGCATTTGGTGGATGCATTTCAATCACAAACTAGTAAGGCTATGCCGAAGCTCAGATACCCTTCACCATTTGTAAAAATGGTGATAAAACTGGTTATTTGCACGACAACTATATTTTATTAAACTTTGTACCACAAAAAAGGGAAGTTGTTGAGAAGTGGACGTTACTTTTAGCTCCACACATCCATTTTTTGTCAATAATTTGTATCGATTTTATCCGATTTACCGATAAGTTTATGAGTTGGTGAGTTGGAGGATATTTTTATGAATTTTGTAACTCCCCAAAAATGGGAATTTGTTTGGGATGTGGGAGTAGTTTAAATCCGATGTTGCTTATCTTAGAACTTAACCTCTGCTTCTGGACATACCAAATTTCATCCCGAAAGCTCAAACAGGGGCATACAGATGGACACCCCAAAAAGGGGGAGTTTATATGGAAGGTGGGAGATGTATTCGTCCGATATTGCTCATATTACAACGTAAGCCCCTATTATAGGATTAAAGCTTGCATATCAAATTTCAGCTCGATATTTCCTAACCTACGGCTGAAATCGTGGGGGCAATTAGGCGGACACCCCAAAAAAGGTAGAGTTTGAATGGGAGGTGGGAGTAGTTTTTGACCGATATTGCTTATCTTAGAAAGTAGCCTCCTCTTAGAGATTGAATCTTGCGTACAAAATATCAGCTATATACCTCTTAAAATACCGCTGCAATCGCAGGGACAGACCCCAAAAAGGGAGAGTTTGTATGGAAGGTGAGAGTAGTTTTTGACCGATCGGTCTCATCTTAGAACTAAACATCCATTTAGGGCAGAAAAGCTTGCATACAATATTTCAGCTTGATTGCTCTTAAATTACTGCTGTAATCGCGGGGACTGACATACGGACACCCCCAAAAAGAGGGATTTTCTATGGGAGGTGGGAGTAGTTTATGACCGATAGGTCTCATCTTACTACTCAACCTCCGCTTAGTGTAGGAAAGCTCACATACAAAATTTCAGCTTGATTGCCCTTAAACTACAGCTGTAATCGCAGGGACAGACCCGAAAAAGGGGAGTTTGTATGGGAGGTGGGAGAAGTTTTTGACCGATCGGGCTCAATTTAGAACTTAACTTCCGCTTTGAGGATAGAAGCTTGCATTCCAAATTTCAGCTCGATATCTCTTAAGCTACGGCTGTAATCGCGGGGACAGACGGACGGACTTATAAACTAACAGGGAAATTGAAAAATCCCCGGGCTACCATAGTAAAACACATATTTCTTGCCAAAATTTGTTTTTTATATACAACATAATTCCTTTCTATGGTAGTACACTGATTATAGCGACCCTCCAACTTTTCGATACTATTTTTGTAGTACGATTTGTCGTTTGCTTCTAAGTAGGCCTCAGTTTCGACGATCACCTCTTCATTCGACGAAAACTTCTTCCCAGCGAGCATTCATTTGAGATCTTAGAAAAGGAAATAGTCGCTGGGTTCCAGATCTGGAGAATACGGTGGAGCGGGAGCAATTCGAAGCCTAATTTATGGATTCTTGCCATCGTTTTGACTTGAGACACGGTGCATTGTCTTGAGTAAGCAGCACTTTCTTTTTCATCAAATGCGATCGTTTTTTGGCGATTTCGTCCTTCAAACGGTCCAATAACGCTATGTAATAGTCGCTGTGGATGGTCCTTCCTTTTTTAAGGTAGTCAATAAAAATTATTCCATGCGCATCCCAAAATACAGACGCCATAACCTTGCCAGCCGACTGTTGCGTTTTTCCATGCTTTGGAGTTTATCTTGTGCAGTCCACTCGCATGGCTGTGAAATGATGTGGCCATGATTCAAGCATTGTCACATATCGATGCAAAAACTATGGTTTATTACGCTTGATCATATCCAAACACTGTTCCAAATCATCAACTCGTCGTTGTTTTTGGCTAAAAGTAAGCTCGCGCGGCACCCACTTTGCACAGAGCTTTCTCATACTCAAATATTCGTGAATGATACGATGTACACGTTCAGTTGATATCTATAAAGTGCCTACTATTTCATTCAATTTCAAGTTACGGTCATTCAAAGTCATTTTGTGGATTTTTTTTAATGTTTTCGTCGGTAACAACCTCTTTTGGGCGTCCACTGCGTTCACCGTCTTTGGTGATCATTTCAACACGTCTAAACTTAGCAAACCAATCCTTGATGGTTGATTTTCCTGGGGCATTGTACGTCAACTAGTCATTAAGCCAAGTTTTTGCCTCAACTGTATGTTTTGCCTTCAAAAACGCGAAATTCTTTTTTATTCATTTTTTCACAAACTCAAAAGTTGCTTCACTCAAAATGCTATAATTTACAAGTCAACAAAGTACAACACATGATTTTGGGACTCAATTTTGAGAACTGCATGTGAAATTAACCCCAAAAAGAAGATGTTCTGCATCATTCGTTTTGTCAAGTTACATGCCATAATAATTAAATATCGATTTGAAGTTAGTAAGTATCGTATAGGGGAATTTATCACGTTTTAGGCTCTTTTGTTTGAAATAACATATATGCTATATGGTGGAGTATTATTATCATAAGCAATATTCCACGTAAATCATACGCTACGGAGTACAAGAGTTTTATTGCAACTGCTACAAAATAAACTCAGTTCAAAATCATTTGATGAATGGAAAAGTGAAACTGTTGCTTATGTAGGGAAACTTAATATGAAAAGATTTAAGGAATTGTAATTCTTAATTTTTTTAAATATGTTTCAGCTATATTGGACTAGTGGTTCTCGAGTTTTGCCAAACAAAAGATCCTAAAATGTGACAAATTTCCCTATACGATACTTACTAACTTCAAATCGATATTAAATTATTATGGCATGTAACTTGACAAAACGATTGATGCAAAATATCTTTTTTTTGGGGCTACTTTCACGTGGAGTTCTCAAAATTGAGTCCCAAAACAATAAGCTGAAAAATGTTGTACTGTGTAATGATCCGACAGGTGTCAAATTTATACACGCGTCTTTTGACAAAGTTTATAAATAACCCCAACATCGACGAAACGATTTCTTCCCAGAACGCAATCCAATGATTTAACAAACACATTTAACAATCAATTTTTGGTAAATCAAGAATCTAACATTAAAATTTAAAATTTTGCTCAGACATAGCACTATAAGACGACGCTCATATTATTAACATTACAATTAACATTTAAACAAAACTAAAAGTTTAACTAGGCGTTTAAATTACCAATTATAAAACGGCTGTGATCATTCCAGCACATTACTCTATATAAGGGCTACTAACCGCCAGCCACTGATAAATCCTTAAGAGCCATATATTCATAGCAACTTATGTGACCATATGACCAAAAACTCCAATAAAGTATTTGCCAATGAATCAGTACGAACTTATACCATGTGATAAGAAACAAGCACAACAGTTGTCTCCCTACCCTTCCCTTCACCAATTCGACATCCTTTAATGCCCGCGTTCTATAGGCACTCTCTCTCACAGAGGCACTGCAAGTGTGACAGCGCATTACTTGTCATACGATATTCAAATGTCACTGCAGTTCAGTGTATGTGTTTACAAAATGTTATCATTGTTATGATAGATACAAATGTGCTGCACATGCCACCAACTTCAGATATACTACATTTTATATTTGCTATAGACGTATGGGGGTGTTTGTTTGTGTGCATGATTGCTACAGTACCGTAGTACCGTTGTGTATTCCAAAGAGGAAATGCGATTTTTTTCCATTAAATTGCAGCTTAAATGTAAATATTTGCAAGGAAGCATAATTTTAAATAGTACACAAGTCCTCATGCGAACGTTGATTGCTGCTGTTGCGAGGGTATATGGTGTGATCAGATTTTGGAGTTTTTAAGCGAACGCACACATACACATAAAAAAAAATATGGAACTACTCATTCATATGCAGTGGCGCAATTTATTGCCACACTAGTTAAAAATTGCACATGAACATTTCTTTATATTTGTTATCGTTAACTGGAATTTTTGACTTTATGCTATCGGTGGCGGCGTTGGTTGATATTCAGCTACCAAAATGTTGAATGCAGAGGTGTAATGGTGTGCACATACGTATACTGTTCATATATGTTTCAAACAAGCTGCTTGTTTATATCATAAATGTGAGTCGACACATATATTAGGGTGGCAGGGAAGATTGCATCTAAGAAACGTAAACAATTTATGGAACATCGAAGAACTTTTTGTTGTGGTAGTTATAGGTCAAAGATTGCTTGTTATTAATAATTAAGGCTATCCTGTAAATAAATTATATTTTACAATGAATTTTCAACACAATTTTAGTACAAAAATTTTATTTATATTTGTCCAGGCATTTGATAGACACCCTAAATGCAAACATTAAGCCGTAAAAAACATGCACAGTATCTCACAAAGCTATTAATTGGTAAACGTACCTAAGAAATATGTTTATTTTTATTTTGAATAACTTATTTTAAATTTTATATAATTTATTTATTTTACCTTTTATATAATCTTGAACCGAACGTTGAAAACAAATTCACATTCTATTACATCAATAATACAAAATACAAAATACTGAACATTTTATTTAAGTAAGTAAATGTTTCATTTGAGCAATGCAATTGTCTGTTATTCGCCTGAATGTTATTTAAGAAACAATGTCACCAGAACCGTAGTCACCCATTTGATGCTGCCTCTTGTTCCCTTTGATACTAGCTTAGGCAAAACCATTTCATCATCGGGAACTTGGGGGTTTAATATCTAAGACACTCGATTCGATGGATAAAAATATTCACCTAATGTTTCATCTCTGTTTTGAAGTTTAGACATAGCAATATTTATAATGTAACTAGTGGGCCCGGCAATGCTTCGCTATTGCATATTAAGTTATAAAATATTTGACAGAATTTTCTTACTGTCATAAGTGCTATATTTGTAGGTCTACAAAGTACTTTGTAAACGCTTCTTAAGCTCGACAATAATATGTTGAGTTTAGTAACTTATGTAACTTATTTAAAATAACACCGTAACATGGAAATTAACCAAGAAGTTTAATTGTTTTAAATGCTAAATATTTTAGGCTCTATGTATATAGTAAAAAGTTCATCAGCAAATTTATATCTATAGTGCCGCAATATATGTTAGATCTAGTTTTTTCGGTATGTAGGTCGAAAAACCACTTCTTTTGCTAATCGAAAATAGACATTCCACTGAAGATCAAAATTAAAAATTACGTCTTCAAATTGTTATCTGTAGTAGCGAGAACCGTCTGTGTCCGAACTCTCTGGACATAAAAACACTTTTGGTATACCTTCCCATTGGTCGCAAATGAATATTTTGTTATATGAGCGTCGAGTACTATTTGTGTAGCAAACTTTAAGTCTTTGGCTATAAAAATCATTTTTGCGATGTCTGCTCCTTCCACTGATCAAAAATACAAATTGTGAATATTCTTGTCTCTATTGCCGAGTGATATCTTTGTATCATATACTCGTATTATCATTTCTTGAGATCATTCGGTCACCAAAAGTTTGGCTTAACAAAATTTGAGTTATCTGTCACACACACGTCTACAGTGGCTTCTTCCATACGCACGGTAGGCACTCATTTGGATGAATATTAACCAAAACAATAAATGTAAGTAAATATGGTCGATCCATAATATTGCGTATTAGCTGCTCAGATGGATGATGATGTGCATTACAAACTTGACAGAGTGCATCATGAGTTTGGAGAAAAGAGCGCGAATTTTGAAAATAAATGTTCACGATTTGTAAATGATGTTCTTGCGTTAGTGTTTACATGGTGATTTGGCGAGGTATACTGAAAAAAAGTCTAACACACTTCATTAGCATGACAGCTAGATTTACATTTATCCCTATCATAAGTTCTACACGTCTAGAAAATACCACCATACATAGATTATTGCCAATGTTGGGTTATGCTACGCCCAATCAAACCACAGCTTGATACAGTGTAATAGTCATACAGCTCATATCTCTAATCAGAAGTTCTACACGCCTAGAAAATAACACCATACATAGATTATTGCAAATGTTGGGTTATGCTATCCCCAATAAAAGCCAAGTCATACAGTTCATATCTCTAAGCAAACTGCAACATACAGTAAAATTTTGTGGACGGTTAGGCTATTACTGCGGCAGCTATAACAGTTTATTTTAATAGGGGCGTGGCACAGCCCACTTCCGCCCTGGCTGTATTTTATACTGCACCAAAACCAGATATACCAAATCTCATCTTCATACCTCTGACAGTTCATGAGATATACCCCTTTTAATTTTCAAGTTGTATGGGCGGTGCCACGCCCCTTTTTCAAATCACAACCATGTATGGCCATGGGCTAGCAACAGGTCATCAGGAACCCTTTGTAAAATTTTCATATCAATCGATTTATTAAAAATCTGTCAGAGTGATTTTTGAAAAGGGGCGTGGCACCACCCTCTTCCGCCCTATCTGTATTTAATACTGCACCAACATTATATTTTACAAATCTCATCTTTATACCGCTGATAGTTCATGAGATATATGCCTTTTTAATTTTCAAGGTGTATAGGCGGTGCCACGCCTCTTTACCCAATCACAACCAAGTTTAGCCAGGGACTATCTACAGGTCAGCAGGACCACTTTGTACAATAAGTTTTTTAGAAAAACCGTCAGAGCTATTATTGAAAAGGGGCGAACAACATACATATATTACAAATATCATTTTTATACCTGTAGGTAAGCTCGGCAAAAATGTTAGGAGGGAAAACATTAGTGGAGGTTGGTCATACATTTTAGCCCTCCATCGTGCCTCCCATGGGAGCGGCAGGAGCTGATTTCATAAAAAAAAAATTTAAAAAAATCCTATGGCGACCACATTAAGGTCTGAAGATAGTGGGTATATATGTTTGACATGCTGCTGGGGTTGCAAAAATATTGGGGGTCGGTCATACGTTTGACTCCTCTAGGGGCACTTAGAGCAAAATTTATAAAAAGAGAAGAATATGGGTGCAGGTATGTCTGGGGAAATGTTAAAGGGAAAAATAATTGGCATCCGGTTAAAAATGTAAGCCCACTAGGGGCGATTCCAGGGTAGTTGGAAGTTTTAATGTTGACTTTTTCCCCTTTCTCACCAACTTTGAACATGATGCGATGCCTTTCGTAGAAGAAGTTCCTAATTTTCCATAAATATATAATTTTGTATTAGAGATACATGAAGGGGTCAGTCGATATAGTGCATGTTGATTCCTGAGACAAAGTTTCATAATACATTTACGTAAAGTTCGACTGAACTCAGGGTACAAACAAAAAAGATATGTATGTAAAATAATGAGGTTCAATTCGGTTATTTGTATGGGAGGTACCAGATTGGTTGTGGCAAGTTTCAGTTTCTGTGAGTTTGTCTACATAAAAAAAACTTAATTTCTCTTTACACCCCATGAATGAGGTATGGGATAGCTTCTCGCGTTGTTCACACAACTAATGTTACCTACTTGTTTATCGATGAATGACTAGAAGCTAACATTGCGAAGTTGCTGACGACAACATCGAAGGGGCCGGCATTGAAATAAATATTTTTTTAATTTTTTTTCGTCTGCTGTTACAACAAGATAATAAAACCAACCGAACTAAAAAATTCTCCAGAAGAAATATTAATTATCAAAAAAAGTTATTTTTGCATGGTTAGCACCATAATGGGCGGTACTAACAAATTAATAACAATTAATACGTAATAAATTAACAAATTAATACGTAATAAATTAAAATATTTTTTATAACTCAGCTATTAAAAAATATCATTTATTATATTTTCTCCATCCTAATATCATTCTCCGAATACTGTTGCCATATTAACTATACTTGCATGCAACTGTGTAGGTGACATTATGCGCATCGGTATGTATTTTGTACATAAAAAGTATACAAAATGTGATGCTTGATGTGTTATGTTCAGCGCTAGATTTGTGACTTGTGTGATGCAATTGTGGCTGCAACTATGACGATTATGAAACGTCATATGGATATAAATGTCTTTTTCGTTTTTTTTTTTGTTGTTTGTTTTATTTGCATACATACATATATGTTTGCTTACATGCATGCATGTGATTGTTTGCATATGCATGGCTCATGAGTATGTGTGTAAACGAAATTAAGCATCACATACACTAACGCACTTTACAACAAACTGCAGGGAATTCTCCAACAACCGCATACGTCGTATTTTAATACTTTTTTTTAACGTACATTTTTAGTGTTTTGTCAAAATATCCTCATATCCACCTCCCTTCACTTCACCATACGCATACACACATACGAAATATATATGTGTTTATATACATACATGCACATGTTGTCGAATTATAGTTGGCATTCGAGTGCATATTTGTGTGGATGTAGAGAATATTTTGTTGCTTTATTCGCGTTAGCAGCATACGTTTGTTTGTATAAGCACACATGGTAACGTATAGATATTTTCATAACAATTTTATGACATACTTTGGCTTAGCGTACGTATTGAGCATGTATACAACATACAACATATTATGTGTTTGTGTGTGTGTGGGAGCATGTAGATGTACAATGCATGTGACAACACCAATTTAAAATCATCTGATGCAGCTGTTTTGTCAGGCAGTCTTTGGATTTAATACTCTTTAAAATGTTTCATTAATTCTTGGTGTTATGATTATTGCATTGCATTGCATGGGAGAAAATCTCATTGTTTTCTCATGGCTCTAAAAGCTTGTTGCTTAAAATGTATTAGCTTTAAAATTTTCCACCATGAGTAGTAATGTGTTTATTATTGGTATTTGCATATTTTATGATACATATTTTATTTGCGTTTATATTAAAATCTGAATTGTAAATATTGCAATGTATACTAAAGTAAACAGAGTTTTTTAATCTTAAAATTGCAATTGAATATTGCATTATGAATACTAATTTACATAAAATTATAATACACAAACTTTTTACTGTTTTAAGTGAACTCATTATAAAAGTTTACCAATACCACCGCTCAGTTTTCTAAAAGATAGCCTAGGGGTAAATGATTTTGCAGAGCTTCGTATAAAATCTGATGTAATGAGAAGACTTTTTCATTAAGGTTTAAAGGTCATGTATATGCAGGGAAATGTGTAAATGAAAAACACATGTACTGTGATAGCTGCGGTAACTTATTTATATGTAACAGTGGTAACATTATTAATAGGTCAAAAGGTTAAGGAAACATTTTGGGAAACCAGAGTATTGTTGGTAACATTTTCAAAGTGTACTCGATGCTTGTAGGCATTTAAAATTATCAGAGGGGATTAGAAGAGAATAACAAATTATACAGTTTTTTGCGTAATATGTGTATCACATCGACCAAGAAGTTTTATTCATAAATACAATGGTTCTTAATGAAGATAAATTAATTTCCCTGTTTATGATAAAAATTTTTTTTATACACTAAAATGTGAAATATATTTTAAACACAATTTTTTAATAAAATAACCAACATTTTAGTTAGTAATTTAAATGGATAATATTAAAACATAATGGGAGTATGTGAATTTATTTTTCTTGAACGGCCAAGCCGGCTCTCGCCTCCTGCCAAATGATGTTGATATTTTATTTTTTCAACATTAAAATCAGCGATTTTTATATATAATTTAAATTTATCTGGATCTTCATATTAAAGACAATCATGTGTTTTAGTGCATAAACGTTTACTGGCAAAGCTTCTCGACATATTTAATTTTTTCATTTTCGGAATATTCAGTTTACAGCGAATCCGGACGTACGTCTTCTGATTAGGGATGTAACGAATGTGCTTTAGCGAATGCGAATGCGAATATTGGAATATTTGTTTTGCGAATGCGAATGCGAATACTTATTTTTGGTTTATGCGAATGCGAATCCGAAAGCGAATATTCCAAAATTGTTTTGAATGTCAAAAAATTATTTACGTAAACGAATAATTTAGTTTCATTCCTATTGTCTGCCTTTTCAAATAAAAATATGTATTACAGTTAAGTAATTAAACATAAAATATTTATTTCAAAGTAGAACAAAAACAAAAATATATTCTATATTTGATTTAGAATTTATTACAAGCTCAAGACCATTTTATGAAAGAAGTTATTTATTTAGCAGAATGATATTCTCATAATGCCCTGTTAGTCTGTACAGCTGTTTCGGATTCAACCAACTGGCTGTACAGACTACAGACTACCATTATGAGAACATCATTCTGCTAAATAAATAACTTCTTTCATAAAATGGTCTTGAGCTTGTAATAAATTCTAAATCAATGTTCAATTTAACAGACAGAATAAAAACAAAAAAACAAAATATTCTATATTTATATATATTCTGAGAAATTCAGTCTTTAAGGTAACTAAACAATATTTTTTTTTACTTTCCAAAACTTTGACGTATTCAGTATTCAAAGTTTAGTAGAGCCAAGTTGTATATTTTTCGCTATGTAATCTAGTTATTAGTCGATCATAGATAAATCCGAATCCAATAAACAACTGTTCTCTGAGACAATCCCGGAGGCGTAGCTAAGAACTGGCGTGCCAAAGGTACTAACTTTTGGTATTTTAAGCTGTTTCCTTTCCACCACAATAAAGGATTTTCTGAAATATGATTTTTTTTCTCTTTATCGTATTCAGCTAACAATTTTTTTTTGCATGAGAGACTGTATTTAAGAAATTTTCTATGGAATTCTAAGTCGATTGAAAATGCAAGTACTGAAAATATTTATACGAATGCGAATGCGAAAGCGAATGTACAGAACGATGCGAATAATTCGCATTCGCATTCTTTACATCCCTACTTCTGATAGTACAGTACAACATTTTTCAGCTCAATGAAGAGAGAATTGCATGTGAAATTAGCCCCAATAATAAGAACTTCTGCATTACTCGTTTAGTCAAGTTGGCTGCAGTAATAATTTAATGGCCAAATGAATTTTTTGCTCAAGTAGATTTTAAGCTCTTTTTCTATATTCTAACACGGTTACAACTCGGTATACTGTACGGAAGATCTCTTTTGTGTCTGGAGCAAAAGTTTTAGATATTGAATAGGAGAAAAATTGCGGAACACACCTACCTACCGAAAAGTGTGCATCCAGTGCCTTAAAAATTGCAAATATGCTAATTGTTTACCATTACCCATTAGGTTTAAGTACATGAGCTCAGATTTTCCACCTTAAAGCTATTTAATTTTTAAATTGTGTTTGAGATTTATGACCTTATTTTGTGAAAAGTGCAGTTAGTGTTGCCTTCATAAGAACGAAATCGTGATGTCGTCTTTTTCATAGAAAATAAAACTAAAATATACTCGCCTTCATACACACGAATCATATAAGAAATACGGCAAGTTATATCTTAGGCGGTGCGAAAAAATGGAGTGTGTGAACGGTTATCGACAACTAGTATGTCATTGCAACTAGTTATCGATAACAGGTCACTGACAGACACAATTTTCGACAGATTCCTGTATCTAACTCTCGCATATACTGACCTTCGTATGAGTAATAAATAAAATTGCACATAACTCATAACTTTTTAAGGCTACTTTCACTTGCAATTGTCAAAATTAAGTTCCAAAATCATGTATTGTACTATATAGTAGACGGTGCTGGCGGGCTCGACTCCTGTAAAGTAGCAGTCTATAACATAGAGGAGATCACCGATCAAAGAAATATAGGTCTTAAACGTAGATCACTCGCATGATAATAGCGTGTTCTAACCACAGCCATCACAGTCGTTCTCAGAAAAAAAAAACACACAATTGGTGTACTATTATAAACGCATTTTTTAATATTATGTCCGTATTTTTTTTTCTTTGCAGTTAAACCGAAAATGCGCTGTGTAGTAAGGCTGCTTTTCTTCATCCTTAAAATGGGTAAGTTGTCCAAAGTTTTCTATATATCACTCGCTTATCAGTCATCTAATATAGAATAAAATCACGATAAATGAGTTGTAAAGTTAAATACCATTTTCGATTACAACCCATGTTATAAATCAAAATTGAATGCTAACAATTTTATTGAATTATTTAGCAACAATTGTAAACTTTTTTTTATTCTTCAATACATTTTTATAATAACCTGATATAAAAAGATATCAAATATTCTGAAATAATTATTTGATTCTCTTACCACTTTTATTGTGTATTTCTGACATAGGTTTATACAAAAACAGAACTGAGATAAATATTTCAAATACAGAGATACTCAACATAAAGTGAAGCAGCTAAAATATTTTATACATTTCTAATTTGAAACATATTGCCGCTGGGGTCTATTGTGCTTTCGTTCTGATATTATGATTAATAATGATGATATCGCTTCCAAAACGGAAAAAATAATTGTTCTTTCGATTAATATATTTCAAATCTGGATTCAGTTAAAATGTCTTATCGGAATTTTCAATTTTCAACAAATTTTGTACCAAGTACTAATTTTACCGGTCCTGTTGTAAGCCTCCGAATCTTGGGTGCTTACACAGGCAGATGCAGCTCATCTGGCGGTATTTAAGAGAAAAATACTCCGCAAAATATATGGACCCATTTGCGTAAACGGTGAGTTTAGGATTCGGATGAACCATGAGCTGTACGAGTTATACCACGACATTGAATCAAAGTGCAACGATTACGCTGGCTAGGCCATGTCGTGAGAATGGAAATCTCTAATCATTTCGGCCTATGACTTAGACACTATGATATAAATATATATGTTGTCAAGTTGTTTTAAAGGCCAATAATAGTAGTAATAATAATAGGAATTTTCATGCAAAAACTAATATCGGAAATATTCATGCAAATTAATTTTTTTTTTTGGTTTGCAACGTTCCAATAAGACTATTAAGGCCAAGTTAGTCTCAGCAATATTTGGCAATAGAATTCATATAATTTCCTAACTGATAAACTCTTATACATTTCGACCTTCCTTATGATTCACAACAGATAATACCTAAATGAAATTATAAAGAAGCAATTGCTGTTGATACAACATCATAAAGTACATGAGAATGCACAATTGAAATAGGTTCCCCGTTAAGATCGCTTTGTTTAATTCTTGTCTAATTAGGAGGAAATATGACCTTTATTTTTATTGAGGTTTATCTTACTTAAATAATAGTTAACATTTTACCATCATCAAGTAGTATCAACAGCATATAGCTGAATGACATCTGCATAGGCGTAACTTTAATCGAGTTCCATGCTTCGTAATATACCACTTACATACAAAGTGAACAACTAGTGACAAATAACGGAGACCAAAGGTTCACTTCTATATGTGCTTCGAGTTCTGAACGATATTTTTTGATTAAAAACAACACTGACTTTAGTACAACACAATTAGTCTATAGATTAACTGTGATTGGATTAAGAGGCGTGGCTTAACTTGAAAATAAGAAAGGCTATATCTCATGAACTATCAGAGATACGAAGATGAGATTTGTTGTATATGTTTTTGGTGCAGTATTAGATACAGCCAGGCGGAAGTGGGCGGTGCCACGCCCCTTTTTAAAAATCGCTCTGACGGATTTTCTAATAGACTCAACACAAAGCGGTACTCAAGACCTGTTGATAGTTCTTGGCTATAAAAAGGACTGGAAAAAGGGGCGTGGCACCGCCAATATAACTTAAAATTAAAAAAGGCTATATCTCATGAACTATCAGAGATATGAAGATGGGATTTGTTATATATGTTGTTGGTACAGTATGAATTACAGCCAGTGTGGAAGTAGGCTGTGCCACGCCTCTTTTAAAATAAACCGTTATCACTGTCATAGTAATGGTTTGATCTCAATTACTTTTCAGGAGAGAGAATCGGTAGTTAATCATATAAATAGAAAATTTAAGCAATGTTCATTGGAGTTAGACTAAAGAACAGCTTTTGTTTGTTTAGGGGGATAACATAACCGAAAATTTGCAAATAATCTATGCATGAAGTGTTTTTTTTAAACGTGTAGAAATTCTGGTAGGGATAAGTCTAAGTTTAGCTGTTATACTAATGATGTATGTTAGACTTTTTTTCTTTATACCTTGCCAAATCAACATGCAATGACTTATAAGAACAACGTTTACAATAGTGGAAATTTATTTCCGCTCTGCTCCCCAAAGTTATAGATAACTTTATCAAGTTTATGGTGCACATAATCATCCTTTTAAGCAGCTAATACACAGTCGATCGACACTATCGATCGACTAAATTTACTTACGTTTACTGTTTTGGATAATATGCATCCTAATCAAGTGCGCACTCTGCGTACGGAAGATACAACGCCGTTCTCAGCGATACGGTCTCCGCCAGTCTACTACTTAGGAAATTTTGAGGAATGATCTTAGCCTACATCCATATAAGATCCAACAGGTCGAAGAACTAGAGCCAGTGGTCGTTCAATTGATTTTTTAGTTTCTCATGTCATTGCAAATCATTTGGAGGATAAATAGTTCCAATAAGACATGCCATTCAGCGCTTCGTACCTTCACTTTGTTAAGCCATACGTTTGGTGAACGAAGTATCTCAAGAAATGATAACACGAGTATACGATACAAAGGTAGTACTCGGCAATACAGACAGGAATATTCACAATTTGTATTCTTAATCAGTGGGAGAAGAAGTGACCTTAATGGGTTTTATTAAGGATACGTTGTAATTATTCTGCGGTAACTTACAAGAAATGCAGATAAACACTTTGCCGATATAAAATATTTGGCCTAAGTTTAATTCGATAGCATATCAAAAACATACTTAAATGCCTTAAAAATAAACCGTTTGCCATGTTTCTATTTCCGTTCGTTCAGATACAATAAAATTCTAAGGAAAGTCTTTATAATATTAAAAAATAAAACTCTATTTGCGAATCTCTTTTCAATTGAAAACTCAGACCAATTAAAGAAATAAAATTTCATTACACCAATAAAAATAAGTTAGTTTCATAATAAGTCAGTTTTATTGTTGGAATAAAACATAATTAAAATTTTTGAATTATTAGCTTGATTATGAGTCTTTTTCTAAGAAGTCCCATTTTAAAGTCAATTGCTAATTTTCATAACTTTGCACTACGAAATCTCTTTTATTCAGGTCAACGTCACTTACCTAAACCGTTTAAGATTACAATTTTTAACCTTAATGGCATCGTTGCGACAATATATCGTCGATATACTGCGTAAACTGACTAACTCCCCTTTTTTGTGAAATGGACTTAATGAAGCACAAGTGTTCCAAAAGTCATAGTCTAAACCCTCTAAAAAAATCGTATGTCCATTTAAAATAGTTATTGCATCCAAATAAAGGCGGCCATAAACTTTGTATCATCAATATCTTAAAAATACAAAAAGTGTACTTGAGAACTTTTCTATTTGATGTAATTTTGTAGTTATTGTATAAAAACACAAGCGACCATAAACTTTAAATCATCAATAACTCCGAAATACAATAAGTGGAGTTGGTCAGTTTACGCAGTATACCGACGATATCCCTGTCGCTTTGTCCACAAATTAGTAGTTATTTTTATAATTGTCTTAATCAGCCTAATGTTATTCAGTAGACAACCTATATGTAATCCGTAGTTGTTATACGCTTCTCAGTATTTGTTGTTTAGCAGTTTATGGCAGTATCTCATTCCTATTCACTGATTTCAACAAACTTCCTGGCAATTCCTTTTTTCAATCCATAACACATCCTTTACTTGCCAATTAATATAATGTTTGTTAAATTTCTACATCCAACAATGCACTTGTAATATCCGGTTTACATTTAGCAAATATTAACATATTTTTCAGGATTTTTCTAGAGCAAGAAAAATAAATTGAGGTACAATGATTTAAGGATAACATTGATGCAATAATTTTTGATTGTAATCCTCTTTAACCATTCTCGTATATTTCATTTTAAAATGTATGTGAATATTTTACGGCAAACATTTGTCGTCGTCGCTTCGAAAATTTATACTGAAATCTCATGTATCTCCCTCTCTCTCTCTCCCGCTAACATTCCGACATCATTGCTATTCACATTGGGTGAAAAATTTATACATATGATGAGTATTTCTACATTGTATTTTGGACCTTGTAAAACGAACAACACAAAAATTCTATGCATTCTAGTTGTTTCTTTAAAAAAATATAACAAACATCAAATGTAGCAAAGCGTGTAGGAAAATCCTTGTACATGCAAGTGAGTGTGTGTGTGTGTGAGGATTTGTTTGTTATAACCTATATACATAAAATAAACATAAATAAAATTCAACAAGAACAACAAATGCTTTTAAACAAAGCAAACACTTCAGATATACACACGAGTATATTACATGTATATCAACATTTCATCCATATATACATATGTATGTACATTGATATATGCTAGTATTTGTTTGTATATATTTTCGAGATTTGTTTGCATTTCCAACTATTCTTAACAACCTGTTTGTTTTGCATAAATACAAAACTCAAAAATAAAAGAAATGGAACTATTTATCCTTCAGCTTGATTGTTCATTTCGGTATCCTTTCCGTTTTGGATTTGTTGTTGTTTTTTTTCTGTTGTTTTTATTTTATTTTCATTATCCTTGTTTAGTCTAGTATTTGGCATTACCAAGAATTTAACATAAAATACCTTTTGCATATTAACAACAAGTGACTGAGGCAGAACAAAAAAACAACCAAGAGAAAATGGAAAGGAAATAATTTAAATCTCAGATGTTTGATATTTAAAAATTGTACGGAAAATGAAATACCTATTTAAATAGTTATTTTATTTCCTGTATTGTATATTTTATTATGCAGATTAAATTATGAATAAGTTGAGAAAATTCTACATAATATTTAATACATTTCGGAGGTCACAAACCATAACGGCTTAAGTCGAATTAGAACAAAATTTATAATTATATTATTCAAATACTGTAGTTATGATCAGGGCCAACAAAAGTATGCAATGCATACTTGCATATGCAAATGCATATTACAGACTTACAGGCATGTTTTGGGGGTTTATGCATATAAAAGTATATTTTGTGGTTTTCAGGTTTTTTTTTACTTTTCATATATATTTTTCGGAGTGTAGACAACAGCTGTTTATTTCTTTAAGATGGGAAGATAATCTCTATAATTTTCCTCAAAATTTTATTTTTGTGTTTATTCTAAGGATCCCTTTCCGTCGTCGAATATTTCAACGAGCTCTACCTAGCGTTGCGTTGCCACCATCACAATACTATTTTAGGACGTTGGATGTAGAATAGAGTAACGGTGAGGAGGTTGAAGTAATTCGTACTATAAAATAGAAACAGTTATTAAGCGTTTACATTTTCAAATATCACAAGCGGCTTTTTAATGCAGAAAGCATTGCCAAAAAAATATATTACGTTGAAAAAATGTTCATGAAATTGCGGTGACGGCGTATACATAATATTTATTATACAATAAAAGTATACAAAGTATACAATTGAATTCATAGCGACCGAAATATACAGAAGTGTTAGTCAAAAAACCTCATGTAATTGTTTCACAGTAGAGTAATTAATTAAAAGTCTGAATCTTATAAAAATAATTTTAAAAAAAACTTTTTTATTTATAACTATTTGTGATGAATTTTTATTTAAAATTAAATGTATTCAGTGAATAAAATTAATTAGATTTTTTAATGTTTTTCGTGCTTATCTTATGCGCATATTTTTAGTTTTTTTCGTGTCTATTTGTGTTGGCCCTGGTTATGATATTTCCACCATAAAATACAAAAGTAACTCTACTTCTAACTTTTATTAGTGGCTAAAATTTTGTCTATTGGAAAGTATATATAGTCTATATAAAGGTTAAGGACTTTTTTTTATTGTAAAAAGTATTTTCAATAACTTTCAAGTTTGCCACTAGAGTAATAAAATCCGTTATAAGTAACAACATCATTAGTGTTAGTTGTAAAATATTGCACCCAAATATCTTCAGTATACAGCGTAAACTAGCCAGCTCCACTTTTTGTGTTTCTGAGTTATTGGAGATTTTATTATTAGAGAAAAAGGTTTATTCCGTAACCACTGCGTATAATTTTATGATCACCCCATAAAGTAAAGAAATGCACCTAAAATAAACTAAGCTAAACATTTTTTGTGCTTATGGATATAAAAGTGTAATTTTTGATTCTCTTACATTCTTCATGTTCGGTTTTTAGTCTTTTACCCCTTAAGTTCAACTTAAACTTAAATTCCCTTTACACCGCATGACTGAGGTATGGGATACGCTCTCGCGTTGTTCTATTTAAAATTCATAACAAACGGCACGTACTTGTTTTTTGACTAACGCGAACGTCATTGTTTGAGAAGCTTTTACTAGTCATGCCGATTGACTCTACACTTATACTGGAAAGTTGCTGTCGACAAAATCGAGGCAATAAAAGAAAACTGTAGATGAGCTGAGTGTTTTAACCACGGTGCCACGGTCGGTCCCTCAAGTCCAGCTTGAAAGAATTGCAGTGGCGCATTTATCTTTATGCTCACCAGTCGATATACAACCACAATGTTTACACACCAAATTTATCATGACTAACGAAGTCCTTTAGTGGTCTTAACTCAATTTCGGAAAAAAAAGTCAGTTCCGTTAGTTCCGCATTATTTACATAGAAAACCTAAATCTAATATTTGATACATCGATGTTTAGTTTAATGTCAAGTAAGAGCTTCTTAAAAAGGATCAGCAGAAATAGTGTAGGGATTTTTTATGTCAGTTTTCAAATCTAGAAAGTTCTTAAGTTAGATTAGGTTAATTCGGCAGCCACGTTCAACACAGCTCACTTGGCTCCTAGTATGAGTCCCGTTGTGATACCGTTTTCAAAATTCCTCGACAAATATTTCTATTCTGTTCGACCAACGTCGCTATCAAGCCATTTCGTTGTCCTGATAAAGGCATGGATGTTCCGCAAATCGCCTACTGATAGACAGGTATTGTCAAGAAGTGTCCGATGACCAAGCTTTTCATATCTCAGGTCACAAAAAACAGGGCAGTGACATACAAGATGCTCCGTGGTCTCCTCTTTTTTCTCATCATTGCAGCTTCTACAAAAATCATTGTAGGGTAGTTTTAACCTCTCAGCGTGTTTACCAATCGGCCAGTGGCCGTTCCTTAGCTGGACTTTGAACAGGTTCAGCACAAATCGTGTCCTCTGTATATCCATTGTAGGCCACATTTGTTTGGTCTCCGTGCAAGTGGGTTCTCTCGCCCATTTCTCCTTACCTATGAGGTTCAGTTCATTTCCCCGCAAATAAGCTGTTTCCCCCTTGTAAGAGGTATCCCATTTAGACCATAAACTTTCGCCCGAGTTCACGGTTGTGGAGGCCCATGCCAACGTATCGGCCCTTTGATTACCATATATGTCCCCATGTCCTGGAACCCATGTAAGGATAACCGTCGAATGTCTCGCTATCTCCTTAAGAGACGACCGGCATTCTCGAACATTTCTCGAAGTGGTGTACGCGTTCTCCAGGGATATGATAGCCGCTTTACTATCAGTATGAATATGAATATTGCTGCCCAATATCCCAAGATACTGAATTTTCTCTTCGGCTGTTCTAATGGCCGCTATTTCGACTCTTCCAAAAAGATTCCACAGCCTGCTCTTTCCTTTGATTGAAAATTAGGATGACATCCTCCCTAAAGTTTAGGGCATTATCATTATTATCATAGTAGAATATATTTTCTGGATGTTCCTTATAAAACGCAGATCGAAGACATCTTCTGGTATAGTGTAATCCGTGTGACAGCTCACATCGATTAGGTCCAGAACTTTGGCATGGCCATAGTTCCTGTGCATCTATGCTTTTGTGGCGTCTAAATGCATTGCGGAGTTTTCTGTTATGTTCCTCGCCTCAATGTTCGCGGGTAACAAGTTAAGGATCGTAAACTAAGGCACTACTGGAACTACTGGAGTAGTTCTAAGTGCCCCTGTTATAATGATGGCCTCCAGTTTCATAATGCGTTAGAATTTCAGCCTTTGGGACGCTCTATCTAGCGCCGGCCACCAGTCTACCGATCCGTAGAATAAGATTAGTTTAATACTGAGTCGTATAACCAGTTCACATTTTTGGGATTAATTCCCCAATTAAGACCGATTGCCGCTTTACAAATCCTGGTCTGAGTGTTCAGATAGAAAGTTCTTAAATTGTGTAAATATTTGTGTACTTAATACTATCCGGTTACAAGACATTTTTTTAATAATGTGTCTGAGTCCCGACTGAACGATCTGCATTTACTTGAGCAGGTGATCTCATTGTTTTACACATGATAGCCGAGCTATTGACATTAGTCTGGTCACAGGTTCCCATAGAGATAACGTTCAAAAGCGCCATTTAACTGTACGTGTTATCTGAATGAGTACAAAAAAACAAGCTTTTAAAGTCAGCGAAATACTCTAGTTCTTGTTCTTAACAGGTCGTCTCTTTCTTTAGTTTCAAACATTGCCTTATACGCATTCATTCTAAACATAACGCGTTGTTTAAATGTTTATAATACCCCATCTGAATTCTCTGGTAAATATTCTGCGTAAAACAACAGCCTTAAGATTTTGTATGTTTGTACGCATCTTTTTGCAGCCGACTGTAAACGAATATTAAAATACATTTTGCAACATTGGGATTTAAATCAAAATGTTTAAGTAAGTATATCGGCCGGAATAATATTTCATATGCAAATCCCTTTAGAACTGCTCTCAATATTTTCTTTATTGTCAGCATTAATGCAAACAAACAAACAAACAACAAACAAAAAAGAACTGACAATAGTTTATACACTACGCCTAAAATGGTTTACAGCAAAATTATAAACAAATGCAAATGTGTGCTTTATATTTTCTTTGATGTATGTGTTTGTGTTATCATATCATTTATGATTGCATAAGTACAGGTACATTTATTCTGTATATAGTTCATCAATATCTCATCTATATATATTTATACATATAATAATAAAAAATGTATTTGTTTGCCTTTAAAATGACCTGATTTTATGCGAATTTGTTATAAACAAATAAGAACTTTACAAATCTTTAATCTTAAATCTTAAATACGTTTAGATTACATATCAAACAATAAAAACACTTTTCTGATCGTTAGCCGAATTTGATGTATCATTTGATACACTAACGTAAATTTGATTTATATATATTTAAAGGACATTATGGTTATATAATCAACAGTACATTGAGTTATTGTGGAATTGGGCCATTTGCACAAGATTGCAGAAATTTTAATCAGGTTCAATGGAAATTAGGTTAACATATACGAACAAAATTATTAGTGCTATAATATGGTTCTAAGTATATCATTGTGTCAATAAAAACTTCATAGAAAATGATACAGAGAAATATTTGAAGTAACCTAATTTCATGATTTGACCTCTGTGTGTAGTATCAAATGGTCGGAATTGAAGGACCGTAATCTGTTGTCTGCCTAACATAGCCGATTCCTATTACGTTTTGCTTGTTGTTTTGTTTCTTTTTAATTATGTACTAACTGTAATATTAAAATCCAGCAATTGTGGCGGTTGCTATGTTCTATAGTTGTCGTTAATGTCATGTTTAAAAATATATATTTTTAATGACAAGTACAAAATGTAGTAATAATGTTATATTCCATTTTTTACAAGTGTGACATCACACACACATCTATGTCTATTTTCCAAATTTATCAAAGATCTTAATAATGTTTTCTAAACTGCATTAATATCTTGTCCCATTTGTCTTTTTTAAATTGGGGTCACATTTTGTAATCAACTAGATTACCACTCAAAACAAAACAATTTCTTATTCTTAAACCCATTTGAAAACATGAAAATAGTGGAGGCGGCCACAAAAATGTACTAACACACACACACGCACACATTATAGAATGAATTTGATACTAGAATCTATATTTAATATTCTTGAAGTGTAATGACTTTTTAACGAATTTTAAGCACGCAATACGAATATTTGAAAACATCCACTGGCACACCACGACCGCACAAGCTACGTATGAGTAATACAATGCTTAGAAAAACATTACGTATTCGTATATTCGGGAACAACTCAACAACACAACATTAGGCTGGCAGTATCATTTTGTGACTAAAAAGAACTAATGATAAATTAAAAAATAAAAAGAATGCCAATTACACAGTGATACAAAAGTAAAGGAAAAAATATACAGAGGTTCTCATGTAAAATATTTGTAAGACAGAAGTCCACAGTGTACAGAGATACTTAAAAAAACGTAATTTCCCTTTACACCCCATGAATGAGGTATGCGATAGCTTCTTTCTATTTTTAGATTCACAACTAACGGCATCTACTTGTTTATCGACGAATGCAAACGTCACTGTTTGAGAAGCTCTTACTAGACACGCCGATTGACTCGACACTAATACTGCGAAGATGCTGTCAACAACATTCGAGGGGAGCCGACAATGAAAAAAAAAATTTTTAAGATGACTGGAGCCAGGAGTTGAACTTGTGATCTCCCGCATGGTAGTCGCGTGTTCTAACCACTATGCCACAGCCGGTCCCAGTGTACAGAGATACTCTTTGAATATCATCATTTCTCTAAATTTGCTATAAAAACATAACTTAACGAAGTGACCGAGAAAAACTATAAGTATCTCTGTACTCTATGGACTCTAGTCTTACAGAAATGATATAAGAGAACCCCTGTATATTTTGTATGCATCACAGTGTTATTCATGGTCAGTATTCTTTGCAAACTTAAATTGTACTGTTCATTTTGGTTGACTCTAGTGTAATTATGATAACAATGTGATGTGATACAAAAATGAAGAGAATTAAACGATACTTATAACAAAACAGCATACGTCGTTCAAAATTGACTATCCTTTGGTATTGTTACACAATTTAAATTTATATATTTAATATGTTTTTAATTTATATACATAAATAAAAAAATCTAAAGAATTGGGAACACTTAACTGATTTCCTCAAATTGTGTTAGTATATTTACTCAAATGTAAAAGACTTACAAAGTATAAATATACATTACTTGTTCGTCTCTATCTTCTCCGTATTAAATGTCGATATCAAAATTTGTATTTGTACCCCCCATTTCACTGCCACCCTAATATATGTATCGAATCACTGTCATTCACAACTTCATACACCACGTATGACTGAGAAAATGCAAAAAATTACAAACATGTCTATGAGTATACATTGGAGCAGAGCAGTTCATTCTCTCGATCTCTGTCTTTTGCGTACATTTGTTGTCTAATCCCAAAGGAAACATGTAAAAAGTGAAATATCGAAAAAAAACTAATTTAATTTCGTACTTTTCAACAAAAAAAATCCGTTTAACTTGCAAACATATTATTTAATTTTCATTTTGCTTTTACGACTGCAAAAAGGAAATGACTAATGCTGTCAATTTATTAAATTAATTCGTTTGTCATAATATAATTTCATTTGAAATGCATTTATATAATATTACCTACAGTGTGTTAATTGATTTTTTTCACAATAAGTATGTGTTTATAGGATTTGCACTTTTGGTTTTGATTGTCTAAAATCATACGAGATGAAAAAAATTTTAAAATATGTATACCAAATTGAAATAAGTAAACAGTTGTGGATATTTGTCTTGTGACATTTTAGTGAAAATATTGAATTTTCAGTGGTTGAAAGCGAAGACACTCAAGAAAGTGAAAAAATATGTTAATTTTGTCGTAAGGCATAGGTTTTAATAAAAGTAAAATGGCATTTCTGCAATTAATGCACTTTTTACAATAAACCTATAAATTACACTGTAAGTGGCATAGTGGTTAGAACACGGGACTACCATGCGGGAGATCCGTTATTCGATTCCCGGCTCTAGTCATCTACCCTTGATGTTGTCGACTGCAATTTCGCAGTATTAGCGTCGAGTCAATCTCCATGTCTAGTAAAAGCTTTTAAAACAGTGACGTTCGCATTCGGCGATAAACAAGTAGGTGCCGTTTGTTGTGAATCTTAAATAGTAAGCGTAAGCGCACTCTATGGTTTTTCTCTAATTCGGACACGAGAAATCGAACATGCATCATTATTTTATTTAGTTATTATGAGTCCTTAATACAATTTTTTTTGTACGGGTATACAGTTTAAAGAGGTTTAATAATTTTTCCATAAGCTATATGTGAGTTTTCTGGACTCATTTAAACCAACTTTGCCAATGACACCTTATCCGAAAATTGAACTAAAGCTTCACGAAAATCGGAAATATTGTTGCCAATAATACAATATGGCTTCCTTGTTTGGCGGTAAGTTATAAATACTGTATCGTGTTCAGCGTTCCTCCTTAGTCCTAGTTGCCAGATGCATGAAGTTGATCTCTAAAGGCACTCTTCACAATCCTTAAACCAATAACCACCTGATTCTAGTTGCAACTGCTCTGCTCCCAAATCAGCTATACAAATGAACTCGATAGAAAAAAGTTATTACTCTGCCGGACACTAAAGAATCCCAAACCAACTCGTTATCTTACTTGAAACATACTACATGCTTATAGTACAAAAATTAAACATCCTTTACAAAAGCAGAACCCCCTTCAGGAAGAAGTGTACTTAGAACGAAAACGTCACCGCTAAACTTCTTTACTGATGGGTGCAAACTGAATGATAAGGTCGGTTACGGGATCTATACCGCGGTGATATGTATAAGTTTAAGATAACAGATTCCAGCCGGAAATACTTGCTATTAAACGATCAGCCGACGAGATCAACGTAAGGAAAGTATCACAGATGTGATATTCTGCTGTTCACGGACAGTTTAGCAGCGTTAAAACCCACTGAATTTCAACAACACCAAATCAAAAGTGATTAGGGCCTGGCGGACATCCCTTAACAAAATATCCGAGAATAATAGATTAAATACTGGTCACGTATATGGGGTTTAAAGGGAAATTAAGTTGTTTTAAGTATCACAACGGGACTCATACTAGGACCCACGTGAGCTATGTTGAACGTGGCTGCCAAATTAACCTAACATAACCTACTACTTTTAGTTATACTACTTTTTAGTAAGCTCTCTTTTTGCTGGGTAGTCACTTTAAAACAAGTCCTTAAACTTTACTTAAAACATGTGATTTTTAAAACTTTTTAAAACGATTGAGCTATGTCCATCTGTCCGACTGGCTGGTTGGCTGGTGAACAAGATAACTCGAGTATACCTAAACTGATAGGTATGAAAATTTACCAGTGTTAATATTTTCCAAAATGAAGTAATGAGATTGTGAATGGGCAGAAGAGCCCCACCCCTTCTGGTACCTCAAATTTACCTTTTTCTGGAAAAGTACAAGGGACAACTGTAGGATATTTGATATATTTCTGTCTGCCTTTTAGAACCAAGTTGTATTTAACAAAAAGAAGCTTCGCTGCTTTTTCGCTATGCAATCTAGTTCTTAGTAGATCATAGATATGTCCGGCTCCACTAAACAACTGTTCGCTGAGGACACTTCCCGGAGGCGTTGCTAAGAACTGGAGTGCCAAAGGTACTAACTTTTGGTATTTCGAGTTGTTTCGTTTCCACCTCAATACAGGAGCTTCTGAAATATGAATTTTTTTCTCTTTATAGTATTCAGCTAAAAATTTCATAAGAGACTGAAAACGTGACCTCTTGCATGTCGTCATCAGTCTCATTACTTGTATTTAAGAATTTTTTTTGCGAATGCGAAAGCGAATATTTAAATATATATTTATACTAATGCGAATGCGAAAGCGAATGTACAAAATGATGCGAATAATTCGCATTCGCATATGCGAATGCAAACGTTCGTAACATCCCTAATTATGAATTTCGGTCAGTTAATTTATATTGTGAGCGGAGGCAAAACCTGAAATTGCCCCTTTAACTTGCATATTTTTTTTTGTTCATTTGGCCGTTAAAAAGAATTATTTTCGTTGGATCCCACATAATTTGACCAATGGTCAAAAAACAGACTCGTGTCCATTTCAGCAAAGAAATGTTCAAAAATACAACTGCGGCAGCTTAAAAGCAGTGTATAACATCGTCACAAGTGACGAATCATTGATATATGCAAATGAGCCCGACAAACTGTACGAGCTGAATGCAACAAAATATTTTTTCGTGGAAGAAGCACATTGAAGCAACTGATCTCGCTTTTTCCGGTATAACCGGTTCGACTACATTTAATTACAATTCATGGACAGACCGATACATATGGTGAAACCATAACAACTGCTTCTAACATTTTCATCTACAGATTGAAGCGGTTTCGATACATAGAAGAAGACCTAAAATCGTCATATCACACACACTACCCCCGAATACTAGTGAAAGGAAAATAACTGCATAGAATTTGCTGGTTTCACACAAAGTCACATTGTTGTATGCCACCAACTTGGCAAATTTAATTTGTGTTGTACTGTGTAATTTTAAAATCGATTATTTTATTTCTATTACTTGATTTGATTCAACATCATTCACTTAATACCTTTTAATCGTTTGGCGCGTATTCCACAAGGAACATGGTATACCAGTAGAATAGTTTTTGGCACAACCAACATTATGTATAACTAAGTAAATTTGTCATAAATTACCAAAATTCTTGCAAACAATCTTTAAAATATATAACGGCATACTTTAATATCCCACAGACCAAAAAAAAAAGTCCCCCCATTAGCCTCACAATGCTAAATGTACCAAATGTTGTTAATACATATCAATCCCTTCACTACCACAGCAACAATGACTGCTTTTGTAGTATCAATTTTTTCCGACCATTCATATATAATTTATTGCTCTTGTGGTATTGACGCAAAGAAACAATTAATCTTATACAAAATTATGAAAAACAAATACTGTTGACACATAAAAAGTGGACTTTTTCTTGAAATGGCCATTACATTTTTTTTTTGTTTATTTCCTGGTTTATGACATGCACAATAAATGCCGACTCACCAGAAAAAAGTGGTGCACAACCAACAATGTAATTTGAGAAATTGATTAAATAAATGAATAATTGTAATGTCTCAATGCAAAAAAAATCAATTATGGGCGCAGTTAATTCAATTTATTTCAAATGGATTTTTATTGGTATGTTGGTCTCTGTAGTTTTTATAGTAATAATCCAATTATATTTAGGTTTTAGAGGCAAATGTATAGAGTTTTTAAGATAGCATATATGTGTAGTCAACCATATTGTAGCAGTCCGTATTTCAAAAAATAAAGTTTTAGCTGCAGCCAGAATAAGTGCCTTATTGATATAGGGTGTTTGGCACTAAATTCCAATAAATTAAATCTTAACTAAAGTCTTTGGCTATAAAAATTACTAAAAAAAAATTTATATTTAAATTATATTAACAAAAAGTAGTTGTCTTGCTGTAAAAATAAAATTATTTTTATTCTGCTAAACACCTTGATTGTCACTCCACATAGCTGCTGTCAGCTGCTTTACTTACAATTGAATATCGTGACGCACTCCAATACAATTGTTGAACCTGTGTTTTACACGCAGCTATAAATAAAACAGTATATAATATACCTAATACCGTTGAAAGTAGCCCGCCAACGCTAAACCGACATTTGTTATTCATTCAACATGCAATCAACATGGAAAATAAAAAAAGCTTTTGCACCCCAAAACTACGTTTAAGAACTGCCAATCAGTATTATTTCTGATAACAAACAGCGCATAGGAATTATTACCAGATTCAAGTGTAAAAGCAAGAGATTAAATTGTTTCGTAAATATAAACAGCCGACATACATATTTTATTTCACTACAGATGACAAGGAGATTTCACAAGTTTACAATCATATATGGAATAAGTTAAGTTTTTATGGTAAAAACAACTGGACAATATAAATTAATTAGATTTAATTATAGATTGCTTTTAAAAAATTCCAACACTTCATGTGGCGGTTGGAACCTTTTAATAGAATCCTAAATGTCAATAATTGGAAGGGTAATTCCAAGTTATTTCGACCCAGTCTGGATTTTGATGGCTATCGATTTTTATGAAATTAAACACATATATTCTCCTTGTTGCTGCCGTTAGTATGCCGTTTGTTTTGTACTACATAATGTACTACATATGCGTTGTTTGCAAAATAAAGAAATACGTGTAATAGTATTTTAAAAATTCCATAAAAATAATAGTAGTGCGATAATTGCACTATTAAAAGTATATATTTTTTTAAACCATGAAGATCCTAGCTTGAAATTAACACATCTTGTAAAGAAAAGTATGTAAAAACAATATTTAAATGTAAAAGGAAGAAAATCAAAAAAAAAACTTTTTCAGGATATTCAAGGACGAAGGACATTTTCCATATTTTAATGTCTTTGAGCCGATATTACTTTCATCTCAAACCGATATCGCGTTCAAAATTTATTCCAACATGAACTCAGCTATCTTTTCACAAAAATGCTGTAGATGACCACCGTTAAAAAAAAAACTTTATTTCCTTTTACACCCCATGAATGAGGTATGGGATAGCTTCTCGAGTTGTTGTGAATGTCAACACTCGACACTTATACTGCGAAGTTGTTGTAGACAACATCGAGAGGGTCGGCAATGAAAGATGTAGATGACTGATGCGGGAATCGAACCTGGGATCTAGCGCATGCCACGGCTGTTGACCACAATATGATATGTCCAAACTATTCAATTATATTTTTTTTTTGCTGAAAAGCTTAAATTACCGACATCAACAGTCAAATTTCAATGGCCTCTGTGTGTTTTCACAAAGTCAAAATCTTTTACAGCACCCAGACTAGTAAAAAAATTTTAAGTTATAGTTTAATTTCATATCTCGTTCATTAGTTTCAAAAAGAAAATATTTTACTTCCTATACATAACGAAAAACATCAATAAAAAACATTCGATTTATACCAATGGCACTTTTATTCGAGATATCTCGAATTTAAAGTTATTTAATTTAATTTCCAATATATAAACATTTTGTGCGGCGGTGTTTGTAACCGCACTTGGCCGATTTTATTGAAATTTTTTAAGTATATTCGCCAAATGTGCCTTCTTAAACTGGGCACTAGTTCGTTAGATATGCCTTTTAAAACTGTGCACTAGTTCGTGGGTGCTTAAATCACAAATTACAAGGTCAACACATGTACTTACTTCACAAATCCTAAGCACGGCATTTTATTATTTCGTTTTTTATATAAAATGTTCGGAAATAGAGTCAATCGGCAACACATCGTTTGCAGCGAACTATTGAAATAACTCAACTTAATTTCCCTTTATAGCCCATAAATGAGGTATGGGATAGCTTCTCACGTTGTTGTGAATTAACACGCTTTCTATTTTTAGATTCACAACTAACGGCACCTACTTGTTTTATCGACGAATGCGAACGTCACTGTTTGAGAAGCTTTTACTCGACAACATCGAGTGGGCGGCAGTGAAAAAAAAAAATTTTTTTTTTAATTTTTTTTTTCTACTGACTGGAGCCAAGAGTTGAACCTGGGATCTCCCGCATGGTAGTCGCGTGTTCTAACCATCATGCCACGGCCGGTCCCGAAATGGAAACCAGTAAAATGAAACGGGTACTTACATAGGTACCCATACTAGGGGTGGTGATATGAGTACCCTGAAAAACTTGATCTCCTTTACAATTCATTTATGAGGTGTAAAATTCCATTTTTAGATTCACCCACTTATTAACCTTTACTAGACTTGCCGATTGACTCAACACTGAACTGTGAAGTTGCTTTTATCAACATAAAGGGGGCGATGGGGAATCAAACCATGGATCTCACGTATGATAGATGCGTGTTATAACCACGGCCGGCCGTATCTAGAGGTCAAAAATTAAAATAACTATAAACGTTTCGTTTACGCTTTCTGTCACTTTCGTGCGCATACATTTTTTTACTCGGTGATTCGGCGTTGGCTTCACATATGGTCATTCATGTAAGTACCCAAGTAGAGAGAAGTGGAGTGAGTAGTTTAAGCATAGCCAATCGACACCTCATGAACTGCAGGGTAAACTGCAGAGAGTTTCAAAGTATTTTCATACCATTGGGTGACGCTGGATAAAATTTATGTCAGAATGTATGTTTGATCATGAGAAAAAAATTTAGCTACACCCGGTGACGCTGGGAAGGACTAATTTCGAAAATTTTTATTTTTGGTGCGAATTAACTCTAATTCAAAGTATATGATTTTTTTTAAACTCTCTATTTCGACTCCTTTTGTTTCCCTTTCGTTCTTATTGCCTTAAAATATGGCTTTACAACATTTAAATGTTGTATAATGTATAATGTTGATTAGAAAATTCAAAGCGATAGGTGAATAGCGACCTAAAATAGTCAGAGTATTTATTGTTCTTATCTTGTAAAGCGTTTTCGATATCGCTTACGTTTCCTTTTCGTCCTTATTTTGGGAAAAAAAACCAAAACTGACATTTTTAATTTTTTTGATGTATCGATTAAGTATCTGATCACATTTTATTTGTATTTTATTTGTTCCTTAATATTTACGCCCAAAATACTTTGCCATTCATTTGACATATAAACGTCCTATCTAAAGATGGGATAAAAACATTCGATAGAAGTAAGGAGCACATTCAATAACTAATTATAGGGAGGTCTGAGTTAATTGTTGATCGTCCAAAGCCCACAGATGGAAATAGAATCGGATGTCTATTTTTATATATTTTCACGGAAATATGTTATATAAAGAAATTTAAACAAATTTTTTTTTTATAATTATATTATATTCAAATATAATCCTTCATGGTTCGTGTTGCACACACTTTTTAAATCTGTAATACCTAATGAGAGACATTTTTCGTACTCCATTGAGAAATTTAAATCGATTGTTTTTTGCATATATAAGACAAATATATACACAAAATTCGTCTCCTTAAATTTGTGAACTCCTAATGTAGTCATGCGGTTGGTATTACTAATTAGATTAAATATCGAATGTTTATATCAAGTGTTACGAGTAAATAAATATGTAATCATTAAAAAAAAAACTTAGTTTCCCTTTACACACCATAAATGAGGTATGGAATAGCTTATCGCGTTGTTGTGAATTAAAACGCTTTCTACTTTTAGGTTCACAACTAATGGCACCTACTCGTATATGACGAAAGCGAACGTGACTGTTTGAGAAGCTTTTTCTAGATATGCCGATTGACTTGATACTATACTCAGAAGTTTCTGTCGACAACATCGACACAATCAAAATCTTTATTGGCCTTTAAAAAGGCTTACCGATTTTAATTATTTTTGAAGCTTTTCTAAGTGTAATTATTTTCACAAAATACAACTTTTTATGCTAAAAACAACAACAACGTTTTATAAAAATAATTTCAAAACACCCTGCTACAGAATGGATACATTTTAAGAATCTTGGGATGTGCCCTAGTGCAGAGAACTTAATTAATCCGTATTCCAAAGTTACCAACCACCCTTAAAATCTTAACTAAAGGATTATAAATCAGTAATTTCTTAACCAAGTTTTGATTTCTGAACGGGTTTGGAAAGTGAGTTCTTAGACCTTTCTAACAATATATATATTAACACAGATAACTTGACATACCTGTTTGTTTTTGCATCAAACTCTCAAACTTTTTGGATTTTGTGACAATTTTTTATATTTGAAGAAGTTTCTATCTACTATTATATTAGAATAGCCTAAGGTTTAGTATTTTATTAAACCCATAGTTGTGGGCCAAAATACTTGACAGTGCGCCGTTACTGATTATATATATATATGTATTGAAAATTTAGATAACATTACTTTGTTTATTTATAGGTAGTAACATCTTGATAATAACTTAATGAAGTTCCTGACCCAAATAGTCCCGCAAACTTCGATAAACACGTCATCAACTGATATTAGTTAACTCAGATATGAGAATTTTAATTATGTTTATGATTTCGTAGGTGAGATCTAGTTACTTTTGGTTCAATTAATACGTTTAAAAAAAATTATTAATATGGCACTATAACCGTATTGGTACAAATCTCCCTTACTATGCACAGGACTATACCAAATTCTTCATAACACAGAAACCGTAAAAGGTACTAAAAACATTTTTGAACCAATCTCCTTTACTATGTTCAGGACTTTATCAAATTCTTCATATGGCCTTTTACTATTAGTATTTTTGTCATCAACAAATGTTCTAAACTATTTGATATTTGATAGTCGATACATACAAAACTAACGAGGAATCAAGTAAACAAAAAATAGTTTTAGTTATGGTACCACCCCTATCCACAAGCTCTTCGACAGTTCCGTTGTACCGAAATATTTCAATATTTTCGCAATCATACACTCTATTATGTTTGTTTATTTAATGAATATCAAAATAGCATCAAGCCTGGTCAATCGTTGAAACCCCTTTTACAAATGCATTTCTTAGCAATCCAGCTAAAAATGATCTTAATATGAAGTAGAATAACTAATGCAGAAGATAGTATCTGTCATAGGAAGATAGTATAATACATAGTTCATTTTTGCATACTTTTCACCTCAATCCGAAGTAGAACTGAACTGAGATACAGATACGATACTAAGAATTTATATTTTATTCTTTATAGTTGATATGAGTTATTAATAACTCAGTTCACTAATAGTTCCAGTTTTTTGCTAGATTTTAAGTTAGAATCCCATATTTGTCCTAGTATGTATAGATATTTTATTCTATTATCACAGAATCTAAAATTCTCTGTTTGTCAAGACGGTGGTCATATATTGATTTTTTTGAAATTCCTATGAATTACTTTTTCGGAGAAGCTTTATTATTATCTTCTACTAATCTGAATCATCATTCTCATTTGAGAATGACATCTATTTTTCAATTAATTCCAGTTGCGATTTAACATAAATAAACTATTATCGTTTTTTTTTAAATCTTGTAAGAGAGCAATGGACCTTTGCAAGTTTCTGACAATAATTTCATAGTATACCTTTCACAGAAATTACAACCATCAGAAAATTTGTTCATATTTCTCTCTTTAATAGTAAAAATTTAACATAATATAAAGTTTTCCCCATTAACAATTTTAATTGTTTCAATTGAATATAAAAATCAACAGACACATGTAAATGACACAAAGACAATACACCCAATGCGGCTTTTATGCAAAGTTACTATCAGATAATACATATTTTTCCCGCATTTAAAAAATTCCCAGAATTTTGTTCATAATTAACAATTAATGAATGTTGGAGTTACTTTTGTTTTTGTACTATATATACAAATAGTAAACTGATACAAGTTAATTAATAATTCATTTGTAAAACTTACTTTTCTTTCAATGGAAGTGGCAACGCACTGCGTATCAGTTACTTAATTGCCAAGTTGGTACCAAGTGTGGGATAGAGTGCCAGTCTACCCGGGCACATTGAAAACACGTGTTCGTTAATTTAAAACAATTTTTTACATTATTTTATAATTAACTGGTGCAAAAACCTTTCGCTGTTGCATTCTCACTTGTTATTTTGTTTTATTTTAAGCCAAATTGTAATTACACAAACTTATCATGTAAGGATAAAAATATAAATTTAATTGAATCTCATTGTATTATCACTTAATTTTAACTAATTGCTCTTTCACATGGGTTAAAATTTTGCCTTTTGATTACTGGATATGTTGATGTTAAGCTTAGGTATGAGTTGTTATCTCTGTGGAATTTGCGCGGGTAGGTAATTGCTAGGTTAGACTGTGATTCCTGTTGATTGAATTCTACATTTATGGGCTTTTTTGAGATTATGCTTTGCTTGGCTCTGAGACCTGTTTAGTATTCATCAGATTACGTGACTGGCTGGCATTATTGACACGATTTCTTTTCACTTTTCTTATTTTTCTCTTTGAAATATACGTGTAATACATTTACGATTTTGGGGCAATTTTTGTCGCGAACATTATTGGTGCTAGCAATTGCCTTTTATTTAAACGACTTGCATTTTTCATACACACATTTATGGTTTAAGCACAGCAAATTCATCATTTGATGTATTTTTTTTTTCTTTTTACAATTTGATGATTTTAACGTGATGCTTTGACAGCTGATACTATTGGGCCATTACATAAAACATAATGACGGTAATCCTGGAAATGTGACAGACACGATTTTCAGAACCTTGTCTATCAAAGGATCCACAAAACACAGCGGTGTTAAGGGTGACCGTTCCTTAGCGTAGTGATTACCATGTGTACGTTGTTGGCCAAGTTAATGAGGTGGCTTCTGCTGCTGCTGCTGTTGTTGATGATGACACAAAAAAGTACGTTCGGTGCGCGTTCAAGCAACGTGCTTTGAATTCCGAGTATAAATTTCAAATGTTTACCAGTGCAGCAACAACAACAAAAAATTAAACCAACAAACTTTTAATGTGGCTGTGTTAAAGACCGGCAGATGTACACGGTTGGCCAAGTCGTCAAGCTAAATAAAATGTCTAAATCTTTATGGCCTACATTTAATTTAATTCACACCTTGAACCAGTAGCTACACTTAAAGGTATTGAATATAAGATTTGTTTGCAACAAAATGTAATTGATTTTTATTTGGGTTATCCTAGTTTCACTTTTTGTTAACACTTTGCAAAGTTTTGCAAATTTTTTCTACACTTTTTTCTTTATTATTTTTTTCAAATTCTATAATTTTTCATTGAACTTCGTGCCGAATAATTTCTTCCCTTCCATTTTATTGCAATTTATTAGATTTTTTATTATTTTGTTCTTTCATTGCACACCGTTTTTCTTTTGATTTGGTTTAGAAGGAAAAAATCAGGTTGCGTACCCCTGCTTTACGACGTAACGTTACGTTCAGATACGAATACAAAACTGAGCATTGGCCAAGTGCGAAAATTTTATCGTCGCACATCAATAACAAAACACGACGAGCATGTTCCTTGCTCCTCAACCACGCACTATGGTTGGGAGAAAACAAAACAAATCCTTCCCATATAAAAATGCTCTCCAGACCAACTAAGGTAACACGACTAAAAATTCTAAGCTCCATCGATGACACACAAAAAAAAAACAAGATTCCAATGTACAATGAGTAAATACCCCGGCGAAATTATTACAGTTGAAAGAGAACCAACCTCAAATGAGTATAAACGAGAGCTGGAGAGTAAATAGGAATGAGAGCAGAAAAATATGCATTGCTGCTCTCCCACAGACAAAAACCCCCACGAACAGTGCTCGTTTGCCCTTACTTTCTAAATATCCTTTGACGATAATTGTAACCGTCCTTCGCCTAAACTGTTTTTGACAGGGATTTTCTCTTTCGCCACAACTAATACTCATGTTACCTTTTCAAATGTCCTCAAATGAGAAAAGGTTATTTTGCTTTGCTCAAGAACTTAAATGAAAATAAACAAACCTATCCCAATATAACCTGGCAAAAGTGCAAATACGAACGAACGATGTAACATGAAAGTAATTTAAATGAAATATAGAACAAACAGTAAATAGCGCAATTATTGTTTCTGTAATAATTACGGCGAATTAGTGTTAGTCAGCATTTGTTTTCCTACAAAGTAGTAGATTCCTCTGTTTATAGCTGATGTTCAAGGCGAAGTAACCTAATCTACTGCCCAAAATTATACAACTTTTTGTTATCATTTGTTTGTATTTTGTTTTCTAACCTATTCGTATTTAGTTATTCGCATTTACACGTTTTTAGCTAGGCAAAAATTCTTTTACTTAATGTTATTCTGAATTTGGTCCCAATTTAGAACTGCTCTCGCTCTACGTTCTCGTGTCACAGACATAAATCTCTCAAATAATTGCTCTCCCTGCTGCTAAACACATCCTGCGCACTACATGTCCTTCCATTGGCCTTTATTTGCGTATAAGAGTTGCATTACTACACAATAAAATACTCTTTATTACGTTTAGGGGTTGCTCTTTATTCAGCAGGGTTGAGCATATTAATTTCCCATAATATGGGGAAATTATAATAATATCCTGTCTAAAATAGATATCTCACTGTCTACTGGGTTATATGTTACCGAAGTGATTTCGGGAAAAATACTGCGACTAAATTTACAAACTCTTATACGCTCGTTTTATTAATAGATGAGACTGAAAAAAGCCCATAATAAAAGGACATATGGTAATCATTGTTTTTCTACTCTTATATTTTGGTAAAATACATGTAATCAATCTAGATGGTTGTTTTCGTTCCTAATCAATTTATATGATGTCTCGCAATCACTTACACGACTGATGATGAAAAAAGCATATGTCCTTATTTATTATGTAGGTGAATATCCAAGTGTTCACAGAATTATTTGTATATTAAATTTGTAGTTATAGCTGTGGTGGAAGTATACGATTGTAATGGCAATACAAAAATTGCCTATTTAATTGAGAGTAGTCAAGCAATAAATAAGACAGGTCACAACACAGTCTGCGTGAGTTAGTGAGCCAAATAACATTTAAGTACAAGTGCGTCATTAAAAAACAGATATTGTATATTTTGGAAAACATAGAAAGAATTTTTTAATCTTTTCCAATTTTTTGGCTTCACAATTTAAATAGATACTAACAATAGTTTATCTTTTGTATATTTTCTGCAGGTAAACTGACTGATAAATACCATCACCCAATATAACGTATTGTTTAAGTCTTACGTTATTATATCGTATTATTATTTGCCTGCTTGTGGAGCGTAAACAGTTGTTGATAGGACTTCCTCAAAAATTTTACAAATTTGAATAGCAGGTACCATTAGTGACAGCACAACGTGTCCGATTTTTTTCGTAAATCAACTTCCATTAGACGCTTACCTTGGATGCATGTAAAAGAGGCAATTTTGGGTTATTTATAAGGAAGGTACCAGAAGAGGTGTAACAAATAATTGGGTTTTCTAAGACTTTGCCTCCAATCACAATATAAATTAACCACCATAAAATGGACTGCGAGAAGGGTACTTGGGTACTCAAAGGCGTCTCAAGAAGATTAGCAGGCATCTTCTTGATAAGGCAATGCCACAAGAGAGACGGATGCTGCATACAAGGCGAAACTGCAGCCAATGTCAACGCGGCAAAATAAGGAGCTGAAGAAGAGACAGGATGAGTGCACAGAGTTGGTCCGAAGTAGAGGGGAAGCCCGAAAATTATACAAGAGAGGAAACGTGAGAATGCGTGGAACAGGGTTGCCCTTCTGCAAGGACAGCGATGGCCAGCTAGTAACGGACCCGAATAACGTTCTGAAGATATGGAAAGAAAATTTCATAAATCTACTGGATACGGAGACCCCACTCCAGATGATCCCGCTCCAATCCATGACGATGGTATTAACTGTCCACCTCCGAGCCAGAGCGAGATACGTTTGGCAATATCTCGCTTTAAAAATAACAACGATGATCTCCCGGCTGAATTGTTTAAGGCAGGTGGGGACGAGCTGATTAGAAGCATGCTCATCAGCTCATGGAGAACATCTGGCTAGAGGAGAGCATGCCTGGGGATTGGAGTCTCAGTCTATTATGTCACATATACAATAAAGGTGATCGTAGTGAGTGTAAAAACTACCGTGTGGTAAGCCTATCACCAATTGCGTACAAAGTCATTTCGAGCATATTGTATGAACGAAAAAATCAATGCTGCTTTAGACCTGGTACATCTACGACGGATCAAATATTTACTTTACGACAAATCCTGGAAAAAAACTCATGAAAATTAGATCGAAACCCACCACCTTTTTGTCGACTACAAAGCTACCTTTGAATCTCCGATTAGAAATAAGTCATTTTAAGACACGGCTGAGTTTGGTATTCCTGCAAAGCAAATTCGACTAAGCAGAAGTACCTTGGAAAACACAAAATCCCCGATTAAGATTGGTAAGGACCACTCTGAACCATTCAACACGGAAAGAGGTCTCAGGCAGGGCTATTACTATTTAATATAGTTATGGAGAAGGTGATGAGAAAGGCTGGTGTCAACATGTCTGGCACCATATTCCATAAGAGCCACATGCCACTTGCCTATGGCAATGATATAGACATCAGTGGCCGAAATCTGCTGGATATTACTGCAGTTTGCTCATCACTAGAAAAGGAGTTAGCAAAAACGGGTTTAGCGGTCAATGAGGACAAAACAAAAATATCTATTTCGTTATCTATCGGTGCTGTAGCTGTATGAGCTTTACCACGAAATCGACGTAGATGAAATAGTTAGAATCCAACGACATTAACGGTTGGGACATGTCACCAGGATGGATGTTAATGCTCCAGCGAGAAATGTGTTTGAAGGCGAACCTGAAGGACGGCGCAGAGGACCAAGTTGGAAGTACCAAGTGGAAGGCGACGTGCCACCATCTGGTAAGACTAACTGGAGAACGCACGCAGAAGACCGAAGAGTGTGGAAATCTTCAGGCCTCTTATTTATGAATCACGTTCGTAAGTTGTAATGGACCACTTAAACAATTAAGTCAGTATATTTGTATATCACCACTCTAACTGCAGAAACGGGTCGACTGATCTCCACCAAAAAGGGTTCATGTGAAATTTGCACGAAATCAGCCCAGTGACCCAGTATACAAAATTTAAAATTGAACTTTTGAAAGTTTGTTTTTAGGGTGGCAGCGAAAATTCAACTTTGGATTTTCGCTAATTCTCGAGCGGCATATTGTATCAGTTGTTAAAAAACGGCTACGGTCAACCTTTGAGCAAAATCTAACAACTTTAACTCGTGCGCCAAAGAGATCAAAGATCAAATCTTAAAAAAAAATAATTTCCCCTTCCACTCCATGAATGAGGAATGGGATAGCATCTCGCGTTTTTGTAAATTAACACGTTTGCTATTTTAAGATTCACAACTAACGGCACCTTACTAAATTATCGACTAACTCGAACGTCACTGTTTGAGAATCTTTTACTAGACATGCCCATAGACCATAAGAGAATTTTTTTTTTTTTTTAAATTATTTCAGCCTGGAATTGAACCTGGGATCTCCCGCATGGTAGTCGCGTATTCGCGTAATAAGACACCATATATCGCCAACTGTTTTGACACAAGGTGCCTCCGAATGCAAAATTCTGAATGCTTGATCTCCTCTACAAATGTCTAGAATATTTCAAGATAATCAGATTAAAAGTTGTGATATTCTTACGATGTTTTTCCAAATCAGCCCCACTGTGCTACTGTATACCCTTCAGGTCATCAGTTGCCGATATTTTCACTAACGTACGCCAGCTGAAGGTTTTATATTTTAAAAAATAACGTATAAACTTTCAACTGACAAAGTTAAAACCGTGACAGATAAAATGATTTGTATATATAATATAATACTTTTTCAAAAGTTTTTCAATCAAGTGATGTAAGCTATTTCATTCTTATCGGGAACATAATTTAATTCAAAAATTGTTTTTTTCATATCCTAATAGCCAAAGATTTAGAAATTTTCAGTTTGTCCGAACGCTTTTTAACTTCCCTGGAATTTCCGGTAAAATTTGCGGGATTGCGGGAACTCAAAATAAGCGGGAATACCAGGATTTTCCGGGACATGAATACCCGACGAAACACTCTAAATATAACCAGGCTTTTAGGAACCAAGTTGGCAAAAAGGGCCGAGGCACCGCCCACACTCGTCAATATTTGACTATTACTTATTTGCGAGAAAACAAAGAATTCCTTAATCGAACATTAGTAAAAAACATAGGATTTACTAAGAACCTTCCCTTTTGACCTCTTTGCGGCACGGAAAATAGTTGTCCGAGCTTACTCAAATATCCAGCCGAGCATTTTTACATTTCCACAAACAAATCGTCAATACATTTCACATAGGATTTACTAAGAACCTTTCCTTTGACCTCCTTGCGGCAAGGGAAATAGTTGTCCGATCTTACTGAAATTTCCCAGCCGTGCATTTTTACATTTCCGCACACAAATCGCCCATACATTTAGCTGCCATGCTAATGCACATAGTGAAAAGTGTTTAAAATGGTTAAAATTAAGCTACACAGATAAAATTTGTTAGGTGTGTATGTGTTTCATCAATTGTACGTTCTTAGACCACTTTTATACTTTTTTTAAAAATGTTTTTAAAAATGTTCCAAAATGTCTGACACACAGACGGACACCCCCAAAAATCGGGAGTTTGTAATGGAGGTAAAAATAGTTGTTGTCCGATCTCGCTCATCTTGGTATTTAAACTTCCCTTAGAGGATATAAGCTAGCATATGTAATTTCAGCTCGATATTTGTTAAACTACGGCTGTAGTCGGGGATAGACAAACGGACACCCCCAACAACGGGGAGATTGTATATGCGGTGGAATTAGTTTTTGTCCGATATTGCTCATCTCAGAACTTAATCATAAAAATATTTTCAGTTCATAAAAACAATTCAAGCTAAGTATTTCATTATTAATAATAAATAAATGTGGAAGTTTCAGTTAGGTAAACCGACTTACATATACCCTCACCCTCAGTAAAAACATAAAATTTGCTTAAATTTGCGTTGGGTGTATTGATATTACTACCTGATTTCTAAAGTGGGTGGAATGGTAACCGTAAGTAGTTTTGGGGAAATATTAACCTATGCAAAGTATCAAAATAATTGGTTACGTCTTTCAAAAGTTATCGTGCGAACCAGCCGGACAGACAGACAGACATGGCTCAAACGACTTAAAAAGTCACGAATCGAATTTGGTTCAAAGAAACAGCCACCTCTCATACAATTTGTTTTTTACGGTACTACATTAAAATAAAATGTGGTAGTGCATATACAGGGTGGGCTAATTATTGTTTAATATAATTTGTTCCATTTTTTTTAAATTACATAAATAACACCAGGATATTAAATAACACTAAATTATTTAATGCCTCTACGTTACTTAGTTTATACAGTTTTACCCATTTGAATTTTCCAACCACCATGCACTTTTTCTTAATGTCAAAATCATATTAATATATATGTAGTTCAGGTCTGCTGTGGTCAATATATTAATTACATTTTTCAGAAATGTTACCTATAAACATTTTCTTTGGAATAAAATTTTTTTACTCCCAATTGAAAGACTCTAAAATATTTATAAAAAGTTAAAGTTATATTCAGCCAAAAAAAAAACCCCAAGCAATTTTCGCTACTATGGATATACTGTATGACAAATCATCAACGCGCTCAAGCAGCCAAAGTCCTTTGGGTAACGTTACATGGCAATATTTGCAAACAAAAGAATTTTAAAAATTTTCAAAAGAAACAACATTTTATTTTAACATAATTCAACATAATTGAATACTTAGCAATGACAAAATCTAGTTTGAGTAAATTTCTTTAGATTCTCTAACGTAGTCAAAGAAAGGCACAAAAAGGCGAACGGCGACCGACAAACACCACCGATGACAGCGAAGTCAGCGGTGATAAAAAGAGCGGAAAATAAGAAACAAAGTATGTAATAAAGTGTTTCAAAAAGGGACGTTTCAACGTATATATTTACGTACATACTCGTACATTAATATGTTCACGAGTACAATGTGAAAAGTTGTTCATTTCTTTGCATGCCATATAACTACAAAAACAACAGAAGAAAACAATGTGAAAAGCATAACTAAACGCCGGACAGACAGACAACTGAAAACATGAAAAATAAAAACAAAAAATAACGCACTGACGGACAGACAAACAGTTATTGCTTATAACGATAGAAACGAATAAAAAAAAACACCATTGCCAGGAAACAGGGTTGGGACAGAGACCAGATGGAATACAAATAATATTCAAATATTGTACCTAGCGGTTATACTATGGCCTATAGGCATCATATGCGTTCAATGAATGATTGTGCCGTGATTGGGGCACAATACATTGCAATAGTTCACCTTAGTCGGTAACATTTTAATTGCAATGCATTAATTGAAACTGTGTATCAGCATTCTCAAAGGTATCTAGAGGCACATTCGTATATTTCAGTGTGTGACACTCACTTAGAACTTGAGGAGTGACCTAGTGCATGTTGAAGGTCTGGTCGAGTACAACATGACCCTATATTCAAAAGTTTCCCAACACCCTCAAAATCTTGGCTTATGATTAAAAAACCGGTTTTGCGGATCTTTCCTCACTTATGAGTTTATAACTCAATAAATTCTTAACCGAGTTTTGATTTCTTAACGGTTTGGGAAAGAAGAGTTTTATACCTTTCCAACGATATATACATTTAAGTTATATAGATAACTTTTCATATTGTCTGATATTGCTTTGGTTAATTGATCGCTGTACCGTGAGAACAGTGCAAGAAGTCGCTCATATACTATAACTGTATAGAATTTAATTTTAAGCACAAAAAAGGTACCAAAGCACAATCAGGAACATCATCTCCCACATTGAGGCAAAGTATGCGTACGAAAAAGAAACATTATATGAGTATGTAAAAAATGAATGTCTGTCTGCCCACATTCAACCACTAACGTAGGTTGAGTGTGGGTGCGGATGAGAGTGGCGTTTAAGAGCTGTACATATACATATGTGTGCACTCATATATATATATTCAAAAACATTTGGACAATATTCACTATTCCATACGACACAGCAGCAAGTCAACCCACTTACATTTCGCCAAATATGCAAATGGCTTTGTGCGTATGTGGGTCTACCATTGTAGAGAGGGACTATTCGAGAACAGTTGGGGGGCGTTGCGTATGATATGTTAGCGCTTCTCTTGTTTAGGGACTATTACTAAACAATAAATGTGTTTAACAGTGTGCGTACAATTCATTTCATTTACTCACAGGCTTCACATTTTTATGAATATCATTTAAATAATTGTCTACTAGTTCTGGTATCATAGTACGCGCTATGGCATAGAAATGTTGACATATGAAGTTTATAATATGATTTGAAATAGATTTTATAAAGTACCACACCAAAGCAAAACATGGTGGCAAATAAAATATTCATAATATTTTTTTTGAATATTGACCAGTGTTCAGGAAAACCTCAGCTTTGTCATGACAATAGGATTTGCATTGGCTATTTATACAAATTACATAGAAGTAGCAACATTTTATAAAGCGTCGATAATATCGCTAAAAAATATACTAAATCCTTTTCAATAACTTAATAATAGGCATATGAACTTTGATTGAGTGTTAATAAACTTTTTCATTAAATTGTAGATAGCGAATTTTCACCCCTTTTTATCTTAATTCGTTCAATTTGCATAGTTTACGAATTTAGCGTATTTAAAGATTTTCCTCTTCATTTGGTCGATTTCTCATTAGTTTAAAAGTGAATTTCATAGTGATCACAAATTAAGTTATATAATTATAATTTTTTTTTTATAATTTTGAAAGTAAATTTCCCTCCCTTTCGTAGTCATTTCCCTACATGTTCATAGTGGTCGCAAATAAGGTTCCTCTTTCGATTAAACGCCTTGTGTAGGAGATAATCGCATTTAAAGATATTCATATGGATTAGGTCGATTTCTCATTACCTTGATACAAAATTTACACCAATTTTCCAACGAATTTGCACCTTCGTCATAGCGATCACAGATTGAGCGTCTTCTTCTGATTAGACCGTTTAGATTAGATTTTCATTTATAACGGAGTTATTTTAAGTTGAGATAAGCTGAGTTGCCTTACGATTGTCCGGAAGAAACCACAAAACCTTCCGAAAAAAAAGAGCGCATCTTCTCTGATTAGGGTAAGATATTATATTGTAATTCTATTAATTTAAAATTCACACAATTTATATAGAACAAAATACTACTTGATGTCCTTGAGATGTCTGATGGCGGGTAGTGATGCTTGTGGATCTGTTGGGTCTCGTTGGGTCGTGTCGTGCATCGAGGTTCACGTGGTTCATAATTTAGTTGCCTGAAGTATTAAAGAATTCCACACGTTTCGGTCTTCTGCGTGCGTTCTCCTTTTTGTCCTACCAGATGGTGGCACGTCGCCAACCTCTTGGTCCTTCCAACGAAGTTTGTTTCTCCCTGCTCTGCGCCGTCATTTATATTCGCCTTCAAACACCTTTCTCGATGGAGCATTTACATCCATACTGCCAACATGTACCAGCCATGGCATATTGGTATTTCCAAGTCTGACTCTAAAAAGCCATTAGCGCTACGTTTCATACATATCTGAAGTCTTCTTAATTTTCGGACTAATTTTTTTTAAAATTTTTATCGAAGAAAGGTAGGTAAATTCATCTACTACTATAAAACAATAATTGTCAACGTCCTGCCTGAGGCCTCTTTCCGTATTGAATGGTTCAGGGTGATCCTTACCAGTCATATAGAAGATTTGGTGTTTTTCAAGGTACATCTGCAAAGTCGAATTAGTTTAGCAGGAATACCAAACTCAGACATGGCCCCATGTAGCCTATTCCTTATCGGAGAGTCGAAGGCAGCTCTGTAGTCGACAGGTGTCGATCTGCTCTTCATTAATTTTTACCAGGATTTGTCGTAAGGTGAATATTTGATCCGTCGTTCACACATTATGCTCGAAAGAAACTTGTACGCAATAGGTAATAGGATTATTCCTTGGTAGTTCGTACACCCACTGTGATCTCCTTTCTTGTATATAGGATATAACAGACTAAGACTACAATCCCCGGGCATGCTCTCCTCCAGCCAGATATTCTCCATAAGCTGATGCATGCTGCTAATCAGCTCCCGTCCAACTGCCTTAAACATTTCAGCTGGGAGACCATCGGCTTCATCTGCTTTGTTATTTGTAAGGCGAGATATTGCCACACGTATCTCGCTCGGATGTGGACAGTTGACATCATCTTAATAAATTTGTGCGGTATCTTCTGGAATGCTGTCCGTATCCAGTAGATTGCTGAAATGTTTTCTCCATATTTTTAGAATGTTATCCCGATCCGTCACTAGCTGGCCGACACTGTCGTTAGAGGAGGAACTCAGTGCACTCATTCTGTCTCTTTTTCAGCTGCTTCTTTTTCCGTCTAAAGAGTCGAGTTGCCTATCGTCTTTTCTCTTTGTGCCGTTCCCGAACAACTCGCGTTGCCAATGGCTATGGTTTCGCCCTGTATGCAGTATACATCTCTTTCGAGGCACTGCTCTTTCATCATCGTACCTGGCATCATCTTGAAACGGTTTGGAGTATCCCTATATGCTTCTCGCAGTCGCTCTATGGAGTCGGCTATATATTGCCACATCGAGGTATTCCGTAGCAGTTGAGTTAGGTGGTTGAAGTAGGCGTCCGCTACCTATGTGGTTCGCAGTTAACCTATCTCCAGCTTTCGTTGTGTCTGGTTACGTATGTTTTTCACCACGATTAGCCTTGTGCGTATCTTAACTGCAGTAAGGTAGTGATCGGAGTCAATGTTCGCACCACTGATCACTCGTACGTCCAGAACACTCGATTCGTGCCTTCCATCGACTACCACGTGATCTATCTGATTCCTCGTCAATTGATCTGGAGATAACAATGTTGCCTTATGAATATTTTTATGGCCAAATCTTGTGCTGCTTACTACCATATTTCTTTTCGCAGAGAAATCAATCAGTCTAATGCCATTGTTCGACGTTTCGGTATGCAAACTGAACTCGTCTTTGCCCTCGTCGATTTTCTCTTCTGTCGGAGCATGGGCACATATAAGTGTTATGTGGAAAAACTTTGCTTTGCCTCTTATGGTGTCTCTTCGTTCACACACCGGGTTGAACCGTGAGACTAGGTGTCGCAATCGCTTGCCTACAACAAATCCACATTCAAAATCATGCTTGTTTGCATGTCCACTATAGTAGATGTCGCATGTCTTCATGCGCGAGCACCCGTGTCCCGTCCACCGAATTTCCTGTAAAGCTGTTATGTCAGCCTTGTACTCTTCGTGGACTTCCGCCAGTTGGATGGAGGCACCTGGTCAATACAGTGCTCTAACATTCCAGGTGCATATCCTTAATTCATGGTCCTTCATTCGTTTGCGGTGGTCGTCAACATTTTGGGGGGTCCATTTTATTTTTTTCTTGTTTTTTGCCATTGCAATAGTTCAAACGTCGGTGGCGGGCTACAAGCCCAGCGCACCTCCTGCCATGATTTTATCACAGCCGCCCATTCTGGGTCAAACGCTGACCAGGGTACCGCTCATTCTTAAATGACGTGTAAGGGCTCGTTGTACAAGCTCAAGTGCTAGGACTTGTTGTAAACACTTAGTAACCGTTCTAGATATTTATAGGTCATTGTATAAACCAAGGTCAAGATCCACTCTTCAGGACTCGTTGTACAAAGGTTCGTTCTACAGGCTTATAACCCGCTGTAAAGTGCAAAAGGACTTATTGTATAGACTCAAGGCCCGTTCTACAGGCTTATAGCCCGTTGTACAAGTGTAAAAACTCGTTGCTCCCACTCAAGTTCCGTTCTACAGGCTAAAGGCCCGTTATATAAGTGCATAAGGACTCGTTGTACAGACTCGAGGTCCGCTCTACAGGGTTGTAGTCCGTTGTACAAGTGCAAAAGGACTCATTGTACAAGGTACAAGATCAAGTTGCGTTCTACAGGCTCATAGCTCGTTGTTCAAGTGCAAGGACTCGTTTTACAGACTGTGTGTCCGTTTTACAGGTTTAGAGTATGATTGTTTAAAAGTTTTGAATTTCAGTATTGAATTTCAAATCTCTCCCTACAGATTTCCCCACTTTTTACTACTTTTTGCGGTAAGAAGCTTAGTTCAGTAAAGTAATTCAACAGCTTTATAGGGAATTTCCAACCTCTTTCTCGTGATTTCGCCACTTCTTATCAATGACCACAAATTAAGCTCCTTTCCGCGATTAGACGGCTAGTATAGAAGATAAATGAATGTTAAGTATTCCATTAAAATTTGGACGATTTCTCAACAGAATTGCAGGGAATTTGTTTTTAAGTCTTTGGACTTTTGCATTAAATGGTTAATAAAGTTTAAAGCTTGTTGCCGTTCAGTAGGACACTCTGCATTGGTTTATATTAAACCTTTAAGCACTATTTTTACCAAATTAATAATCTCTTCAAATATTTTATTTAAGTCTAATGGAAATCTTCGACTTAATTAATACTTTGCATATCTAATATTACACGCCTATGTTTACATGATGTTTTATACCTACAACCAATTTTTTTTCGTGAATTACCCTAATATGTGTAAGCTTTATATGGTCTGTAGTAAATGTGCGAATAATAGCGCACATTTTATTGTCGCATGACAAATGACAATATTTTATTAAGATTTAAAATACTTGAAGAAGAGAAACCAAGATGAATAAAAATACAACATAGAAAAAATCAAAATATATGTATGAAACGTTGTATGGAGATTTTTACAATTTCCCTATCACTCTCTCTCTTTGTTTTCGTTATTTATGAATACTTAACAATATGAAGATAAATGTATGTCTGTTAAACATGCGTATGTTAGTGTGTACGTTATACGGAACTTTTACCATAATCAGGTGCGCCCTCGTTGTGATAGTAAACTGTTGGTCATACCTGAAACAATCAATTATTAGGCCAATTATGTATACCGATTACCCCATAGCTTATTCATAGGGTGTAAAGGGGAATTAAGTAAGTAATTATGAATAGCAATAATAAATGCTGTTTTAGCATTATCACATATCATAGTACATTTTATGACCGCAATTTTTGTAAAAATTTACTTTTGATATATTGCTTGGGAATGAGCAGAATAATTCCACGGGGGAATTTCTCAAGCATTTCACAATTTACCGTACTCACCATAAAAATAGTTGGCTTATAATACAGCCAGATATTTCCTCGAGATAATATGATTACAATTTTATTATGTTTAAATGTTGTTTCTATTCACAGCTGCATTTTTTATTCTTACTTACTTAAGTGGATCATTACAACTTACGAACGTGGTTCAAAAATTATAGGCCTGAAGTATTAAAAAATTCCACACGCATCGGTCTTCTAAGTGCGTTCTCCAGTTAGACCTAGTGCCATGTGACTCTTGTGGAATATGGTGCCAGACATGTTGACACGAGCTCTTCTCATTCGTCATGGATTGGTGCGTGGACTTCAGGAGTGGAATCGGTATCTAGTAGATTGCTGAAATGTTCTATCCATATCATTAGAACTTTGTCCGGTTGCCTCTCGTCTGTCCTCCCTGTGCCGTTCACGAACAGCTCGCGCTACCATTAGCGGCAGTTTTCCCTGTATGCAGTACCCCTCTCTCGTGGCATTGCGACATTCACCATCGTTCCAGGCATCATTTTGAGACATCTTTGAGTACCCAAGTACGCTTCTCGCAGTCCGCTCTATGGAGTCGGCTATGTATTGCCACTGCGAGGTAATATTATCAGGGTTTAGAGCAGTCCGTAGCATTTGAGTTAGCTGGTTGTAGTAGGCGTCTGCTACCTCTAGTAGAACTCGTCTTAGTCCTCATCGCTTTTCTCTTCCGTCGGAGCATGCGCACATATAAGTGTAACGTGGAAAACTTGGATTTGACTCTTATGGTGCCTATTCGTCCACACAGCGGGTTAAACTTTGAGACTAGGTGTCGCAATCTCTTGCCAACCATAAATCGACATCCAAACTCGTCCTTGTTAGCATGGCCAATACAGTAGATGTCGCACGTCTTCATGCGCGAGCACCCGTGCCTAGAGTGTTCAAATACCTACTTTTTTTAGAAACCCGGTTTCCGAGTTATTCGAAAAATTGATTTTTTAGAAAAATCGGATTTCGAATACAGCATTTGAAAGAAAACCGGTTTAACCGGTTTTTTCGGTTTTTTCCTAAAAAGTTAAAAATATTTATAAAAAAAATAATTTGGTTTAAAAAAATGCACTTGTTTAGTATGTAATATCAATACACCCAATGCGATCGTGCCCAAATCCTACATATAGTAAAACTAAAGCAGGACAAAGTTTTGGAGAAAAACTGGAAGTCTAGCTACGCCCCATCTGGTACCTCCCATACCCATCAGGTACCACCCACTTTAGAAATCGATTAATATTCTTAATAGATCCAACCTGATCGTGACCAAATTCTGTTTTAAGTAGGGCTCAAACAGGATACAATTTTAAGGAACCAATTTGGAAGCCTAGCCACGTACCTGCTGGTATCTCCCATACAAATGCTCCGCCCACTTCTGAGATGGAGTAGTTATACCAATACTCCCAACGTGATCGTGCCCAAATTCTGTATTTATTAAAGCTAAATCAGGATAAAGTTTTGAAAAAAAAAAACTTTAAGTCTATTCACGCCCCTTCTGATACCTCCCATACAAATGTACCACTTCGCCCATTTTAGAAATCGAGAATGATATCAATATACTAGAAAATTGACTTTTGAGTCAATTCTTCTGTTTCGTTTTTATAAAGCTTGATACAGAAAACACGCGCTTTTATTAAATGTATCGAAATAGTTGAAATCATCATATAGGCTTACTGGTGGATTTTGGATGTTATTTATTGTCCTGTATAAATCGTTGCAAAGACTACCATTAGGGGCTTCCCCAATCTCACAATCTGAACTGTTACTAGACTCTGCCGTTGTTGGGGAAATTGCAGGATAAAGTTTTTTAAATAGCTCGTTAGCAAATTCCATCGTTTCCGCCTTTTTAGACTACTTTACACAGGATTAGCTTGTAGGATATTTTTCGGTCCTAATACATATAATTAGGGTATTCAATGTTTTTAAACGAGAATGTTTTTAGAAGCTTTTAAAAGTTTTAAAATTTAATTTCAAATTAATTTAGAAAAAACTTTTTACATTTTATAAACAAGAATGTTTTTAGAACCTTTGTAAAATTTTAAAATTCAATTTTAAATTAATTTAGATAAATCCTTTTACATTTTATAACCAAAATGTTTTTAAAAGCTTTTTAAAATAAATTTAAAATTAATTTAGAAAAAACTTTTAACGTTTTAGAAACAAGAATCTTTTAAGAAGCTTTGGAAAATTTTAAAATTAAATTTCAAATTAATTTAGAAAAATCTTATTACATTTTATAAACAAGAATGCTCTTAAAAGCTTTGTAAAATTCTAAAATTCAATTTGAAACTAATTTAAAAAAAAACCGAGTACCCGAAGGGAAAAACTCGGTTAAACCGGTTATTCGAAAATGGCATTTTTGCAAAAACCGGCATACGGTTTTAAATAAAAAAACCGGTTTACGGGTTTTCGGTTTCGGTTTTGAACACCCTACCCGTGCCCCATCCACCGGATTTCCTGTAAAGCGGTTACATATGTCAGCCTTGTATTCTACGAGGACTTCCGCCAGTTGGATGGAGGCACCTGGTCTATACAGTATTCTAAAATTCCAGGTGCATATCCTCAAATCATTTCTCTTAATTGTTAAGCGGTGGTCTTTAACATTTTGGGGGATCCGTTTTATCCTTTTCTTACTTCTTTTCATTGAAGTAGTTCAAACATCGGTGGAGGGTTGCAATCACAACGCACTCCTGCCAGAATTTTATTACAGCCTGGGTCGGATACTGACCAGGGTACCGCTCACTCTGAGCTGACGTGCCTGGGTTTTAGATTTCGCCTCTCACAGTTAGCCGTGCTCTAACGGGTGTTACAAGCATGTTTCCAGTCGTCACCTCGTGGAGGTAGTACCACGTATATGGAGCTCTGTGAGTAGACTGGAAGTGTAATTGGCAAGGATATCTCTGGGTGGCTCTGGTGGCCGACCCCTTCTGGTACTTTCCATACAAAATGGACTATATGAGCAAAATATGTAATATTTCTGACTTCAAAACGGACAACTAAAGGATAGATGAATTTGTAATCTTGTAATCCACACATTTTTCTCATATCTTCTCGAGAGGCCTATCTTTAAACCCTTACAAGATTACTTTAAAAACTCGAGAGTTTAACAATATCATTCATAGTGTGAGGGTATTTATTAGTCATTTCACCCGACTGACAATTCTGTACTGGTTCTTTAACATACGTACACTGATCTCAAATGAATTCATACCAAGTTTCAGCGCAAATGGCTCTATAGTCCTTTAGATATTGAGTTTTAGAAGATAAAGTCATATGGGCGGGATTACTCCTACTTATCTAAATAAGCACATTTGATTGATCACGCGTATTGCTGTTAAATGCATGCACACATAATTTCATGTCGCCCATTTTATTGCATGTTTCTTTATAGGACATATGGGCAGGGCCACACACCCTGATCCGATTCTGCCCTTTTATGGTAGATCTTTAAAACTGTCATCAATATAGTGCCTGATTTCTGCACTTTTAAAAGTCCAAAACATTTTTATGTAACATTCGTAAATTAACTTAATTTTTTAATTGAAATTGAGCAACAATAACGGCTTTTGTATTACAAACTAGCTGGCCCGGCAGACTTCGTCCTGCCTCCAAATTTTTCTAAAATATGTTGAGTATAGTTGAAATCTAATAACGATTGGTTTATTTCTTTGACCTCTAACATATTTCAATTTAAAGGGCGAGGTTTTTCCGCACAAATTCTGTTCTTCACATATCTTAAGGATTATTATATACTAGCTGGCCCGCCAGACTTCGTCCTGCCTCCAAATTTTTCTAAAATATGTTGAGTGTAGTTGAAATCTAATAACGATTGGTTTATTTCTTTGACCTCTAAAATATTTCAATTTAAAGGGCGAGGTTTTTCCGCACAAATTCTGTTCTTCATATATCTTAAGGATTATTATATATTATTATAAGAATTGCTTAAACGAATCAGCATTGTCGTCCATCATGTGATGAAAACTTACTTATTGATAGGCATATATTCTAAAACCTCATATTTAAGCCGATTGACTGACATATAACTTTCTGCGTTGGTGTACTGGGTGATTGTACCTTTTTATCCTAAGGAGTACAATTTTCCAAAAATGCCTTCATTAGGCTCAGCAACCCCATTAAAAGTATGGTCTGGGTGATATCAACAGTTATTCCTAATTTCGTTATTGTCCCCTAAAATTTCGAAATGGGAAGTCATCATATTCTGTAGGAAGTGCGCCATTATAAAAGTTAGTCATTCTTCTTTAAACCTTTTTGCGGTCTGGATGACTATCTACTGCCAATCCCCAACTTTTACTGAAATTTTGGGACAAATGGGGTCAACCGCTTTCACAATTAGAAGTGACATCAAAATGTACATCTTTTTATATATATAGATTTCTGAATAACTATGATGTTAAAAAAAGTGACTAAATGACATTCCAAAAATTAAGTGTATCATAAGCTAAACACCGGCAGCTGGTTCCAAACATACATTTAAAATTTCCTCATGCCAAAAAAATCATATACTTTAAGTTTAAGTAAAATCGGACAATAGATATTCAAAATTTTCTCATGCCAAAAAAATCTTATATTTTAAGTTTAAGTAAAATCGGACAATCGATATAAATTTTCGAAATAATTCAACCCCAGCCAAATCAACTTCGGGTCCATATATACAAAAAAAATTCTCATAATAAAACAAATATACATTCTAAATTTCAGTCAAATTGTTTAATTCGTTAAAATTTTCATTATAATTCCACCATAGCGACACCTACCGGGTCAATTTATACAAAAAAATTTTTCTCAAGGTTCCACAAACATAAATACAAAATTTCAGTTAAATTGGTACATGCATTCAAATTTTCGATATTAATCCACCCTAGCGCCATCTACCGGGTCCATTTGCACATACGATTTTTTTTAATGATCAAACAAACATAGATTCTGAATTTCAGTAAAATTGACCCATTCGTTAAAATTTTTATTGTAAACCGACCCCAGCGCCACCTACCGGGTCCATTTGTACATAAAATGTTTTCTCATGATCAAACAAACATAAATCCTAAAATTCAGTTGAATTGATACATGCATTAAAATTTTCGATATAAATCCACCCTAGCGCCACCTGGATTTGATTTTTTTTCAACACAAACAATCTACGGAAAATTTCGAATCGAATAAAAAAAAATTAGCCAAATCGCTCCAGCCGTCCTCAAGTGATGGTATGACATACCTGGACCATTTCATTTTTATATATATAGACTAATGATATTGTAGCTTGACTATTGAAAATGTTGTTTTTGATAGAATATATTATTATATTAAAATTGTTGTTAAAATCAATATTGAATATCAACAATTGCTTTTAATTACTTAAAATTTGCCGATAGTTTTTTCTGTGACCATTGCTTAAAGTTTATTGTTATCATATTCATGCGTACAATTTTGTCTATTATTGTATTCGAAAGTGTTTCATAACGCAGAAAATATTCCAATTTAATAACATAAACCTTTTGACACCCCTAAATACTGGCAATCGATCTAACTAACATTTCTTTTACAAATATCTTGTTGAATATGCAAAAGCATTTTCTAGCTCACATTTTCTCCTAGGACTTCGTACATCTTAATATACTACCACTTCATTATTCATGTAGCAGTAATTCGCCATAACACAGGACATAATTCACACTATTGTTGACATTTAAATAATTGCATATCGTTAACTTTTTTCCCCTACGCATCTGACATGGTATCTTATGATTTATTCTAATAACGTTATTTTGAGGATTATAATTTCCCAATTGTAAATGGTGTGTGGTAAAATATTGATATGACTCATACCACAAAAGCTAGCGCGGTTATTAAATTTGCGTATTTCGTAAATTTTTCATTTGCATTCTCGACACTTTTTTTTCGCTATTCGTTTTGCTTCGTATTTTATTTTAATATTCTTCTATTTGGTTTTTTTTTGTCTTATTTCTATTCAGCCAAAGCAAACAAAGATTGTCCCCATTTCTCAGAAGTATTCATTTTCCGCCTTTTCAACGTTGATTTGACTCTAAGGTACTCGAGTTGTGCAATATTTCTTCAGTTCTTTGCGCCGCTGTTTTCCTTTTCCATGGTCTGTGGAAATTATAAGTTCAAAACACAGCAGTCTATCTGTGATGCCATTATGTTCAAGTAGTTGGCAGTATGAAGTCGACGGCTTTTGTTTTGTTTCTTTAATTTTGCTCGATTTTGTTGTTGTTGTTGTGGTTGTAGTTGTTGTATCTTACCACGTCGCACTAGCGGCAATGGTGTGCAATTTGTCATCGCGACCAACTAGAAATTGCGATAAAAATGTAACATTCATCTTCTTCAGCTTAAGAATACCATGCCGCACTACACACCACCACCAACTTTACGACCATGAATGAATGAATGAATGGATACAATAGCATAATGGCTACTTAACCTGTATCTGTGCTTTGTACTACTCTGCCTGTTGTGCTGCGGCGGTCCTCTAATGTGGCAGTCATTTGTGTTGCGTGTGATGGGCCGTTCTCTCTTTGCTGTCCTTTTATGACTGGCAACACAGGGATAATGAAATAAAGCGTATTTCATTTATTACTAATATGTTAATTTCACAGTCTATTCGTTATGCTCAATTTTTGCGTTATCAAATCAACTTCATATTTCGTCAGTATTAGGTAGGTCTCGCGAGACTGCTTTGCTTATAACATTGCCGCGGTTTCATTTAGCTTATTTGTAATATTTTATGGAAAGAAATTGTTAATTGCATTTTCGTAATTAGAAGTATTTAGAATTACTTGTCTAGGTGTAGAAGAAAAAAATATGACTCATTGGTAATATTATAAATATTTGCATGCAGTCTCTTATGCATCAGCTTGAATATAAATATCGTATTGTTTGAATTCTTGTCAGAGATTATATGTATTGCTAAAAAACTACAAAACATATACAAAGAACACATTGAAATTTGGCTACAACTATTTCATTGCTTACAATTTTTAATATTGTGTTAAAAATGTCGAACTGTCGGTTACACAAACATACCACCATTTGCGGCGTTTGTAATTATGTTCGAAGAAAAGAAATTCATTCACAAAAAACGTCAAAACATTCATACATGCATACTAGCGTCGATGTTAAACTGTTTGTTTGTAATGTCATGAATCAAAGTCATAAATAAGTACGATAAGGCAAAAATTTTTAAGATAGAATCGTATGTCCCACAACTTTAATTGAAATTTCATCATCAAACGAATTAAGGACTATGATTTGAGGATATGCACCTGGAAAGTTAGAACACTGTATAGACTAGGTGCCTCTATCCAACTGGCGGAAGTCCTCGAAGTATACAAGGCTGATATAAACGCTTTTCAGAAAATCCGGTGGACGGGACAATGGTGCTCGCGCATGAAGACGTGCAACATATACTATAGTGGCCATGCGGGCAAGCACGGGTTTGGATGTGGATTTGTGTTTGGCAAGAGACAACAACACCTAGTCTCACGTTTCAACCCAGTGGGTGAACGAATAGCCACCATAAGAGTTAAGACAAAGTTCTTCAACATAACACTTATATGTGCCCATGCTCGGACAGAAGAGAAAAGCGATAAGAACAAAGACGAGTTCTACGAGAGCCTAAAAAAGGTGTATGATCGTAGCCCAAGCCATGACATCAATGCTAAAATAGGCAGGGAGACCGCATTTGAGCCTACAATCGGAAAATTCAGTCTGCACACCGAAACGTCGAACAATGGCATCAGACTGATTGATCTTTCTGCGGCAAGATATATGATAGTTAGTAGCATTAGATTTAACCATAGAAATATTCATAAGGCAACATGGTTATCTCCAGATCAATTGACAAGGAATCAGTTGGATCACGTGGTAGTCGATGGAAGGCACGCATCGAGTGTTTTGGACGTACGAGTGATCAGGGTTGCGAACATTGACTCCGATCACTACCTTACTACATTTAAGGTACGCATAAGGCTTAGCATGGCGAAAAAAAGTACGAAACCAAGCACAACGAAAGCTGGACATTGATAAACTACGGACCACAGAGCGGATGCCTATTCCAATCACCTAACTCAGTTGCTACAAAATGCTTCAACCCCTGTCAATATTACCTCGCAGTGCTAATATCCATAGAACGGACTGCGGGAAGCGTACTTGGGTACTCAAAGCCGTCTCAATATGATGCCTGGTACTATGATAAATGTCGCACTGCCACTATAGAAACGGATACTGCATACAGGGCGAAACTGCAGCCAATGGCAACGCGAGCTGTTCGTGAACAGCACAGGGAGAAAAGACGAGAGGCAACTCGTATCTTTTGGCGAAAAAGAAATAGCTGAAGAGTTGCTCCGAAGTAGAGGGGTAGCCCGAAAATTCTACAAGAGAGTTAAGGCGAGATTGCATAGAACAGGGTTGCCCTTCTGCAAGGACAGCGATAGCCAGCTAGTGACGGATCCGGCTAACGTTCTGAAGATATGGAGAGAACATTTCAGAAATCTATTGAATACGGATACAACTCCAGAAGAATCCACCACAATCCATGACGACGGTGTATACTGTCCACCTCCGAGCCAGAGCGAGATACGAGTGGCAATATCCAGCCTTATAAATAACAAAGCAGCTAGAGACGATGGTCTTCCTGCTGAATTATTTAAGGCAGACGGGAAGAAGCTGATTAGGTGCATAAATCAGCTCATAGAGAACATCTGGCTAGGGGAGAGCAAGCCCGGGAATTGGAGTCGTAGTCTGTTATGTTCGATATACAAGAAAGGAGATCGTAGTGAATGTAAGAACTACCGTGGAATAAACCTATTACTCGTACCAATTACGTACAAGGTCCTTTCACGCATATTGTGTGAACGTCTAAAGCCAATTGTAGAAAAACTAATTGGATCTTATTAGTGCGGCTTTAGACCTGATTAATCTACGACGGATCGAATATTCACTTTATGACAAATCTTGGAAATAACTCATGAAAAGCAGTACCACACCTCCTACCTCTTTGTCGAGTTCAAAGCTGCCTTCGACTCTCCGATTAGGAATAAGTTATTTGAAGACATGTCTGAGTATTGTATTCATGCAAAGCTAATTCGATTTTACTTACTTACTTAAGTGGCCAATTACAATTTACGAAACGTAGTTCATAAATTTGAGGCCTGAAGTAATAAAGAATTCCACACGCTTCGGTCTTCTGCGTGTGTTCTCCAGTTAGTCCTACCAGATGATGGCACATCGCCTACCACTTGGTCCTTCCAACGGAGTTTGGGTCTCCCTGCTCTGCGCCGTCCTTCGGGTTCGCCTTCAAACACCTTTCTCGCTGGAGCATTCACATCCATCCTGGCAACATGTCCCAGCCATCGAAGTCGTTGGATTCTGACTCTTTTAGCTACGTCGATGTCGTGGTAAAGCTCATACAGCTCATGGTTCATCCGATGGCGAAACTGGCCTTCGACACAGATAGGTCCATATATTTTTCGGAGTACTTTTCTCTCGAATACTCCCAGGTTTTGTATGTCCGTTGTAGTAAGCACCCATGATTCGGCACCATACAACAGAACAGGTAAGATAAGCACCTGGTATAGCTGTTTCTTAGTATTCCGAGAGAAGGTGGTGTTACTAAAGTGCTGCCGAAGTCCGTAGAAACATCTATTGGCTAGCACTATTCTCCGTTTAATTTCTTGGCTGACATTATTCATCTTGTTGACGGAAGATCCGAGGTAGGTAAATTCGTCGACTACCTCAAAACAATAATTGTCAACGTTCACGGTGCGTCCCCATCGAGAGGACTCTTTGTTCGTCGAAATCATTATTTTTGTTTTGTCCTCGTTGACCGCTAAACCCATTTTTGCTGACTCCTTTTCTAGCGATGAGAAAACTGCAGTAACATCCCGCAGATTTCGGCCAATGATATCTATATCATCGGCGTAGGCTAGTGGCATGTGGCTTTTGTGGAATATGGTGCCAGACATGTTGATACCAGCCTTTCTCATCACCTTCTCCATAACTATGTTAAATAGTGTACAGGACAGGCTATCGCCCTGCCTGAGACCTCTTTCCGTGTTGAATGGTTCAGACTGATCCTTACCAATCTTAACCGAGGATTTGGTGTTGTCTAAGGTACATTTGCAAAGTCGAATCAGCTTTGCAGGAATACCAAACTCAGACATGGCCTCATAAAGCCTATTCCTTATCGGAGAGTCGAAGGCAGCTTTGTAGTCGACAAAGAGGTGGTAGGTGTCGATCTGCTTTTCATGGGTTTTTTCCAGGATTTGTCGTAAGGTGAATATTTGATCCGTCGTAGATTTGCCAGGTCTAAAGCCGCACTGATATGGTCCAATTAGTTTTTCTACAATTGGCTTTAGACGTTCACACAATATGCTTGAAAGGACCTTGTACGCAATTGGTAATAGGCTTATTCCACGGTAGTTCTTACATTCACTACGATCTCCTTTCTTGTATATGGGACATAACAGACTGAGACTCCAATCCCCGGGCATGCTCTCCTCTTGCCAGATGTTCTCCATGAGCTGATGCATGCTCCTAATCAGCTCCTCCCCGCCAGCCTTAAACAATTCAGCAGGGAGACCATCGGCTCCAGCAGCTTTGTTGTTTTTAAGGCGGGAGATGGCCATACGTATCTCGCTCTGGCTCGGAGGTGGACAGTTAATACCATCGTCATGGATTGGAGCGGGGTCTTCTGGAGTGGTGTCAGTATCCAGTAAATTTCTAAAGTGATCTCTCCATATCTTCAGAACGTTATCCGGGTCCGTCACTAGCTGACCATCGCTGTCCTTGCAGGAGGGCAACCCTGTTCCACGCATTCTCGCTTTCACTCTCTTGTAGAATTTTCGGGCTTCCCCTCTACTTCGGAGCAACTCAGTGCACTCGTCCTGCCTCTTCTTCAGCTCCTTCTTTTTTCTTCTAAAAAGACGCGTTGCCTGTCGTCTCTTCTCCCTGTGCCGTTCACGAACAGCTCGCGTTGCCATTGGCTGCAGTTTCGCCCTGTATGCAGCAACCGTCTCTCTCGTGGCATTGCGACATTCATCATCGTACCAGGCATCTTCTTGAGACGGCTTTGAGTACCCAAGTACGCTTCTCGCAGCCCGTTCTAAGGAGTCGGCTATATTTTGCCACTGCGAGGTTATATTGTCAGGGGTTGGAGCATTCCGCAGCAGTTGAGTTAGGTGGTTGGAGTAGGCGTTTGCTACCTCTGTGGTCCGCAGTTTACCGATGTCCAGCTTTCGTTGTGCCTGGTTACGTACGTTTTTCGCCATGCTTAGCCTTGTGCGTATCTTAACTGCGGTAAGGAAGTGATCGGAGTCAATGTTCGCACCCCTAATCACTCGTACGTCCAGAACACTCGATGCGTGCCTTCCATCGACTACCACATGATCAATCTGATTCCTTGTCAATTGATCTGGAGATAACCATGTTGCCTTATGAATATTTTTATGGTCAAATCTAGTGCTGCAAACTACCATATTTCTTGCCGCAGAGAAATCAATCAGTCTGATGCCATTATTCGACGTTTCGGTGTGCAGACTGAATTTTCCGATGGTAGGCTCAAATGCGGTTTCCCTGCCTATTTTAGCATTAAAATCGCCTAGTACAATTTTAATGTCATGGCTCGGGCTACGGTCATATACATTTTCTAGGCTCTCGTAGAACTCGTCTTTGTCCTCATCGCTTTTCTCTTCTGTCGGAGCATGGGCACATATAAGTGTTATGTGGAAAAACTTTGTTCGATTCGATTTTGCCGATACATAAACATGGAAAAATATCAAATTCTTAGTTAAGATTGATAAGGATCACTCTTAATCATTCAACATGGAAAGAGGTCTCAGGCAGGGCTATTACTATGTAATATAGTTATGGAGTAGGTGATGAGAAAGGCTAGTGTCAACATGTCTGTCACCATACTCCACAATGGCCACATGCCACTAGCCTATGCTGATGATATAGACATCATTGGTCGAAATCTGCGAGATGTTACTGCAGTTTTCTCATCACTTGAAAAGGAGTCAGCAAAAATGGCTTTAGCGGTCATCGAGAACAAAACAAAAATAATGATTTCGACGAAAAAAGAGTCCCCTCAATGGGGACGCACCGTGAACATTGACAGTCATTGATTTGATGTATTAGATAAATTAACCTACCTCGGATCTTCCGTCAATAAGAAAAATAGTGTCAGCCAAGAAATCAAGCGGAGAATAGTGCTCGCCAATAGATGTTTTTACGGACTTCGGCAGCACTTTAATAACACTACGAAACAGTTATACTAGGTGCTAATTTTACCCATTCAATTGTATGCTGCCGAATTGTGGGTGCTTTTTACAACGAAAAGCACCTACCTGTTAGTATGCGCGAGAAAAGTACTCCAAAAAGATACTGTGTCGCCGGCAAGTTTGAGCTTTACCACGACATCGACGTAGCTAAAAGAGCCAGAATCCAACGACTGCAATGGCTGGGAGATGTTGCCAGGATGGATGTAACTGCTACAGCAAGAAAGGTGTTTGAAGGCGAACCAGAAGGACGGCGCAGAGCAGGGACAACCAAACTTCTAAGGAAGGATCTAGTGATTGCCGACGTGCCACCTTCTGGTAGGACTAACTGGAGAACGCACGCGGAAGGTCGAAGCGTGTGGAAATCTTTGATACTTCAGGCCTTTAATTTATGAACGACGTTCGTAAGTTATAATGGGCCACTTAAGTAAGAAAGTACTGCACAAATTTGAATCAAGTAAAGTTTCTAACCATATGGCTTATATTGTTTAACTCTCGAGTTATTGAAATTTAATGACTTTTAATTGATATTATGTATGTATTATCATTTGTGGAGCTTAAACGGTTACAGATAAGACTTTCGGTCGTACTTTGATATTAGCCAATGAGGTTGCTTTTTGTAATCCCTTCCCCCCACAAACTTAATAAGTGGTACAAATTTGCAGGATCAATTTTGTAATTCAAATGTCATTTAAAGAAGTACTTTTTAACTTCTTTAGCACTTTATTATCATCTTCAGATACAGTTACTCTTACATTCGTAGTACATATAAATTTGGTTGCTTCATATATTTTTTATCCACATTTTTTTTTAAAGTTGACTAGGTTTGCTACTACCCTTATAAGTCCAGTTAGAGGAGAACAACGCTGTTCTCCTTTGTAAACTTCATTTAGCATGTATATTTATATTTGAATATTTCATTGAACTTTCACTTCATCCTCAACGCAGTTCCCCTTTTTCATTTAGTCAAGTGAATTTAGTTACCATCAATACTCTGCAGATATTTTTTACCTGCAATATATGATAAATTACACAGCTTTTTAGCATTCACCCCATAGCATTCACCACCACGTCAACAATCATTAATTTGAATATGAAGTGCCCCTAATACATATTAAATAGTATAGTCTTAAAAATTAAATGATATATCTGACAGTTACCTTTTAATCATTTTGAGTATGAAACTACATCTAACCGCAAGCTTAAATTTCCTTTCACCGACATTTCGATGACTTTATTCAGTCTGAAATTATTCAGTCGTTTATTCATCATCTTTTCTAGGCTACCAAAGCAATTTACTTGTAGCCGTTGCTAACCTAAATGTTTCCATCTACATACATAAGTTATTATTGTACGCGTTATACGACTCTCCCTAACTGGAATCCGTAACATATCTCACAGAATATTTTCGAATTAATCACAGCGAAATGCAGCGATCCATGACTTTGTGAAATCGTACCATGCTTTTCCTCGCTAGAAGTGTGTTCGAACGAATATACGAATAGTATATAGCCCGATATTGTGATTTGTTCAATTTGGGTCTGTGTGATGCGTGTCACTGTTGTTGTGCAAAACTAAGGATGACATAGAGAGAGAGTTTATTTGTAGGACCACACCAAAATCCACGTTCAAAATCAATACGTGAATGCGTAAATACAAAACACACGAATGCTAACGCGTATGTGAAGGTGATTTTTTAGGTTAAGAGACGTTACAGGCATATTCAAGTTAATAGTGTACGAGTAGTGGCAGCAGGAGCGGTAACAACAAAACTTTCATGTTATATTGTCGTACATGATTAAACATGTGCACAGTATGCGGTCGATGAATTATACCGAAAGCAATTACATACAAATAAACTCAAAACAATTTTTGTTATTATATTATTATTGTTATTATTAGCCTTTAAAACAACTTGACACATATATATATTTATATCTTAGTGCCTAAATCAGAGGCCGAAATGATCAAAGATTTCCATTCGCTTCGATCTTGTGCGCACCGTCTCCAGTCAGTCCTACCAAGCAGCGTCAGTGATTCCTCCACCTGGTCCTTCCAACGTAGTCGCGGTCTCCCTCTTTTGCGCCGTCCTTCGAGGTCTTGATAGAATACCTTTCGCGCTGGAGTTTCCTCATCCATTCTCACGACATGGCCTAACCAGCGTAATCGTTGCACTTTGATCCGCTTGACGACATCAATGTCGTGGTATAACTCGTACAGCTCATGGTTCATCCGAATCCTAAACTCGCCGTTTACGCAAATGGGTCCATATATTTTGCGCAGTATTTTTCTCTCAAACACCGCCAGATGAGCTGCATCCGCCTGTGTAAGCACCCAAGATTCGGAGGCGTACAACAGGACCGGTAAAATTAGTACCTGGTACAGCTGGACTTTGGTAGTTCGAGATAGGGTGGTGTTTATAAAGTGCTCGCGTAGTCCAAAGAAACACCTGTTAGCAAGCACTATTCTCCGTTTTATTTCGAGGCTGACACTGTTGTTCTTGTTCATGGCGGATCCAAGGTAGATAAATTCATCCACTACCTCAAAGCAATAGTTTTCAACGTTCACGCTGCGTCCCCAACGGGTGGACACTTTGTTCGATGATACCATTAACTTCGTCTTGTCCTCATTCACTGCCAAACCCATTTTCGCTGACTCCCTTTCGACTGATGTGAAAACAGCTGTTACCTCTCGCATCATTCGACCGATAATGTCGATATCATCGGCATATGCGAGCAGCATATGGCTCTTATTAAATATGGTGCCAGACATGTTAACCGCTGCTTTCCTTAGCACCTTCTCCATCACTATGTTGAACAGCATACATGACAAACCGTCACCTTGTCTAAGACCTCTCGTCGTATCGAATGGTGCAGATAGATCCTTGCCAATCCGAACAGAGGATTTGGTATTCGTAAGGGTACACCGGCAGAGACGAATTATCTTCGCAGGAATACCGAACTCAGACATGGCTTCGTATAGTCGATGCCTGATGGGACTATCGAAGGCAGCTTTGTAATCGACAAAGAGGTGGTAAGTGTCGATTTGCTTCTCATGGGTTTTCTCAAGAATCTGCCGTAGTGTAAATATCTGATCCGTCGTGGATTTGCCTGGTCTAAAGCCGCACTGATAAGGTCCAATCAGGTTTTCCACAATTGGCTTTAGACGTTCACACAGTATGCTAGACAGGACCTTATACGCAATGGGTAAGAGGCTAATTCCACGATAGTTTTTACACTCACTACGGTCACCTTTTTTGTAGATTGGACATAGCACACTGAGATTCCAATCCTCTGGCATGCTCTCCTGAAGCCAAATGTTCTCTATGAGCTGTTGCATGCTAAAAACAAGCTCATCCCCACCCGCCTTAAACAACTCAGCTGGAAGACCATCAGCCCCAGCGGCCTTGTTGTTCTTTAGGCGGGATATGGCAGTTGTTATCTCAGCTTGGCTCGGAGGTGGACACTCGATGTTATCATCTCGGATTGGTGCACAGTCTTCATCAGCCAAGTTTTCACACATCAATAGGCTGCAGAAGTGTTCTTTATATATTCTCAGTACGCTCTCGGAGTCAGTAACGAGATGACCATCCTTGTCTTTACAGGAGGAGAGGCTTCACCTCTGTTCCTGTAATCTTCAATACACACATTATTCCGCTCCTTAAGCTCTCGTTTTTTTCGCCTGAAGAGTCGAGTCGCCTCCCGCCTCTTCTCCCTATACTTTTCATGAACAGCTCGCGTTGCCATTGGCTGCAGTTTGCCCCTGTATGCAGCATCTTGTTCCCGGGTGGCATCGCGGCATTGGTCATCGTACCAGGCATTATCGTTAAAGGGCTTCACATACCCTAGTACGGACCGCGCAGTCCTTTCCATCGAGTGGGCAATATGTTTCCATTGCGCGCTAGTATTTTCGGGAGTTGGAGCATCAAGAAGTAATTGAGTGAGTTGGTCAGAATAAGCGTTGGCTATCTCCGCGGTCTGCAGTTTAGCGATGTCCAGCTTTCTCTGTGCCTGGTTACGCAGGGTTTTCGCTCTGCTTAGCCTAGTACGCACCTTCACTGCAGTGAGGTGGTGATCCGAGTTGATGTTCGCGCCTCTGATCACTCGTACGTCTAAGACACTTGACGCGTGCCTTCCATCGATTACCACGTGATCAATTTGGTTTCTCGTTACTTGATCAGGAGATATCCACGTTGCTTTGTGAATGTTTTTGTGGTCAAATCGTGTGCTGCTAATTACCATGTTCCTTGCTGCAGAGAAATCAATCAGTCTGATTCCGTTTGGCGATGTGTCAGTATGCAGACTAAATTTTCCGACTGTTGGGCTAAAGACATTCTCCCGGCCTATTTTGGCATTAAAATCTCCCACCACGATTTTAACATCATGGCCCGGGCTACGGTCATATGTTTCTTCAAGTTGGGCGTAGAATTCGTCTTTGACCTCGTCACTTTTCTCCTCCGTCGGAGCATGAGCACATATTCGATTCGTTCACTGACAGGAGTAAACCTAGAGACCAGGTGTCGTAGTCTCTTGCCGACCACAAATCCACATCCAAACTCATGCTTTTCCGCGTGGCAGCTGTAGTACACGTCACACATCCTCATCCGCGAGCATCCATATCCAGTCCACCGAATTTCCTGTATAGCAGTAATGTCAGCCTTATAGTCTTCGAGGACATCCGCCAGTTGAATAGAGGCACCTGGTCGGTAAAGAGTTCTAACATTCCAAGTGCATATTCTCAAATCATGGTCCTTAAAACGTTTGCGGTGGTCGTCACCATTTTGGGGGTTTCTTTTTCTCTTATTTCTCATTTTATTCACTGCCATTATACTGGTGGCGGGTGGCAAGCCCAGCCCACCAGGTTCTGCATTTTATTCCTACTGCCAGGAAACATTTCAGCCGCTCATTCTGAGGCAGACGCTGACCAGGAAAACGCCCAATATGGAACAGACGCTATGGATTTTCGCAATTTAGTTTTCGGAAGATGTGGGTTGCTAACCCTCGTCTCCTAGATTGGTAATACGGCTGCTATTTGCACGTCCAATCCCACGATGCAACCATGCTTCAGCGGTTCAAGCCTACTTTCCTGAGACGTCTCTTTGACCATTCAGGATACGTGGTTGGATATGAAAATTGAATTCATCGAAAAACATTAACCATTTGTTCACCAATTTTTACAAACAAATAAGCGTATAAGTTGCCGCACATAGAAAATAATTCCAAGCGCTTCGGTCTTTTGCGCCCCGTAGATAGTCCGTCACTCCTAGTTTGAAAGAGTTCAAGTGGTCACTCTAACGAAATTTTGGTCGAGCTCATCGAGTTTATTGCCCAAGACTTTTCGAGTGGGAGTATTTTTACACATTCGTACAATGTGTCCAAGCCGGTATATTTCAATGCGCTTAAATACGTCGATGTCGTTATACAGCTCATACAGCTCATGGTTTATTCGACGACGGTACCCGCCGCTAACGATGACGGGTCCAAATATTTTAGGAATTATTTTTCTCTCGAAGATTCCCAGAATAGATTGATCCGCTTGTGTCATTACCCAGGATTCTGCGTTAAAGAGCAAGACAGACAGAATCAGAATCTGGTAGAGCTGGATTTTTGTTCTTCGAGAGAAGGCTTTGTCATTAAATCGATTGCTTAGTCTTTTGATTTCCAAGCTGAAATTATAATTTTTGTTTATGGCGAAGGCAAGGTACCACTTCAAAGTGGAGTGGACTCTTTCTTATTGAAACAAATAGTTTTGTTCTCATTTATCACCAGTCCCACTTCTGGTGATTGTTTCTCAATGATCGAAAAGGCTGCAGTATCATCCCGCAGTTCTCGACCAATGATATTTATGCCATCGGCATACGCCAGCAGCACTCGACTCTTTTGTGGTACCAGACCTGATTACTGCAGCCTTCCGCATTATCATCTACATTATGATGTGAAAAAGATCGCAAGATAGACTATCATCTTGTCTGAAGCCTCACTTGGTAGAAAATGCCCCAGTCAGATTTTTGACAATTTTCACAGAAGACTTCGTGTCAATCAGTGTCATCCCGCAAAGTCGTAACAGCTTCGAGGGGATACCAAACTCAGCAATAGCATCTAACAATTTATGTTATACCGATCAGTTGGCTCTATGAAAAATGCCCCAAATGCAAAATGCCCCAAAAAAAAAACGAAAAATTACCCAAAAAAATTTCCATACAAAATTGGGGAATTTTGAATGTACCTTTGTAAACGACAAACAGATGATATGTATTGATCTGCATCTCTTGGGTCTTCTCCTGGATTTGATGTGGTGTGATTATCTGGTCGGTCGCGGATTTACCAGGTCTAAAGCCACACTGATAAGGTCCAATCAGGTTCGATTGGAGGGCATTAACTCTTTGGCAGTAGTCAGGTCTTGTATGCGGTGGGTAAAAGGCCAGTCCTGCAGTAGTGGTGCACACCCTTGGATAGGTTTTTTTAAACACAGGACATAGAACACTCAGTTTCCATTCATCGGGCATGCAATCCTTGAGTCAAATCGTGTTAACGAGCTGGTGCATGCATGTTAAAAGCACATGGCCGCCGGCTTTAAAAAGCTCTGCTGGCAGTCCATCGGCTCCCGCAGCTTTATGATTCTTTAGACGTGTAATTGCCGTGCTGATATCCTTTTGTCCCGGTGGTGGACAATCTACTCCATCGTCGATGATTGGCGTGATTTTGTCGCTTATGCTGTCTTCGGGAATGAAAAGAGAACGAAAGTGTTCCCTCCATATTTGCAGCACACTTTGAGTGTCCGTGACAAGATTTCCGTCTCTGTCCTTATAGGTGGGGATCCCTGTTCCTGAACCTTTGCTTTTTACCTTTTGGTAGAACTTTCGGTCTTCACCCTTATCTATGTAACTTTCGATATCCTGGCTCTCTCTTTTCTTCTATAGACGCTTTTTCCGTCTGAAGAAGCCAGTGCGGTCGTTGCGACAATGGTTATAGAATTGACAGAGTTGATTGGAATATGCATTGGCTATCTCGGTGGTATGCAGCTTTGTGATATCTAGCCTCCTTTGCGTTTGGTAACGAGCGTTTTTATCACTACTTTATCGCGTGCGTACCCTGGCTGCAACTTGTTGGTGATTCGAGTCAATGTTTGCACCGCACATCACACGCACGTCCATAACGCTTAAGACATGCCATCCATCGATTACCACGTGCTCAATCTGGTTTCTTGTCTTTTGATCAGGGGATATCCATGATGCTTTGTGATATCTTTATGCGGGAATCTAGTTCCACTTACTACCATGTTTCTTGCCGATGCGAAGCTAACCAGTCTGAATCCGTTATCGACGGTGTTGTTGTATGGACTTAATTTCCGACTGCTGATCCAAGAGCATCTTCCTTTCCTATGTTATCATTAAAATCTCCTAGAATAATTTCAATATCATGTGCAGGGCAGCCGTCATATATTTCCTCCTGACTTACTACTATTACTACTATTGGACCGGCCGTGGCATAGTGGTTAGAACACGCGACTAACATGCGGGAGATCGCAGGTTCAAACCTGGCTCCAGTCATCTTAAAAGAAAAAATAAATAAAATTTTCTTTCATTGTCGGCTCCCCTCGAATGTTGTTTGACAGCAACTTCGCAGTATTAAGCGTCGATTCAATCGTCGTGTCTAGTAAGAGCTTCTCAAAAACAGTGACGTTCGCATTCGTCGATAAATAAGTAGGTGCCGTTAGTTGTGAATCTAAAAATAGAAAGCGTGTTAATTTACAACAACGCGAGAAACTTTCCCATACCTCATTCATGGGTGCAAAGGGAAATTAAGTTTTTTTTTTTACTACTATTACATTCCCAATTATTGTCAGCATACTGTTGATATGTGTGGACCTTTACGTAAACCAACGTGTGTAAAAATGAATGAATGTATGTATTGAAACAAAGTGTCGTTTGATGAAATTCACCAAACACACACAATTCACATCAATATCTGCTACCAGCGACCCCCGCCCATGTCTCCCATGTCTACTTTTTTTGCTCTCTCACAGAGTTTAGGATATAAATGCTAATTGGCTTAGTTGCCACGGGGGGTATAATGTTTATCACATACGCACACTAATACACATTTACACAAATGAATGTGATTTTACAAACTTGCACGCATACAACACTAGAACACTCGTCGTCTATACATACACCGCCACCCACATGTAACCAACACAGATCAAAACTTCTTGTTTTATTTTTATGTATTTGTCTAATACGTGATGGCATTCGTCGTTTATTTATTTGCTTCAAACGCTTTAAACGTACACAAATTCCAGATTTCACTTCACAGTGAAGTGTGGAAAAATTTATTAAGATGTTTATGGGAACGAGTGAATCACACACATATACCTCATGCGAAAGTAATTAAAAGTTTGTTATGTTAATTTTCTACACCAGGATATGTCACATGTTTGCCATTGCTCGCTACTCAAATGTAAATAATGCTAAAGGCGATAAATTACTTTCGATAATGTTAATACTTGCGTTCCCATTTAAATAAAAGTTGACTCTCCGTCCCTCTCTTTATCTCAGCGTGGTGAAATAGTAAATTTTCTTTTGTTTTTAAAATTTTAAACAGAATTAAATTTATTTAATGATTAGTGTTGGCAAGTAAAGAGTTGTTTGAAATTTATATGCGACATAAATATTTAAATTCTGTGGAAGGAATACATTTATTATTTTTTTGTTATGAAAATAGGTTATTAAGAAAAAAAGTAATCGAATAAATTCCAGAATAAATAACACTAAGTACAAGATTCAACGGTTTCAGAATGAATCTTGTACGAATTTCGTAGAATTCTTTTTAGAATTTTTGGATATTTGATACTTCTGAATGGAAATCCATCATGTGGAGTTTTCGACGAATTAAGTAACATATTGTAGAGGTATAAGATTGCATATATTAAATGTCTTAATTACGTGATTTTGTATGTCTGCCGAAATTTTGATGGCACAATCATAAAGCACAATTGATGCTTTGCCTTAATATAAGAATACAAAAATGATTCATTTTACTGCAGCCTATGTATGTATACGCTGAAACATATAAAAGTATATAAAGCTTAACTAATCATCTAGGGATCGAAAATTGTGGTCGTTCTAAATTGAATTCTATATAACACAGAAAATATGTTGAGATTATTTTTTATTAATTTTGGTCAGAAAGTGAACAAATGAAATAATCTGAACTCATGGTAATTTTTCAGTATTTTTTTTTGGTAAAATTTTGCATCTTTTAAAGAGCCAAAATCACAGGAAAAACTATATTATTTAACAATGTCATAATGAGTTTCACTAATTCAAAAAGTGAATAATAAATGATAAGTATGTTATGCTTTGACATGGTATTTTTATATTCTCAAGAAATTTGAAATTGCTGCTAATTTTTGAAATGTAATCAAAAACAACACTGCTCTCGTCAAAATAAAGCAATAGCTGCGTCATTAAGCCTGTCTTTGACAGCTAGACGATGTGAATTGCGAGTGGTCATCGCGCTAAGATTACAACATGCAACAAATAAAATCGACATCTGTATTCCCCCTATTTTTGTTTGACGCATTACGGTATTCCATTTACAATGTCGACACATTACTATTGTTATGGTAAAGTTTTTTTTCTATATTTTTTAGTAAAATTTGCATTATAGAAAATGTCGCATCACAGTTTTTAGTTTTTGTACCCTTCACTTTGCTCACGCATGGAGCTTAGGATTTATTTATTTTGTTCTTTTATTTATAACGCCCATAAGGAGGCATGCTATGTAAGACAATATGTATATCGCTGGCATGCAGAGGTTCTCGGTTCATATTTGAACATTTTGCAGGTGAGAAAAAAACTATCACAGAATCACTGCACGGCTCACAAAATACCTCATCAGCTGATCGTAGTAGGGCAAAATATGTAAAATTGAGTGAATTCTCATACAATTCCGCTCGAAACAGTTGATATTCCGACATTGGCAGAAGTAAGATATTACACAAAGATGTAATAAATTTAATTTAGCGCTTGTGCTCATCACTACAAAACAACAACAAACAATTGTATACAATGTTTTAAAATCTAAATTTCTAAAAAAAATAGCCTTTGCATGTTAAACCAGCGATTTATACAAACGATCAGCGTCAAATTCTGAGTCGATTTAAAGATGTCCTTCTGTCTGCGCGATTAGAAAAGTATTTTAAACTCAATCGTACATTTTAGTATTAACTAGGGGGTCCGGCAATGCTTCGCTATTGCATAATTGATGAAAATTAAAAATATTAACTTCATATAACGTATTGTCTCACAGTTATAAGTGCTGCCATCTCACATTTTTAACCATACTTTGGGAACGCTTCCTAAGCTCGATAACAATATGTAAAGCTTACTTACATTCCTCATGCAAAATTTGCTTACTTGCCGAAATTAAAAAATCTGACTGCAAATATCTATTCTGCCGATTAGTGTCTATATATAAGTATTACCTAATATAGCCCTAAAAATCAGTTTTTGCCCCTCCCATTTCGCACAAAGAATGGAAAAAAAAAATGTTGCCTTTATATCATGTTATTTTTTTTATCAAAAAACCTTTCGTCTACATTTTTATATCTATTGTGCTTAGGGTTGCCAGGCACCGAATTGGAAAAGTCGAGAAAACCGAGACTATAAAGCGGGATTTGTCGGGACAAATGTAAAGATCGTATTATATAGGTTTTAACATTTTATTAAGAAATATTATTAGTTGTTAAAATTAACTGGAATTCCTGACAGCTTTTATCAATATTCAATCTTATGATTAGTTCAGATCAAAAGACATTCGGTTTCTATCTTTCGTGTATAAATTGTTTAAAATACTAAATACTTTTTCGCAATAAGCGTTGCCTGTCGGTAAAAAAAATATAAATCAGATCAATTTAAACAAATTCATGTGACCATATTTTGTCATTTAGTAAATCTTTGGGCAATTCTCCATAAACAGCTCGAAAACTGCAGTAGTCGCTTTACAACATGTCATTGTCCACTGCATCTGATATTCGTAGAACTTTGGGAATTTCTCCCAAGTCAATAGTGAGACTTTTAGATTAAATGCTGCAATTTTTCCAAAATTTACATTTCTTGAAAGTCGTAATGTTATGAACAGCTGTGGTAAAATCAGATTATAGACAATTGCTAGGGATGGATGGAATGTTAAGTGCACACAACTAGTTCATATGAGAAAAGTATTTTTGTGTACCTTCTTTAATATGTTGTTTCTTTGATTATTCTAAGTACAGGTAGTAAATACTAAAAAGTCAGGATTTTCCCCCGAATTACTTCAATACTCGGGACTCGGGATTTTCGCGAGAAGTCGGGAAAATCCCTCCTATTCCCGACCATCTGGCAAGCCTAATTGTGCTACGTGTTATCTGCATATCAAATTTTATCGCTGTAACCCTAAAAACAATTTTGTCACGCCTTTATCCGAAAATAAACATTTCGTCTACGTATTCATATCTGTTGTGGCGAGTGCTATATGTGTACAAAATTTCATCACTCTGGGGATAAAAAACATTTTCGCCATGTCCATTCTGAAAAATGAACCTGTAATGCCGAGTAATGTCTGTATACTACTACCAAATTGTAACAAACTAAGATAAAAAAACTTGCCCGAGCTCTATCTGTGCACCAAATTTCATAACTCTAGAGCTAAAATACAGTTTTGCCACAGTAGCTTCATCCACTGATCGTGAATTAAAATTTGGTCTGTATAATCATAATTGAGTTGCAGAGTTCTATCAGTCCGCAAATTTAAACCTGGTGTCGAGTACTTTCTGTGTACCAAGTTGTATGTCTCTAGCTCAAAAAATGTTTTTCCACGCCTAATCCACCCATTTATCCAAAATTCTGGGGCGTAGAAATGGGCGTGGCCAAATTTTTTATGTATTATACCATTCATGGACTAATGCGAACATTATAGCATAAAATTTGTAAAACGCACAACAATTCATTATATCCTCACCCAACGGTTAGGATGGTATATATCATTTGATACGACACAAAAGTGTAACACATAGAAGGAGTCACTTTAGACCCTATGTTTCTCTGAACCAAATTCGATTCATGACTTTTTAAGTCGTTTGAGCCATATCCGTCTGTTCGTCTCTCTGTCTGTCTGTCCGGCTGGCACGCACGATTACTTTCAAAAGACGCAACCAATTGTTTTGAAACTTTGCATAGGTTAATATTTCCCCAAAGCTACTTACGATATTGGAAACGGCCTACATGGTCCAGCCCCTTCTGGTATCTCCCATACAAATGGACCATTCCGCTCACTTTATAAATCAATTAATAATATCACTACGCTTAACGCGATCGTTCAAAAATTCCGAATTTAGTAAAACTGAATGAGGATAAAGTTTTAGAAAAAACCTGGAAGACTAGCCACGTCCCTTCTGGTACTTCCCATACAAATGTACCATTCCGCCCACTTTAGAAATCGTGTAATAATATCAAACTACCAAACGCGATCGTGCCCAAATTCTGTATTTAGTAAAACTAAATGAAGAAAAAGTTTTGGAGAAAAAATTGGAAGTCTAGCCACGCCCTTCTGGTACTTCACATACAAATGTACCACTCCGCCCACTTTAGAAATTGAGTAATTATCAGGGCCAACACAAATACGCCCGGAAAAACTAAAAATATGCACAAAAAATGCCTTTAAAACTGATAAAAAATACACAAAAGATTTTGACTCGTAGTTAAATTTATTCAATGAATACATATTATTTGTAATAAAAATTCATCGCAAATAGTTAAAAATTAAATGAAGTTATTTTATACATTACATTTATAAGATTTAGACTATTGATTAATAACTCTACTGTAAACAAAATTACATTAGTGAATTCAATGGAGTACTTAATATTTTAAGGTATAATAAATATGATGTATACGCCTTCTCCATAATTTGTCTCACATATTCTTGATTTCCGTTATTGAAATCTTGATCAAGGATAAAATTTGCTTAGGGTTTTATATGTGAAAAACAGGAATTATTTTCAAATTTATATGGCTTCTGAGGGAGTTAGAAAGTCCAAGTAGTATAATGTGTGTTGAATTTTAAAAGTCCCATCGCCCATTGTTTCAACGTAAAAAGTTCTGCTTTGTCATATTTGAAAAGTGAAACGCTAATTGACTATTTCTCTTTTAAAGTACGCATTACTTCAGCTTTCTCACTGTTACACTATTTAACAACTTTCCTTACGTACTTTGATAGTTCTGCCAACTATACCAACGAGTAGTAGATGGAGCTGGTGGCAACGCCACTCTAGGTAGAAGTCATTGAAATTCTTTACTACGGAATCCTTAATATAAACTCAAAATAATATTTAGTTTAGTTAATACCGGAAATTCATACTTAGAAAAATACAGCCTTTAAAAACCCTATATGCATGAACCCCCAAAACATGCCGGTAAGACTGTAATATGCATTTGCATATGCAAGTATGCATTGCATACTTTTGTTGGCCCTGGTAATAATATCAACACACTCAACGCGATCGCACCCAAAATCTATATTTTATTAAGCTATAACAGGATAAAGATTCTGAGAAAAAATTGGAGGTCTAGGCACGCCCCTTCTGGTACCTCCCAGACAAATGTACCACTCGCCCACTTTAGATATGGAGTAATAATGTCAATACACCCAACGCAATCTTGCCAAAATTCAGTATTTTGTTAAAATATAACATGATAAAGTTTTTTGAAAAATATTGGAAGTCTTGCCACGCCCCTTCTGTTACTTCCCGTACAGATGTACCATTCTGCCCACTTTAGAAAACGAGAAGTAATATAAATACCCCCGAAACGATAGTATCCGAATTCTGTATTTTGTTAAGCTATAACAGGATAAAGTTTCTGAGAAAAAATTGGAGGTCTAGCCACACCCCTTCTGGTACCTTCCATACAAATGTACAAAACCGCCCACTTTAGAAATCGAGTAATAATAAGAACACACCCAACGTGATCGTGCCCAAATTCTGTGTATTGTTAAGCTATAACAGGATCGTGCCCAAATTTTGTATATTGTTAACCTTTAACAGGATAAACATTCGGAAGAAAAATTGGAAGTCTAGCCATGCCCCTTCTGGTACCTCCCATAAAAATTTACCATTCCGCCCACTTTAGAAATCAACTAATAATATCAATACACCCAACGCGATAATGCCCAAATTCAGCATTTTGCTAAGCAAATTTTATGTTTTTACTGAGAATAAAATATATATATGAGGATAAAATAATATTTTATACATATTGGATAAAAAATTACTGAAAAAATTAGATTTGATCAGCTAAAATTAACGTCCACCTCTCATACAAACTGATCTTTTGTGCGGTACAAAATTTGTAGTGTAAATGCAAAGTTTTATCATAACTTTTACAAATAGTGAAGCTATCTGATCTTCGAAAAAACCGAACATAATTACCTTACTTATTCCCAGATTCACAAGATCAGGAAACGTACCCAAATTTTCGAAATGTATTTACCTTAAAGTCTGTCTAATGTTACTTTTTTCCCTGATCAATAGTTTCGGATTTTCCTAAAAAAGTTGTACTGAATAATTATGTTCTTAGCCAAAACTTCTAAAAAAATTATGAAAATTCGCACGGCAAAAAATTTTCAGCTTAGAAACATGATCGTGCTGTCCGATGTGTTATGTATAAAATGTCCTCTTCCAAGAAAATCAATGAAAAAATATCGATGTTATTTACAATTATGTAAATAATGTTGTTTTGACAAAAATTTCTAATTTTTGTTTAAGAACATTTACATTTAAAGTGATCACAGCAAAGTCGATTCATGACTCCTATTTTAAGAAATGTGGAGTATTTTCTTATTAACTTTTTATTATTATTGCTCCAATATAGTAATTATACTACTTTTTCAAAAAAATCGGGGACTTGTGTCGATCAAACTAAGATAAATTCACTTAATAGCTAAAATCAAAATTTCTTCATCGATTTGCTTAGAAAATATCTCATATCTCATACATAATAGATCTGACTATATGAACAAAGTGCACTTTACGAATTTTAAAATAAGTATATTTGGAAATTTTGAAAAACATATTTTTTTATCTGTACAACTTTTAGATAACTCCTAAGCTATTAATCAGGCTAAAAATAAAGTATGACAGATTTTGAAGTCTTTTAATTTAGATTTTTTGCCATGTTTACTGGTACAGTCAGACAAATGGTTCTTGAATTCTAGTAGCATCGGTGCAACAACATTTCTAAATGCTGACATATTTATTTACAACAATTAAAATAAAACTTTGCAAATGTACCAAACACATCAATATATATAGCGATACTACTAATATTACATAGAGTAATTTTTAATTTGGGTTATCATTATCTGGCAGTTACAAAATTTGAGGCCATACTTATGACTTTCTTCTCCTGCTAGTAATCGTCACGTCTTATGTATCACGTCATATGTATAAATTCAGCATATGTTTCAACTTACATTATGCAATAACTTTGGTCATTCTATTTCAAATATTATGATTAAAAAAATATAAGTACACGATTCTAAGTTTCTTACTTGGCAGATTTGCTATCATTCCTTTAAAAAAATTCTTCTACAATTAAAACTGCGCTAACAAAAACAACAACAACAAAAACTGCGTACACCATTTTAATTTGCTATTAATGTAATTTTCTGTGTTACGTTTTCCACCTTTATCCTTCCATGTTTTAGAAATTGTTAATGAAACTTGTGTGATATAGTAGCAAAACTTCCACTTTTAATTTGACATTTTCCTTTGTACTCCATTTCCGTCGCTGATGTCCAGTCACGATGGTTAGTAGTAATGTACGTAAACGACACATAGTGCTCGTTCTTATACGCAGACCAGCACAAGTATTATGATTAATTAGTTCACACGTTAACGCTTAAGAAACATTAAACAGCGTTACTTTTCCCTTAGCTGCTGTTGTTGCTGTGCGTGAGTGAGCGTCAACCCAGCGTAACATTTGTAAGTTTAACCATCATAGTATGAGATTTTAATGTAATTTGTCACGAATGTTACACAGTTGTGACATCAACATATCTCTGCATATATTACTAGGCCTCTGGTGAGATTTTGGATAGTAAAATGATTTTTTGATTTACATTCGTTTACATTTTATCATAAATTACAAGATAAATTGTTCCACTTAAGCGATATCATTGGTGTTATGCGACGCAGAAATCTCTAGACCAGACTGACACAAGTCAAAATGGATTTTACGTGGCAGACAATCCTTTGGGTTTAATGTGAGTGACAACCAAATGTGAAACTAGATCCAGTTGTTGGTTGTGTTCATGAGCTCATATTTTGTATGTGACGTGATTATTGTTAAAGGCCTTTCAGTACTGTGGACATAAACTCGTTGAAGAGTCGCGGTGGTGACACATTTTATTATATTTATAATTAAAATCCAAAGATAAAAAACTACATTGTATTCATAGTATATATAATATGTCAGACATAATTAGACACGATAATTGAAAATTCTTTATTTCTGTTCGTTGCTTTTGCAAAGAAGCATTATTATATTATTATAAAATTCGTATAAGTAATGATAATTTACAAATATATAAGAAGGAAAATGAACAATGTTTTCGCTTGGGCAATATATTGCTCCTCAAATGTTAGTTGCCATTGATATATTGATGACTTTAAAATATATCAGTGGTGCATGAACCAAAAATGACTATAGGTCAACATCTTTCGGCGAGGTAAAAAAGCATTAAAAGGAATACAAAACTTTTAAGAATTTAATGTTTTAGATTTTTTGAACTGTTCATGTGTGTAGAAGGCATCAGAATAAATGGATTGAGTATCTATTTTAATTTGCGAAACGTTATCACAATAACAGAAGAATCGGTCGGTAGGCTTAATCCCCCTTGTTATGTATGTCGTAGTCACGTCGAATCTTTATCGTTTTTAAAATATGGCATTGCTAATGTCGTTTGTAAGACTGAAATACAACTGCCCTTGCTCGTATCATGTACTTCTTTTTCATCAGATGATGAAAAATTCTCAACACTAAACATTTTTGTTAATAATTATTAGTTTTATTCAATAAATAAAACACTCGAAAGTTGTCGAAAGTCGACTACGACATACCTAGTAAGGGGAAATGTTTAGAGACATTTAATGTATAAGCATAACATTTTATAAATTTAACAAGATCTATACTATTTTTAGATACAGTTCCAACAATTTTTGCTATATAACGACTGATTAGATTTCTCATTTGTTGTTACAAACACACTCATGGGGTAACTCCTTAGCCCTAACACATCCTTAAGTAATTCACCGACTATGCCATTTTCAGTTACACTTATACTCATACACATTGAACTTATGTGCACGTATCTACGATAAACATGCAGGTGCATTAGGGTGACAGGAAAAGTTGGAGATAGAAATTTCAATTAACATAAAACTAGTTTGGTTATTATCTCCGGCCATGCCAAAGTTCAGATACCCTTCACAGTTTTGTGCTTCAAAAAAGGGGATATTGTTTGAGTGGTAAACGTTATTTTTAGCCTCTCACATCCATTAATATATCATATACCTTAGGGATGGTATAACCCCAGTTTCCGAAAATGATAAGTTTGCTCATCTTATAAATTAAGCATGCATTCCAAATTTCAGAATGATATCTCTTAACCTACGGCTGTAATTGAGGGGACGACATACAAACAAACTGGCGGTAAATACATTTTACTCAGTGCCTGCGCGTCGTGAACATTAGGGCGAAAGTGTTCGATGTACCCTCCTAAAAATTAACATTGGACTTTTTTAAGCTGACATCTAAAATATTTCGGATCCAGCTTTGACCTCTCGTGAGCTGGACCATTTTGAAAACGGTCTATTTTTGCATGTTATGTAAATTTGAGAATCTGTTTCATTAACAATATATATAATTGGATATCATAAGAAAGGTTTTTAAAGGCATGTCCAATTGTATTAGATGTCATCATAAAAATACTAATGTTAATCTGTGTAGCCCCTTGCACGAATTTTGCTTCCATACAACTTTAGTCACTCTAACAAACATACTTATGGAGATGATGAAAGCACACTTCCCAGGTTGTCGGGATCAAGATTACAAGTTTATGGAAAACTTGGTTATCTATAAATTTGATATTTCCGATATACCAATTACTGAACATCGAGTTAGATGGGCTATCCAAAGTTTCCACTCTTTTAAATCAGCGGGAACCAATGGAAAAATTCGCGCGGATCTACAAAAGAACATCGACGCTCTAACACATTGTAGCACATTCCAACGAGATGAACAACCTACTAATTGTATTTAAAGCCAAGGATTTTACACCAATTAGCCTATCTTCCTTCTAACTTAAGGCTATAGAGAAAATAGTTGGTGCATTTATCAGATCATCTCTTGAACCGGAAGTCCTATCCACGGCTCAGCATGTCTACACGAAGGACAAATCCACAGAAACTGCGCTACATTCAATAACAAGTCTCTTTGAAAGATCCCCGAATTACAAGGAATACGCTCTCGCTGCATTCCTGGATAATGTCAAACCTAAATCTGTAATTGACACAATGGAAAAAGTGGAGATAAACCCAGTGGTCATATCTTTAGTTGATACACTACTTAAATTTAGGCGAATTGGATCCAGTCTGGGCGTGTCAAATATTTCCAATTTGGCGGTTCGCGGTACTCCACAAGGAGGAGTACTCTCTTCACTACTATGGAATCTCAACATGAACATACTCTGGAGCGATGGCAAAAACGTGATGCACAATCGTCGCATATGCGAATGACGTGGCACTAATAGTCTATATATAACTATAGTTACCGATAAGGATCCTAAACTACTCTGTGAGCTTTTGGAATCTGCGCTAAAACTTCTGTTAAAATGGTGTCATGACTGTGGACTGGGCGTAAACCCAAGTAAATCGGCACTAGTGCTATTCACACGGAGATACATACACTCTCTAATAGTGCCAAATACCTTGGGCTTATATTAGACAGTAAACTAAATTAGAATCTGAACACTCAGGCTAGGATAAGCAAAGCGGCAACGATCCTATACTGCTGCAAAAGGGCAATCGGACTCAATTGGGAAAATAGCCGCAAAAATGTGAACTGGTTATATGACTCAGTTATTTAACCCATCTTATTCTACGGATCGGCAGTCTGGTGGCCGGCGCTGGATAGAGCGTCGCAATGGCTGAAATTCGAACGCATTTTGAGACAGGTGGCAATCATGATAACAGGGGCACTTTGAACTATTTCGACTAAGGCACTGTTTACGATACTAAACTGATCACCCCCGAATATTGAGGCGATAAAAATAGCAGCGAACACCGCCACAAAAGCATGGATGCACAGGATATATGGTCATGCCGAAATTTTGGACCTTACCAATCTGAGCTGTCACACTACACCATACCAGAACCTGTCTTCGATCCGGGTTTTATAAGGAACATATCGGATAGGTCCTACTATGATGAAAATGATAAGGCCCTAAACTTTGGGGATTTTCACGGACGGTTCTAAATTAAAGGAAAGAGCAGGCTGTGGTATATTTTCGGAACAGTTGAATTTTCAACTATCATTCAGACTACCGGATCACTTTAGCATAGTTCAGGCCGAAATAGAGGCCATTAGAATAGCCGTAGAGAAAATTCAGAATCGTAGGATATTGGGCGGCAATATTCATTTTCTTACTGATAGTAAAGCGGCTATCAGATCCCTGGAGAATGTGTACACCACTTCGAAAATGCCGGTCGCCCCTTCAGGAAATAGCAAGAAATACGACTGCTACCCTTACATGGATTCCAGGACATGGGGATAAAATGGTAACGAAAGAGGTGATACATTGGCAAGGACCGCCACAACCGTGAACTCGGGCGAATTTTACCGTCTCATTGGAGTCCCTCTCACAAGGGGGAAACTGAACCTCATTGTTAAGGATGAGGATAATGGATATATCGAGGACACGATTTGTGCTGAACCTGTCCAGAGTCGACCTGAGGAACGTCATAGCTGTAGTAACCGGTCCCTGGCCGATTGGTTAACACGCTAAGAGATTGAAACTACCTAACAAGGATTTTTGTAAAAGCTGCAATGATATGTCACTGTCCTGTTTTTGGTGAATTGAGATATGAAAAGCTTGGTAATCGGACACTTCTGGACAAAAACCCCCTTTTGCTATGGTGAAGTGGGCGGACGAAAACGGCCTCGGGGTAAATGAGGTCTTAAAGCATTCTCTGGTTCTATATACTGCTGTAATATGACCGATAATATCATATAGAGTTATCGTCTAGTGAAAGAGTCTTTAGAAGTATACTATACAAGGTCAATTGAATGGCTTGTCTGTGCATCACTGGTGTAATCTTGCACTGGGTAGTCTTAAACATGATAAGTATACAGAATGCCACAGCTACGGCAGTAAGACTAAGACAGCTGTCGCAATGGTCGTACAATGCCTATAGTCACAGTGTAATCCTTAACATGATGCCTGATATAGCAGCCAGGATTGACTACACTTTGGCTTAGCCACTGTTCGACATAAAGTGTTATACACTTATACCAAATAGGATGGAAATGACAAACTCCTGATATAAAACTGTATGTTAACGTCTTTACTGACGACTCAAAATACAACAACCAAGTAGGTTTCGAGGTCTAATCCAAATTTCTTGGAATATATTTCCACGACGACGTGATCACTGTAGTGTTCCAAGCTGAAATTTTTGTCATTAGCGAAGTTGCAGAATGACTGTGATATAACGTCCTCATCACAGTGGGAATTTACATATTATCCTCAAATCTCTGGATTCTGTCTTTCCTGATCTCAACATCAGCCCTAGATTACGGCAGATCTTTCAACGATATGGCTTAGCATTTCAGCATCCACCTTATGTGTATGCCGGGACAAAGGGGCATACCAGGGAACTGCAAAGCAGGCAGGCTTATAACACTCGGAACTACCTTACAAACCTCAGCCACTAGCAAGCTTCTCCTGCGTATTACATATTTAACAACAAAGGGCTGTCTGTCCGATGTTTAATTAGATGTAGCCTTTGTATTAGATTTAAAGCGTTCTTACACAAAGTGTTGCTATCAAGACCCGACGGTTTATTGCTTCAGTCCGTCATGACGAGACACACTGTATGATAGAAAGGCACGCAATGATACTGGATGTTCCTACTAGAGATCTCCGCAGAAACTGTGAAGATGAGACCATAGAACTACTTCTCTGCACTTGCTCTGCCCTAGCGAACAGGCGAGAATCAGTACTGGGTTCGATTATTTTAGGGACCTAGTGTCCTGGCCGATATTAATATTGGCCAAGTCAGGATCATCTTGATGCGCTGAGGACAGTTCAAAATTACTCAGTTACCGTTAAGAAACTATATCTTGTTGGAAGTTTATAACACTTTAACTTTGATTTAAAAAACATAAACAATTTCCAATTTCTTTGTTCCAAGTTTATTATTTTGCTTTACTTCTTAGTTAAGACCAGCAAAGTCATTGAATTTTACTCTAATTCTTAACAATTTTTAGTAAGATAAAACTTTCTATGAATTTGACATAAATGTGCGGATTTGACAAATATTAACATACAATTGTCTACCAAAAGCCAAAACCCGACCATTGACATAGCAGTACTTTATTAAAGAGTATTGCAATAATCTTCAAATTTTACAAGTTAAAGTTCTACACTTTGTACTAAACTTCTACACTTTTTACATACCGACAGCTTTAAAATTTCAAAAACTTGTGTTTCTTTCACATTTAATTATCACCCTAATGTACATATGCTGTTGGCGAGTAGTTAACTAATGTCGTAAATTATGTTGCATGTTCTTTATTACTGCATATGAATTTATAAGTAGTTATCAACATGTATGTACATAATGTATACATAAAACCTAAGTTTGTATGTATGTACCGCCGCTATGCACACAAAGTAATATTTATTTACAGCAGTGTATAGCAGTGTCATGTTGGTCCAAACAAGATATGTGTAATAACATGTACCAAAATAAATAAATATTACTGTTGAGTGGCTTCATATTTGGCGGTGAAATGAAATGATTTATACCATACCATAGTGACTGACCTTCGCTATAGCTTGGTCATTTATAATACTTTTTGTAATTATTGAATTTTTCATAAATAGAAATGGATATATATTTTTAATTTTGTTCTTTATATGCGAAAATGAAATATCATTTTAATTAGTTTTGTATTTTGTATGGGGTCTCTTTGGCACTTTCTGTGTTGTCTAGCTAATTATAAGTACCTTTGAGTGCTACATTTGAAAATACAATTTGCTTGACAAAGATGACTTTAGCATTATTCAACTCTGTCTTAAATAAAATTGCAGTCGAATTGCTATCGTAACAAAGTTGCGTATTGTTGTGGGAGTAATTTTCCATTCTTTTAACAAAATGCTAATGCGCAGTATCGTTGTACAAAGAAAAACACATATTTGAAATTTACAAAAATTGTACAACAAAAACTTAAATTAATATATATTATTTTTTAATAACCAAACCCATATAATTTAATTAAAACCTTTGTTTGCCTAATTCTCATTAGCACTTGAGACAGATGGGTATTTTAAACCCTAATTTAGATCCATAATTTAACCACTTGCACATTTACGGTTACCATTGGAAATAAACCCCTATTTGTTGGCATGTTGATGTACTCATCGACGTAGAATCCTTTAAAGGTAAGCTGTAATTTGGGAATTATATGTAGTAGAAAGGAAGATAAGGGCAATACATATAAGAATAAATAAAGCGATTGTATTAAAACTTGTTGAATTACTTTTGCATTTACCAACATGACGATACACACATTGTTAGTACTCTCATAATGAGATATAAGCTATCAAAATCCGGTGCATCAACTAGTAAACAGATTAGCTTAGTCGGTAAATGTTCTATGCATTACAATATACTGGAAATTCTTCACAATTAATTATTTTTACAACATAGGAGTCAAACAAAGTTATTCCACATAACACTTATATGTGCCATGCTCCGACAAAAGAGAAAAGCGATGAGGACAAAGATGTGTTCTACGAGAGCAAATGTATATAACATTAAAATTCTACTAGGCGAAAATAGGTAGGGAGACCGCATTTGAGCCTACCTTCGAAAAAATTCAGTCTGCACACCGAAACTTCGAACAATGGAATAAGACTGATTGATGTGACACTAGATTTGACCATAAAATATTCATAAGGCAACATTGTAATCTCCAGATCAATTAGCAAAAGATCAAAAACATCACGTGGTAGTCGATGAAAGGCACGCACCGAGTGTTCTGGACGTACGGCTGATCAGGGGTGCGAACATTGACTCCGATCACTACCTTACCGCAGTTAAGGTACGCACAAGGCTAACCATGGGCGCAAGGCCAAACGTACGTAACCAGGCACAACAAAAGCTAGACATCGGTAAACTACGGACCACAGAGGTAGCGGACGCCTATTCCAAACACCTAACTCAACTGCTACGAAATGCTTCAACCCCTGATAAAATGTATTACTTCGCAGTGGCAATATAAAGCCGACTCCATTGACCGCGAGAAGCGTACTCAAAGTCGTATCAAGATGATGCCTGGTACGATGATGAATGTCGCAATGCCACGAGAGAGATGGAAATATCTGTAAACATTCAAAAGATATTATAATATATTCACAAGCTAAAAGTTTTCTTGTAAAAGTTATTTCATATGAAATAACACCCAAAAATTTATGAAAAAAATTTGGGGAATATTTCATTTCTCGTTTGGGCGTTATTTCATTGGGGGGCTTTTCGTGGAGCCCAAAAATTCTACCGGAGAGTTAAGACGAGAATGTGTGGAACAGGGTTGCCCTCCTGCAAGGACAGCGATGGCCAACTAGTGACGGACCCGGATAACGTGTCAAATATATGAGGAGAACATTCCAGCAATCTACTGAATACGAACACCCTTCAAAGACCCCGCACTAGTCCATGGTAATGGTATTAACTGTTCACCTCCGAGCCAGAGCGAGATACGTGTGGTAATATCCCGCCTTAAAAATAAGAAAGCAGCTGGAGTCGATGGTCTCCCTACTGGAAAGAATTCTCCCGGGGATTGGAGTCTCAGTCTGTTATGTCCCATATACAAGAAAGGAGATTGTAGTGAGTGTAAGAACTACCGAGCAAATTGTGTGAACGTCTAAAGCCAATTGTAAGAAAACTAATTGGACCTTATCAGTGCGGCTTTATACCTGGCAAATCTACGACGGATCAAATATTCACTTTTCGACAAATCCTGACAAAAACGCATAAAAAGCACCTCTTTGTCGACTACAAAGCTGCCTTCGAACCTCCGATATGGAATAGGATATATGAGGCCATGGCTGAGTTTTGCATTCCGGCAAAACTAATTCGTCTTTGCAGATGTATCGTGGAAAACACCAAATCCTCTACTAAGATTGGTAATTATCTCTTTAAACCATTCAACAAGGAACGAGGTCTCAGGCATGAGAAAGGCTGGTGCCAACATGTCTGGCACCATATTCCACAAGAGCCTCATGCCATTAGATTATGCCAATGATATAGACATCATTGGCCGAAATATGTGGAATGTTACTGTAGTTTCCTCGAAGCTGGAAAAAGACTCAGCAAAAATTTGTTTAGCGGTCAACGAGGAGAAAACCAAACTAATGATTTCGACAAACAAAGAGTCTACTCGATGGGGGACACACCGTGAACGTTGACAATTGTTGTTTTGAGGTAGTATATGAATTTACCTACCTCGTATCTTTCGTCAATAAGAAAAATAGTGTCAGCCAAGAAATCAAGTGGAGGATAGTGCTTGCTAATAGATGTTTTTATGGTCTTCGGCAGCACTTTAGTAACACCACCTTATCTGGAAGTACTAAAAAACAGCTATACCAGGTGCTAATTTTACCCGTTCTGTTGTATGCTGCTGAATCGTGGTTGCTTACGACAACGGACACACAAAACATGGGAGTATTCGTACTCCAAAGCTCTCCGAAAAATATATGGACCTTTCTGTGTCGACGGCAAGTTTCGCCACCGGATGAAACATGAGCTGTATGAGCTTTACCACGATATCGACGTGGCTAAAAGAGTCAGAATCCCACGAGTACGATGGCTGGGACATGTTGCCAGGATGGATGTAATGATCCAGCGAGAAAGGTGTTTGAAGGCGAACCTGAAGGACGGTGCAGAGCAGGGAAAAGACCAAGTGGTTGGCAACGCCACCATCTTGTAGGAGTAGGTAGAGAACACACGCAATTCTTTAATTCTTCAGGCCTCTAATTTATGAACCACATCGTAAGTTGTAGTGGGCCACTTTAGAAAGTAAGTAGTAATTGGAATGCCAATGGCAAAATTATCTATCTTTACAAAGGCTAATTTCGGTAGTTTTCAAAAATTAACAATTTCTTTAGAAATTCTTTTATATTAGTTCTGAATATTTAATTATACCCTTCACCACGCACAGTGAATAGTATACACACATCTCCCATACAAACTTGCACATTTTGGAGGTCTGCCCCGGCGATGACAGCCGTAGTTTAAGGGATACTGAGCTGAAATTGTATGCAAGCTTCTATTCTCTAAACGGAGTTTAAGCTATAGAATTTTGGTATACAAGCTTCTTTTCTCTAAACGGAGTTTAAGTTCTAAGATGACCATGATCCGACAAAAACAACTCCCACCTCTCATACAACAATCTCCATTTTTGCTATCTAACTGAAATTCGGTAAGCAAGCTTCTATCCTCTATGCGGAGGTTATGTTCTTAATTGAGTAATTTCGGAGAAATCTACCCCCACAATCCCTGTAAAAAAGAAAAGTATTTATATAGATAAATATATAAATCTAGTTACGAATCTAACTGCACATATGCGATATATCGATATGTGTAGTGACATTCCTCGTAATTCTAGAGAAAAAAAGGCATCCGTTTGATCCATCACTGATATGATATCTGATATGATATTTTATTGATTTCCGAAAATTTTCAGTCGAATTTATATTTTAATGCATTTTAATTTTATCCATGTAATGCATTCGCAATATCCAAAAATTGTTTGGAACTGTATATACTAATGTATCTTGTGGAAAATACACACACATGTTTGTTGAGAGCTTAAGCAAGTTGATCGATACATAACAAAACATAACAAAAAATAATCGGATAATTTTTCTAGATGGGTCTTAAACAAACAATGACAATCCTGAGTATGACACGAACATGTGAATATAAAGTGTATTGCTTCAGTTGTTCAGCGGTGATGGCCGATCACGGCAAACGTTTTTCTCCTCGACCGTAGCACCACCTATCAGATCAAATCCACCTTTGTATTCCTAAATTAAATTTAATTTAATTTATAATTTGTTGTATTTAATTCTTATTCTTATTATGTCAAATGAGAGATAGATGTTGCGATCAGGGTTACCGTTGAAAAATTTCAAAAAGTGGCACAAAAAGGGGATTTTTTAAAATAAAGTCGCACAAAAAGGGTTTTTTTTTTAAAAAGTCGCAAATTCATTTTATTTAATCAAAACAATAAAATTAAATAAAAAATTACAATAAATAACAAAAAACAACTCAGTCCATTACATTAAGATGTAAAATATACATCATAAAATGTAAAATATACTAAAAAAAAAGCAATAGATTACAAAGCACAAGGAATATGTGTATATGTTTGGAGGTCAAAATTGAATTTTTATTGAAACAGATTCAAGGTCTTATTCATAATAATTTATAAACCTATATAAATGTTTATAAATATGGTTGCTATATTTTAGGAACTTAATTTTGATACTTTTTTCAAGTATCTCATTTCAGCTTCCAGCTTCGAGTCCAACAAATTCAAAGCTGAAAGAAGCATTGCTTCACATGTTTTTACTTTTAACTTATTAGTTAACTTAGTCTTCATCAGTGCCAACTTTAAAAATATACGCTCTGCGCAAGCACTGCTTGTGGTATTTGTGTCATTTCAGGTCATTCAAATTATTTTTAAAATTTCCTACTGTGTACCAAAAAATGTCAGTTATCAATGTCAATGTCAATTAATGTCAGTTATATTAAAGAGGTATTTATAAGATTTATCTATTGGTTTACACTATAATAACTTTAATTCATATATGAATGCCTCAGATTTTTTTTAATATGACTATATTCAGACACTATGTCAGAATAATTATTGTCTTCACTAGCCTTAATAAAATTAGGGTCTATATATCTTACAGCAATCAGTCTTTTATTATTTATATCAATCGCCGCGTCGCTTTTATTCGACGGTAGACGTTACAAAATATTGAGTACTTTTTCTCCAGAGCAACTCTAAAGCACAAAAAAGTATTAAATCTTTTAAAAAGCATAGAAATATTATGGGTTGTGAAAAATCGCAGAAATGAAAAAAAGTGGCAAAAAAGGGGATTTGTGAAAAAGGGGCAGCAAAAAGTGGCATGGCTTCAAAAAAGGGTCAAATTGCCACTTTAGTCGCACAACGGTAACACTGGTTGCGATGCCATTTCGTTGAACATTAAAAAATTCTTTTGAGCTTAACTAATCTTTGCCTTGATTCACTAAAGCTTTACTCACCGTTGCACTACCTACAATACTTAAAAACTTTTTTACAACCATTTATTCCAATCTTATTAAAGTCTTTTCAAAAATAATAAGTAAATTTACGCATTATTTCCTTCTCTCCGGTTAAAACTTTACCATATCACACTTGGCGTCATGGAGCATATTCAAGCAATTCTTTAATAAATCATTCAAAGTATCGTATACGTATAAAATAATTATGCAATCTATAAAACATATAACCCATAAATATGGTATTTAAAAATACATTATTAAAATATTTTCATTTTGATTCATTCGTATTAATCATTGAACGTTTACCTACTACATTTACATTTACGCATTTATAAGGATGTCCTGTCCGTCCGTCCGTCCGTTATCAACTCTAGGTGTGTGTGTGTATGTGTGCGTGATAAGTTTATGATGATAAACAGTAGAAAATCGCAGAGAGGATACACATATAAAGAACAACCAAAAGTAATTTTGCTTGCAAAAATTATAAGCCCGAAGGTAATTTTTCAACCATTCAGACGTGTTAAATGCAGACAAATTCATGCCATAGTAATAACTTTTTCGTTTCATTCAAGAACGACTACAATATGTATAATATAAATACGACGACTATATGTATGTGTTATATACATACATATTGGGGATATGATTAAGTTTGTATATGCATTAAGAGTTTTCACTTTGAATCTAAACGGAAAGTGTACTTTTATATCTGGGGTTAAGTTAATGTTAAACGAACCTTTGACACTCCCCTTCTTGTACCTCCCCTTCAAATGACCGAATTGGCCCGCATAGTTTTACATAGGTGTTTTTTTTCTAAGTACACTGAACTCAGTCATATTTTGTTATACAATTGTTCGCAGTGAAATCGACAAATTCTGGTAATGCAAACTCTAACAAGTATACATGAATGCGGCACACATATCATGGCCCAGTAAATGTATTAAACGCTCTTGGCAAAAACTACCAGAATGAAGGCCAAGTGTGAATATTTTACCCAGGTGGTATATTTATGCATCATATTCGTATTATACTCGTTTTGTTATTTATACTTTAGGGGTTTTCGCTATTAATCTGGCCGATTGTCGTATGTATATCTGGGCATATGTTAGTACAATTTGTTTATATATGAGTTATGTAAACAGGGAATTTGTGGATAATACATAAACTTAATTATACATTAATCAATAAAGTAAAGTGTGGCCTGACGTCGACGTAGTATATGCTCAGTGTTGTAAATTTATGATTTACATAGAAACAAGGCTATGATAAATACGACTCGAAAAAAAAGGCTACTATATGTTTTATGCTTATTATTTAAGTACTTCGAAAAAACGCTATACAAAGTCAGCTTGTATTTTTGAGAGCCAAATTTTATAAAATAAATATGTTAAATAACACAGTGCAACATTTCTAAGGTCATCGTCTGGTGCCCCCTTCGTACCCAGATATTTTTGAAGTATATACCGAGACTAAAAAAATCCCCAAAGGATTTGGCCCCATTACATCGAAACATATTTTTATGGATACTCCAATAGTTTACCCCAACACGAAAATTGTTCTTTTCGTCTTCGGCAAAGTTGTAGATCTAAACCAGAGCAAAAAAAGTGTCAAACAGACCGACCCAAAAAAATTGCATCCAGTGCATAGAAATTGCAAAAATATGGAAAAAAAAAGAAAATTTTTTCATGATGTATTCCACACAAAATTTATTACGTTGTACTCCGTGGCGTATGATTTATGTGGAATATTACTTATTATAATCTTAATTTTACGACAAGAAAAAATTCCGAACAGTTAATGAAATATGGACTGGCTCTATGAAATAACTCCCAATGAAATAAGTCCCAGAAAAAAAATGAAATAAGTCCCAAAAAATTCCCATATATTTTGTGATTTATTTCATGTGAAATAACTTCCAAATTTTTGGGGTTTATTTCATATTTTTTGGAATTTATTTCATTTATTGTTTGGGATTAATTTCATCAAATTTTAATTCCCAAAAAAATTGAAATGAAATAAGTCCCAAATATTTTTTTTGGGGTTTTATTTCATTCTATATTGGTAATTTTTGGGGTTTACTTTATTAGCGAAAAATATATAACACTGAGTTTAATTTGAGTTTTACGGAAAAAATAACAATATAGTTAACCTAGAATGAGCACGTATTGATTTATTTGTATATATGTATATTATTATAAAAGTGACCAATGTATTTTTTAATTCTTCAACTTTTCTGTATTTAAAAATCTGTATTGGTATTTGAATTAGTAATTATAATAATAAATAATGAATTTAGGGAAAATCATATGATTTTTATGTAAAATTTTCATATTATTTATTGTATAAAAATTGTATAAGGGAGCAAAAAACATGTATGTATATGATATCTTATAAGAAAGCCGTGGTCGCTCGATTTTTTATTAAAAATTTTCATACTTTGTTGTATGTAAAAAATTTATTTAATTATTCGGTTTTGTATATACATATAATAACAATAATCCGGCGCAGAAGAAATTGTTAATTATTGTGCGATTTTTCTTTAAAAATTTTCATACTTTGTTGTGTGTAAAAACGTTAATTAAAAATTATTTTTTTGTACATACGTATAATAAGAATATACTTGAGCAGGAAAAATTTTAAACAATTGTGAATAATTATTAAAACCTGAGCAAATCAAAGTTCAAAAATAAAAAAAATCTGAAGAATGTTTGTTATAACAGCAATAAGATATTATTGCAGATTAGGCCGAAAATGGTATTAATGACTACATATGGCACGAAGATATCAATGACTACACTCAGTAAATATGCAATATATTTTACTAAGTAATTTGTATTTATAAGTTTGGGATTTATTTCATACTAGCGGACCCGGCGAACTTCGTCTCGCCACAATTTTATGCCTCTAAATAAACTCAGAGAGTGGTATGATATACAATGTTTTTCGATAAGTTTTCAGTCGCAAAAACAAACAACGTAGCAGGTTCTGCAAAACGTGAAAATGCAACATTCAGCTGACCGCACGTTTAAACAGGGAAATTCGAGATAATCCCACATACTTCCAACGATTGGCCTTGCGATTTATTGATTGTCTTCAGGGAATTGGAATGGATGATCAGTTGGAATAATCTGATTCGTACGATAAGGACTTCCTCTTCTTAGAATTTGTTTTTGATGATCGTTGGTTAAATCACATTGTTTATCAGATTCTTGACGGACAACCGCGTACCGTTTAGATTTCGGTTGATTTAGATCCCGCAATATGATTATGATCGATGCCACCTTCATCTGTAAATTATGCGGTATATAAATCGAGTTGAAAAATTCGATCGATTGTTGGTCGCATCATCCTCGTCGGTCACACGGTAAACAGATTTCTACGAATGCAGTGTGCAGTTATGTGCAATGTGATGAGTTGCTCTTCCGACGTAGTGAACTCGCAAAAATTTGCAGTGAACGATATCAATTCAGTCGAAACATCAACACGAATTTGGCCGTTGCCAATTTAGCAGACGGTGGGAGGATCTTTTCAACCGTGAGAAGATTCATCGTCAGTTTCAAAGCGGAATTTGCAGTTCGACTGCCTTCCAATAATGTTGCAGCCATTCCAGGGGGATGCAGTGGCCAACGTTATTAGAGAACTTGACCGAATTGTTCCCAGAATCAATTAAAAAATGTCTTGCCTGTCCCACAGGGAGCATCGAGAAAGTAAATGCCTCTCGTTTTATCGTCAACAACCTTCATCAGCGAATCGTACATGTTCTTGAACTCAACACTTAACAGCGACACATTTGTTCGAACTCTAACGGTCAGTTCGTCTCGATTATAGTCTTGACCTCGTCAAAATTCGCGATCGAATGCATATTGCATTGAACGATTTGGCGCTGATTGCCGCACATGAGCACGCACATGTCATCCGTCGAACCCGGCCGATGATCGCAAACAATGTACGAATTTGAATCGCTTTTGAATTTTGGCAAGCCTCCCGAAATGCAGCGGACAAAACAACATCCACAGTGCGCAAGGAAAAGAGATCAAAGATAGAAGCATACACTTTGGCGTAGATGAACTGTGTATAGTCTGACTAATTATTGCACAACGGTTACATAATCTAAGGTTTGATCGTCAAATGGGTGGCATTAGCCAAGCAAATAACTCTCCCTTAAAAAATAAAAAGTCGTTACGAAATGAATGCCCGCAATCCAAGTGGATAACATAATTTTCAAACGTAAACTAATTTTGTGAAAAAATTACCAAATTTTGCAAAGAATATCAATATATATTTTTTATTTAATTACTAGCTGGCCCGGCAGACTTCGTCCTGCCTCCAAATTTTTCTAAAATATGTTGAGTGTAGTTGAAATCTAATAACGATTGGTTTATTTCTTTGACCTCTAAAATATTTCAATTTAAAGGGCGAGGTTTTTCCGCACAAATTCTGTTCTTCATATATCTTAAGGATTATTATATATTATTATAAGAATTGCTTAAACGAATCAGCATTGTCGTCCATCATGTGATGAAAACTTACTTATTGATAGGCATATATTCTAAAACCTCATATTTAAGCCGATTGACTGACATATAACTTTCTGCGTTGGTGTACTGGGTGATTGTACCTTTTTATCCTAAGGAGTACAATTTTCCAAAAATGCCTTCATTAGGCTCAGCAACCCCATTAAAAGTATGGTCTGGGTGATATCAACAGTTATTCCTAATTTCGTTATTGTCCCCTAAAATTTCCAAATGGGAAGTCATCATATTCTGTAGGAAGTGCGCCATTATAAAAGTTAGTCATTCTTCTTTAAATCTTTTTGCGGTCTGGATGACTATCTACTGCCAATCCCCAACTTTTACTGAAATTTTGGGACAAATGGGGTCAACCGCTTTCACAATTAGTAGTGACATCAAAATGTACATCTTTTAATATATATAGATTTCTGAATAACTATGATGTTAAAAAAAGTGGCTAAATGACATTCCAAAAATTAAGTGTATCATAAGCTAAACACCGGCAGCTGGTTCCAAACATACATTTAAAATTTTCTCATGCCAAAAAAATCATATACTTTAAGTTTAAGTAAAATCGGACAATCGATATTCAAAATTTTCTCATGCCAAAAAAATCTTATATTTTAAGTTTAAGTAAAATCGGACAATCGATATAAATTTTCGAAATAATTCAACCCCAGCCAAATCAACTTCGGGTCCATATATACAAAAAAAATTCTCATAATAAAACAAATATACATTCTAAATTTCAGTCAAATTGTTTAATTCGTTAAAATTTTCATTATAATTCCACCATAGCGACACCTACCGGGTCAATTTATACAAAAAAATTGTTCTCAAGGTTCCACAAACATAAATACAAAATTTCAGTTAAATTGGTACATGCATTCAAATTTTCGATATTAATCCACCCTAGCGCCATCTACCGGGTCCATTTGCACATACGATTTTTTTTAATGATCAAACAAACATAGATTCTGAATTTCAGTAAAATTGACCCATTCGTTAAAATTTTTATTGTAAACCGACCCCAGCGCCACCTACCGGGTCCATTTGTACATAAAATGTTTTCTCATGATCAAACAAACATAAATCCTAAAATGCAGTTGAATTGATACATGCATTAAAATTTTCGATATAAATCCACCCTAGCGCCACCTGGATTTGATTTTTTTCAACACAAACAATCTACGGAAAATTTCGAATCGAATAAAAAAAATTAGCCAAATCGCTCCAGCCGTCCTCAAGTGATGGTATGACATACGTGGACCATTTCATTTTTATATATATAGATTAATTATCTTGTTAAATGCTCCAACCAACAATTTTCCGAAATTTTCCACCTTGACATCGTTCAAATCTTCAAATCATGCTAAAACTGCAAAAATAAAAATTTTTTTACGCTTATCTAGTATTTTCCGAGTTTTTCCATAAAAATTTTCTATTTTTCCAGTCGAAAAGTGATTCCTTAACAATTGCACATAATTTCTTAAAAAAAAAAGCAATTTTTGATTTTTCCAATTTCCAGACTTTTCCGAAAGATTTTCCCAAAATTTAAGCAAAATGGGACGGCACTTGATGAATTATTATATGCTTTTCACACCATTTTTATATTTCACAACAATCCGAAATTTTCCAAGCATCCCAATAAATTTTCCACCTTTTCGTCCTCTGAAATCATCAAACCATGCGGTATAATGGAAAACTTCGTCGAAAAAATCCAAAACTTTCGACTTTTTTCCGGATTTTTCCGAGTTTTCACTGATAATTCTTCTATTTTTCCATTCGGAAAGACATTTCGGAATAATTATCCGAAATTTTTCACTGTTACATCGTCCAAAATTCTCAAATCATTATTATTTCATTTTCTGTTTGGAAATTATTTCATTTTCTTAGGGATTTATTTCATAATTTTTTTTGGAACTTATTTCATTTTCTTTGGGACTTATTTCATTGGGATTTATTTCATTGGGACTTATTTCATTGGGAGTTATTTCATAGCGCCTATGGACTCCCTAAAAATGGTAAAAAAAATCGTATTGGGGTGAAAATATTGGAGTATCTATAAAAAAATGTTTCGATGTAATGGGGCCAAATCCTTTGGGAATTTTTTTAGTCTCGGTATATACTTCAAAAATAGCTTGGTACGAAGGCGGCTCCAATTTATGTGTTGCACTGTGTAATATTATCAATTATTTATTAATTTTCATAATAACCCATAACAATCTTTTATCTCATTACAGGTTTCGTCACATTAAACTCAAGGTATGTTTTTGATCGGATAATAAACAATCATCTTATATAATAATACATCATCTTTGAAATATGTTTCCGTACTGTTTGATAAGTTATTACCCTCCTACTAATTAATCTGGCCGGATGTCTGCGACCGACTTTATATAAAATACCCTGACATGAAATATTCTATTTGTTCCATATATATCTATAAATAATTTATAATGTTATTATATCTATTGCTAACGTTGAACTTTGAGCTTATTTTGTGTGCTACTGACCGTTCTTTAATAGCTCTCATCACAACAAAAAAAAAAACAAGTATTCTTCTTATACTCGTATACCTTTGTTGGCCATTTTGTGAAAAATCATAAGAGGTTTACTATACCATCGTCCAAACGTCAAAAACAGCAATTTACCAAAAACATTTTAAAGGCAACAACCAGGCAGAGTTTGATAAGGGTTACGTTGTTTTTCTACATCGGCCAATAGTTAAATACGTATTTTAATGCGGAAATTAAAATTTAAAACATTTTCATCACATTGTGTTTTAGCAACAAATGATAATATGTATTTTTGAGCTATGGAATAATTGTAGGTAGAGATAACAGATTTAAACACTTTATTCTTTTAGGTCAGCTCAGTCAAAATGTAGTCAAAATCTATAGATTATATCTATAAACTGGCAATTAGATTACTCTAGGAAAAAATATCAACATCAGTATTTGCAATATATTTCATCGATGCAATCTTCCGATTACAAAAATAGTTCAAATAATTTATTCTCTATCTCGCAATTTTCTTCAGAAAATTTAGCATAACTAAAGAATAATTACCCAATTGTCGCATTCGTCGATAAACAAGTAGGTGCCGTTAGTTGCAAATCTAACAGTAGAAAGCGTGTTAATTGACAACAACGCGAGAAGCTATTCCATACCTCATTCATGGGGTGTACGTTTTTTTAAGTAAGTTTTTAATAGAGTACATATTTTTGATATTATAATTCCTAATATTCTAAAGATGTGGTCTGAGTCTGGTCATATTCCTTGACGTTGGTCCTCAGACTTGTACAGTGAACAGACACAGGGGTGGTCCATGTTATGGCATAAGGCATTAATTTGCACCTCAAATGACAATATCATGTTAAAGTGACGTGTTTTCTTTATTAACTAGAACTAGAACTAGGACCCTTCCTTACCCAACAGGGACCAGTCACAGGATTAGGTCAGGATTAGGTTTGTTCTCCCGTAGGAATGTATTGTTTTATATTCACTATAGAAGACCTGAAAATATTAGGAAATAAAAAAGTGAACGACCTGCTCCGTAAGAGAAATATTTGCCCCAATTTTCGCAGCCTTCGTATCGCACAACTATTGAAATAAATTTTTTTAGAGATTCTACTTATACTACGTTGCGTCAGTGCGACATTACCAGCTTTAATCATATTTTGGTTTTTTAACCCTCACGTACGTCACAGAAGAAACATACATGCCAAATTTCAAGGCCCTAGCTTTAGCCATTTGGACTGTGGAGTGATCAGCAAGTCATATGGCAAAAAGTGTGAACATTTTATTGTAATCGGTGCATTAATATGTCCGATGTAAGGATTTCATCAAAACGGGCGTGGCACTGCCCACAGCGAGATCTAAGGGATTATGTACTGCACGTAGAAAAATATTATAATAACATTGTTTTGTCCATTAGACCCATTTTCGCTCACTCCTTCTGTATAATTGAGAAGACTGTAGTCACATCCCTTATTTCGACTGATGATGTCTACGTCATTAGCGTACGCGGGTAGCATGTGGATTTTGTTGAATATCGTGCCACCCGTATTTACTACAGCTTTCCTCATTATCATCTCCATCAAATATCTTGAAGGGGTCACACGATAGGCCGTCGCCTTGTCTTAGATCTCATCTGGTATAGAATGGCTCCGTAGAATGGCTTCACTGAAGACTTTGTGTTAGTCAGCGTCATTCCGCAAAGGCGTACCAGCTTCACGGGAATACCAAACTCAGCCACGGCTTCGAATAATTTCTGCAGTATCGGGCTATACGTGTCGATCTATTTATTTTGGCTCTTTCCCAGGATTTGCCGAAGTGTAAATATCTGGTCAGTTGTTGATTAACCAGGTCTAAAGCCACACTGATAAGGTCCGATAAGGTTGGATAACACTGGCTTTAGTCTTTCACATAGCACAATCGACAGGATCTTATACGCGATAGGTAAAATGCTGATCCCGCAGTAGTTGAAGAACACACTTGGATCACCTTTTAATATCATAGGACATAGTACGCTTGGATTCCAATCATCGGCCATGCACTCATTAAACCAAAACATGCTCGTGCATGTTCGTTATCAGCTCCTCGCCTCCGGACTTGAAGAGCTCTGCCGGAAGTCCGTCGGCATCGGCTGCTTGGTTATTTTTCAGCCGCGATATTGCTCTAACTATCTCGGTTTGGCTTGGTAGTGGGCAATCTAAGGCGTCGTCGATAATTAGTGTGATACCTTCACGTGCGCTGCTTTTCGAAACCAGCAATTGCTGGAAGTGTTCTCTCCATATATGCAGCACACTCTGTGTATCTGTAATCAGATTTCCATCCTTGCATATACAGGAGGGGAGTCCATTACCGTAGCCTTTTGCTTTTACTTTCTAGTAAAAATTTTCGGCACTCACCTCTATCCGTATGTTGCTCTATTTCTTCGTTCTCCCGTTCCTTCATCAGAATTTTTTTTAAATAGCTGTCTCGTCTGTTTTACTGTAACCTTTTGCCGTTCCCAAACAGCCCGGGTTACAATTGACTGTAGCGTTGACATATAAGCAGCATCCTATTCCTTTGACACCATGCGACATTCTTCATCGTACCAGGATTCGTCTGAGCGCCGTTTTTCATAACCTAGAATGGTTGTTGCGGTGGTTGCCATGGAATGCGCAATATGCTGCCAACTGTGTATCGGAAACGTCAGCAGTAGAGGCGTTGTGTCGAAGTAGTTAAGATAGCTGATTGGGGTAGGCCGTGGCTATCTCTGGGGTTTGCAGCTTCGCGACGTCCAGCTTTCTTTGTGTTTGGCTACGTGCGTTTTTCTCTCTGCTCAATCTTTTGCGCACCTTGGCTGCAACCAGGTAATGATCCGAGCCCATATTACCACCACGGATCACACGCACGTCCATGACACAAGATGCATGCCTGTCATCAATTACCACATGATCAATTTGATTTTTGGTGTTTTAATCGGGGGATAGCATAGTTACTTGTGGATATCTTTGTGCTGGAATCTGGCTCCACTCACTCCGTTAAATTGATTGGGAAATGTAGGGGACACTCCATGTAACGAAAAACCACAATTGCATATTACTTTAATTGCGAGGAACAAAAAAAAACTAACGTTCAAAACCAGTGACTGATTTTACGATTTTACGAAAGTGTTAAGTTTTTCTTAATTTTAAAGTGTTTAATTTTTTCCAAGTGGAAAATAGCGATGGATTCAGAATCTATTGGCATGGGATTTTTCAAAAATTATATATTTCTTTAATATTTTTGCCTAGACATTTTTTAAATGATCGGCAATTAAGGACAAAAATAATGCTGATTTTTGTGGAGATTTTTGTTTAGGTATCCTGCTAGATCCCGCAAGTCTTGTGACTGATATGAGCACTTTTTGGCCTTATTTAACAAGTTCAGAATAGTTTTGCCGCGGAAAATCGCGGATGGCCAAAAAACCGTTAATTAAAGTTCATAACTAAGAAAATAAAAATATGTGATTTTTTCACATTCTCGCTAATAACGTCATTCAAAAATATCAGCAACATTCATAATTTTTTCTTATGATCCGTTAACCAAGAAGTAATAGGAAATCCTATGCAAAAAAATGATAAGTTGGGAGCGATAACAAAAAATGTCCTTTACAACAATGCGTCTGTGCGATTTCGTTTGGAAGCCTTTGCTACTGGAGTATTTGTCATTAAATTGTATTTGTTGGCACAGAACAACTACACAACTATACGTAAAATTGTATCCTTGGCACCCAATAACACCTACACTACATAAAGTACTCATACAAGGATCGAAAATAATAAAAATGCGTTACTGCCTATAGGACAGCTATCTGAAGAGGCAGCAGAGGCTCGAAACAAACATTTGCGAGCTTGCAGGCAGGATTTTGCAAAAAATTTCTCCAAAGAATTGTGCAATCAGGACATCCTAAATAGGCTTCCCTTGAGGTCAGATCAACTTCTTAGTGCATCAACAACTAAATATAAACAAAGGTTGCTCTCAGCTCAACCGAATCTAGCAACAGAAAGTGAAGTGTACGACGAAATTAGCAATGACGGCGAATAAAAAAGAAATATGGAAATATTATGTTTTAAATGTCCAATATATGAAAATATAACTGTTTTCACTATAAAAATCAACCGCCCAGATCATCAAAATACTTCTATGTGCGATGGGCCAATAACATCCTCCCTTCCTATTTTTGCATTAAAATCTCCCAGAACGATTTAAATGTCTTGGACAGGGCAGCGGTCGTATGTTTCCTCTAGGAGCTCGTAAAATGCATCTTTAGTCTAATCGTCTTTATCTCCCGTCAGGACATGAGCACAAATCAACGTGATATAGAATTATTTCGCCTTGATGCGGTTTGTGGCTATTCGATCGCTAACAGGATTGAACCGCGAGACAAGATGTCTGAGTCTCTCGACAACTACAAATCCACATCCAAAATCGTGCTTTTCCGCATGGCAGCTGTAATACGTCGAGCATCCTTGTCCTTTTATATATATAGATTTGACTTTAAACCTCTTCGGAGAACGGCTAAAAGTTTTCCGATTTTGCTCAAATTTTGACCATAGCCATTTTATAACAACTGACACAAAATTCCGCCCGAGCTTTAACGAAAATCTAAAGTTTAATTTTTGCTGCCACCCTAATAGACATAATGTCATACCTACCACGCATCCTAATGGGTGTTATAAAAACTAATTAGGTAGTTTAAACGCAGGTATAAGCTAGTAGTTTTTATATACCGAAGATCGCATAATCATTAGAACACGCGACTATCATAAGGGTGACCTAGATTTAAGCCCTGATGCATAGCCATAAATTTTTTTTTTTTTGATAACGATATTGTCGACACTAAGAAATTAGTGTCTTAACAAGTTTTCGATTATGTTAAACTAAACCATATTATTACATAATTAATTATTTAACATAATTTTTATATGGTTGCATTAGAGTTATTAGCATTTTTCATTTGTATTCAATGACAACAAATTATTATAATTTTGCCATTTTAAATAACAATTTATAACGCATTAAAACTCAATTTCTTTTAGATAGAACATAATTTATTGCGCCTTTGGCAACATAATTTTAAAACGATCTCTAACATAAAATGTCCCAATACTTTGCCCAAATATTTTCACAATTTCAAAGTCGCATTACATTTACCAAATTCCATCTGTTGTTAAGTAGTTAAACAAAGGCATAATACAAAACTGAAAATTAATTTTCGAAATTAAACAATGAAACATTATAATTTTCAAAATTCAATTAAAACCATAGTTTAGAACCATCTGTACTGATTCTTACTCAATTTTAGTAAGGCTTCATTGAGCACAACCAAGTGCGCCAGCCAGTGCCAGACGGTGTGGTGATGTAGGGCAAGTCTATTAAACTACCCTTAATAAACTATATACACTGTGCACTCACTCACTCACACTCACTCACATACCTACCTACTTTCTAAAAATAATATTTATTTTCGAAATTAGGGAAAAAAAGACGAACGACAAAGATGAAAAACGGGGCCAACAGTTTCAAGTAATAGCAAAATATTTTCATTTTGAAAATGAAACGAGACGATGAGCCTGAACAAAACGCAGAACAGACGTCGCAATGTACTTGGGCATTTTCGCTGGACAAAATAAGCTTATTGTCCAATTAGTTAAATGAAAATGATGTTAAATATACTCAGCGCAGTTATAATACAACACAACGGAACACACCAACACAAGGACACACAGGCAACAAAATTTAATGATTGAATAAAGTAAATAATTGGATTTTAAATACAACACTGGCAGCAAGCGTCAAGAGCCAGCCAGTGAACGGTAAATGCTGAGCGGCAGTGGAAGTGGCAGTGGCAAGACGAGAAAAACGGCAACACTTGCAAGTTATGACTATCGTCAACAATTGCGTGTTGGCAAGAGATTTTGTTGGCTATGTATGATTTCATTAAATGTAACTAAAATGAAGAAATAAAATAAAATGTTAAATTCTTCTTTAATGTTAGTTGAGCGAGCAATTGTTGCACACCCTACAACAGATTGGTGTATGAACATTTAATGGCTATGGGATTATTATTATATATAATACAACTTATATAACTTGTAAAATATCCGCTCGGGAGATTTTTGATATCAGTTTTATTTTCTGCGACATACCGATTTATTGTTAAGTTAGCATTTTGAAGGTCCTCGAAGGATCTTACTAAGGCATCGAAGGCTGTGAAGAATAATAAAACTATTTGTTTCCCCTAGATTTTTGTGTTTTTTGTTTAATCATATATCACTGAAAACAAAATTGCTAATTAATGGAATATAACTAGGGCAATATTTCAACCACCAAAAAAAAATACTTTGTTAAAATCATTGCTCCATACTTCAAACATAAGTTAATTTTTGTCACCTGGTTGTAATATACATCCTCTATAACTCTGCAAAGTACTTTTTAGTCGGTCTTGACCTATTACAACATACTTTCCCTCGTATGGTGCACCTTAGTACTCATACATAACTAATCCGTAGTAAAAAAAACTGAAATATGTTTTCTTAATATTTTTTTTTTTTTGCTGCCTTTACGAAAGCAATTAAATAAGCATTACGGTCAGGTGCTGGTGCTGTTAACCATATCAGAAATTTGAAAAAAAGAAAAGTCTAATTGTTAATTGTTTTAGACATTCATTAAGCAGCAACTAAATCAAAAGTTGTTGAAATGTAATTGAAACGCCAACTGAATATAAATGGCATTAAAATCAAAACAGTTCTTTGAAGCTGTTGGCACTAATTTAAATCCTATTCTTATTTTGATGTAAAGAAAGACACTTCATTTATCACTTTTTAAATATAGAGCCGTGAGACGATGTGATTTCATCCACAATAGAGATGTATCATTGATGCGTAGTAGAAACTAACTACCTTAAGGCGAGCAATAAGAATGCTGTCAATTACATACTGTTCAATTAAATTCAATTTAGTCATTGACTACTTGTAGATGTCTTTGTAAGATTAAAAGTAGCTTTTTATGACGCATTTTTCCTATGAATGTGAAGTCGGATGTGAAGGGTGTTCAAGCACTTGTGTTTGATTTGTGTGTGTGTGTGTGTATGTGTTGTACCTTCTTTTACAGTTGAAAAGGAAATGAATGTGGTTTCATATTCGACAACCTGGTTACTTAAACCATATTAATTCTTTCATCAAAGGAATACTTTCATTTATTGCAAATTGTGTTATGTATTTTTAATTTAAGGCAAATTGATTACGTTATACCCGGACTTCACAGCAGTGTACATATGGAACATTATACTCACCAGAAACCCTAAATTATCGGTAGGAAGAAAAAAAATATGAAATATCTTGTCATTTTATATAACAGAGCTTTCCAATGGGTCAAATTTGATATTTTTAATTTTGTACCTTTGATTAGATGGAGGCACAAGGAGACTATAAAACAGTCCAGACAGCTATTTAAGCAAAAAAATGTCAGATAAAGGAACGGGAGAACAAAAATATAGGGCGATACAGGGATATAGTTGAGGCCCGAAAATTTTACCAGAAAGTAAAAGCAAACGGCTATGGTAATGGGCTCCCGTCCTGTAAGGACAACGATGGAAATCTGGTTACAGGTACACAGAGTGTGCTGCATATATGGAGAGAACACTTCCAGCAACTAATAGTTCCAGAAGGCAGCGCACGTGAAGGTATCACATCACATGTCGACGAAGGCTTAGATTGCCCAACCAAGTCAAGCCGAGGTGAAAAGATAAATATCGCGGCCGAAAAATAATAAAACAGCCGGTGCCGATGGACTTCCGGCAGAGCTCTTCAAGTCCGGTGGCGAGCAGCTGATAACGAGTATATACCAGCTCCAACGCACGGTTTGGCTTTACGAGTGCATGCTCGATTATTGGAATCTAAGCGTATGTGTGCTCCAACTACCGCGGCATCAGCCTTTTACCAATCGCATATGAGATTCTGTCGAGTGTGTGCTATGTGCAAGACTAAAGCCAGTGTTATCCAACCTGATCGGGCCTTACCAGTGTGGCTTTAGACCTGGTAAATCAAAAACTGACCAGATATTCATTCTTCGGCAAATCTTGGAAAGAGAAACAAATCGATACGTACCATCTTTTCGTCGGCTATAAAGCTGCCTTCGATAGCCTGATACGGCAGAAATTACTCGAAGCCAGTTTGTATTAGAGGTGCAAGTAGTTTTTGTACAATTTTGCTTGTCTTGAAACCTAACCTCCGCTTCGAGAATAGAAGCTGGTTGTATATCAATTTTCAGTGCGATACCTCTTAAACTACGGCTGAAATCGCGGGCATAGACGTGTCTATGCATATCATGCATATCAATACCCCCAAAGAGGGGTAATTTGTATGTGTTGTGGATGTAGTTTTTGTCCGACCTTGCTCAACTTAAAACTCAACTCCGCTTAGAGGATAGAAGCTTGTATACTTAATTACTTAAGTGGCCCATTACAACTTAAGAATGTGGTACATAAATTTGAGGTCTGAAGTAATAACGAATTCCACACGCTTCGGTGGCACTACGCCTACCACTTGGTCCTTCCAACGAAGTTTGGGTCTCCCTGCCCTGCGCCGTCCTTCAGGTTCGCCATTAATCACCTTTCTCGCTGGTGCATTCACATCCATCCCGGCAACATGTCCCAACCGTAGCAGACGTTGGATTCTGACTCCCATGATGTCATTGTAATGCTCACGGTTCATCCGATTACGAAACTCGCCGTCGCGACGCAGATATATCTATATATTATTTGGAGTACTTTTCTCTCAAATACTCCCAGGGTTTGTTTGTCCGTTGTCGTAAGCACCCACGATTCGGCAACATACATCAGAACGGGTAGAATTAGCACTATTAGCTGTTTCATCGTATCCCGAGATTAGGTGGTGTTACTAAAGTGGTGCCGAAGTCTGTTAAAACGTTTATTGGCTAGCACAATTCTCCGCTTGATTTCTTGGCTGACATTATTTTTCTTATTGACGGAAGATCCGAGGTAGTTAAATTTTCCTACAACCTCAAAACAATAATTGCCACGGTGCGTCCCCATCGAGAGGACTCTTTGTTCGTCGAAATCATTATTTTTGTTTTGTCCTCGGTTAGGCAAGTGGCATGTGGCTATTGTTGAATATGGTGCCAGACTTGTTGACACCAGCCATTCTCATCAACTTCTCCATAACTATATTAAATAGTGTACAGGACAAACTATCACCCTGCCTCTTTCCGTGTTGAATGGTTCAGAGTGATCCTCACAAATCTTAATAGAGGATTTGGTGCATTCCAAAGCACATCTGAAAAGTCGAATCAGCTTTGCAGGAATACCAAACTCAGACATGGTAGAATTAGAACTATTAGCTGTTTCATCGTATCCCGAGATAAGGTGGTGTTACTAAAGTGGTGCCGAAGTCTGTTAAAACATTTATTGGCTAGCACAATTCTCCGCTTGATTTCTTGGCTGACATTATTTTTCTTATTGACGGAAGATCCGAGGTAGTTAAATTTTCCTACAACCTCAAAACAATAATTGCCACGGTGCGTCCCCATCGAGAGGACTCTTTGTTCGTCGAAATCATTATTTTTGTTTTGTCCTCGGCTAGGCAAGTGGCATGTGGCTATTGTTGAATATGGTGCCAGACTTGTTGACACTAGCCATTCTCATCAACTTCTCCATAACTTTATTAAATAGTGTACAGGACAAACTATCACCCTGCCTCTTTCCGTGTTGAATGGTTCAGAGTCATCCTCACAAATCCTAATAGAGGATTTGGTGCATTCCAAAGTACATCAGAAAAGTCGAATCAGCTTTGCAGGAATACCAAACTCAGACATGGACTCATATAGCCTATTCCTTATCGTAGAGTCGAAGGCAGCTTTGTAGTCGACAAAGAGGTGGTAGGTGTCGATCTGGTTTTTATGAGTTTTTTTCAAAATTTGGCTAAGGTATATATTTAATCTGTCGCAGGTTTACGTAGGTCTAAAGATGCACTGATATGGTCCAATTAGTTTTTCCACAATTGGCTTTAGACGTTCACACAATATGCTCGAATGGACCTTGTACGCAATGGGTAATAGGCTTATTCCACGGTAGTTCTTACATTCACTACGATCTCCTTTCATGTATATGGGATATAACAGACTGAGACCCCAATCCCCGGGCATGCTCTCCTCTAGCCAGATGTTCTCCATGAGCCAGATGTTCTCCTGCATGCTTTAAACAATTCAGCAGGGAGACCATCGGCTCCAGCCGCTTTGTTGTTTTTAAGGCTCGGAGGTAGACTGTTAATACCATCGTCATGAATTGGAACGGGGTCTTCTGGAGTGGTGTCCGTATTCAGTAACATTCTGAAATAATCTCTTCATATTTTTGGAACGTTATCCGCGTCTGCCACTAGCTGGCCATCGCTGTCCTTGCAGGAGAGAAGCTTGTATACCAATTTTAATTTGTTTGGATTTTCATATTTTTCAATGTAATTTTCGCATAATATTTTGTTGAGTCGCAGTATGTTAATGAGAACATTAAGCTAGTGCTTAAGATCAGAAGTATTCTCAGTGTTTTCATGACAGACTTTCTGAGATGAAAAATAAAAAAAAATTTTTTTTGGTGAAATCGTTTTCGAACAAAAGCAGTTTACGTTCAAATGCTTTAATATTCTCCCAAATATCACACAACAATTTGTCTTTTCTTTGCATAGTCAAATTGAGGTCCTAAAATTTTGAGAACAGATTTGCCATCAAAGCAATCTTTGGAAGTCTTGATACTTGATTCCTTTTGAATAAATTTGCGTAATTCAGGAAGCAGGGTAAAACACACGTTTCAAAACACTTCCTTTGTTCAACCAGTCGTCAACCAGTGTAATTTTTCAATGTTAAATTAAAAGTTTTAATAAATTGAATTTCAGTGTTAACCAAATTTTTTCATAAGACTCAACAACAATTCTAATTTTGTTCTGTGTACTTAGGTGATTTTCATATTATTTTAGTTGATAAAAATATAAAACAAATATTCCATTAGATACTTCTCTTTCTTCAATATAAATATTATGTAATAATTAAATTATTCAAGCAAAGTTCTACATAAAACTTTGACCAACGTTTAGTTAATACTAATTTTTCGCATAGAACATTTTTGGACATAGCTTAAGAAATGTCAACTTCTTTAAACGATACGCATTCTCCCTTGTAAGTACGTTACAAACTTCTTAAACGCCATAGCATTATAATGTGCACGAAAATTAGAGAAACATTTTTCGCTTAATTCGAGTTCGGTCCTAAAACCCTTGTCAACCAAAAAAGAAAAAACATCGCACGACACCTGTTTTCAGGGTACGTTATTCATATGTTACTCATTATTCGTATTATATGAACTATTTTCCAGACATTACCCCGTACTACAGCTTTTTTTAACAGTGATTTCTTGTATTTGCATACCAATTTACAGCTTTTATTAATTTCTGTTGAAAAATCATAGCTTTTGTATTACCACCTACCAATTCAGTGCTCTTTCTCTAGTATTTGCATAGCAAGTAAGTAAATAAAAGAAATCACAGTAAACTAGATTAAAAGATAATCGTAAAAGCTCAATAAAACAGAGCGAATCATTGAATGTTTACTTCTACAGGAATTTTTTTTTATTTTAGTAAATGCGTTTTTTGTTTCATTACTTTCCCATCACCGTCCGGTCTTCCCAATTCTTAAGCAAATACGCTGACGTAGTATTGGTAAACTTTGGTCTATCACTAATGAACCCTTAAATTGCTTCACGTCCTTTTACACAACAATTTTGATTTTTTTTTCTCCCCCCATTCTACATTATTTGACTATGTAGTCCCGATTCGTTGTTCATTTTTCATTTTTTGTGTGTGTGTTTTTTCGCAAAAGTCGTTATTTTTTCGTTATTTATGTAACTAGTGGAGTACAGTGGAGTGAAAGTGTGTTTGATTGTGTTCAACTCGGTAAAATCAAATTGATATTGAAATTATTTGTGACAAAGTATTTGTAACTATACATTTCAGGTATAGTATAACTTCAGGTCATTTAATTTTAAATGTCTGTGACGAAAAGTTGTCAAAATTGGGTCAGATTGTTTTAGGAGAATCGGAAAAGTCATTTGTATTGATTACGCATGAAACGTGAAAAAATTTGACTTTAATAACATTTTTGGGCAAAAAATATCGAGTTATTTTCTTCTCCTAGCTTGGTACATATAGTTCATCGCTTCCCCAAAATTTATAATATTTTGGGGTGATCGGTTTACGCTTTTCAAGGCAATCGATGATTATCCTCAAAAATATGTTACCATTACGTTGTTAACCAACAGACAGATGTCGCACCCAAGTCAACCCCATGATCGTAGCGTGTTTTAATTTAAGAGTTTGTTGACTATTAATATTAGAAGATAGTAGTTGGAAGGAACAGGGTAGGATTAAAATACCAACAAAGGAAGTTTAATAGCCATTGGGTTGCTTAACTGTCCACGTATATCCGTACACTTATTGGATATTTTTTCTTTCGTATAGAAATGTGCACTAGAGTGGTTTAAATTCTAACAAAATTATATAGATCATATTCTAATAGTGCGGAGAACTTGCTTTGGGATATTTTGTAACAAGATATTTACCCCATCTTCAGTTTGCGCATCAAGTTCATGATTGGTGAGGAAGGGGAAAAACGCTTTAAGCTCCGCGAATGCCCCGGAGTCCCCCTAGATGAGTAAAATGTATGACCGACCCCAGTAATTTTTCCTCCTAACACTTTTCCCAAACATACCTACCCCCTTCTTCACCCTCTAAGGGGGCTTAAATACAAACATAAAATTTTTAAAAAATTTGCTACCAATATTTGCACCCTAAAGGAGTCAAATGTATGACCGACCCAATAGTTTTTCAAAAATAATCTACCCTCTGTTTTCAACACTTAAGGTCTATACATTATATTTTTTGTAAATTTTAAATAAAATTAGCTCCTGCCACTCCCATTGCGACCCCTAGAGATGTAAAATGTATAACCGACTCCCGGTCATTTTCCCCCCTAACATTTTATCCAAACATACCTACCCCCTATTTTCACCCCCTAAGGGAGCGCCTAAATAAACATCAAATTTTTCAAAAATTTGCTCCCAGCATTGTTACTGCCCCAAAAGTGTCCTAGAAGAGTCAAATATATCACCGACCCCCAATATATTTTGCAATCCCAACAGTTTCTTAGAACATATCTACCTTCTATTTCAATCCTTAAGGTGGTCCCCATACCGTTTTTTTAGTTTTTTACAATTTATTTTTAATGAAAACAGCTCCTGTCGCTACCATTGTGCCTGCTAGAGGGGAGAAATGTATGGAGCTGGAGAAATTAGTGGTGGTCGGTCGTACATATGCTAGTGCCCCTCTAGGTGACACGTAAGGGCGGTGGCAGCAAATTGTATAACATTTTGATTTTTATTTGGGAGACCCCTGGAAGGGTGAAGATACCTGGTAGGTATGTTTGGAAAAAAATGATTGGAGTCCGGTTATACAATATTCCTCTCCAGGAGAAATCCAGGTATTCCGAGGGAATTCAAGAATTCGACTCGTGTATGTATAACTTATCTTGATAGTCAAGCATTTACTTGTGTGGGCAGCGCCTCGGCCCTATTTGCCAACATGGTTCCAGATAGCCTATTAATATCTCTAGGCCAACTGTAGGTAAAGGTTTAGGTTGAGGACATGTAATGACACAGCGCAATACCACAACCTGTCCCAATAGTGATCTGGTTCGTCTTCCATCCATTCCTGGCCAAAAATCTCGTAAAACCTCACAGTCGGTGCGATGGTTCCAGGAAGCATTTCCCAGCCGTTCGATGTGACGGTTCACAATTCCGTATATACGACACATTGGTTATCGCACTGATCCATCCGATTGGTCGGGTCTCATTGCTGAGCCTTTCCGCGCCAGTTCATTCTCTATTTCGTTTCCTAAATTGCAATATGTCCGGGGACCCAATAGAGTCGAACACTATTCTCCAGCAGTTTTGAGATCGCCGTAATACGTCTGTAAAGTAATCTCGACTTTATAACCTTTGATACCAAAGCCTTTAAGGCTTTGTCCACATAGATTGTGACGATCTCCTTCAAATTCCTTGCCAGTATTTCCTCCACAGATTTCATAATAGCGAAGATCTACCCGATCCTGTTCCGATATCCATTTTAGAACCATCATTGAAAATTGGCTTTCCAATCTTCTCTATCAGGGATCACTATTTCCGAGCATGATGTAAAATCCAACAACGGAACCATATAGTCCGTTTCTTTGTGGAGTCATCTGTTGCATCCATGTCTGCTGAGCCATAACAGTATTGATGCGTGACCCGACTTCGATTGCCACCATAGGCCTGCTTCTCTTAACCTTAATGCACTTTTAGCCGCCCTCTCCATACAGTGCATGGTACCGCAGGTTTTTCAGGTTCAATATCATGTACAGTGCCGCTTGTGGTGTGCTTCGTCAAGCACCTGTTATACACAGTTATGACATTTGCTGTCAAGAATTTCGGCCTAAAATTTCAAATGTCCCCACTGTGGAACAATCAATTATTATTTTTATTCAAAAGTGACGTGGCATCTTCATGTCTTTGATAGTTCATGAGATATATCCAATCACAAGTACAGCCAAGGACTATCACCACGTCATCAAAAGCACATAGTGGTGAAATTTTCATAACAATCGGTTTATTAGAAAAACCGTTAGAGCGATTTTTGTTAAAAGGGCGTAGCACCGTCCACTTCCACCCTGGCTGTAATTTTTTGTTGGATCACAAATTTTACTGACAAGGCGATTGGTGACACAGTCCCCCAGATAGTGCTTTTGGTGATTGACGATACAGTCCCCCAGTCATTGGGCGGGGCCACGCTATATTCATCACCGAATACACAGCTATATTTTGTGAAAATTTCATAAAGGTCGGTCCAGCTGTTTTCGTGTCTATACAGTACTAAACAATGCAAACAAACAAATAAACCAACAAACACAAACTCATTTTTATTTACAAAGATGTAGATATCGCTTCCCTACGGTTTGAATTAACATCGACTGATTTAACGTGATAATTTACAGAATCTTCTATCTTTCCAGGACTTCCGAATATTAATACAAAAAATATTAACAAAAATAAACTTTACTTATTGCAAAATTTTTTAATCATAGCTAAAAACCAAATCAAACATTTTTGAACCAATAAACGTAATGCCCCACAAAAACATCTCTCTTAACCACTGTCTAACGCGTAACAGAGCGTACAATAAAAATTGAACAAAATTGCTTGTGCACTTATTTTACGCTCTATTGTTCATTTGTTGGTCATGTCCAACGCATTCACTTACATTCCTACTACCAAAACCAAAAAGAGTTTCCCTTTTTTTCGCTGTTAAGTAAAAGTAATTCAAATGGAATTAAATTTCTTTGTTTCAGATATTTTTTATGCATTCCAAATAAAAATGGCACAGCCATATATTTGCCATTGGTACGTAGCTGGCTTACGCGTAATCAATGTTCAAAGTTACTTCGCCCATAGCCAGAAGTGTTTTTGGCGTGTATTTTTTTTTTTTTGTGCCAAGCAATTACTCACTTTCGCATTAGTACTATTTGTGTGTTTAGCTTTGATTAATCTAATGCTGTTTCAAGGGTGAGCAAATAACTTTGAGGTTCAATAAATTTGCGAACTGTCTGACGTTCAGAAGAGTGTGCAAATTGAAAAGGGAAAACGATTTGGATTTGATTGCAAATGCACATTTATAACAAAAATAGAAAGTTTTAGAAAAAAACAAACATTGTTAAATACAACAAGGAGTAATGAATGTGTTATGAGAGTCTTGACTTGCCTACTCTCAGCAAGTCGGTGTGCATTTATGTTTGAACTGTTGTAAACGAAATATTTTTCAGTAAAACTCGATTTTATAACAATTAACAAAAAATATTATTTAATGTTATTAATAGCATACTTTACGCAGAAATCATTAACAAGGGCGAATCTTATTGCAACTTCCAGCTATTTTATTTTTCTTAGGAAATATGCCACAGTTGACATCCTTAATAATAATATTATTATTAAATGTATGCTGTTACGGGCTGGCTTTTAAGTTAAGTTAAATGCAACCAAACACAAATTTCTGTTTTATGATGAAAACGTAAATGCATCTGTCGTTTGAGTACAATATTATTTTACCATTTAAGATAGTTTTTCATTATGGTAATATAAACACAAAGAGGGGAATTTAAATACTGAAGAATTTTCAATAAATCCATAGAGTATGGCAAACATTTACAACTAGGGCAAGGGATCATATATCATATGCAAATGCATATTTTTTCTGGACATCTGGACATTCTGGAAATAGAAACGGTTAAGTTATCTTTACGAATCATGAAATTTCCTTTAAAAAGACATTCAATTGTTTTTGCATAATTTTCGATATATACGTGGTATTGCATATTTATGCGCATATTTTACCATAGTTAACAATAAGTGCATGTTTTTGTTGCATAATTTTAATTTTTTGATTAACAACCGCTTTAACTTTTTGTTTGACATATTTGGATAAAATTAAAATTATTTGTTACACAATTTACAAATGCATATTTTTTCTTGACATCCTTAAATAGAAACAGTTAAGTTATCTTTACGAATCATGAAATTTTCTTTAAAATGTCATTCAATCGTTTTTGGATATTTTGCATATTTTCCTAAATATACGTGGTATTGCATATTTATGCGCATATTTTACCACAGTTAACAATAAATTTATGTTTTTGTTACATAATTTAGCTTTTTTGATTAACAACCATTTTAAGAAGTAAAACGTTCTTAACTTTTTATGGGACATCTTTGGGCAAAACTTGTCAATAGACAAAACCAATCAACAACTGCCTGGCTCGGTAAGGATTTCAACAAATATAAACTTCGACTTTTTCTACCCCATGCACCGCCTATTGAAGTATTGAATTGAAGTTTATTAACGAAGTCATTTTATTGAACTCAATTCTCTTATTTTTCTTCTTAATTCGCAGCAGCAACAGAAATTCATCTATCAGTAGCCGACCGTAGAAAAGAATTCTAAGCGCTTCGGTCTTTTGCGCTCCATAGATAGTTAGTCACACCAAGTGTATATAACAGCTTTTTCAACTGGTCCATCGAACGAAGTTTTGGCCGCCATATCCTGCGCCGCCTATCGAGTTTTTTAGCGAAAACCTTTAGAACTGTAACATTATCATCTGTTCGTAAAACGTGTCCAAGCTAGCACATTCGGTCTATTTCAACAAGCTTGACTAGGTCGATATCGTTGTACAGCTCATACAGCTTATGGCTCATTCGACGACGATACTCGACGTTAGCGATGATGGGTCCAAATATTTTTAGAAGTATTTTTCTTTCGAAAACTTCCACTTGTGTCATTACCAAGGATTCTGCGCTGTAGAGCAGGTAGGATCAGTTCAGTTGTATCTTCGTTCTTCGGGAGAGCGCTTTGTCATTAAATCGCTTGCTTAGTGCATAGTAGCAGCGGTTTGCGACCAATACCCTTCTATTGATTTCCAGGCTGACATTATTATTATTGTTTATGGTGGCGCCGAAGTAGACAAAATCATCTACCACTTCAAAGTTATAGATGCAAACGTTCACGCAGCCTCCCAGACGAGTGGACTCTTTGTTTTTCACCATACCCATTTTCGCCGATTGCTTTTCAATGCTTGAGAAAGCCGCAGTACATCCCGCAATCCACGGCCAATGTTATCTGTATCACTTGTTTACTGCAGCCTTCCACATAATCATCTTTATTATGATGTTAAAGAGATCGAATGGCAGATTATCGCCTTGTCTAAAGCCTCTCGGGTAGAAAATGTACAAGTTTTGCAAATTTTCACTGAAGACTTCGTGTCAATCAGTGTCGTACCGTAAAGTCGTTTTCGCTTCGCGGGGATTCCAAATTCAGCCAGACCATCCAACAATTTCTGTCGTATCGGACTGTCGAATGCAGCTTTGTAGTCGATAAACAGATTGTAGGTGTTTATCTGCATTTCTTGGGTCTTTTTGTCGTAGTGTGAATATCTGTTCGGTCGTGAATTTACCAGGTCGAAAGCCACAGTGATAAGGTGCAATCAGGTTCGCCAGAATGGGCTTTAGTCTTTCACACATCTCACAAGACAGGACCTAGTATGCGATGAGTACAAGGTTAATCCCACAATAGTTGGTACTCACACTTGGATCGCCTTTCTTAAGCACAGGACATATAACTCTCATATTCCAATCATCGGGCATGCATTCCTTGAGCCAAATCGCGTTTATGAGCCGATGCATGCATGTTGCCAGCTCATTGCCGCCGGCTTTAAAACGGTCTGCCGGTAGTCTATCGACTCACGCAACTTTATTATTTGTAAGCCTTGTGATCGCCGTACTGACCTCGTTTTGGCTCGGTGGTGGACAATTTACTCCGTCGTCAATGATTGGTCACTTATGCTGACTTCGGGAACGAGCAGAGAACTTATGTGTTCCCTCCATATTTGCAGCACACTCTGATTGTCTGTGACCATATTTCTGTCTATGTCCTTATAGGTGGGGATCCCTGTTCCAAAACCTTTGCTTTTAACCTTTTGATAAAACTTTCTTGTTTTACCTTTATCCCTGCAGTTTTCGATATCCTGGCTCTCTCTTTATTTTCACAGACGCTTTTTGCGCCTGAACAGACGTTTCATCTCCCTCCTCCTCTCATTATAATGCTCCATCACCGCACGCGTTGGCATTGGCTGCAATTTTGCCTTGTCTGCAGCATCCATTTCCTCCGACATTTCGCGGCATTCATCATCGTACCAGGGCTTGTCTGAGCGTTGTTTTTCAGAACCCAGTATGGTCGTTGCAGCAGTGGTCATAACATTCGCAATATGCTGCCACAGTGTGCCGGGATTATCAGAACTAGGAGGATTTGTTTGAAGTAGTTGAGAGAGTTGGTTGGAGTAGGCCTCGACTATCCCGGTGGTCTGCAGCTTTGTGATGTCTACTAGCACTACTACTATTAGCACTACTTAATTGTGTGCATATCTTGGCTACAACTAGGTGGTGATCTTAGTCCATATTTGCACCGCGCTTCACACGCACGTCCATAACGCTTGAGGCATGCCTTCCATCAATTACCACGTGATCATTCTCATTTCTTATATTTTGATCGGGAGATATCCAGGTTGCCTTGTAGATATCTTTATGCGGGAATCTGGTTCCACTCACAACCATTTTTCTTGCCGATGCCAAGCTAACTAGTCTAAATCCGTTATCGAAGGTGTTGTTGTGTAGACACAATTATTCGACAGCTAAACCAAGAGCATCGTCCCTCCCACTTTTAGCATTAAAATCTCCCAGAACAGTTTTAATGTCGTATGCTGGGCTGCGGTCATATATCTCCTCCAGGCGCTCATAGAATGCTTCTTTAATGTCCTCATATTTGTCTCCGTCGGGGCGTGTACACAAATTAGCGTAATGTAAAAATATTTCACCCGGATGCGAATAGTGACTATTCGGTCACTTCCAGGGTTAAACCGCGAGACCAGGTGTCGATGTCTCTTGCCGACTATGAAACCACATCCAATATCGTGTCTTTCTGCATAAAAGCTGTAAAAAATGTCGCAGTTCTTTCATTTTGTGCATTCCTGTCCCGTCCATCTCCTTTCTGCATGGCGGTGATGTCAGCCTTGTGTTTGTCGAGAACATCCGCCAGTTGCATTGAGGCACCATTCCTGTATAGAGTTCGGACATTCCAGGTGCATATCTTTTACTCATGGTCCTTATAACGTTTGCAGGGGTCGTCAACATTTGAGTTCTTGTTTTTTCGTTTCTTCGTGTTTTCATAATTATTGTTTTGTTTATGGAGAGTGGCTTATTACGCCACCTTACCTGATCCTAGTTTCTTGGGGCTGCTCAAGCCACAAAGAGAGTCTCTACGTTGAGCTTCAAAAACTTATGTTAGCTACTTCCTAAGACGCATAGGTGGTAGCATGCCGTTTAGATTACTCAACATTACGCTTTCTCACATTTGCTACCACTGAACGAATGTTCCTTTTTTTTTGCCAAAATAAAAAAATTTGTTATTGCATATTTTATGTGTTTTTAGTGCATATTTTTAAATGTTAAGTTCATGTTTTATGCGCGTATTATCTTTTTTTTGGTGCATAAAATTCCTTACCGTATTCATAACTAATGAATCTTTCTATTTCAAATAAGTAAACCATCATTATTTTCATAACAATATTTCGCATAACAATATTGTATAAATGCAATTGCATTCGGCACTCCGCTGTTCAAATATAACAAATTTCAACAGCATGTTTTGCTTCCTACTGCAGGCTGAAAATCAACAAATTGCTCAATTTTGTAGCACCTTTACCTCCTTAGCGAAACAACATTTGTTCCGCACTTTATTCTAAATTGAGTTGCAACATTTTTATTTAATGGCAAATATCGAAAACCTTTGAAATTTAGTGAAAATCCATTATGCCTGTAGGCATTTTACTTGGTTGTGCTGTTTCATTGTTATATTATTTTTTTTTTTCAATAATAGTTTCAGCAACACTTGTCAACAACAATTGAATTAACAGCACGTCAGTCAATTTCAACATGTAGCATGAATAAAATATACATTTGTATTCAAATATTTAGAAAGTGCATACATGCGCACTCCTGACTGCTCCAAAGTGGACATAGTACTATCGAACTGTGTGTGTATGTGAACATGAATGTGTAGGGGATGTATGTGGCACGGTGATGTTAAGATTTATATATATCGATTCTAGTTAAAATTTGTAGTATATTCTGCAATCTAGTATTGATTATGGGCTACACCACACATATTTCTTTTATGCATTCATTTTATGAGATATAGGAGAGTTTTACGCATATGACGAATATATTTTTAGGAAACTATTTAAACATCATCTGTTAAGTTGCTATAGCAAAGATTTTCAATAGTCTGACTCTATGTTACTAATTGCTGAAAATGACACTTGTAAGTTAAAAAATTTTACTTTAACTTAATTATCTGTACCAAGATTGAGGATCACCAAAGATTTTCAAAGATCTGGCTCTACCATACAATTCTATGAAAAGACATTAAGAATTTGTTTGTAAGTTGCAAAATTCTACTTTAACTTAAGTATTTGTTCACTAACATTGAGGATCTGATTCCTGCTCTTACCTCATCAACCTGCGTTCCCATTAGCGATAGCTAAAAGCTTTCTATGCATGACATTTTGTGCCAAGCCTTAACTTTTTACTTTTGTATTTTCAATATAACTACATAAATAGTCATATGTGCAGTAATACAAAAACAAATGCCATTGGTTTTGTTGTAGTCAACACATGCGAAAGCGTTATTTTTTTCAATTTTGTATAAAACTTTGTTTTTTTTTTTGTGAACAACATAAATCAATTGTATATCTTTTTACATTTCCTTTTTTAGTCACCATTACCATCACATTCGATTTGTTGTCCTCCTTTTCTGTGATGCTGTTGTTGAATATATCGCATGACATGAATTTTAGCTTAGCTAAGCATTCCCTTTTTTTGTTGCTCATATCAAACTATGTCCAATAACCACAACAACAATTCCGGACCTTTTCATACATTCGATTCGCGCTCGCACACACTCACACACACGTTTACAGATACCATTCATATGCCTGGCATTCAATAGAAAACCAAAAATAAATAAAATCCAGACCAAATACATATTTCCAATATACGAAAAAAAAACAAACTCCAATTCACTTTAGGGCGTTCAACAGAGGGAAAGAGTGTTGAAATATCAAAATGTCGTGAAAAAAAAAACTAAATAAAATGACACAGATACAACTAACACAGGGGCGATTTGCATAAATTGACATTGTATGCAAATTTAGTGAAAATTATTGGTGAAAAAATGAAAACGATGTTGAGAATAGCAAAAATCAGTAGAAAAAAAAACAAAAAACTTTCGTATAAATTATTTATCTTTCGTTTTTAATTGCGCGAATTCAAAAGAGTGCGAATTAGCATGGTTGTCAATATATTTCTTATCACGTCACAGTTTTGTTCATTTTAGTTTCGCCAATTCTGCATAACAAATAGAGAAGTATATGAATATTTGTCACGACGTAAAGCATTAAACGGCCGCCGCCTCTATTACTAGATGTGATGGTGTGGGAATCATTGCATATATTTAGGTTCGAAATTTTCAAAAGGCACTATGCTTTGGTGTCATGGAGATGCAACGTAAAACTAACATCATAAAGTCTTATTTAAAGAAAAGATTATTTAACAATGCAACCATGTTATTCACAATTAACACAACTTACTCATAGCCTCGCGAGGCCGGTAATAATTGTTTTTTTTTTTACACAGACACCATCCAAAACAGTCAGTGTCTGATTCAATGTTATTAAAGCAACACTACATACGCTTGTTTCGCATTCAACACAAAAACAGACACAAGTACAAACAGTGGTGCAATTTTCAACGACAGTTGGGAGGGCATGAGAGCACGAGTGTTGGGAGAGCACAACATTTTCCCCGTGTACAACTCGACACCTCTGACGCATTCATGTGTGACTGCACACCATACATATTGTTGTGTACTTGCGTTTGGTTCTGTCTAACACTGACGTAAAGTGATAACAGCAAAATCGACACCGATTTTGATGAAGTTTTTTATATTTGCTATATAAGTACAGAGAATAACCTCAGTGACATTTTTTTTAAAATAAATACAAATAAATACAAAACCTTAAAAACTTACGCAACAAGTTTCATAAACGTTTTGTCGAGTCCGGTGAGCAAGAAAGCGAAGCTAATTTCATTTTTTATCAACGTGAATTTAATTGCTTAAATAAATTTCTTTATCAGCAATTCATTCTCAGTAAGGAACGTGAAATTAAAAATAATCCAAAATCATTTTGGACCTTTATTAAATCAAAAAAGCAGTCTTTAGATATCTCATCTACAGTAATGTATAATGGTAGAGTTCCTAAATCTTGTGAAGATGTCGTTAATATGTTTGCTGATTTTTTTAAATCTAATTTTGAACCAGCTAATTATAATTTCTCTTCATCAGCTGACTCTTGTTCATATGGCAATTTCCGAAGATGATGTTTTAAGTGCGATAATAGGCACCAAAAATGGTTTCAAGCCTGACATTGACGGTTTGTGTGTTCATTTCTTAAAAAAATGTGCTGCTACTATGGCTTTTCCTTTAATGTATATATTCAATTTATCTCTTAGGGAAGGTAATTTTATTGATTGCTGGAAATCGGCATTAATAACACCTGTCTTAAAAAGTGGGCGAAGAGATGATGTAACTTGTTATAGACCAATATCCAAGTTATCATGTGTGTCAAAAGTGTTCGAGCATATTATTTTCAAAAAATTGTGTTTTCTAACTAAAGCATTGATTTCGCCAAATCAACATGGATTTTTTTCTGAAAGATCCACTACGACGAATTTAATTGTATTCAGTGAGTATGTCTTAACTTCTTTAGAAAAGGGTGGCCAAGTTGAGTCAATTTACACTGACTTCTCGAAAGCATTTGATAAGTTGTCGCAAAGTATTCTTTTGTCAAAGTTGCAACAATTGGGTCTGCATTCGACTTTCCTGTTATGGATAAAGTCTTACTTAAAGGGTAGACTTTGTAAAGTCAGAATTGGTAAATATGATTCAAGGCCATATGCACAAACTTCTGGTGTGCCTAAGGGTAGTATATTAGGGCCATTGCTTTTTAATTTATTTATTAACGACAATGCGACTTGTTTTGTGAAGTCGAAGTTTCTTTTGTACGCTGATGACTTAAAAATATTTTACAAGGTAGATTCTGTTGGTGATGTTTTACATCTGCAATCTGACTTGAACAATTTGCTTGAATGGTGTAATAATAATAATCTCCATTTAAATCTTTCAAAATGTTTTCATATTTAGTTTTTTAGATCCCTAAATCCAATTCATTGCCATTTTAAAATTGGCAATCATAGTTTGGAAAAAATTCAATCCACACTTGATCTTGGTTGACTCTTATATGTCTTTTATTCCACATATTGATTACATAATTCCAAAAGCTTACAAAATGCTTGCATTTCTGAGACGAAATTGTTCCGAATTTTCGGAGCCTTGTACTCTAAAGTTAGTATACACAGCGTTTGTAAGATCTAAATTTGAATATGCGTCAGTAGTTTGGAGTCCACATTGTAGCACTCATATCTCTCGTATTGAACGAGTTCAAAAAAAGTTTGTTAAATTTGCTCTAAGATCGTTTAGCTTCGTTGAGCCTACGCCTTACATATCAAAATGTTTGTTGCTGGGTTTGCAAAGTTTGGAGTATCGGAGAAATTTTCAATCTACTCTGTTAATTTTTGATTTAATAAATAATGGTATTGATTGTCCTGAATTGCTTTCATTGATTCCATTTTATGTTCCTCAGAGAAATTTAAGATTTATTAATATTTTTAATATTCCAAACCATCATACTAATTACCCTCTCAACAGTCCCTTAACCCGTGCTTTTTGTCTATTAAATAAAATCAACTTAAGTCAACAAAAAGAGTTTCAACAATGTATTGAATTTTGCATGTCAAAAGATTGCCTTAAGTTATTTCTTAGAGCTTATCTTAAGTAACTTGAAATTTAATATACACATTTTAATATAAGTATTTATGTAATTTTTTTTAAGTCATAGTCTGTAAGGAAAATGTATTTCCATAGACTGAAACAAATAAAATGAAAATGAAAATGAAAATGTGGGGAATTTTCTAATTTGAGTCTTTCTGATTGTTATTCATTCGGAAGTAACCAGAATCTCTCTTTTGGAGGTCCCCAAGCAGCTTATAGTGATCACGTATTCCCCGGGCAATGCCATTGAACATCCGTTCAGTGGTAGCAAATGTGAGAAGGCGCAATGTTGAGTAACCTAAACGGCATGCTACCACCGATGCGTCTTAGGAAGAAGGTAACAGAAGTTACTAAGGCTCAACACAATGGCTCTCTTACTGGTTTTGGCAGCCCCAAGAAACAAGGATCGGGCGCGGTGGCCTAATAAGGCACTCTCCTTAAACAAGTTCAATTACTATGAAAATACGAAGAAAAGAAAAAACAAGAAAAGATGCATTCTATGAGCGCCTGGAGCAGATATATGGCCGGTGCCCTGCACATGACATTAAAATTGTTCTGGGAGATTTTAATGCTAAAATAGGAAGGGACGAAGCTCTTTGTTCAGCAGTCGGAAAATTTAGTCAACACAACAACAACAACAGCCAACGGCGACGCGTGCGGTGACGGAGCGTTATAATGAGAAGAGGAGGGAGATGAAACGGCGGAAAAAGCGTCAGCTGAAGAAAAGACAGAGCCAGGATATCGAAAACTACAGGGATCCCTACCTGTAAGGACAGAGACGGAAATCTGGTCACGGACACTTAGAGTGTGCTACAAATATGGTGCCTCGTTCCCTAAGGCAGCATATGTGACGAAATCACACCAATCATAGACGACGGAGAAGATTGTCCATCACCGAGCCAAAACGAGATCAGCACGGCTATTGCAAGGCCTAAAATAATAAAGCTGCGGAGCCGATGGACTACCGGCAGAATCCATGAAGAGCTGGCAACATGCGTGCACCAGCTCATAAACACGATTTGGCTCAAGGAATGCATGATTGGAATCTGAGTGTTCTATGTTCTGTGCTTAAGAAAGGCGATAAAAGTGTGTGTACCAACTATCGCAGGATTAGCCTTTTACCCAAATTGTAAGATACTATGGCTGTGTTTGGTATCCCCGCGAAGCTAATTCGACTTTGCGGGATGACAATGACTGACACGAAGTCTTCATTGAAATTTGACAAAAATCTGTTAGAGCCATTTTCTACCCAGCGAGCCTTTAGACAAGGCGATAGTCTGTCTTGCCATCTCTTTAACACGATAATGGATATGATGGTATTGCGGCCTTTTCGAGCCTTAAGAAACAGTCTGCAGTAGTGGGTCTTGTGATAAATGAGGACAAAACCAAGTAATTTGTTTAAACGAACAAAGAGTTTACTCGTCTGGGACGTTGAGTGAACGTTGACAATTATATGGTAGACGATTTTGTCTACCTCGGCTCCGCCATAAACAAATAGTCTGGAAATCAAGATACGAATATTGATCGCAAACGAGTATTGATCGCGTTTTAATGATAAAGTCCTCTTTCGACGAACGAAGATCCAATTCTACCAGACACTGATCCTACCTTTTTTGCTCTACAGCTCAGAATCCTGGGTAATAACGCTGGATCAATCTATTCTGGGAGTTTTCCAGAGAAAAATATTTCGCAAAATATTGGGACCCATTGTTAACGACGAGTACCGTCGTCGAATGAAATGTATGAAATGTCGTCGAAATGTATGAGCTGTACAACGACATCGACGTAGTCAAGCCCATTCAAATAGACCGATTGCGCTGGCTTGGACACGTTGTTCGTATGGACGAAAATGCCCCGTCTTGAAAAGTCTTCGGCAATAAACACATTGGGCGGCGCAGGAGGTTGCAACCAAATTTTCGATGGATGGACCAGGTGAAAGAGCTGTTATCTAAGCTTAATGTGACGAACTATCTCCGGAGCGCAAAAGACCGAAGCGCTTGGAATACTTTTCTACGTGAGGCTACAGATTTCTGTTGTTGCTGCCATTAAAGAAGAAGAAGAAATTTGGAAGTGTGTGGGCGAGCCGCCACACTTGGTTCCAAATTTCCTGGTTATATCTATACTATACTGTAAAATTTTTAGGACGATCAAACTGTTATGGCTGCTATAGTGGTTTCTTTTAAATAGGGCGTTGTACAACCCACTTCCACCGTGGCTGCAATTCATACTGTACCAACAACACATACCAAACATTATCTGTATACCTCTTATAGATCATGAGTTTCAGCCTTTTAACCCTTAGATTACATCCTTGGTAAAGCTGTACCAATTTTAACTTATAACGCCTTTTTTACGCTATTTGTGTGTCTCCAAATCTGAAACATCATGATATCCTCAATTATGTTTTTCAGAATGAAATGATGCAAGATATTGTGGGGGAATGTGCTTCTTATGTCGGTAGGAATGATAAAAGTACATCTATGTCTGATATTTTCAATTTTCGACTATTAATTGCCTCAAATATCACCTCATATATAGACACCTGAACATACGTACACACTTATTCACACACATTTCACGACTTTTATTAACAATCTCACCGTACTAGAAGACGGGCTCCATTTTTAGTATAAAAAAACACCCATTGGTACAAATGTACCAATGATGTCATTAAAAGGGGTGCGACGAAGGATGTAACACAAGGGTTAAAGTTTCAAGTTGTATACCACGCCTACTGATCCGATCCCGCCCTTTTTTGTTGGATCTCGAAATTTGCTACCAAATACATCCACACAAATTTTTAAGGCGATTGGGGAAACAGTTCTCTAGATACAAAAATAGGGTCCAATGGGCGGGGCCAAGCCCTCTTGATATATCAAAAATTAAAGTACCCTATTTTCACCACCGACTATACAGCTACATTCCGTGAAATCGGTCGAGCCGTTTTTGAGTCTATACGGTGCTAAAAAATGCAAACAAAAAAAGACAAACTAATTTTCATAAATATAGATTTGATCTTTGACCTCTTTGGGGCAAGGCTTAAGGTTGTCCGATTTTGCTCAAATTAGGACGATAGAAATTTTATAATAACTGACACAATATTTCGGTCGGACATTACCGTAACATTACCGGACATACACCCTACTGTTTTTAACTTCTTAACAAAATATCAAATTTATCTTCATGTCCAGCGTCATGCCTAACACTGCATTTAATAAAAACACCATTGCCTACTCTTGCAATTCTCGGAAAAAATATGTTGTACATATGTCTGCGCACATATGAACTACTCATGTATGATAAAACAAAACCAAACCATTGTATGCGTACGGCAACAAATGTAAATATTCTGTTGATTTCTACATTCCCCCAAATAAACATAAGACTACCACCGACGACCCATTGCTAATACGTGTAATCGTGTGACGCCTACCGTTTTCATATTAATTCATAATTTACATATTTTCAAACCTGGCCATCACTACACACCCTTCCCATCCCCAGCTTAATAGGAATGCGCTGTAACTTTTAATGAGTAATATCAAATGAACAAAATTAAATAGAACAACATTTAATTAAGTATGATTTAGGAGTGTATGTGTGTGTGTGTGTACGTATTAACCCACTATTATAACACCAACGTAATAAACCACGTAAAGATATTTAATGGTTTTCTTCGTTCGGTTTGGTTTCACAATAATTTGCATGATATTATACACGCGTTACTTTGATTTGCACCACCCCCTAAAAACAAACAATTTTTTTTTGGTGGTGTTTAACGAAAAGGCATTAATTTTTGCTTCCCCAAAAATTTTTATATCACAGCTTGTGCTGAGGTAAAAAAAAAATTATAGTATGGGACGTTATATTATTATCTAATGCCAAGAATTCGGAAGGTCGGTGGGTCGGTTTAATCCAGCAGAAAAAAAAACAAAAAATAACACGCCACGAAGGTATTTAATTGCCAACAAAGATACTACATGGTAATGGATGTATACGCGGATACATACATACCTATGATGTAAAAAAGTCAGTATGTATAAAATTGTGGCAAACGTATTATTATCGCGTCTTTAAAATTCATAAATCATTGCAGGGGTTGCTGAATGTATGAATGAACGAATCAACGGACAAATATTCTACAAAGCCAGTGGTAACAGTGGTTAGCAATGTCGGCAATATTATTATCAAGGTTGTTGTCATTTTCGTCATGTGGACATCGAACCAGCCATATGTATTTGATGTTAATTAATATTTTTCCCAACGGAAAACTGGTGGGTATTTAAATTTGGTCAGTTAATTTATCTTGTAATAGTAGTCAAAACCTCAGAAACTATGTTACCTCCCATACAAATGACTGAAATTACCCCATAGTTCTACATGCATATCTTTTTGTAAATATACTGAACTGTATACTGAACTTGTCAGATGTTGCACAAGATCAGCGATTAGTAAACGTCGATTTGCGGTAAAAAATCGGAAATGTTGTGCTGCTTATAGTGGTGCCTCTTATTGAAATTAGTCAAAGTCGCGAAAATTAATATTTCTGCAATAATTTCTTAAAAGAAACAATTGAAAACCTTGAGAATATTTTACTTTTAAAATTTTGTAGTCATAAGAGAAACTTAAGAAAATGGGAGGTTTACTCCACCCATATTAAATTTTAAATACTTTTATGACTGTTTTTTTTTTTTAATTAATAAAAGAATTTTTTCTTAGTTCTTAGTTGGTACCCTATAAGACCCCTTCAATACTTCCATACAAAATAACTGTTTAATATGGTAAACACATTAAGTAAATACTAAAACTTATCAGCAAAAGAATTGATAGTTTTAGAACGAGGGAAAAATCCCACATAGATAAACCAGTCATAAATTATGTGTTTTATGGCTCACACTAATGACTGGCATACACAAAGGGTTTTGTTTATTTACTGTGCACACCACATGTCGGCAAGGGTCATGATTAGAAAATGTGTGTGATCGTGCAGTAGGTAGAAAATGCCTTTCTTAAAGATTATAAACTGTGTATTTAGTATATAAGAGAGAAAATATCTTTGAATAAATGTCATTCATTTAAGAACCGCAGTGAAGAGTGTTTCATTTATCTCCTGGTTGAAGGAGTGGTTCGAAGTGGCCGTACGTACGTAGAAGTAGTCATCGATGTGTCTGAGTTGCACATTTTGGTGACCACGACGTGATTATTCACGCATAAATATTTATCTCCTGGTTGGAGAATTTGTTCGATGTGCTGGAGTCGCACATTTTGTTGACCCCGACGTGATCATTCACGTCAAAAATTAAATTTTACAAACATAAAATTAAATTCTGCATTATAAGACTGCAAAATGGATGGAAGGAAAACTCCAGCAGCATTTTTAGAAGTAAAAGATCCCGTTCTGCGCCAGATGCTTAAAGAGGGCAGACGGCATCAATTAAAGATGCTCCAAGTAACTCTCGAACTAAGAGAGTCCATGGAGGAGTTCGCTCATGATCCTGTTCTGCGCCAGACAATTGAAAAACAGAAGGAAGAAGTTCTTATAGCCATAGAACGGGAAGCTGAGAGAGACCAGGAAGAAGTTTTGATGCTGGAAGATGTTGTCCAAGCCAGGCAACTTAAACCTTTTGATGAAGGGAAATACCTTCCTACCACCAGCAGATCAAGAAGGAATCTTGGTATTAAGGAGGAAGAACTGGTATCTCTGAAGCAAGAGATAACCAGTTTAAAGGATGAACTCGTTAATGAACGTATGAAATGGGAACATACGGAAAACGAGCGAAAAATATTCCGAAAAAAATATTTTGATTGTTCGAACGACAGGTTCTGGACGTACCGAAAATGCGAAGAACTAGAATTGGAGAATAAACGGTTAACGAGCCAGTTAATTGAAGAAAAGGATGCTGCAAAAGTTGAACTGCAAGTTCTGAGAGACGAGTTGGCTAAAACTTTGCAGATTAATACTTCCATGATGAAATCACCGAAAAAAGATGAGTCGAATAACAATGATGACAAGGAAATGCGTGAAATCGACTTGGAGAGATTCGCGGCCGTCGATTCTGTGGAAGTAATCAACGATGAAATTTATGCCGACGACGATGATCATGATGAACCATTTGAAGAGCAAGCCGATGTCTCTGAAGGCGATGAAGTCGACGAGGCTGATGAAGATGAAAATGTCATTCAAGAAAAAGCCTATGTCTCTAAAGGCGATGAAGACGACGAGGCTGATGAAGACGAAAATGTCACTGAAGAAGAAGCCGAAGAGGCTGATGATGATAACGAGGATAATGTCACTGTTGAATATGATGATGACAATGTAACAACAGAGGATGAAGATGATAATGCCACTGTTGAGGCTACAACAGAAAACATGTATCATGTACGTATAGTAGCTGATTTATTCCATTCCAACGACGCAGAAAAGAACTTACATCGCAAGCAATTTAAGTCATTGTTTTTGAATTGCGTTTTGAAAGATGAAAGACGACGTGAGATAGTTCCCACCGCCGAGGGACGAAGAGCAAGAAGACGTGAGAAAGTTCCCACCGCCGGGGAACGAAGAGAGCGGTTTGTAGCTGTGAAAGATGGTGCAGCAGCAGCTAAGAGAACCTTGTTCAAATGGACATCAAATTGGAGACCAGATGCTACCGTGGATGTCCAGGAAAGTCCAATCCTTTGGCCGCCGGATCCTGGGATATATAGAAGGAAAGACGACATCCAGAAGTGCCCGACTGGTGGTATTAGTAGAATTAAGTATATAGTTTTAGGTTAAGTAGTTTAAGTATTAATTAGATTAAGTTTTATTTATTCAGAGGTATTGACTTAATTATGTATTAAAAGATCAGGATCTTTTAAGGAGGGGAGAATGTTTAATATGGTAAACACATTAAGTAAATACTAAAACTTATCAGCAAAAGAATTGATAGTTTTAGAACGAGGGAAAAATCCCACATAGATAAACCAGTCATAAATTATGTGTTTTATGGCTCACACTAATGACTGGCATACACAAAGGGTTTTGTTTATTTACTGTGCACACCACATGTCGGCAAGGGTCATGATTAGAAAATGTGTGTGATCGTGCAGTAGGTAGAAAATGCCTTTCTTAAAGATTATAAACTGTGTATTTAGTATATAAGAGAGAAAATATCTTTGAATAAATGTCATTCATTTAAGAACCGCAGTGAAGAGTGTTTCATTTATCTCCTGGTTGAAGGAGTGGTTCGAAGTGGCCGTACGTACGTATAGAACCCGATGTGCCTGGAGTCGCACATTTTGGTGACCACGACGTGATAATTCACGTATAAATGTTTATCTCCTGTTTGGAGTAGTCATCGATGTGCGATAGATGCACATTTTGGTGACCCCGACGTGATTATTCACGTATAAATATTTATCTCCTGGTTGGAGGAGTTTCGATGTGCCTGGAGTCGCACAATAACCATATGCGCAGTGATATTTAATTAGAATTTTTTAAATTTGTTGACTTTTTATACTGTAACTTTACTGCCATCTCCAACCGTTTACGCTACAACAGGGGTTCAAATAATAATACATAAGTAGTTTCAATCGGTAAATTTCAATAACTCAAAATAATTCAGCCACGTTAAACACAGCTCACTTGGGTCCGCTGTGATACCATTTTTAGATTTTCGCACCAAATGTTCCTATTCTATTCGGCCAACGTCGCTGTCAAGCCATTTCGTTGCTCTGATGAAGGCATGGATATTCCGAAAATCGCCGACGGATAGACAGGTATTGTCTAGAAGTGTCCGATGACCAAGCTTTTTTTCCGTGGTCTCCCCTTCTTCCTCATCCTTGCAGCTTCTACAAAAATCGTTGTAGGGTAGTTTCAGCCTCTTAGCGTGTTTACCAACCGGCCAGTGAACAGTTATTATTACAGCTATGATGTTCCTCAAGTGGACTCTGGACAAGTTCAGCACAAATCGTGCCCTCTTTACATCCATTGTAGGCCAAATTTGTTTGGTCGTCGCGCAGGTGGGTTCTCTTGCCCATCTCTCTTCAGCAATGAGGTTCAGTTTCCCCGCAATGAGCTGATTCCCCTTGTGAGAGGAATCCCAATAAGACCGTAAACTTCGCCCATGTTCACGGTTATGGCGGCCCTTGCCAACGCATCGGCCCTTTGGTTTCCATATATGTCCCCATGTCGTGGAACCCATGTTAGGGCAACCGTCGAATGTCTCGCTATCTCCTCAAGAGACGACCGGCATTCTCGAACATTTCTCGAAGTGGTGTACACGTTCTCTAGGGATCTGATAGCCGCTTTACTATCAGTAAGAATATGAATATTGCCGTCCAATATCCCAAGATACTGAATTTTCGCTACGGCTATTCTAATGGCCGCTATTTCGGCCTGAACTATGCTACAGTGGTCTGGTAGCCTGATTGGTAGACTCAAATTCAACTCTTCCGAAAAGATTCCACAGCCCGCTCTTTACTTTGATTTTGAACCGTCCGTGAAAATTAGGATGACATCCTCCCCAAAGTTTAGGGCATTATCATTATAGTAGGACATATCTGGGATGTTCCTTATAAAACCCGGATCGAATAGAGGTTCAGGTATGGTGTAATGGGTGCCGTGACATAACCCCACACGGACATAATCCCCAAAACGATTTTGGGGCTTATGTCCGGACAACTTGGCGGACATAACCCCCAATTTCATTGGGGATTATGTCCGACACTAATATGCGGACATAAGCCCCAATGGGGATTATGACCGAATTTGTTGTTGTTTTTAGTATTTTAACATATGAAGAGAAAAATTTTAAATATTGCTATTGTAGCGAGGGACGAATGCGCTGGGGGGCACGCCCCCCACCGCATCCGCCGTAGCTAGTCTCGTTGCATACTTAATCTGTCTCACTGCAGCACGAGACGAATGCGGTGGGGGGCACGCCCCCCGCCGCATACGCCGTAGTTAGTCTCGTTGCGTACTTAATCTGTCTCACTGTAGCACGAGACGAATGCGGTGGGGGGCACGCCCCCCGCCGCATACGTCGTAGTTTGTTAGTTACTTAAAAAGTCACTCTTTTTTTAGGGGGTGGGCGTCCGCCCACCCCCATTTCATCAACTTCATCAACCTTTTTCATTACTTTTAGTCGCAAAATTAGTTTGGGTGTTATGTCCGTTAAATTTGTTGGGGCTTATGTCCGTTATGCCCCGCGGACATAATCCCAAATGCAAATTGGGGGTTATGTCCGCAGAGTGTGGCGGACATAAGCCCCAAAATCGTGTTGGGGATTATGTCCGTGGGGGTTATGTCCGGGCACCGGTGTAATGCGTGTGGCAGATCACATTGATTAGGTTCAGAATTTTGGCATGACCATAGTTTCTGTGCATCCATGCTTTTGTGGCGTCTAAACTTGTGCGGTATTCCTCGCCTCAATGTCCGGGGGTAACCAGTTTAGGATCGTGAACAGTGCCTTAGTTGGAGTAGTTCTAAGTGCCCCTGTTATCATGATTGCCACCAGTGTCATAATGCGTTCGAATTTCAGCCTTTGGGACGCTTTATATAGCGCCGGCCACCAGACTGCCGACCCGTACAATAAGATGGGTTTAATAACTGATTCGTATAACCAGTTTAGCTTCTTGGGGCTAATTCCCCAATTGAGACCGATTGCCCTTTTGCAGCAGTATAGAACCGTTGCCGCTTTGCTAATCCTGGTCTGAGTGTTCAGATTCCAATTCAGTTTTGTAAATAGCACCAGTTCTGTTTTACTTTACAGTCCACAGTCATGACACCATTTTAAATGAAGTTTCAGCGCAGATTCCAGTAGCTCAGAGAGTAGTTTCGAATCTTTTCCGGTGACTATTAGTGCCACGTCGTCCGCATATGCGACGGTTGTGCAGCCCGTTTGTTCCATCTTCCTCAGGAGAGTGTTAATGTTGAGGTTCCATAGTAGTGGAGAGAGTACTCCTCCTTGTGGAGTACCACGAACCGCCACCTTGGAAATATTTGACAGGCCCGGACTGGATCCAATGCGCCTAAATTTTAGTAGTTTATCAACTAAGGCGATGACTGCTGGGTTAATCTCCGCTACAGATTCAGGTTTGACATCATTAAAAGCTCACTCAATGTCCAGGAAGGCAGCGAGAGCGTATTACTTGTAGTTCAGGGATCTTTCAATGAGGCTAGTTATCGAATGTAAAGCAGTTTCCGTGGATTTGCCCTTCGTGTAGGCATGCTGAGAAAACGAGCAATCTGTTGATACCCTCCAATTACTGATCATATTTGAGCATTTATCGTTAATAAGTCTAACATTTAGAACTTATTTTCTGTTAGTAACAATAAAAGTGGGTTCGTTACCCCTGTTAACTACTGTTAGTTTGTTCTCAATAATAAAGTTGAAAAGCGACTCACCCCTTAGGTTGATGTCTGAGCTGCCCCAGATAGTATGGTGCGCATTGGCATCCGCACATATGATTAGAGGAACGTTCCTATGTCAAGTGGGACGTTACCTTTCTTACGGTGGGGCCAGGTGGATCATCTGCATGGTCGTGTGCCATGTAGCAACTCATTATCCAAGTTACCTGACCATTGTTCTCGACTGCAGCCTTAGAATAAAAAGATAAAAGCTGTAAGGGCGTTCGTGACCATAATGCATGCTCTAGTCTTACCTGATCCGGCTGCGTACAGAGTACAGTAGCCTTCTTTGTTAAGTCCACAGACACGGTCTTTATTGATCCATGGCTCTTGAATGCAATATCTCCTCCGTAGGTGGTGTTAATCGGAGGAGTAGAGCGGCTGACGCCGCTTTAGAATGATGAAGGTTAATTTGTGTAACCCTCATTGCAATTCGCCGCTGTGGACGACAGTAATGTTGGCGTCCTCTGGGTCGTCGTCTGATGTTAACAATTTTATTTAATTACAACAATTGTGTTTTTTTCTGTGATGCGATTGGATAGCCCTAACCTTTAACCACTACACGTTATTTACTTGTATTATTAGAATTAACAAATTTAAGCCACAGTTCTTCCTTCGCGCGCATCCATGACCTCTCTTTCGTTTATCTCGGATAGGGATATAGTCGAACATATATTTTTTCTAAATATCCAACAATTGAAAAGCGACCGACACCTTCTCTGTAGAGATTTCGGACATTCCAGGTGCATATCCTACGAGTCATGTGTGATTTGTCAACATTTTTAGTATGTGAACCACTGTGGCATCATTTTTATTTACATACACTCTAGAGAAATAAAAAAAACCGAATATTTCCGTATAATACTAGTTAAAGTTTACGAATTTATCCTAAAAGCTGTTTGGGTTAAACCAGTGATAGGCATTAGCGAACGCACCGATACAAGAATATGGAGAACGGTCGCACAGGAAGCGCCAGCGCTATCGAATTGTACACGGTGAAAATGTTGTGCATATATTTTTTCTTATAGTTTATAATGCTATTAAGGAGTGGTCTAAATGAAGTTTCTGGACGTTGGCCCTAAGACAGGTACTGTAGAACAGGCACAGGAGTGGATCAAGTTATGGCGTATTAATTAACACCTCCAATGGCAAAGCCATGTTAAAATGTCGTGTCCGATTTATATATTTGAGTTATAACTAGGACCGGTTTCTATCCACCAGGGACCCAGTCACAGGACTAGTTCTATGTTAGTTTGTTTCCCTTAGTGTAAGGCTAAAGTATGTACATTAGAGCGACTCATTTTGTATGGGGCCAAAAAAAGTATCTTCGGTCCACCCCACAAAATGTATATTGGCTTGTTTTATGATGAATCCCAAAATATTGCGTGCCTAGGATTAAGATCAAGTGAACTGGACCGTTTTGATTAGTTTTTGGAGTTTTTCAGGGATTTTTGATATTTATCCAAAAATAATATGTGCAATATTAGTATCATAGGAAAGAGGTTTTAATGACACATCCAACGGTATGAAAAAAATGTCAACAAATGTCCTGACAACTTGGTTCCAAATAGCCTAGTTATATCTGTAGTATACTGTGCATTTTTCAGGACGATCAAACTGTTATTATGGCTGTCATAATGGTTATTTTAATGGGGCGTGGCACAGCCTACTTTCACTCTGGCTGATCTTCATACTGTACTAACAGCAAATACCAAATATCAGCTTTATACAACGATTTAATAAACACAGCGCAAAGTAAAATGAGCAAGAAAGTTTTAGTCGGGAATACCGACTTACATATACCTTCTAGTATATCGATATTATTACTCGAGTGGTGCATTTGTATGGGAGGTACCAGAAGGGGCGTGGCTAGACTAACAGTTTTTTCCTCAAAATGTTATCCTGATTTAGCTTTACTAAATACAAAATGTGGACAAGATCACGTTGGGTGTATTGATATTACTATTCCATCTCTAATGTGGGCGAAATGGTACATTTGTATGGGAGGTACCAGAAGGGGCGTGGCTAGACATAAAGATTTTTTCTCCAAAACTTTATCCTGATTTAGCTTTACTAAATACAGAATTTGGACACGATCGCGTTGGATCTATTTAAAATATCATTCAATTTCTAATGTGGGCGGTACCTGATAAGTATGGGAGGTACCAGAAGGGGCGTGGCTAGACAGAAAAATTTTTTCTCCAAAACTTTATCCTGATTTAGCTTTACTAAATACACTACTACTACTACTACTACTACTACTCCATCTCTAAAGTGGGCGAAATGGTACATTTGTATGGGAGGTACCAAAAGTGGCGTGGCTAGACTTCTAATTTGTTCTGCAAAACTATTATTCGATTTCTAATGTGGGCGGTACCTGATGAGTATTGGAGTACCAGAAGGGGTGTGGTTGGGTCTACTGATATTATTACCCGATTTCTAAAGTGGGCGGAAAAGTACATTGGTATGGGAGGTACCAAAAAGGGCGTGGCTAGACTTCCAGTATTTTCTCCAAAACTTTATCCTGTTATAGTTTTACTAAATATAGATTTTGGGCACAATCGAGTTAAATGTATTGATATCATTACTTGATTTCTAAAGTGGGCGGAATTCTACATTTTTATGCGAGGTACCAAAAGGGGCGTGGCCATGAAGCTTATTTTCAAAACCGGAAGTAGTTTTGTGGAAATATTAACGTGTGGAATGTTTCAAATAATAAAAGTTTCAAATAACGTCTTTCGAAAGTTATCGTGCGCACCAGCCGGACAGACAGACAGACGAACATGGCTCAAACGACTTAAAAACTCATAAGTCGAATTTAGTTCAAAGAAAACTTAGGGTCTAAAGCGACTCCTTCCTACCCGTAGGGTGAGGGTAAATCCGGTTAACCGAATATATGGTTTCGCTTAAAAATTCTCTAGTACATTTACATCCATAAAGTGCTAACATACGAGTGTATGAATGTTTGTGACCTCCCAACATCAACGGCCAAATAACCAACCATAGCGTTGGGGACTAAACACATCTGCAGCAATCAGCCAAGTAACTAACCAAGTTTACTACAAGGCTAACTGTAACCCAGCCAAAATATTAGATGGCTACATGGTGTGTTAGTAAATGTTGAAATGCGTTTATATGTTTATGTGTGTGAGTGTGTTTGTGTTTGAGGCGTTATAGCAAGCATTATTGTACGCTGAAGATAAGCGAAGGAAAAATATTTGAAAAATGGCAAACACAATCAGTCGCACCAGAGAAAAAAAGGTTTTTTTTTCACAGTGAATGCGAACGTTGACTATTTGTTACGACGTCTGGATAAATGCCAGGATAAAAATACAAATTTAATATTTTTTAAATAAAACTCAACGCACATAAATTTTGGTGTTACAAAAAATATATGTGGGTGTGTTGTATACGCGTGTTCAAACGACAGCATTCAATATAAATCATTCTCGAAATATTGAAATAAAGCGTGTGTCATAATGTGAAAACATAACAAAATCGTAATTTCTTGAAGCGTACGCCAAATTTTACTCTTTTCGCCAACGTGGGATTTGGGAATACTAATGTGACACGGGAGTTTCATTGACTAATCTGTTGTCACAGGTTGATTTCCATATTTTGTGAATACAGAATTACATGTAACTAATGTAATTTATTGGTTATGATTTTTAAAGCGATAAAGTGACATACCGGGAATATTCTGGGCGCATTTAGATACAAATATATAATGGCATGAATAAAGTTACTGGAAATAGATTTTGTAAGTATGGATACAATTAGTTATTATGATATTCAATGGAATATTGTTAAGTATTTTAAATGCTAAAAACCTAGAATACATATTCAATAAATTCCTTCTCTTTTGACGGCACCAAGATACATGGATTAAAATAAATAAAACTTGTTGGCCATTTTTTTTTTCAAAATATTGAGGCAAAACATTGAAATTTGGAATCTGCATTACCATTTGCAAAATAATTTTTTCAAAATCGAACAAAACAAAAATTAGCTTCAGACAACGGATTCTCGTATGCATCTAAGAATTTTGTTTTGAAAATGCTGGATAATGACAATATTATTAGGCGATGTATGTCCATATAGGTTTTATCATTGGTTTATATATTAATAGATTATTTTTAGTGTTTAACTCTGACTTTCTGCCTATAACCCAATTGATTTGTCTCAATTTCAGTTGGATTTCCTTACATTTGATTTTAACATGCTCACTCCAACGCAGTTTAGCGCATACGACTCTTGATGATTATTTATCAATATTCTATGGTGTTGTATCCTTTTATTTGTAAAGTTTATGTGCGTTGATTTCTAACTGTATAATTTAATATGCCACTTATCTGTCCACTCCAGGACTGCATTCAGAGAAACCAGTAATTTTTCATTTGCAGCTTCTTCCGTTGATTCAGCATGTGATCGTTAAATTTTAGATATGAGAAAAATATTTTTTGGAACATTTTCTCCCTCCTTAATATTTGGCGATTTTATGCCCCTTTTGCGAAACGGGTAAAAAAAACACCTCAAAACAGTGAGGATTCCATCAAAAATGCAGCGACTTGTTATCGATTTTTTGTACGGGATTCTTTAAATTCAAGTAAAAACATTAATAATCTTTAAAAGGTAATATACTTATATTTGACTCATCTAGGCGCATCCCACCCCCAGGGTACCCCAAGGTAAAATTATGATTTTTGTTTGGGCCCCCCTTAGAGGCTGAATATGTGGCGTAGGTATGTTCGGGAAAAATGTTAGGAGGGAAATACTAGTGGAGTTCAGACATATATACATCCATCTATGAGGCATCATCGGATCAGCAGGAACTAATGTCATAAATAATTATAAAAATACCAAAAAATTGTATGGGGACCACCTTAAGGTTAGGAGATGGAGGATAGATATGTTCTGAAAAACTGTGTGGGTGGTCACACAAGAGCTGATTTCGTAAAAAAAATCCAGCAAAAAAGTTTCATTCGGGATACCCGACTTACATATACCCTCACCCTCAATAAAACATACAATTTGATAGTATATTGATATTATTACTCGATTTCTAAAGTGGGCGGATTGGTACATTTGTATGGGAGGTACCAGAAGGGGCGTGACTAGACGTCCAGATTTTTTTTTCCAAAACTTTATCCTGCTTTAGCTTTACTAAATACAGAATTCTGCACGATCGCGTGGGGTTTATTAATAATATTAATCGATTTATAAAGTGTGGGGTACCAGACGGGTACGGGAGGTACCGGATGGGGCGTGGCTAGACTTCCAGATTTTTTTCTCCAAAGCTTTATCCTGATACAGCTTTCCTAAATATAGACTTTTGGCACGATCCCGTTGGTTTTTTGATATTATTACTGGATTTCTAAAGTTTGCGAAATGATGTTGCCCATTTGCAATACTGATAGTAGTTTTGGGGAAATATTAACAAAGTTTTAAAACATTTGGTTGCGTCTTTCGAAAGTTATCGTGCGTACCATCCGAAAAGCCAAACAGACAGACGGACACGGCTCAAACGACTTGATAAGTTATGTATCGAATTTGGTTTAAAGAAACCTAGGGTCTTAAGTGACTCCTTCTATGTGTTACACTTTTGGGTCATATAGGGACCACCTTAATGGTCGAACATATTTTGTAGCTATTATTTGAGAAACTTTGGGGGTTGCAAAAATATTGGCAGTAAGAGCGGTATGGAAGCCCTCTTAGTGGTGAACAAGAGGTGTAGGTATGTTTGGGCAAAATTTTAAAAGGGACAAATGACTGGAGTTCGGTCGTACTTTTTACCCCCTAGGAACCACAGGAGGCAGGAACTGATTTAGTAAAAAAATATAAAAAATAACAATATGATATGGGGACCACCTTAATGGTCAAAGATAGGGGAAGATATCTTTTGAGAAACTGTTGTGATTGCAAAAATATTGGGGGTCGGTCATACATTTGACTCCTCTAGGTGCTTCTTTTGCGGTAGTACCCCTTTATGGGGTGAAGATGGGGGGTAGGTATGTTTGGGAAAAGTTTGAGGAGTGACAAATTACTGGGGGTCGGTCTTATATTCTACTCCAGTAGGAGGCACAATGAGAGTGCCAGAAACAGATTTCTTAAAAAAATTATGAAAAATTAAAAAAGTTGTATGGGGACCACCTTAAGGGTTGAAAATAAAGGGTAGAAATGTTTTGAGAAACTTTTGTGGTTACAAGATTATTGAGGGTCGGTCATATATTTGACTCCTCTTGGGGCACTTTTGGAGCAATTATAGCGGTGGCAGCAAAGTTAATAAAAAATTGATTTTTGTATAGAAGCCCCCTTTGGGGTTGAAAATTGTGGAAATTTTTAGGAGGGACAAATGACTGGAGGTCGGCCGTACATTTTACCCCTCTAGGAGGCACAAAGAGAGAGGTAAGAGTTGACATCATAAACAAAAAATTATAAAAATAAATTGTATGGGGAACACCTTTAGAGTTGGAGATAAAGGGTAGACCTGTTCTGGGAAACTGTTAGGGTTGTAAGTATATTGGGGGTGGGTGATATATTTGACTCCTCTAGGGGCATCTTTGGGATACTTAGAGTGGTGGGAGCAAAAAAATGATTTTTGAGCCTTCTTAGGGATTAACATAGGGGTAGAAGTGTTTGGGGAAAATATTAGGGGGGAAAATTATTAGGGGTCGGTCACACATTTCACCCCTCAAGGGGCGGGGCGGAGCATTTGCGTGGCTTGATGTGGGTTTCTTCGCCTTCTCCAATAACTTTGACCGAGGTGGTTTGCCATTTTACCCCATCCTACCCCACCTTCCTCAAAGATCCAGATCGGCAATGGCAAAGGTTTTTTTTTTGCAGATTTGTCTACTATTACAAGATAATTAAAGTTATTGGAAAAGTACCTTTTTCGAAAAATTTACCATTTTGTATGGGAGGTACCAGTAGGGGTGAGTCGATATAGTCCATATTCATTCCTGAGTCAAATTTTCATAAGCGTACATCAATCGCAAAATAGGGTTATGGGAGCCAATTCGGTCACTGTATCGGAGGCACAAAGGAGGTACCAGAAGGGCTGTGGCAAAGGTTTCGGTTTCCTAAGGGTTTGTCTACTATTACAAGATAAATAAACTGACCAAATTTATAAATCCTCCTCCAATTGTCCGTTTCCAAGTTAAGGAAGAAATATTAATTAGCAAAAATAGGGTACGTAGGGTACCAGAATGTGTGGGGTAATTCTGCCTATTTACAATCCCAATACTTCATTTTGAAATATAATGAAACTGGTAGATTTGCACACGGGTCAGTTAAGGTTTACTCGAGTTATTCTGCAACGGGTCATATAGCCAGCCAGCCAGGCAGACGGACGGACAAGACTCAAGTTCTAAAACTAATTTCGTCTTATGATACTTGGAGTCTAACACATCTCATTTATTGCGTTACAGTTTTTCCCGTAACATATGATATACATATACTCTAAAGATGAGGGTATTACAAGTGGGGCGCCCTGAGAAAACGGCTCAATCTTATATAAAATGACATCCTGAATCCGAATATCACTCCCATTTTCCCCATCACTCTCCGATTTCTCAGACCCTTAAATACATCAATATGTAAACTTTCAAAACGCCGATACACATGTATTGCTTTATTTACCCTATTATGTGAGTGACCGGCCGTGGCATGATTGTTAGAACATGTGACTACCATGCGGGAGATCCCAGGTTCAACTCCTGGCTCCAGTTATCTAAAAAATAAAAATAAAAAAAATTTTCTTTTATTGGGTTCAAGTCCAATAGGTTTCTGTTTTTGACATCCAATTTTTTTTAAGCATTTCATTTAAAATTGCAAAAAAAAATACAAATGTTCCATAATTTGTTCAGTTTAGTTATAACAAATTACGGGACCGGCCTTGACATGAAGCTATTCCATACCTCATTCATGTGGTGTAAAGGAAAATTATTTTTTTTATTAGCAATGCAATATCAAGGGAGGCGCCAAATAATGGATTATAAATAGCTGAGACGGGGCTTGAACCCAGAACCCAAACGCATACAAGTCGCGATGACACCGCACATAAAGGATCTCTTCGAGTGGGGTGTCTTAAAGGATATCTTCAAATTTATACGTTAATATTTACTTCATCACTATTTGCCCATCCTATAATTCCAATTTTGCAAACATGATTAAATATAATACTAGATTATAGTATAAAATATCATAGCTGTAACTCACAATTAAGCGAATTGGGATCAAGGGCTACTTTTTATTTTTTTTTATGTTGCTGGCATAAAAAACCATTTCCTTTTGCCTTACATTGTTTAAAACTGTCGTCTCAATATCAAAGCCCCATAAAACAAAACCAAGGAAGAAAACAAAAAATAACCACAGTTTACAATTGTCGCCACCACAAACCCCTAGAATAAATTCGTTTTTAGCAGAAACCACAAAACAACCCTCCCTCCCTCGCTTATTCCAACCACTTCATCACTCCATGGGGAAAGATGAAAAACTGTTGCACTCATATTTTCTTTAGCCCACCATTAATTCTAATAAAGAAATTATTTCAATTTTTCTTCGTCACCCCTCTTGTTAGTTCAGTCTCTTACACAACAAATGTCCTGGGTTATATGGGAGTGTTGGTTTTGCTCGTGTTGCGGCTCCGGCCACGGCTATAATACCCCATTGTCTTGCCACATAGATTTGTCTTCCCCTTGACTTTGGTAACATTTTCAATATGGCAATTTTATTATGGTTGTTTTGTTTTTTTTTCGCGTTTCCCGGCCATATGACGACACATTAAATTATCCCCATCTCCTTTATATCGCGTTATATTTTTATATTTTCCCATAAACGTTGTATGTAGTACGTAGCTGCTCCTTCGTTTGTTGTTGCCACCGCTGCCGCCATATGGATGGGGGGAAGAACTTGTTGCTTGTTGTTTCATACATCATTCGAACGTTCATTCTATCAATAAATTAAGTTTAAATAACATTTATACTTGAATTTATGTGAAAACTTTTGCTTCGTTTTTACGGCATTTCATTCTCATCGTTATTTTCTTTGCTTTTTGTTTGATGATACATTTGAGGTTTTCTTTGGTACTTTGCGAGTAATGACGATATCAGCCCATTCCGGCGCTTAGTACGACACCACTTATCGTTACCAACCAATTTTTCCGATATTAATAACGAAGCAACACTGGATTCCTTGGGCGTTGCACAGTGTGCGATTGGACTACAATGTTTTAACATTTATGTTTAAAATAAAACAAAATTTGTAACTGCAACGAAAGAAGATGACCGTTACAAATGCGTAAAAGAAAATCACAAATCTACAAACGTATCATCTTTATATCTAGACGAGACCTAAAAGATGAAAGAGGGACATTACATCAGTATAAATATTACATTTATTGTAGTTTTTTTCAATTTACATTTCGCCTTTAAAGTCTTTGATTCACCATCATATTTTCTCGATAATCGCATCGGCTCCACACTGTGCTCCACCGCAGTCCCATCCTCTGTCCACGGAACCTTCTTCAATTGATGATGCTGCGACGGCTTGCTGCTGCAGCTGCTCTTGATGAAGTAAGAAGCATATCAATGAATAACTTCGAATCCAGCGGATCATATTTCATATAAAAATATTTAGTTTAACTTTACACTTTCATTATGGTGGCATGGCGGTGGCGATGGTGGTGGTATGGTTGCGAAAAATTTGCATTTATATTAAATTTGTTATACGCAAGTGAATGTAAGTGGGTGCGTCATGGGGATGAGTGAAAGAATCTGAATGCGAAATTTATAGTCATTTATTTATTATGATGATGTGTCGATTGAAAAACAAGCAATGTTGTTAAATTGCCAATACAAGTACGTATTGAACACAATCGCATACAAGCATTTTTATACACCACTCAGTCATACTACGCGAGTCCATATAAAAAACAACAACAAGAACAACAACTGTATTGACATATTAATAATAAAACTGGTGTTGTGTTTAAAAACACCAACAATAAAAAACAAAAACACATACAAAAACTTGGTCTGCATTTGAAGTGATAGATAAATAAAACTGTCAATAATAGGCTTAAAATGAAAACAGACAACAAAAAAACTCATTTGATTTACGTAAAAAATATGTAAAAGTAGTATTGATGATACATCAGAGAAAAACGAATTGAGTTTCAGAAGAGTTTATTGGCATGATATTACAAAAAAAAATTGCAACGCTAAGTTTTAGATTGGCTCATTTTAATGGTTTGTCCAAACTTTGACCAATACTGGCGCATTTGGCACATTCGAACTGTTGTTGTGTTAATTCAAAATCACATAGATGTTTAATAGAAAGACATGCCGTTTGGTGTAAGTACTATATGAGTTTGAAAAATGTAATTAAATACTTAAAAATTATAGCTCCGCAAATATAAACTTGAATCGAACCCAGAAGAAATTGTGTACAGTAAAACTGTACTGATTCACTCTTGACTTTGTCACCAGTACTACTGACAAATTATATGTACCTCAGGTAATCTTCTGAAGACATTTAACATGAGTTTGTTATTAAGAATCCACTGATTTTATGTTCTAATGGGCTCGTTTGAAGACATTGGAAAATGTGTAGACGCTTCGTTGATAATTTTGCCAAAAATAGTCGATAAAAGAGGTGACTGGAGACACTTTTCCCCAGACTTCCTGCAGGAAATGGTTAAAAATTGCAACTTCCGTTATTTACAATAGCCTAACCAAGCTACTTTTTGTACAAGTAATTGGTATCACAGATAAAACAAGGCAACAACATCGAAAAAAAATTTTGAATGTCTTAAAAATGTCTTTTGTTGTATTGCGGTTACAATAGTACATAAATGGTCCAGATTTTATATCCATTATAAAAATCAATTGATTCTTTTCGAATTTATTCACAATTAGGTGTATTCTAGATAATATATCCCCTGATCTGTTGAAGGCAGATCCCGTCATAAGTGCCCAACTCATACGACCTATTATAGTGGAGTTTTGGAGATACAACAGTCTTAGCGACGGATTGAATGAAAGACTTATAGTTAAAATTCCTAAGAAAGGAGACCTTTATTATTATTTTATTATTATTATTAGCCTTTAAAACAACTTGACAACATAATATTATATATTTATATCTTAGTGTCTAAGTCAGAGGCCGAAGTGATTATCACCGTGTCTAAGACCTATCGTCGTATAGAATGGTGCAGATGGATCCTTGCCAATCTAAACAGAGGATTTGGTATTCGTAAGGGTACACCGGCAGAGACGAATTATCTTCACAAGAATACCGAACTCAGACATGACTTCGTATAGTCCAAGCATCGACGATGGGACTAACGAAGGCAGCTTTGTTAAAAAAATATATGAAGGTGAGAGTCATAGCTTTACAACAAATGTAAGCTTTTAAAAATCGGTTTACAAAGAGAAGACTTATGAATTTTGGAACTTATAATTTTAGGAATATCGCCATTTCACTTAATTTGCTATAAAAACATTACTTAACGAAGTGACCGAGAAGAACTAAAAGTACCACTTTACTCTATGGACTCCAGCCTAACAGAAATGGTACATGAGAACCCCTGTATATTTTGTGTGTAGCACAGTGTTATTTAAATATTTATGAAAATAATATTTTTTTTAGACAAAATATTGGATATTGAAATATGTAAATCTTTAAAAATTTGTATGGTAATAAAAGAAAAATAACTCGATTAAAAACATTAATTACATATACAAATGAATATAGCAACATAATATTAAGAATATTTTATTTATATATTTTTTTTTTATTTTTTTCTTTAATGCTGTAAATAAACTGAAAATCGTATAAACTAAAAAACAAAATTCATTACTTATTTACATGAAGTTCAAACTGTCAAAGCAATGAATGCCAAGCAACATGTAGTGTAATTAAACCAAGAAATAATGCTGAAAAATATATAAAATATTTAAAGAAAACTCGGTGAAGTAATAAACTATGTTGGGAAATAATTACCACAGGATCAGCTTTTTTCCAACATTGATGGAACCACCATGCTTTATGACACAATGTATCACCCTCCGGATGTACACAGTCCTTGGAAGCATTCACCAGCAAATCACGCAAGGAGTGAGGTATAGCATTGAATAATTTCTCCAAATGAACATCACCATTGTCATCGACCACATCGAACTCGTGGAACAAGCAATTCATGTAGCACTTTAGAGCTTCATCTTCGTGAATCTCGCCATCGCTGAATTCTTTGATGGCGGCTAAACTTGAAATGGGACAACAACAAATGATTTTCATGGCCATGATTTCATCAAAAGAATCAAATAAAAAAAAACTGTATGCTTCCGCTCTTACCATCGGTTACGCCAGTTTTTTCTACACATATGTCATGAAATGGTTTTGCCATTTTTAAAATTGCTGGTGGTGGATACTAAACAACAAAGGAAAGTAGAACATTTAGATTTTTTTTTAAGGTCTCTCGGTGTGATGTTGTTCACACAACAACAAAAAAAAAATTTAACAAAAGATGGAACAATTGATTTGTAATAGTACCTCCTCATCGCGCCTCGGCTGTTGAGCGTCGCAGCGGCAGGATAACAGCGATAGGACAATTAAAATTGTGTTCAGCACCCGTGTACGGTAAATGGCATTGAAAGACATTTCGATTCGAGCACTGTAGACAGGACAGAACTTGGTATTTTAGTACTTCCTTTAAATGTTTTGTTGCCGTGTCGCTCAGTGCCGTTGGTGTGGTGTAAATGTCCTATTGTAATTTCTTGAAATAAAGTGATAAAGAGATGGACATTGATAAGACAAAGTGTGATTTTGTGGAGGAATGTTTTAATGTTTCGAAAATGACTCTCGTTTAATGAGTAAATGGTAAACAGTGAGCGCAATTGTTGTCACACAGGTTTATAGTACTGTGCAAGAGCCCTGAGTAAATTTTATTTAAATGTAAGTAAGAATAATAGATAAAGCACAAAATTAATCGTCATTACGATCGATGGATGTTCAATGAATACATTTAATTTAAGCATATTTTATTATAAATATTTCTCAAAAACACAGTGCGACAAGAAAATATACCTTGGAAATTATACTAATATTCTAGTAGGTGCTGCTGAGTACAACAAGAATCTGCAATTTCAAGGCAAAACCACACAGTTATCTATAAAACTATATTTATCGTTGGAAAGGCCGCAAGTCTCTATTTCCAAATACGCTGAGAATATTAAAATCGATTTATATTCAACCAAATTACTGGCTAATAAGTGCGCAGAGGTACAAAAAACCATTTTGTAACTCCAGATTTTGGGATTGTCTGGGAAATTTAAAAAACATATTCATGTTGTAATCAGCCGCCCCTACCAGAAAAATATATGATTTCCCATGTATATTGACTTCACTTTATTTTGTCGCACTATGTAAAGCTTTACAATCAAAAGATTTAGCTTCTAAATGGCGGTTGAATCGAATCTTTTACTCAATGCAACAACTTTTTGGGGACGGAGTAATTCCTTAACGAAACGAAAGCCTTAGATGAGTATATTATAATTGCGGAAGGTCAGATACCCCTAGGTCGAACTTTTTTTATGGCCTGGTGAAGTTTTCAGTTTAAACTAAAATCATGTTTGAAATATGTCTTAATAAACTATGTCACTTTACAGTTTCATTGCATTTTCGATATCACATTTTTTTGTAGAACATTTAAACTTTCTATCTCGACTTCTCACCAGAGTGGCTCAAAATACCAAGTGTCATATTCATAATCTGATTCATCAGCAAAGGATTCTCACACTTTAGTTTTTCATATGATCTTGAGCCACTCTACTTCTCACGTGTCCTTTCCGTCCTTATTTCGATAAAAGTCAGAAAAGGATCTTAAAATGGGGCTTAACAACTTTTAAATGTTCTTCAAAACTAATGCTCAGTAAATTTTACTCAAAGCATTGTGTGAAAATTGACCTAAAATAGTCAGTAAAACTTAAAGGTATCGATTTATTGTTTTAGAACACCCTGTGCATAATTTTTGAAGAACATAAAAAGTCACGTTTCTGACTTTTCTCGAAATAAGGACGAAAATGACACAATGGAGTCGAAAGAGAGATAGTAAATGTTCCAGAAAAATAAATTCTGATTACATTTTGTTGAAGACATGTGAAATGTTCGAAAATGCTCTAAAACAATAACAGACACTCTGACTACACTGTGGGACAGCCATAATCGGAATGGGATGCAAACACCGGGGAAAGTTATATCGATCAAAAAGAAGTTAAACGTGTCCCGGCGTTTCGCTGGGTCTCATCTAGAAATTGAGATATATCAATTTGAATGTAGTAAGTATAGGGGTATTTGTCAAGTTTCAGGCTCTCTTGTTTCACATAACTTGCAAACAAATGGGAAATAAGGCCATATGGCTTTATTGCCACAGGAGGTGTGAAATAAAGCTATTATGACAGTATTTCACCTTTGACAATTTTATAGTAAAATGTATCTAGTATGTTTGTTTTGCGCGCCCTAGTCTAGCTGGATAACCATCCTCGCTACTCTCTCTATCTCTGTTTCTGTTCATAAGTGGTGTACTAGAGAACACATTCCAGCGCGAGACGAATGTGGTGGGGGGCATGCTCGTTGGGTACTTAGTCTCGATACTTTATCTCTCCCTGTAATACGGGACGAAACGTCAAGTTGGGCGTTGAGCGTGTCCTTCAAGATAATTTGATATAATTCAATTTGGTTCGATACTAACAATAATTTTAGAATATATAAGTTTTTTCCATTTCGGGGTATATAGAAGTTGGGCGAGTCCTTTGAGATAATTTGATATAATTAAACACAGTTGTCAGTAATATATAAGAGTCAAATTGAGGCAAATTTGGCTCAATACCAACAACAATTTTTGAAAATATAAGTTTTTTCCATTTCAGGATATGTTGGAGTTGGGAGTGTCCTTCGAGATAATTTTATATTATTCAACACAGTTGTCAGTAATATATCAGAGACAAATTTAAACAAATTAGGTTCAATTCCAACGAGTTTTTCCATTCCAGGATATATGGGAGGAGGACGAGTCCTTTGAGATAATTTAATATAATTCAACACAGTTATGACTTATATACCAGAGATAAATCGAGCTAAATTTGGTTCGATACTAACAATAATTTGGGAAAATATAATTCTTTTCCATTTCAAGATATATGGGAGGTGGGCGTGCCATTTGACGTAATTTGGTATAATTCAACACATTGTGACTTATATATCAGAGACAAATTGAGGCAAATTTGGTTCGATATTAACAATAATTTTGGAAAATATAAGTTTTTCCATTTCAGGATATATGGGAGTGGGGTGTGTCCTTTGCCATAATTTGGTATAATTCAACAGAGTTGTTATATAAGAGACAAATCGAGCTAAATTTGGTTCAGTAACAACAACCATTTTTAAAAATGTAATATATGGAATATAGGGGAGGTGGGCGTGTCTTTCAGGATATATGGGAGTTGGGCGTGTCTTTTGAGATAATTTGATATAATTCAAAATAGTTGTCAGTAATATACCAGAGACAAATTAAGCCAAATTCTGATCAATACCAACGAACATTTTTTCAAAATTTAAGTTTTTTTCATATCAGGATATATGGGAGGTGGGCCGATTTTCACAAAACTTCGTTTGTTTTTCTTTTGCATTTATAAAAGTAATATGTACTAATTTTCCTTCTTTTATGATAACTCCTTTTATTTTTAGCCTCCGTTTGTATAAAAACACGACACTGTGCGGAGTACCTACCGTAATCATAAAATTTTAATAACCTTTTGGTTATTACTTATTTTTATTAATTCTAAGAATCATATAAAGTCATCAATGTTTATTCCAAAAAATGTTGTACAAATATTTTAAATTTATTCAGTGTCAAAAAATCAATATTTTTGGTCTAAGTGAGACACCTTCACTTAATTGTGAATAAAAGCGAAACGCGTAAGTAGATTTTCATGATCTATGTCTCATTTTGTTCATAGGTTATGTGGCTTTACCTGAAAGTATTAGGCATTGAAACTTTTTTCCGTTCTGGATTTTTTATGAATTTAAAAAAGGCAACAAATATTTTCTATTCTTTATACATTTTTTTATAACTGCGAAACTGTTGCTTATGTAATGAATAGTGATATATCTCGATTCCAAGATAAGATCCAGCGAAACGCAGGGACACATATAACTTTTTTACCATTTTAATCACTGACTCCTACAATATGTCGCAGAGTGTATTTAAAAGATCTTACCACCAGTCTAGGGCTGATCAGCGAAATAGTAATAAATTTCGACAACCGGTTATTAACACACTTTTATACTATTATATTATATTCATAGAACATAGTACAATTTTATTTCACATTCACTATTTGCTTTTTCCGCAGTTTTTTTTAAATTAAATGAATTTTTTTAACTCAACCACTCTACCACTAGGCTAATGTCCTAGTTTATTTACCAGGAATTACTCGTTGTTCACCATTTTATCAAATGCTCGTACAACAATCAACTATTAAATCAATTTGACTTACTTGTATGCAACCGCTGCTGAAACGTATGTGTTGACAGTTTGTTAAGAGCCTTTCAATTTGTATAGAATTTTATTTCTGATAAAAGCGTTTTGGCTTTGCTTGATTTTATTTGATTTGTCATTTGAGCTACTACATATTATTTGTCGACTGTGAATGCAACAACAACAATAATTGAGTTGTAATTAAAATTGCTTTATTACATTCTGCATAGCAATGTAATGTTATGTTAACAAATGATTAATTAAACGTTGATGCCATATTGCAAATGGTCACAAAGGGTTAGTGTTATGAGCTACTCAAGTGTGGCAGCTATACTTGATGTAATATTTAAAAAGACAAATTATTCTAGTAATTTCTTGCTTGCTAGTCTATATGAATAACTATTTTCGTACGTAGTATAAAACGGTAATCTTCTAAGGTTTTTTTTTTGCACAATTTAACACTATTTAGAATATCTATGTCTTTTGCCATATTAAAACCAGAACATCCTAAAAATTAATTACTTTTTTTTTATAGCGATCTATCAATTCATTGCAAATGTCTACAATTGTCATTTGATTTTTCGATTTTCCATTTGTAATGTAATCGAATTTTTTTTCTCTCACATAAAATTTTGTGTTAGTTTGCAACGTTTGTGCTTTTTTTTTCTATTTCTCATTTACTAACGTTTGTTGAAACACGTAATGGGGCGTTTTATGTCATCTCAATAGACCTCTTAATTACACATGTGTATTGCAAATGCCAATGTTAACAAAAATTGCTCTTGAACCATTTCGGTGGTCTTCTAGTCATGAGAGCACAACAACAATGTTTGCTACTGAATGTGAAACTCTGAAATCAAATACACCAGGGATTAATTCAATGGAGTGATGATGATACTTGAGTCGAAATGGATATATAACTAATGTATTTTAAACGTTTTGTGTGTTATATTTGGTATGTAATTGGTATAATAAAAACCGATAATAAGCACAGAACCGGTTTTCAATATAAAAATTAGGAATTTTTGTGCGAAAATTAATTAAATAGTATCGATATTTATAGGTTTTACAATGACATTCATTGTTTCCTTGTGCATTGCTTTTAAACTACTGAACCGTTAAACTACCTAGTATATGCAAAGATGTCGTTGTACAGCTTATACAGCACATGATTTATTTGACGACAGTACTCGCCGTTAACGATGAAGGTTCCAAATATTGTGCGAAGTATTTTTGTCTCGAAAACTCCAAGAATAAATTAATCCGCCAGCGGAATCTGCACTGTAGATCAAGACAGGTGAGATCAGTGTCTGGTAGAGTTTGATCTTCGTTCGTCAAGACAGGGCTTTATCTTTAAAACGTTTGCTCAGCGCATGGTAACAATCAATACTTATCTCTTGATTTCCAGGCTAACAAACTCATCTACCACTTTAAAGTTATTGATTTCAACGTTCACGCAGCGTTCAAAACGATTAAACTCTTCGTTTGTTAAAACAAATAACCTAGTTTTGTCTTCATCAATCACCAGACCCACTTCTGCAGACTGTTTCTCAATGCTCGAAAAGGCCGCAGTAACATCCCGCATTCCTCGGGCATTGATATCTATGTCATCGGCATACGCGAGCAGCATTTGGCTTTTGTTAAAGATGATGCCAATCGTATTTACTGCTGCTTTTCGCATGAACAACACCATTATGATGTTAAAAAGATCACATGACTATCCCAAACTATCGCCTTGTCTATAGCCTCGCTTGGCTCAATTTTCACTAAAGACTTCGTGTCAGTCAGTGTCATCCCGCAAGACGTATCAACTTCGCGGGGATACCAAACCCCGCCATAGCATCTAATAGTTTCTGTCATATCGGACTGTCGAATGCAGCTTGGAAGTCGATAAACAGGTGGTAGGTGTCGATCTGCATTTCTTGGGTCTTCTCCAGGAGTTGTCGTAGTGTGAATACCTGGTCGGTCTTGGATATACCAGGTCTAAAGCCACACTGACAAGGTCCAATCAGATTCGCCAGAACGGGCTGTATCTTTCACATAACACTTTAGACACCACCTTGTATGTGATGGTTTAAAGGCTGACCCAGCGATAGTTGATACACATACATGGATTGCCTTTCTTAAGCACAGGACGTAGGACACTCAGATTCCAATTATCGGACATGCATTTCTTTAGACAAATCGTGTTTATGAACTGCTGCTTGGACGTTGCCAGCTCATCACTTCCGGCTCCCGCAGCTTTTTTATTTTTAAACCGTACAATTGCCGTGCAGAACTCTTTTTGGCTCGGTAGTGTATAATTTACGAGGTCATCGATGATTGGCATACGCTGCCATCGAGAATGAGCAGAATACGAAAGGATTCCCTCCATATTTGCAGCAGACTCTGAGTGTCCGTGACCAGATTTCCGTCTCTGTCCTTACGGGGGGGATCCCTGTCCTTTGTTTTTAACCTTTTGGTAGAACTTTCGGGTTTCACCTTTATCCCTGTAATTTTCGATATACTGGATCTCTCTTTTCTTCTATAGACGCTTTATCCGCCTGAGTGTGCGTTTAAATTTCCTTCTCTTCTTATAATATCGTTCCGTCATCGCAAGCATTATCATTGGCCACAGTTTTGCCTTGTATGCATTCCTCATCGTACCAGGGCTTGTCTGAGCGTGGTTTTTTATAACCCAGTACGGTAATTATGGCAGTGGTCATAAAATTCGCAGTATGCTGCCACAGGTTGTCAAGAACATCAGAATTAAGAGGGTTTGTTTGAAGTACTTGAGAGAGTTGGTTGGAATAGGCATTGGCTGCCTCGGTAGTATTCAGCTTTGGGGTCTCTAGGGAGGCATTTTGTTTGGTTATAAGAGTTTAAAGCACTGCTTAAATGAGTGCTGCAACTATGTGTATCTAGTCACATCACACGCACGTCCGCAACGCTTGAGGCATGGCTTCCATCGAATACCACGTAATCAGTCTGGTTTCTAGTCTTTTGATCAGGTGATATCCAGGTTGCCTTGTGGATGGTCCTGCCGACGCGAAGCTAACCAGACAAAATCTATTATCGGAAGCGTTGCTGTGTAGACTGAATTTTCCAACTGTTAAACCAAGAGCATCTTACCTTCCTACTTTGGCATTAAAATCGCCCAGAACAATTTCATATATTTCCTTCAGACGCTCAGAGAATGCATCTTAAATGTCCTCGTCTTTGTTTACCGTCACTGCTTGTACACAAATCAGCGTGATGTAAAAATATTTCGCCTTGATGCAGTTAGTGGCTGCTCGGTCACTAACAGCGTCAAACCGCGACACCAAATGTTGAAGTCTCTTGCAAATTTGTGTATTTTTGCATGGCAGCTGTAGAATATGTCACAGATCTATCGTCGTGTACATCCCTGTTCCGTTTGCAGCATTTCCTGTATGGCGCTGATGTCAGCCTTGTATTGGTCGAGGACATCTGCTAATTGGATAGAGGCATCATCTCTAGGGAGAATTCGGTCATTCCAGGCTCATATTCTTAAATTGTAGTCCTTAAGGTTTACAAGGGTCGTCCACATTTGGAAGGTTAAAGTTTTAACTATTTGCTATTCTTCGTGTTTTCATAATATTTTATTTTATTTAAGGGGAGTGGCTTATTAGACCACCGCACCTGATCCTAGTTACTTGGGGCTGCCAAAGCCACTTGGAGAGCCGTTGTGTTGAGCTTTGGCATCTTCTGCCACCTACTCCCTAAAACGCATTGGTGGTAGCATGACAATTAGATTGCGACTTCTGATATATGCTACCACTAAACGATTATTTAGTGGCACGATCTATCAGCCATTGTGAGCTGCTTGCCAACCTCCAAAGAGATATTTTGGTTATCCCCAAATGAATAACAATGAGACAACTCTAATTAGAAAACACACCATCAACTTAATAGCTAATTATAGTCTTTTAACATCCTTACCATACCTAAGAATTCACACCCGGCATTCATACAAAACCTTCCACAATTAAAGATCATATACATATAAATGCAATATAACATCAGCACCATGCCGGCAAAAAATAAAAACACGAATGAATGTGTTAAACAATCTTAATGAATTGAAAAAATTAAGTTATATTAAGCTTTTCAATTTGCAGACAGAACAATTCCTAAATTGTTACTCATAAATGTTGAAATATTAAAAAGTACAGTGCTTCTTCAAATTTTTAAACACACACTGCATTCGTAACATGACGGCTATTTATATATGTATTGTGTTAAGATACAAATACAGTAGAAGATTATTTTTACGAACTTTAACATTAACTTTGCTTTACTTCACTAAAGACTTCGGCATTTCACTGCTATGGCAACTTTAATTGTATTAAGTCGTGAAATTGCTAATTTTCAAATATTTTTATTTTTTTGCAACAAAACCAAACGAGTGCTTATACTTATAATCTGCTAAGTAAAATATTGTATAATAATAATCACTCCATACTACAACTAGCACATACGCTGTCATTTATATTCCATTATTCTTCCAAACGAGTTCCTACTGTTATTATACTAAAATGTTCATGGCTTTTTGTCACATACGCGTAAGTATTTAAGAAGATTTTATTTCATTTCCACGAATTAAACATTCTGTGCGAATTTAATTTGGAAAACAAAATTAATTTTCTCCAACTTTATGCTCTGGAAACTTTTACGTATGAAAACAACAAACAGCTTTAATAATAACAATAACTTTATTATCATACATCATGATTTTAACAGAGAAATATGAAAAAAAGTTAATATGCGTCTATGTATATGTATGTTATAAAAAAAAACAAATTGAATAATTAAAAATAAAATTACAAAAACAACTTTTAAACATACTTTAAGATGATTTTACGATTAGAGCGTGTCTGACATATGGAATGGTTGTGTCTCTATTTAAAAACTGTGTGAAATAAATTAGAATATGACATATGATTTGCTTGATGCTTTTCAAATAAAGGTAAAACTAACAATAGAAAAAAAATTAATTAATATTTCATTGAGGTTTCCGATATGTTTATTTAAACAAAAAAATATTGCTTAAGAAGTTTAACGAACAGAACCATTATTTTGATAGAACTTGTAAATACATGTAAGTACATATATCCAATATGAACTGGCAAACCAAACTAACCAACAATCTACTATCAGCTGTTAAAAAAACCACCTAACAATCTACTATCAGCTGTTAAATCAGTTGTCAAATAAAGCGGAGTTACCACTCAAAGCTGACTGTATATAACCCCCTTCTTTAACTGATTCAGTCAAATTAGTAAAACACCTAAAATTTATGTTCCCTATTGGGCGATGGGTAATTTTCTAATTTGAGTTTTTCTGATTGTTATTCATTTGAGAGTAACCAGAAGCACTTTTTGGAGGTTCCCAAGCAGCTCACAACGTCCGAAATATCACGTATTCCCCGGAAAATGCCACTGAGCGGATGTGAGAAAGCACAATATTGAGTAACCTTAACTGCACGTCATTACCTATGCGTCTTAGGAGTAGGTAACAGAAGCCTTAAGAAACTAGGATTGGGAGCGGTGGCCTAATAAGCCACTGTCCTTAAACAAAACAATTATTATGAAAACACGAAGAAAAGAAAAAACAAGAATCTCCCCAAATGTTGTTGACTCCGGCAAACATTATAAGGACAATAATTTACGGATATGTACCTCTAATGTCCGAACTCTATACAGAGATGGTGCCTCTATTCAACTGGCGAATGTCCTCGATAAATACAAGGCTGACATCACCGCCATACAGGAATTGAGATGGACGAGACAGGGATGCACACGACGAAAGAACTGTGACATCTTTTATAGAAGGACACGAATTTGGATGTGGTTTCATAGTCGACAAGAGACCTGTAACTGACCGAATAGACACTATTCGCATCCAGGCGAAATATTTTTACATTACGCTGATTTGTGTACACGCCCCGACGGAAGACAAAGACGATGACATTAAAGATGCATTCTATGAGCGCCTTGAGGAGATATATGACCGCTGCCCTGCACATGACATTTAAAATGGTTCTGGGAGATTTCAATGCTAAAATAGGAAAGAAAGATGCTCTTGGTTCAGCAGTCGGAAACTTCAGTCTACACAACAGCTACTCCGATAACGGATTCAGACTGGTTAGTTTCGCGTCAGCAAGTAACATGGTTGTGAGTGGAACCAGATGCCCGCATAAAGATATCCCCAAGGCAACCTGGATATCTCCCGATCAAAATACAATAAATCAGATTGATCACGTGTTAAATGATGTTATGGACGTTCATGTGATGCGCGGTGCAAATATTGACTCGGATCACCACCTAGTTGCAGCCAAGGTACGCACACGATTAAGTCGTGCTAAAAACACTCGTTACCAAACGCAAAGGAAGCTAGACATCACAAAGCTACATACCACCGAGATAGCCAATGCCTACTCCAACCAACTCTCTCAATTACTTCAAACAAACAATGCTAGTTTTGCTGTTCCCGACACACAGTGGAAGCATATTGCCAATTTTTTTACCTCTGCCGCAACGACCGCACTGGGTTATGAAATACCACGCTCAGACGAGCCCTGGTACAATGAAGAATGTCGCGAAATGTCTGAGGAAATGGATGCTGCATACAAGGCAAAATTGCAGCCAATGGCGACGCGTGTGGTAATATAGCCTGTTCAGGCGGAAAAAGCGTTTGTGGAAGAAAAAAGAGAGCCAGGATATCAAAAACTACAGGGATAGAGGTGAAGAACGAAAGTTCTAGCAAAAGGTTAAAAACGAAGGTTTTGGAACAGGGATCCCCACCTGTAAGGACAGAGACGGAAATCTGGTCACGGACACTCAGAGTGTGCTGCAAATATGGAGGGAACACTTTTGATCTCTACTCGTTCCCGAAGGCAGCACAAGTGACGAAATCACACCAATCAAATACGGCGGAATAGATTATCCACCACCGAGCCAAAATGAGATCAGCACGGTAAGGCTTAAAAATAATAAAGCTGCGGAAGCCGATGGACTACCGGCAAAGCTTTTTAAAGCCGGCGGCGATGAGCTGGAAACATGCATACACCAGCTAATAAACACGATTTGGCTCAAGAAATGCATGCCTGATGATTGGAATCTAAGTGTTCTATGTCCTGTGCTTAAAAAAGGCGATCCAAGTGTGTGTACCAACTATCGCGGGATTAGCGTTATCCCCATTGCATACAAGGTCCTGTCTAGTGTGTTATGTGAATCCAACATTAATTTTGTACAGCCATGCATATTATTTCTAGCAAGAGAATGTATCAGATATAGTTGTTAACAACTACATTTTGTACGGGGCAGTTTGGCATTAAATATCAACGGAATGTTTACCCGTGCCGATATATAATACTCATAATCGTTGTAAAATCTAATAAAACATTTAAAAAGAGTATTCATTCATTCCTATATACAAAGACAGTAATATAGTGTATGTATTTCAAATGTTCATATCCTGTCATTACTACAAACACATCATTTTTCTGCTATATGTATGCTATGGCTAGTATATAGAATAGCAAAAACATTCTCTGCATGTTTTAATTTTTAAGGAAAGCCCTGCATAATTGCTATAGGTTTAAAAAGTCTACAGGAGAATAGTCCATTCGTTTCTCTAGCTTGAATGCATGAATTGCAGTTTATCCTTAAAAGTGTCACATAGAGAATGCGATCAAGATTTTAAGGCTTGTTGTTACTAAGAGATCTCCCAATATGTATTTTATATTACCCTCGCAATATCATAGGAGACCTCTGAAATATCTTATAGCACTTCACAAATCAAATGGTCTATACATCTGTATTATGATGTGATTTTTCCTAAAATATACCTCAATTTTCTTTTAATCCAAAATCACTTTGGTTGCAAAACTAGTTTTATTAAACACATTTTCACAGCAGATTATTTAATTAAATTTTCTGTGTCCAACATTAAACTGTTTGCAACTAAAGACAGACATACAGCACATCATGAGCATTATGTACTCTTTATTATCTTATCTAGCAGCTATGCAATATAATTCCGCAATGTATCAAAATATGAGATAATTTAAAAAAAAAAATTATTCCCAAAAGGTGTCTTTAGATTTTTAATTACGAATGCATTTTGTGGCATTCCGGAAAAATTAATACTTAAACCGTCTTTCCATGACAATTTAAAAATTCACCCAGAAATTGCAGTCTCTACATGTACATCAAGATTCCCATATTGACACTATTTCCTTTTGAGTCAATGTGTCGATATGTCCAGATTCTCCTCACACTAATCCAAGGTGACATTAGGTCTTGGGCTCACATATACAACTGACAAGTTCAGTTCTCTTCTTTTATAAAACTGACATACAATTGTACTCGATGTTGGATATGTATGGGATTGCTTGTTGTTTGATTATCTTTGTGAGGAAGTAAAATGTCCATGGAACATTGTCAACACCAAAAATTACACATGTAAATTGCAAATAGCAAAATGGCATTGGTAACGGATTTTTTTTTTCCATATGCCCATTGCAATGGTTGCAGTTTCTAAATGTTCACTTGCAACTGCAATAGACAAGAGAACACGGGTAATTTGACCACAATACCAGCTACTAGATTTGTTCATACATACATACATGTATAGATTCTCTGATGTTCCCATATCCGATGGAATGTCCATTTTCCGGTATTACCGTAGAAATTTTTTCCTTTTTGGACTTTGATTTGATTACATATAACGATAAAAACGAACTTTGCATGTCATTTTAGTAGGAATAGTTAAAGTCGTAATGCAAAAGTGTTACTGCATCAAATAGTAAGTGACAGTAAATAGTTGGTATCACAATTTTTAGTCTTTTTTTTTGTTCATTATATAATTACGTGAAATTGTTGAGGACGAAAAGGAGGAAGAATTTTTTAACGTTTATAGTTAACATATAAACTTGAGGTATTAAGCGGTATAAGATTTAACAATATAACTAAAATGGTGACAATAACCTATGTATTAATAATGTATTAACATTTGTCTAACCACAACTTCCATAACTATACAACAAATTTCAAAATTTATCAATATCACCAATGCTTGCATATATAAACGACATCTCCTAACGAATACTTCGTTAGAAGTCATATAAACTCCATTTTATAAGCATTACTCCCGCTTAACCTGTAAAATGTAATCAAAACATATCAAATTCATAATCCTGATATACTACATATACGGAATCGCTTTGATACTGAGGCTGTCAAATGTCAATCTTAATACATTCTTCACTTTTAGTTTATGTCCAACTGTGTTGCCTGTAGCTGACAATACAAATGGCCGCAAAATCACTCATTGTAAAGAGTGCAATTGTTAGGGATTATAAGGCATCAGGCAACTGCAATTTAAGCTAAGGTACCTGCAGTTAACCAGTCACTTACCCACAATTACAGAAATACAATGTCAGGAGGAGACGTTTTAAATTCATCTTTAACACAAGGGCAGATCCGTGCAATGTATACCTATCATAATTATACAAAGATTAGTCTTGTTAATTACCCCAATGCACACACATACGATTGCGTATATGAACCAATTTGTTGAAAAAAGGTTAGTGAGCCAAGCAAGCATATATTAAGATACATATAAGGATATACTTATGATTGTAAATTGATTTTGCTATGCGATTCTGACTATTTTGTATTTGTCATATTATCCAAAAATAACGTTTTGCCTTGTGAAGGAAATGAAAATCGACCAAAAAAACATGGACTAACTATTGTCACAAATAAGACACCCACATTTTTCGAATCATTTAGAATATTTGTTCTCAGAAATAGGGTTAACTAAAGAAATATTTAAAGAACTGTCATCCAGGTTATTGCAGTACATATTTTATAAGTGGAAAGATTGTCACTGACATTGATAAGGATACAACAGTTTATACAGGGAAGACGGGGTGTATCTAGTTTTCGATTTTCTGTCGTTAATAACTAGAAATTGGAATTTCTTCCAAAAATACCCAAGCACCCCTCGATTTCCGACTTAATTTTATGTATCCTCTAGCAATGACATTTGATTGCATGCCTATTACAACAAACTCTCTCTATTACTGAGATATAGCAAATGCCGAAAAATAGGTATAATATTTGTGTTAGCATAGAAGTCTTGCCTATTGCTTACAGGAAATATGCAATGACAAGATCATGGAGATCATGGAAATTGAAAGATTCAAAAATAGTGTGGACAGTGAACACCAAAAGTCCATTTACATTTGTATCGGTAGTTGCGTTGAGTAGTCAAGGTGGGGTTGGGCATATAGTTTACGAATTACTAAATTTGTCAATGGAGATTCAGTGCCAAGGCGTCAATCAGCGAAGCACAAATAGCGTTGCGCGTACTCGGGTACTATCGAAACATCAATATTTCGAGTATAGTGCAATGAACTAACCCACATTGAAGCATTAACGCCTTCTACATTCCCCCTAGGTATGTGCAGCTTTGTTACTAGGGACATTATGTAATGAGGGTTTTTCTTTGGCTGGGGTAAACTCAATTTCGTCGAGGTTCTGCATAAGGACCACCAAAGTGGACTAAAGTCGGCTACGACCAGCAGGTTCGGATTTCAGGATCAGGTTTCAAAATGCAGCATAAGCTCGGCTTCGGTTTACCTGTTATATAGATACATTTGTTCTTATAATATACTTATGAACTACCTTACGAACAGACAGCCAAAGCCGCTGTGGAGGAACAGACAACCGAAGTCGCTGTGGGGGAACAGACAGCCGAAGGCGCGGTGGGGGAACAGACAGCCGAAGCCACTGTAGGGGAACAGACAACCGAAGTCGCTGTGGGGGAACAATCAACCGATGTAGCTGTAGCAATTATCACCCGATCAGAAGGATCAGGCGATGTTTCAAAAAAATGTAGTCACAAGTTCTTAAAAGAACTTATGGCTTATGGTCTGCACTGGTCGAAGTTCGGCTAGCGATTGACGACTACTGCTAGTCAAACCTGTATACTTATACAATGTAGCGCCTTAAGTGAATGAGAATTCTAATGGGCGTATTACGAATTGCTCACTCTGAATGCTTATACCACGAGTAACGACAGTTGCATATGAGCTTTGTTTATGTATGAGTTAATGTATGAGTAAATTCTTTTTGTCTCGTTACAATTATTGGTCCATACATTTATGAAGAACAAATAGGACCTGTTATTACAATAAATACAAAGCGGTATATTGCCACGTTAATGAACTCTCTTGATTAAACTCAACAGAAATTTAATAGTTTTAATCAATGTTGCCAACATGTTTCTCTAACGAGTCGTTGGGTGCAGTTGACACAATGAATGGGGAAAAGTAATACCCAAAAAGGTCTGACAGATTTTTTTACTTGTGAAGTTCTCTTTTAAACTGTAATCGCCTTTCAGCAGAAGGATCGGTGTTTAAAAGAAACGACTTCAAGTTTTTGGCTATACTGGTCGGAATCTGTGTTATACCAGATATCGTTCTAGTTCAAATTTCAACTAACAATTTACGAACGTGGGCCATAAGTTAGAGGCCTGAAGTATTAAAGAATTCCACACGCTTCGGTCTTTTGCGTTCGTTCCAGTTAGTCCTACCAGATGGTGGCACGTCACGTACTACTTGGTCCTTCCAACGAATTTTTGGGTCTCCCTGCTCTGCGTCGTCCTTCAGGTTCGCCTTCAAACACCTTTCTCGCTGGAGCACTTACATCCATTCTGGCAAGATGTTCCAGCCATCGAAGTTGTTGGACTCTGACTCTTTTAGCATCGTCGATGTCGTGGTAAAGCTCACACAGCTCATGGTTCATTCGATGGCGAAACCCACCGTCGATACAGATAGGTCCTTATATTTTTCGGAGTACTTTTCCCTCGAATACTCCCATATTTTGTATGTCTGTTGTGGTAAGCACCCACGATTCGGCAGCATACAACAAAACGGGTAAAATTAACACCTGGTATAGCTGTTTCTTCGTATCTCGAGATAAGGTGGTGTTACTAAAGTGCTGCCGAAGTCCGTAAAAACATCTATTGGCTAGCACAATTCTCCGCTTGATTTCTTGGCTGACACTATTTATCTTATTGACAGAAGATCCGAGGTATATTGGAGATAAATTCGTCTACTACCTCAAAACAATAGTTATCAACGTTAACGGTGCGTCCCCATCGAGAGGTTTCTTTGTTCGTCGAAATCATTATTTATGTCCTCGTTGACCACTAAAACAATTTTTGCTGTCTCCTTTTCTAGTAATGAGAAAACTGCAGTAACATCCCGCAGATTTCGGCCAATGATGTCTATATCATCGGCATAGGCTAGTGGCATGTGGCTCTTGTGGAGTATGGTACCAGACAGGTTGACACCAGCCTTTCTCATCACCTTCTCCATAACTATATGAAATAATGTACAGGACAAGCTATCACCCTGCCTGAGACCTCTTTCCGTGTTGAATGGTTCAGAGTGATACTTGCCAATCTTAACCGAGGATTTGGTGTTTTACAATACATCTCCAAAGTGTAATCAGCTTTGCAGGAATACCAAACTCAGACATGGTCTCATATAGCCTATTTCTTATAGGAGAGTCGAAGGCTGCTTTGTAGTCGACAAAGAGGTGGTACGTGTCGATCTGCTTTCCCTGAGTTTTTTTTTCAGCATTTGTCGTAAGGTGAATATTTAAGTCGTCGTAGATCTACCAGGTTTAAAGTCGGACTGATAAAGTCCAATTAGTCCTTCTACAATTGGCTTTAGACGTTCGCACAATATGCTTGAAAGGACCTTGTACGCAATTGGTAATAGGCTTTTCGCAAGATAGTTGTTACACTCACTACGATATCCTTTCTTGTGTATGGTGATATAACAGACTGAGACTCTAATCCCCGGGCGTGCTCTCTTCTAGCTAGATGTTCTCCATAAGCTGATGCATGCTCCTAATCAGCTCCTACCCACCTGCTTTATACAATTCAGCAAGGAGACTATCGGCTCTAGCAGCTTTGTTGTTTTTAAGACGGGAGATTGCCACACGTATCTCGCTCTGGCTCGGAGGTGGACAATAAATACTATCGTCATGGATTAGAGCGGGGTCTTCTGGAGTGTTTTCCGCCTCCAGTAAATTTTGAAAATGATATATCCATATCTTCAGAACGTTATCCGGGTCCGTCACTAGCTGGCCATCGCTGTCCTTGCAGGGAGGCAACCCTGTTCCACGCATTCTCGCCTTAACTCTCTTGTAGAATTTTCGGGCTTCCCCTCTACTTCGAAGCAACTCTGTGCACTCATCCTGTCTCTTCTTCAGCTCCTTTTTTTCTGTCTAAAAGGACGAGTTGCCTCTCGTCTATTCTCTCTGTGCCATTCATGAACAGCTCGCGTTGCCATGGGCTGAAGTTTCGCACTGTATGAAGCATCCGTCTCACTCGTGGCACTGCAACAATCATCATCGTATCAGGCATCTTCTTCAGAGGGCTTTGAGTACCCAAGTACGCTTCTCACAGTCCGTCCTATATAGTCGGCTATAGTATATTGTCAGTGCGAGGTAATAATTTCAGGGGTTGGAGCATTCCGTAGAAGTCGAGATATGTGGTTGGTTATGTACGTTTTTTTGCCATGCTTAGCCTTGTGCGTACCTAAACTGCGGTAAAGTAGTGATCGAAGACAATGTTCGCACCCCTGATCACTCGAACGTCCAGGACACTCGATGCGTGCCTTCCATCGACTACCACGTGATCTACATGATTCCTCGTTAATTGATCTGGAGATAACCATGTTGCCATATGAATATTTTTATGGTCAAATCCAGTACTGCTAACTACACAGTTAGTCGTGCTCTGACGGGTGTCAAAAGCACGTTTCCAGGCGTCACCACGTGGAGGTACTCCGTCCGCAGTAGTACCACGAATACGGAGCTCTGTGAGTTAACTTAAAGTGCAATTGGAAAGGATCACTCACGCTTTACCTTGCACCGTAGTCCCAAAGTTAGTAATTTAAATTTTCGTCAATTATGCAATAGCAAAGCATTGCCGGGCCCACTAGTTCTTAATAAATTGCATCCCATTTTCGGTCGTCTGCTAATGCAAAGAATCCAGATATTATTTTTTTCATATTTAAATTTATTATCCATCCTTATGTAATGTTCGCAGTATGGGACTCTACTATACAAGTTTCAAAATTATGAATAGACCAGCTCAGATAGTTTGCCTACTTTAAAGGGGTAAAAATTTCAATTCCAAAAAGGACTTTTCGAAAAATCTGGCGCTTGTTGAGCATTGTGCCAGTTTTTTTTTGGAATTTTTACAATTATGTACTTTGTACCATTTAAATATATCTTGAGACAAATGGCACAGTTATCTTAAGTACATTTCATATGAAATGTCTCAAATGAAATATCCCTTTGACAGCTAAACCCATGATTATACGTTTAAACAATCACTTTAACATATATGTACTCTGTTCATGTGGTTAATAACGACTCCTTTCGTCTTCATTGTATTTCCTCTGGTCTTAATGTTGCAATTTGCATTTAATATTGTTACACTTGTTCCTTTCTATGACATAGACAGACACACACACACACACATACAGACACCCACATCACAGTCCCACATGTCATTAGAAACCAAGTATCACAAATATGAGTACTGGATCAACGCACAAATATACGAGTATACAGACGACTCTCAGGATATATTTGTACCTGTCTGAAACAAAATATGTACGCCGTACTCTTACGTACAGGACACACTTATGAAATGGTGTCCCTTTGAGACATAATATGAAACTACTTAAAGCCACAGCAATTATTGAGTCGCTTCGACTTATCAAACTATTGGCATAAATTCTAATAACTAAAATTGGTCTCTGCTCAGGATCTTAGTTATCAAATGAAGAAAATATGTTTGTTAGGCCAGGTGAGGTAGACATTGCCAGACATGTAACAAATGCATGGATACGTGTGCGTGTGCCTGCATATACAGTCGTTTATATGTTTATCCAGTATTTGATATCTACCATTTAACCTGTCGATATTTACGTGGGCACACAAAACCCTCCGTATGATTGTGGCTCCATAAATAGTGTCACTTTAATTCCCCTGTTGCCAGACGCGGAGTAAGTTTCGGCGCGATAAGGGCGGGAGGGCTTTTCGAATTGATTGCGTTATGGCAAGGGCCACGTAAATCGCACGCACTCCAATATCATGAACACTTATTTAATTATAGATTTTGTGCCCTTAAGGTAGTCATTTAATTCTATTATTTCGCAACATTAACCTTGTTGTCATAAATGTCAATGTGTGGCAGCAGCACCGCCGCTCCGCCTCGATGATTAAGAATTAATAAGACACTCGTTTATAGCCGTCAATTTATATGCGACAGTATATATTAAGTGCAATAAAATATGTAAAAATAATGTAATAATAAACAGCAGAATTTAATACAAAAAAAGGTATGCGAACAAGTATGTATGTTAATATGTAACGAGTGTCTGCACGTAAGGCAGAGATATACTGTTGCCATAACCAGGACAATTGTTTTTTTGTTTTTCCTTATTTTCTTTGTCATCCTGTATACTTTACACAAAAATGTAAGTAAACATTAAATCAAGTGTAGGCTGATGATGTAATTAATATTAATTGTAAAGTGGATATCATGTTTATGTCATTAGAGTGTGGTATAGAAAGAGATTTAGCTGGAAAATTGAGTAAAAATGCGGGTAAATGGTTTGATTACAAATTAAGTAAACAGGTGCCAAGTCATAGGGGCATTACATGACACCATTTACTAGTATTAACAACTTAAAAAAAAAAATTACTTTCCCTTTACACCCCATGAATGAGGTATGGGATAGCTTCTCGCGTTGTTGTGAATTAACACGCTTTCTATTTTTAGATTCACAACTAACGGCACCTACTTGTTTATCGATGAATGCGAACGTCACTGCTTGAGAAGCTCTTACTAGACATGCCGATTGACTCGACACTTATACCGTTAAGATGCTGTCGACAACATTCGAGGGGAGCCGGCAATGAAAGAAAATTTTTCTTTTTAGATGACTGCAGCCAGGAGTTGAACCTGTGATCCCCGCATGGTAGTCGCGTGTCCTAACCACTATGCCACTATGGAGAAAATTGTCTATGTTATCCCCGAGGATAATGTGCAAGAAAAAGCTTAAATGTGAAGCTGTGTACAAACGGTAGTCAGATCTCACAACATTGCCAGAAAAATGTCTGCCGTGGAACTATCAAATTTTGTCTTGCAACGTTGTCAGAAAATGCATTGCCAGAGCATTGTGTGGCAATACAAACATCTGACAATAGTGTGAACACACTACGATGCCAATAATGTAATTTTTTATTGGTAGATGTGTGAAGTTTTGTGCATAAAACGATGGCACCATTGGCAAATATATCTATTGGCAACACTGTTCATAAAAATATGAAAACAAACAAAAGATCTGGCAAAAGCAACGGTTCTAGCAATTTTTGGTATATAACAATGTGACAAACGTTTGAACTGACAATTTTGTATAGTGGCAATTAAATTGTCTGACAACCGTTTGCACATGGTATGACGGAACGGGTCTTTTTGAACTTTTAACCAGTACAGAAATTTCAGTCAAGTGCACTAACTAATAAATACCCTCATCTGTTGGGTGTATTGTTGTTGTTGTTGTTGTAGCAGTATATGTTGTCCATTAGATGTTAATTGGTTTGAGGGATGCCTTCTCATTTCGTCTGTCGCATTACTCAGGACGGCATTTTGACATGTCTGCAGGTTCTTCCACTGCGTCTCGCTCACATTCGGTGACCACACTGGAGCTGCATAGTTTACCACAGATCGACCTATCGCTTTGTAAGAGGCCAACAAGGTTTCTTTGTCGATTCCCCAAATGCTGCCTGGTAGCGACTTGAGGACCTTGTTCCTAATTTTCATCCTGTTGCAGATAGCTGTGACTTGTGCGTTGTATGAGGAGGCAGTCGAATGTGACATCAAGGACCTTGGGAACCACCAGTGGACATCTTCTCTGGCCCTGCAAGACAAAAAGTGGAAGTAAAGAAGTACATCTTTACGAGCTCCGCCTAAGGAGTCTAAAGATGGTACTACGGGAGGTCCAGTATGACCAGGGCGGTTCCATAGGTAAACCGCCTGACTGATCGTTTGAGGTAGGAACGTAGTGGCTGTGGTTAGACCAAAAGATACACAGGTAAACTACGAGTTTTATGCTCGAGAGAAATGGAGCTGGGTATCTCTTGATACCACACGAGTGCAGGCTTGTACTTGTCAGTCAATTTGGTACCCCCACACAAGAGTAATGCAAAATTTGAATATTTCCTGGCGTATTGAGGATAAGATCCGGGCCTTAACAGCGTCATAGTAGTATGTTCTAGTGGGGTAGAGCTGTGTGGCCGATGATTTGGTGGCGGAAATTTTCATCTTTGTCGAAGCGAAGAAATTGACAATTTCAGCTAAGTAGACGTTCAACCTTCCACTTATGTCTTCATTCGAGGAGCCCGACGCAAGAATCGTACAATCATCGGTATAGGATATGATATAAACGCCGTCAGGTGGTGGTGGAATTGTAGAAAGGTATAGGTTAAACAGTGCCGGAGATATCACCCCACCTTGGGGAACTCCCTGTTTAACTCTACGGGGATTGGACATCTTGTTTCTGAATTCCATATACTACTGGCGGCCAGATGGGAACATCGGTTCTAGCAGATGGCGGCGTGGAGCATAATTGTAGTTTCCATTAGTGTTGGTTACTGCCTATATGACTAAACAATAGAACATAATAAGACCAAGTAGCAAATAATAACAGTGTAGGACCTCGAACGGAGTGCAACCCTCGAGCTTGTACTTGTCAGTCAATTTGGTACCCCCACACAAGAGTAATGCAAAATTTGAATATTTCCTGGCGTATTGAGGATTAGATCCAGGTCTTAACAGCGTCATAGTAGTATGTTCTAGTGGGGTAGAGCAGCTCCTTCACTTGCGCTGCCCATAAAGATAAAAGTGTGGCCGATGATTTGGTGGTGGAAATTTTCATCTTTGTCGCAGCGAAGATATTGACAATTTCAGCTAAGTAGACGTTCAACCTTCCACTTATGTCTTCAATCGAGGAGCCCGACACAAGAATCGTACAATCATCGGTATAGGATATGATATAGGTGGTGGTGGAATTGCAGAAAGGTATAGATTAAACAGTGCCGGAGATATCACCCCAACTTGGGGAACTTCTTGTTTAACTCTACTTCTGAATTCCACATACGACTGGCGTCCACACATGTAATTTACGATTCAACGTTTCAAACGGTTGACAGTATCGAAAGCCTTCGATAAGTCAAGTGCCACGAGGGCCGTCCAGTCACTGGGCTTGTTCTGGTTTAGACCGCGACTTATTTGTGTGGTAATGGAGTGTAAAGCAGTAGTTGTACTGTGTTGCTTACGAAATTCATGCTGATGATCCGCATTTGGAAAATATATTGTCAAAGGCTAATATAATAAATCGTATTAAGTTAACTGGGTACGTTTCAAAACTGTTTTGCAGTTTCGTATATTAAATTAATGTTATTATTGTAACAAGCAGCAATGATAATGCTTTCACTCTGTTCACAAGTTATTATGCGAAATTAATTGAAACCCTTAGTACAACAACATCTCCTGTTTATTCATTGTTCAATGTTTTGTAATTCGTCGCATTATAATGACTCATAGCAGCTTGTCCATATAAGCTATTATTTTTTTACTATTGCAAGAGTATTTTATATTTCATTCCCTTGGGGGGGATCCAAAACTAAATGATTGTTATGTCTAACACTTGCATATAAAACTATCCATTATATAAATAATACACAATATTTGTATAGTAAAACCAAGAGTATTTATCACAGTTGTATGTAAATGCCAGGAGTTTACATTACTTCCTCCCTCCCTCCCTAGTGGTGTGAGGATAATAATTTGTTTATAACCAGAATTTCCAAATGTTATAGGAGGCGGCCACCACACATAATGCTGCTGTGATTGACAAATTGACATAGTTGGTGTTAATGAGACAGATTGTTTGCTAGTGACTTTGACACTTGGATAGATTTCATTTTAAGTTAATTAGATGTTATCTGCTATATCGTTGTTGCCGATATATTTTTGTGTTTTTATTGGTAGGGCTGTAGGTGTTGCTTTCTGTTATACTCAATTACGGATAGACGCTTTCCACCCACATGTCGGTAATTGATATGTTTACTATGTAATTAAGTACTTTTAATTAGTTGAAATGCTTACGTGCTGTAAAAAAAACACAGCCAAAGACTATGTTCGATAGAATTTTTAATCGAATACTGAGAAATATGTTTTGGAATCGGTACTAAATATGCGGCGGCATACAATGTAGGTGTGGGAATTTAGTTTTAGATATTTATATCAATAGAAAATTGTGTAGTTGATAAATAAAAGTAATAGAAATAGAGGGGATGGGAATATTTAGGTATTTCGAAAAAAAAACCTTTTAATTAGTATACTAATTAATAAGGAGGGATCCGTACTGAACACGATACAGTACTAAACAATTTATTAAAAACAGAACATTATAGTGGTCTAAAAAAATTACAAACCCGCGCAAATCGATCTCTAACTATTAAGGTAATATTTTTTTTTCAAATTTTTGATTTTAACGACAAAACTTTTTTTAAATTATTGACGTCAAGATATAATAAAAAGGCAACATTTTAGAATTGAGTAACTTGATACACCTGTTCTCAATGTGTACCAGGCATTGAACAAAATATTTACGTTTTAGTTGTTTTAAAGAATTTTTTTTTATGGACGGGACCATACCACCTAATCCAATATCTGCCCATCAAAGGAAACGAGTTGTACGCCAAGTTTCTTAAAAACAAATTCGCTTCAAAACTTTTATAAGCCTATTGAGCCATATGCGACTGTCTATTGAGCCATATGCTGACTGAATGACTGGTGGGCAGAATAACTCGAGTAAACCATACGGGCAATTCCATTGTGCCGGGTGTGACCATGTTACTCACATTTTTGGGTTATACATAATTTACAAATAGAAAATGTATTATTTAAAAGAAAGATGTGTTACCTAAGGATGATCATTTTAAAAACTTATTATAATAGGTTAACACTGAAAGAACATGATCGATGGAAGGCACGCGTCAAGTGTCTTACTCGGATCACCGCCTCACTGCAGTGAAGGTGCGTACTAGGCTAAGCAGAGCGTAACCAGGCACATAGAAAGCTGGACATCGCTAAACTGCAGACCGCGGAGATAGCCAACGCCTATTCTGACCAACTCTCTCAACTACTTCTTGATGCTCCAACTCCCGAAAATACTAGCGCGCAATGGCATTATATTGCCCACTCAATGGAAAGGACTGCACGGTCTGTACTGGGGTATGTGAAGTCCTTTAACGATAATGCCTGGTACGATGACGAATACCGCGACGCCACCCGGGAACAAGATGCTGCATACAGAGCCAAACTGCAGCCAATGGCAACGCGAGCTGTTCATGAAAAGTACAGGGAGAAGATGCGGGAGGCGACTCGACTCTTCAGGCGAAAAAAACGAGAGCTTAAGGAGAGGAACAATGTGTGTATTGAAGAATACAGGAACAGAGGTGAAGCCCGAAGATTCTACCAGAAGATAAATGGTAGGGATCGTGGAACAGGTCTTCCCGCCTGTAAAGGCAAGGGTGGTCATCTCGTTACTGACTCCGAGAGCGTACTGAGAATATATAAAGATCACTTCTGCAGCCTATTGATGTCTGAAAACTCGGCTGATGAAGACTGTGTACCTATCCGAGATGATAACATCGAGTGTCCACCTCCGAGCCAAGCTGAGATAACAACTGTCATATCCCGCCTAAAGAACAACAAGGCCGCTGGGGCTGCTGGTCTTCCAGCTGAGTTTTTTAAGGTGGGTGGAGATGAGCTTGTTGTAAGCATGCAACAGCTCATAGAGAATATTTGGCTTCAGGAGAGCATGCAGCATTCGATACGACGAGAGGTCTTAGACAGGGTGACGGTTTGTCATGTATACTGTTCAACATAGTGATGGAGAAGGTGTTAAGGAAAACAGCGGTTAACATGTCTGGCACCATATTTAATAATAGCCACATGCTGCTTTGCATTTGCCAATGATATCGACATTATCGGTCGAACGATACGAGAGGTAACAGCTGTCTTCTCATCAGTTGAAAGGGAGTCAGCGAAAATGGGTTTGGCAGTGAATGAGGACAAGACGAAGTTAATGGTATCATCGAACAAAGTGTCCACCCGTTGGGGACGCAGCGTGAACGTTGAAAACTATTGCTTTGAGGTAGTGGATGAATTTATCTACCTCGTATCCGCCATGAACAAAAACAACAGTGTCAGCCTTGAAATAACACGGAGAATACTGTTCGCCAACAGATGTTTCTTTGGACTACGCGAGCACTTCATAAACACCACCCTATCTCAAACCACCAAAGTCCAGCTGTACCAGGTACTAATTTTACCGGTCCTGTTGTATGCCTCAGAATCTTGGGCAGATGCAGCTCATCTGGCGGTGTTTGAGAGAAAAATACTCCGCAAAATATATGGACCCATTTGCGTAAACGGCGAGTTTAGGATTCAGATGAACCATGAGCTGTACGAGTTATACCACGACATTGATGTGGTCAAGCGAATCAAAAGACCTCGAAGGACGGCGCAAAAAAGGAGACCGCGACTACGTTGGAAGGACCAGGTGGTGGAATCACTGACGCTGCTTGGTAGGACTGACTGGAGACGGTGCGCACAAGATCGTAGCGAATGGAAATCTCTAATCATTCCGACCTCTGACTTAGACACTAAGATATAAATATATATGTTGTCAAGTTGTTTTAAAGGCTAATAATAATAATAATTTTTTAAAAATATTGTAAATTGGCTTTACGCCTTCCTACCGTTCGTTTAAAAAACGAACTCTTCTGCACAAAGTCGTCTTCGGATGTATAAAAAACTTTATTGTTACTTTTTTATTTAGATATTTGAAACAATCAGTGGTGTAACCATAATACATTCTCGAGCTTTAATCACATAACGTTCTTTTTACATCAACGATATCATCAACAGTGCCTTTCCAACGGCCAGTAGCAAAATTTCCAAGTCAATTCTAGATCAATGACTCTTCATTCATCACCATTTTCCTAGAGGCTCTTGTTTTTTATCCTGTTTTCCCTCTAAGGCTAAACTCTATTCATACTTTTCTTAATATTCATTAAGTTTTATCATCTGTAGCCGATTACTATTTTTGGCATCTATAAAAAAAATCGTATCCATCTTTATTGTGACGGGTGTGACCATGGGTTTTCTGCAACTTAATACTTTATTATTCAAATAAAAAAAAACAAAATCTTGTAAGCAATAATTCAAATAGATCTTTAACCGAACGATAAAAACACATTCATTATTTTCACATATAGATTACACAAGGGAACAAAATTGAACTTTTTGAGTGTTGTTTGGAATTCGATAGCTGTTTTTTACTAATTTGGGGTCGCTGATTTCAAATCTAATCTCCATTTTTCTCCATCAGCTCGAATTTTTAAGTTACAGGTACTAATCGTATTTTCGACTTTTTTCCAAAAAATTATAGTTCAAAAAATCATAATTTTTTTTTCATAAGCCGGATTTTAAAATTTTATTTTTTTATTAAAGATATCGTTGTTACCTTTGAAAAAAATAAAATTTTTTAATATTACAAAAAAAAATGACTGAGTAACGGCTGTTTTATTCAAAAAAAAAAAAAAATTACACAAAAATTTACACATTTTAATTTTCTTCACGCTGAAAGTTAATCGGTTGGGGGCAAATTGTTATTTTTATTAGCTTTATTGAATATCATATTAAGATAGCTTTCTAAAACATGTATGTACATAATAATCGATTGAAAATTGAATGAGTTATGCTAAATTCGGTGATAACAGATTTTTCGCAATTTTTTGTTTTCACCCAAAAAAAATTAAAATTTTGTATTTTTAAAAATCATGACAAATTTGCAAATTTATTTATAGTTTAATTTTTAGTTTTGCCTCCTATTACAATATTAATTAACAGACCAAATTTAATTAATCGGCAGGTTTCAATTTGGAAGTTAAGGAAGAAATATTAATTTTCCAAAAATAGGTAATTTTGTATGGGAGGTACCAGAAGGGGTGATCCGATATAGTGCAAATTCATTCCTGATTTATATTTTCATAACCGTAAAACTTCCGCATAGTTTGACTGAATTCAGTGTACTTACAAAAAAGATATGTATGTAAGACTATTGGGGTGAGTTCGGTCATTTGTATAGGAGGTACCAGAAGGGGTATGGCAACGCTTTCGGTTTTTCTAGGGTTTGTCTACTTTTGCAAGATAAATAAACTGACCAAATTTCAATATCCTCCGGTAGTCTGTTTGGCAGCTATCGAAGATATATTAATTATCCAAAAATAGGTAATTTTGTATGGGAGGTACCAGAAGTGGTGGGGCTATTCCGCCCATTTACAATCCCATAAATTCGTTTCGAAAAATATTAATACTGATAAATTTTCATAACGATCCGTTAAGGTTTGCTCGAGTTACACTTTCACAAACATATTAATAAATGTTATTTTTGTATGGAAATCGTGATTTTTGTAAATTTAGTTATCTCAGTAAATTGTTGACAAAATCAAAAGTTGTGCAGATATTTTAATGAAATAAAGCTTATTTGATTCACACTATATTAAACTAAATGTTTTAAGACAAACACTGTGATTTTTGTGGCAATAATTTTTTTTATGAATTTTTAAAAAACAAAAATTTTTTTTTTTTGTAAATTTTTTGTTTTGTTTTTTAAAACTACAACGATATCTCTGAAACTACTAAGCCAAATAAAAAACAATGTAGGCACGGATTAAAGATAATTTTGTTGACGAGTTTAAGTTTTTTTTTTAATTGAATATGGTGAACCGTTTTCAAGTTATTTAAATATTTGTAGTGGAAGTGCCTTAGTTATGGACATAACGGTATATCTCGAAAAGTCGAGCTGATACAAAAAAACCAAGTGCAGATTTGGATTTAGCGTCCCAAATTACCTTTAAAACAATATTCAGTTCTTAAACAACAAATACCTTGTTCCCTTGTGTTATCAATGCAAAACAAGAGCAAAACAATCACGGGAGCTATGCTGGGTTGGCACTTTCGTGCCAAAAACAATTCTATTCACTTTTGTCCGATGGACAAAGCATAGACAAGAGCTTATGTGGATTATGTTGACGTGTGATCTTCGTTGATACCATTTTCGCACCGGTGTGTTTGGGCTTCTCGATGGTTTCTTGAAGCTTTCAACAGTATTAATGGTTTTTGTATGTATAGTACCAATCGTATTAAACTTTTGTCATTTGTACTGTAACGCGTGTGACACAAAATTCATATATTTCTATTTACTCATAAATCTTTTATCATAAAATATACAAAGCCGAAAGTTTATAAGAAAGCAGACAAGAGTTTTGTCTTTGCAGAGATAACAAGAATAATATAATTGGAATATCAGAAAGTGTTAAGAGATGAAATTATTCGGTATATGCCCATTTCAAACTGTTGCCAAATTGATAAAAGTTAAAAAATTTATAATTTTTCCCATATGTCCATAATTGTCATTCTCTTGTTGACAGTAAATGACCGATTTTTATTTAAAAATGCTATTAAAATTTTTCCAGTAGAAGGCCGTTTTACGTGGTATTGCCCATACATACGTTTATATAAATCAGACTCAGTAATGAATATATATTGCTACCATAACTTTGAAACGGTAAACAGTTGCAGCAGTAGGTAGATTCTCAGCAAACCGAAACAATTGGCACACCCCTTCTGGTAGCTCTTATTCTTATCACCGAATTCTCCCATATATTTACACATTTGTATAAATGTGTTTGTTGGAAGTGCACTAAGTCCAACAGCCTCTTCTATCATAGAAAACTCTTTAACTTTACAACACACAAGCATATGCCATAAAATCGATTTTAATCAATCTGCCAACACTTTAATGTAATTATTCGATTACTTTTTGTTTCAATAAATCACCTAGTCAAACAGCAGCTTACATATAAAACTGTTTGCAACACATAACGAGAGACAATCAAAACAAATAAATTCAGTAAACAAAACATTACTTAGCCAGATTACAAAAATTCTTCCGTCACGCTCATCCGGCATAACATAATAAAAACCACAAATCGTAAGGTATAAATAAAATATTAAAATGTTTTCTTACACAATTTTGGATTTTCAATAATTTTAATGTATGTACTGTAGTATGTGCACACCATTCGTCCTGTGCTTGCAACAAAAGTGCTATAAATAAAAATCATTAAAATCACAACAACAGCAACAGCAGGAGCCCCCGGCAGCTCAATCACGGTGTCATTACCCCATCGTTGGTATATCTGGAATCAGTTAACAACATAACGTACCCATCCAAGTATCATCCACCTCAGTCTGTTTGGGGCATTACCAATATTATTACGGTAGCCACCACTACTATATTTGTTTGGATTCAAGGACATAACAATAATGAGAGCAATAGCATTACTTTATGGCACATTACTGGTGGCCATAATCTTTACGGTTGGCGCACAAAGTCAAAATGCAGCACCACGTCGAGATGAAACCGTAAGTTGTTATTATTTGTGACATTCATGTGGAGTGAAGTGGAATGGAATGATGCACTTCGTATAGCGCTGTCAATAGAAAAGCAAAATGGGTGGGTCGGTCTTTTTACGGTCATTTTAGTGCAGATATCAATGCACTTATATATTATGTATGTATGTGTGTATATAGTTGGTGTCTTCTGAAGTATATAACAGTTTTTGCAGTCCATTTTAACCATCATCGTCATATCGTTGCTGGTATTATACATTTTTATTTGTGCAGTTTATATGTTTTTGCTTTTGTTTTTATTTTTCTATGCTATGATTTTTTCTCGTTTCATTTATGGATTTCTTTGGCAATTGCACTATCTTGCAACCGTTTACTTTAGTACCAAAATGACATATTGACTTTTTCCTCTTTATTGTGCCAACTATCTTAAATTTTACTTGAGGGAGTTTTTATACAAAAGCTGAAAACAACAAAGAAAAAATAAGAAATATTGTATATTGAAAAATTTGGAATTTAGTAATAATGTAGAATTTGCTTTTTTTACAGTATCCACCGCCCGAGTTGTTGGCCCAATTGAAACCGGTGCATGATACCTGTGTCGGTAAGACCGGTGTAACTGAAGGTGAGTTAATGGATATATTAAAGCTTTCTTAAAGTCAAATGAGTGAACTTTTGCAATAAAAAAATACTTCAAGCATTTCGGTTGGGAGAATCCTTCAAATATATAACAGTACAACATTTTTCAGCTCATTGATTTGGGACACAATTCTGAGAACTGCCCCAAATAGAAGGCGTTCTGCATCATTCGTTTTGTTAAGTTGCATGCTATAATAATTTAAATCGATTAGTAAAAAAATTAGTTAGTAAGTATCGTATAGGGGAATTTGTCACGTTTTAGGCTCTTTTGTTTGACGTAACTCGTAAACCACTAATCCGATTTAGCTGAAACAAATTAAAAAAAGTTAAGAATTACAAGTCTTTTAAACTGTTCATACATAAGCAACAGTATCACTTTTTCATTCATCAAATGATTTTGAACTAGGTTTATTTTGTAGCAGTTACAATAAAGCTGTATAACAAAAGAGCCTAAAACGTGAAAAATTCTCCTATACGATACTTACTAAATTCAAATCGATATTAAATTATTATGGCATGTAACTTGACAAAACGAATGATACAGAACTTCTTCTTTTTGGGGCTACTTTAACGTGCAGTTCTCAGAATTGAGTCCCAAAATTATGTGTTGTACAGTGTATGTTACTGTTAAGTATTGAGTGATATATAATTCCGATTAATATCAAAATTCCTCTATCGATTTTCTTAGGAAATTACTTATTTTATTCAAAAAAGATTGCTTTAAATAAACGTTGTTTTTTTTGTTGGAGTTGCATGAAAGTCAGTTAAATCGATTGAAATTTCAATTATAAAATATTTCGTATTAATTAAATATTTGGTGAGCCGCAATAGTTCTATAAAGTTTTTTTTCTTTAAGAGCACTTCTTCATAGTTTTTCGTAATTTTTTAGATTCCCCAAAAAGTCAATTTGTAAATTTTCTTGGTACTACGAGTAGTAGTATCGTTATCAATCTCACAACTTATGTTCATATTGTATTTTTTTTGTCGGCGTCCAATACACGTTCGTTTGTCAATACAACATAGAGGCAATTAAAAAGTTCAGTGATGAGGAAATTCACGAGGACGATTTGTTGAAGTGTTACATGTACTGTATATTCGATGAAATGGATGTGTTGCATGACGATGGCGAAGTGCATCTCGAAAAAGTTTTAAATATGCTACCCGATAGTATGCATGATATAGCACTACACATGGGCAAACGATGTTTGTATCCAAAAGGTGATACCAATTGCGAAAGAGCATTCTGGTTGCATAGTTGTTGGAAGAACGCTGATCCAGTGGTAAGTGTTACACATTGTCATTTTATAATAAATTTGTACTAACTGAATTTAAAATGTTGTGTTTTGTTTCTTTGTTTTTGCAGCACTACTTTCTGGTGTAGAAAGGACCACGTGATATTGACTACATTGTACCCCTGATGAAGAAACACTTTCGGATCGGACCATGTGTTTTGAAAATGTTCTTTGGACACAAAACATATGTTTGCAAAATTAAGATGTTAATATATAGTTTATTTTGAGTTTTTTGTTAATTTGATTTTAATATATTATCAGCAGCATTAAATATAATGTTTTTTCTTTCTAATCGTCCTTTGTGATGTAACATCAGTGAGTGACGAGTCCACATAAACGATTGGTCAACAGTATGTACATTAAGTTGGAACAAATAATTTGGCAAAAATTTGTAATTAGTAACACTTATCTTCGAATTTATATTACGCTATAATACTCTATTGGGTAGATTTAAGTAAAATGTTCCTTATGACTATGGAGAGAATAATTGATGCATACATCATATCATCTCTTAAACCGGAAGTCCTATCCAAGGCTCAGCATACCTATACAAAGACCAAATCCACAGAAACTGCATTACATTCGATAACAAGTCTCATTGAAAGATCCCTGAACTACAAGAAATACGCTCACCCTTCCTGGCTATTGAGGGAGCTATAAATAATGTCAAACCTGAATCTGTAATTGACTCAATGGAACAACTGAAGATTAATGCAGTAGTTATCTCCTTAATTGATAAACTACTAAAATTTAGGCGCATTGGGTCCAGTCTAGGCTTGTCAAATATTCCAAGCTGGCGGTTCGCTCCACAAGGAGGATACTCTCTCCACTACTATGGAATCTCAACATCAACACTTTCCTGAGGACGATGAAAAAAATGTTCTGCACAAGCGTCGCATATGCGGATGACGTGGCACTAAGTCACTCTGAGCTTCTGGAATATGCTCTAAAACTTCATTTAAGATGGTGTCATGACTGTAAACTTGGTGTAAACCCGAGTAAAATGGAACTGGTGCCATTCACACGGAGATACAAAATCCCTTAATTTACCAAACCCAGATTAAATGGAATCGGACTCCCACTCTCTGATAGTGTCAAATAAAACTTAAAACTTAATTTCCCTTTGCACCCCATGAATGAGGTATGGGATAGCTTCTCGCGTTGTTGTGAATTAACACGCTTTCCATTTTTTTGATTCACAACTAACGGCACCTACTTGTTTATCGACGAATGCGAACGTCACTGTTTGAGAAGCTCTTACTAGACACGACGATTGAATCGACGCTTAATACTGCGAAGTTGCTGTCACCAACATTCGAGGGGAGCCGACAATGAAAGAAAATGTTATTTATTTTTTTTCTTTTAAGATGACTGGAGCCAGGTTTGAACCTGCGATCTCCCGCATGGTAGTCGCGTGTTCTAACCACTATGCCACGGCCGGTCCCGGTGTCAAATACCTTGGGCTAATATTAGACAGAAACTGAATTGGAATCTGAATACTCAGGCCAGGATTAGCAAAGCGGCAACGGTTCTATTCTGCTGCAAAAGGTGAATCGGCCTCAATTGGGGAATTAGCCCCAAAAATTTGAACTGGTTATATGACTCAGTTATTAAACCCATCTAGATAGATAGATAGAGCTTCCAACAAACTGAAGTTCGAACGCATTATGAGACTGATGTCAATCATGATAACAGGGATACTAAGAACAATCCAACTAAGGCATTGTTACCAATCCTAAACTAGTTACCCCCGGACATTGAGGAGAGAAAAATAGCAGAGATCACTGCAATGCGTTTAGACGCCACAACAGCATAGATGCACAGGAACTATGGCTATACCAAATATCAGGACCTAATCAAGGTGAGCTGTCACACGGATTACACCATACCAGAACCTGTCTTTGATCCGGGTTTTATACAGAATATCCTTGATAGGCCCTACTTTTATAATAATGATAATGCCCTAATCTTTGGGATGGATGTCATCCCAATTTTACCGGTCGGTTCGAAATTAAAAGAAAGAGCAGGCTGTGGAATCTTTTCGGAAGACTTGAATTTGCAACTATCAATCAGACTACCGGATCACTGTAGCATAGTTCAGCCCGAAATAACGGCTATTAGAATAACCGTAGAGAAAATTCAGTATCGTTGGATATTGGGTGGCAATATTCATATTTTTTCTGATAATAAAGCTGCTATCAGATCACTGGAGATAGCGAGAAATTCGACGGTTACCCTTACATGGGTTCCAGTATATGGGAACATATATGATAACCAATGAGCCGATACATTGGCAAGTTTCGCCACAACCGTGAACTCGGGCGAAGTTTACGATCTCATTGTGGTTCCTCTCACAAGGGGGAAACAGCTAATTGCGGGGAAACTGAACCTCATCGCTAAGAAAGATGGATGGATTTGTGCTGAACCTGTCCAGAGTCCACCTGAGGAACATCATAGCTGTAATAACCGGTCACTGGCCGGTTAGTAACTACGTTAAGAGTTTGAAACTCTTCCTACAACGACTTTTGTAGAAGCTGCAATATGGATACTACGGAGAATCTTCAATGTCACTGCCCTGCTTTTGGTGACCTGAGATCATCGGATCATCGGACACTTTTGGACAATACCTGTCTATCAGTAGGCGATTTGCGGAACATCCATTCCTTCATCAGTGCACCGAAATGGCTTGATAGAGACGTAACAGAATAGTAATAATTGATGCGAAAATTTGAAAATTATATCACAACTAGGACCCATATGAGCTGTGTTAAACGTGGCTGTCGAATTAAACATACCTGATCTCAATTATGTAAACTGTGACTTTTTCGTTTTTTTCTATCTGAAAATGTTGTTTAGTCTATATAAAACTGCCAAAAATATTCTCGTTACATTTTAAGAAATGTGAGATACAAATAAATGCCTCGAATTAGCAAGAAACCAAACTACAATTCTCTAGGATGTGAATCTTAAAAACGGTTTATAAATGGTAGAAGCAAATGGAAGTTTATTTCTGCTTGAAATCGTCATTAGAAGAATGTGACGGGTGTGACCTTACAAAAGTGAACTTTCAAATAGTTATGACTTTCAGGTTATACTGTGTAAAAATTCCGTAGAACGCTCACAAATTTTTTTGATGTAGTTAAATGTTTAAAGTACTTTGGATTATATTAAATGCATACTGCTTGCAAGAAACTATTTTTTTTCATTCATTTAGAAAACGTGACGGGTGTGACCTTGAATGAAAACTAGAAAAAGAACAAAATATACTTAAATTATATAACCAATATGCATACCTTACCAAAGAATAAACTAACACAGAGCTAGTCATGTTATTGGTCCATGCTGGGTGAGGACTGGTCCTAGTTCTAACATATCTATATGAAGGGGACACGTCACTTTAACATGGCTCTGTTATTGTTATGTGAATTAACACCTTACTCCATAAAGTGTACCACTTCTTTGTATCTGTTCAAAAGTACCAGTCTTAGGACCAACGTCAAAGAAAATGACTTAGACCGCTCCTCAAAAACATTAAGAATTATATGAAAAAATATATGCAGATATTATATTATAATACACAGCTCTTTTAAATTAAAATTCTTGGATGATAGATGCAAATATACATATTAAGAGGGACTTCTTTGAAGAATTTCTTAATAACAATAATCCTTTTCCATATCCAAAGAGGACAACTACGTAAAAGGGACGCTGCAATTTAAAACTATTTTAGGTGTATTCAACAAGCTTAAGTTTGATTTTCAACTTTTTTTCCATTGTCTGCTCTTTTGTGTTCTTTATCGATCACTTATTCTTCCCGCGATTTTTTATTCATCATCATTTTCATACCATATCCTCTTTTTTATCCCTTTTTTCCCTAGATAAATGCAATTTGAATTTACTTTAAGATACAATTCCAACGTACCTTTGGTGTGACGGGAGTGACCAAATATTTTTTATAATAAAAAAGCTCTAATATTAAAGTGGATGGTCACAGAATTCCGCTATATTTTTAATGGATCTTACTTTGTTATTGTTGGAAAGTATTAAGGGTTTCTTTTTATCTAAAGTAAAAATTTTATTAAACTTTCGGGACCGAAAAATTTTTAATATATCTATAAATTACTAAACTCTTATTATAAAACATACAATATTGAAACTTCAACAAATTCCAAACAAGGGTTAAGTCTTTTAAGATATGGCGGTTTTTATTAACGTAGTGAAAGGGTTTTAAGAACACGTCAAGTAAGTTCGTACATATAAAGAAGGACCTCAGAGTATATGCGTCGGTATATGATCATTTCAGTATTGTAAAATTTCTGTAAAAAAATCAAAAAACCAAAACCTGAAAGATATTCTGATATTATTGGGCGATATGACGATTGACTCGACTATAAAGAAGAAGACACTAAGGGAGATGTCACAGTCACATGTTTTAACCGTCAAGGCATGGTCGGTTCTAACTCCAACACCTTTATTCTTCTTAATTGAAGCAATAACAGAAATGTATCTATCAGTAGCCGCAAGTAGAAAAGTATTCCAAGCGCTTTTGTCTTTGGCGCTCGTCATACCAAGCTAATAAACAGCTATTTTACCTAGTCCATCCATCGAAGTTTAGGTCATCCCCTCCAGCGCCGCCGATCGATTTTATTGCCGAATCATTTTCGTCCATTCGTACAACGTGTCCCAGCCAGGGCATGTACAGCTCATGATTCATTCAGCGACGATGATGGGTCCAAATATTTTGCGAAGTATTTTTCTCTCGAAAACTCCTGTAGTGAGAGTTTTAGTGAGTACGGTAGGTTAAGAGAAAATATCACAATAAAGAATCAGTTGCTATTCAACCACCAAAACGATCGTTTGATTATTAACCTTCTGTCAGGGAACTAAATGAATACGACATGGCGACCGTGAAAAAAAAAAAAAGAATTGACTAAGTGAGAAAAAACTACCAAACAGAAGAACGAAGTGGATTTTTTTTAACTAATTATTGGGACTTTATAATTATAAATTTAAAAGTGTTATGTACAAAAATTTAAAAAAAAAAAACAGTATGCACAAGACTTTGAGTGAAGGAATAACAAAGAAAAAAAAAAAAATCTTAAACAAAATATTGTTAATAACTTCCTTTAGATTAAAAAAAAAAGAGGATGAAAAGAAACTTATGTGAAAAAAAATTTATTTAATTTAATACTTAAACTGGTTCTTATTAAAAAGTACAGACTGAACAAAACATACAAATTTTTAATAGTGAAAAAAATACAAGTTAAAGTGTGCTAAAACCGTTTATAACGGTATTACAAAAAAAAAAGAACACGTACCTACATTTAAAAGAATTGAAAAAGCAAAAGCCAGCAAAAAAAAAAAATAAAAATAAAGATCAACATAGAGAGAAAACACCAACATTGTAAATAATTGACGATGAAATTAGACCAATGAAAATATGAACATAAAATGAAAAAAAAAAACCAACAACTTTGAAGAACAAACTTAAGTGACGAAATATAATTCAATGAAAATGAACATAGAAAACAATAGGTGAAGCAGCAATGAATAAAAACTAAAAGAAAACAAGCAAAGTTAAAAAAGATATATATAGAGAAGAAACAAACGATACGAATTTCCAACAACAAAATCAATAAGCATACAAAGCATAAGCATGCAGCGAATTCCATCAGCATGAACAAAACCAGAATCATATAAATTGTATTTCTATTATAAACTGTTCAACATACTAACATATTTTTTTAAATTATAAAGTTTAACTAAATTAATAATTCTAAACCTTTCAAATACATACTATTCCTATAACAAATATGCCTACATAATTTTTGTAACATTAATGTACATATGTACTATAACATTTCTTAATACTTATACTTACCAAACATTACCTTACCTTAATTATTATATACATAAATTTATAATTCAACTTACATACTTTTATAACTACATTTACTTTCTTTGTTACTTATAAATAATCGTACATCTATATTTATGTATATTAAACTACTGTTATACTAGATATGTATATATTTACAAATAAAACCTAAAAAAAAGAAGAAAAAAAAAATATAATAACAAAAAAAAAAAAAAAAAAAATAATAATAATATAACTTTATTAATTTCATATTTTTGACAACACCCTTTAGATCGCATAATCGCATTTGCTTACACACAATTATTTTAAACATACATGTATGTAAGTATATTTATAAATATAAACATACAGACGTATGAACAAGAAAGACAAAACGAGTTTGTAATATCATTTCTTTTTCATACAAAGGAGTAAATAAATGAACAAATGAGAGTGAATGAGAGTGAATTAAGAGTTATTTTATAAATTCGAATTTGCAAATGAGACCATAACATATTTAAGAGAAAAGTTTTGTATTTATGAAAAAGAAAAGTTGAAGAAGAAAGAAATTTTTGTTATAAGTAATTATGTTTGCATCGACAACCAAACATAGCTATGTATATAAAAGTATATGAATACGTATAAATATATATATAAACGAACTACAAACAGTGTTACCGCATATGAAGAAAATACTTGCATATTAACTTTTGAAGAAAATTTTCATAAATCATTATAATTTACAAAACTAAATTTACTGACATAGTAAAACCCAATGGTTTGTAAAATATTTCAATTATCATTTCAAATAAATAAATTACAAATTAAAATTAACTTAATATTAAAATACTTGAAATTAATATCTTTTTTTAAATTCACTGTAATCCAAATAAATATTCATGAAGAATTTCAGATTTTTACTACAATTATAAATTCTTCACTGATTTTTGTGCGCTTTAAATAAAACCACTCAAAACCTATTTTTTCCCATCAAAAAAGAACAAAGATTCGATTACATTTGAAAACATTTTGATTATTTAAATTTACACTGTTTATAGTGTTTAAATAAAAACTAATTTCGGCCGTTTTGTTTTAAGTTTTGGTTTGTGCTTAGGAGCATGAATTTTATTAATATAGATTCGTCGTAGGTGATTAGTAAAGCACCAATTTCAACTATTAGTTGGCCATTAAGCAATAACTACATTGACTTGAATATACATATAAATATTACCCTTACCCTACATGCGGTCTTAATGACGGAATATAAACCCGAAAAACCAATATGGTCCGAAATATTGGCTCAATTGGACACTGATAAAGCTAGTTTTGAGAAGTCATATAAGTGCCTAAACAAAAGCAACTTGCCTCACAAACATACCCAAATAAAGCATTTAAATTTACTAGCCATTCATTACAATCATATAGTAACAACAGCTAAAAACTTAAGACATATATTAACTGAAGAGCAAAGATTATTTACTGAACAGTTAGTGGGTAAAATAAGAACAAAATTTAGCGGTATCTTAGAAAAATTAGGTGTGGTTAACACTCTACCAACGTCATTAGAAGAATCATTTGTAGTAAATTTCGATATTGCAAGTGACGAAGAATTCGAAGAAGAAAACAATATGGCAGACCAATTTCAATTTATTTCACTGGCCAGTAAACTGCTGCCTGAATTTGATGGCACTATTAACAATTTGCAACGTTTCATCGATGCACTTACTCTATTAGATACTTTGAAGGGTACACACGAATCATTAGCTATCCAGTTAATTAAGACTAAATTAGTCGGATCTTCCAGAAATTTCATCACAACGGAAAACACAATAGAGCAAATAATAGCAAGATTAAAAGCGATTGTAAAAGGTGAAGGTGTCGAAATCCTCTCCAGTAAAATTCTAAATACTAAGCAACTAAATAGAAGTGCAAGCGATTATACGCAAGAAATTGAAAATCTATGCAAGGCATTAAATAATGCATATATGACAGATGGAGTTAGTCCAGAGTTGGCAAATAAATATGCTACTCAAATCGCAGTACAAGCGCTCTCTAAAAATGCAAACAATGATAGAGCAAAATTAGTAATGGAAGCTGGTCAGTTTAATTCAATTAATGAAGCTGTAGCAAAATTTAATAGTGTCACAACGGATACCCAACCCGTAAATCAAATATTTAAATTTCGTCAAAATAATAGAAACAATCCTGCTAGGCGCGGAAGGAACTTTCAAAATAATCGAAATAGAGGAAGAAGAAACTACTATCAAAATAGTCAAAGCCGAGACAACAATTATAGAAATAATGGTAATACTAATCATCAACGGAATTCTTCACGAACACAACAAAGTAGGACAAACCAGCGAAATATTCGTCAAATTGAAACTAATCAGGGAAACTTGCAGGGTCCCCTGGAGCAAGGGGAAACACAAAATTAAATACAAATACCCAAGAATTTTTACATATCTATAGCCTAGACTTAAATCTAGCAAATTACATAACTTTGGATTTAGACTTCGCCAACGAGCAAAAAACGTTTTTAGTTGATACAGGTGCAGACACATCGCTTATAAAAGCACATGCAGTTGCGTGTAGGAACCGAATTAATTTCAATAATATAGTTAGTTTAAAAGGTATTGGTGAAGGTATTATAAAAAGCTCAGGTGTAGTAAATGGAAATTTGTGCATTGGAAATGTTAAACTTCATCATACTTTTCACATCGTGGAAAAGGAGTTCCCTCTTCCATGTGATGGATTGTTAGGTCTTGATTTCATTTCAAAATATGATTGTCTTCTTGATTATAGATCATATAAATTACATATCAGGCCAAAATACTTATGTTATGATATCACATTAGACATTTGTCAGGGTCCCAATTCAAATACGGTCATTATACCGGCAAGATCTGAAGTATTTCGAAAAATTAATATTAGCATAGATAGTGACACTGTGGTGCCAAATCAGGAATTGGCCCCAAATGTTTTCGTTCAAAATTGTTTGATTTCTAAGGAGAGACCTTATATAAAAATCCTCAATGCAAATTTAGTAAATATCACGCTTCGCAATATAGCTTTAAAAACAGAGAAAGTTGATGGTTACGAAATCATTAGCCCAAATGATGATTCCGTGAATAGAAGAGAAGTTATCATAGATAAATTATCAAAGAATTTTCCTTTATTTGTCAAACCACAATTAACCAGTTTATGCTCCGAGTTCAGCGATATTTTTGCTCTCGAAAATGAAAAGATCACAGCGAATAATTTCTATAAACAGAAACTTAGAGTTTCCGATAAAACACCTGTTTATATAAAAAATTATCGGATACCTCATTCCCAAAAGGCGGAAATAAACACTCAAGTTAATAAGTTACGTGCGGACGGAATCGTTGAACCTTCTTGTTCAGAATACAATAGCCCTGTTCTTTTAGTTCCAAAGAAAAGCTTACCCGGAGAAAGTACGAAAAGATGGCGAATGGTGATTGACTATAGGCAAGTAAATACAAAGTTATTAGCAGATAAATATCCCTTGCCTAGAATAGATGAAATATTGGATCAGTTAGGTAGAGCTAAATATTTTTCATGTTTAGACTTAATGTCTGGTTTTCATCAGATTGAGTTAGAAGAGAATTCACGTGATATTACCTCATTTTCTACTGATCAGGGATCATTTAGATTCACTCGTTTACCTTACGGGCTAAAAATTGCGCCTAACTCTTTTCAGCGTATGATGTCCCTGGCTTTTGCGGGTCTTAAGCCACAACAAGCATTTCTCTACATGGATGATTTGATCATCATAGGATGCTCAGAAAAGCATATGTTAAAAAATATTAGAAACGTATTCGAAACGTGCCGTAAACATAACTTAAAACTACACCCTGATAAATGCATATTTTTCAATACTGAGGTCACCTTTCTTGGGCATAAATGTACCAATTTAGGAATATTACCTGATGATACTAAGTTCAGAATAATTAGAGAATACCCCACACCAACGGATGCGGAAGCGGCTAAACGCTTTATAGCGTTCTGTAATTATTATAGACGCTTCATTCCGAATTTCGCTAAGCACGCACTAAATATAACAAAACTGACTCGCAAACATGTTGTTTTCAAATGGGATATTGAATGTGAAAAATCATTCGAGTATTTAAAAAACATGCTGTTAAAGCCGCAAATACTAAAATATCCCGATTTTTGTAAAAAATTTTGCATTACGACTGATGCAAGCAAAACTGCTTGTGGAGCCATTCTCAGTCAGGAGTACAATGGTGTGCAATTACCCATATCTTTTGCTTCACGTGCATTCACAAAAGGTGAATCAAACAAATCTGTTATAGAACAGGAACTAACGGCTATACATTGGGCAGTCAACTATTTTCGGCCATACATTTACGGAAACAAATTTTTGATTAGAAGCGATCACAAACCCTTGACCTACTTATTCTCGTTAAAAAACCCTTCATCGAAATTAACCAGGATGAAGTTAGATTTGGAAGAGTACGATTTTGATGTAGAATACATTAAAGGTAAGGACAATTGTGGAGCTGATGCTTTATCCAGGATTGATTTTAATTTTATTAAGGAACTTAATACACAAAATGTAGCAATGGTAACGACTAGGTCAAAGACTAAGGCTAAGGTAGCCGATGACACAAGCATTCCAAACAAACCGAAAAATTATGTAAAAATTTACGACGCAAGTTTCAGAGAGGTAAAAAGGTTCATAAGGTTAAAATTTGAATTGTTCAAACAACCACCAGTTGCAAAGTTTATGAAAGGGAAACGTCTAGTACAATCCGTGAATATTGATACGAGCATCTTTAATGGAAAAATTGTTCTAAAACAATTATTTTCAATGCTTAATATGGAAGCAAAAAATGCGAATATCACAAAGTTACAAATGTCTTTAAATGATGACATTTTTAAATATATTAATATTACCGATTTTAAAATTTCTGCAGAAAATTTTTTAAATAATTTTATAATTGCGTTAACGCCAAAAATCACATATATTCACGATGAAAAGGAAAAACAAAACCTACTTGCGTTTTATCATAATGATCCATTGTCGGGTGGTCATTGTGGAGTTACTAGGACACTTAACAAACTAAAAAACTACTGTTATTGGAAAAATATGACGAAAGATGTCATAAAATATGTCAAAGCCTGTTTACCCTGTCAAAAGAATAAGTCAGTACCAAAATCTATAGAACCTTTAATAATTACTGAAACACCTTGCAAAACATTCGATACAGTCGTAATAGATACTGTAGGACCATTTATAAAATCTAACAATGGTAATGAGTATGCGGTTACTATTATGTGTGATCTCAGCAAATTTTTAATAATAACACCAGTTGCAAATAAAAGTGCTACAACGATAGCTAAAGCCATTTTTGAAAAACTTATTTTAATTTTTGGACCATCAAAAAAGATACTTACTGATAGGGGTACAGAGTACAAAAATCAATTAATGCAAAATTTATGTCAACTATTAGGAATTAGTCATGCAACTTCTACCGCTTATCACCATCAGACCTTAGGGACGATAGAAAGATCTCATCGTACACTTAATGAATATTAACGTCACTATATGTCTATTGAAAGAACAGACTGGGATGAATGGATGCCGTACTTTGCATATTGCTATAACACAACCCCGTCTGTTGTGCATAATTATTGTCCATACGAATTAGTTTTTGGGAAGTTACCAAATTCCTTGGCTTTTGTACAAACTAATGAAGTAGAACCGATTTATAACGTAGATGCTTATGAAAAAGAAATAAAATTCAGACTCCAAACAGCACAAGTTAGAGCAAAATCACTAGTAGAAAAAGCAAAACAACTACAAAAAATCCAATTCGATAAAAAATCTAGATTTCAAATACTTAAACCAAATGATTATGTACTTATACGAAATGATGCAGGCCATAAATTACAGCCTCTTTATAGTGGACCATTTAGAATAAAAGAAGTAAACGAGAAAGGAAATTGTTTAATTCAAATAGATGACAATAGAACACAAGAAGTGCACAAAAATCGATTAAAGAAATGTAGCAGTCAAATTTTCGATTGAAATGTAAAAATTTTTAAATATATGGTATAAATACTAAAAAAAAAAATAAAAAAAAAAAAATACATTATTCGCATCGAGTCAAATATAATATATAATGTAGTATGCGTCTACTTCCCAAAGAGGGAAGGGATGACATTAAATATGAATTTAATTAAAAAGTTTATTGTAAATATAAATATATATACTGAATTCAAGTGAAATTTCTTTGGTCACAAAAATTAACGATTGTAATAGACATATTTCAAATCTTCATATTTAAAATCCAGTTAATAGCACTGTACCCAGTTACTGAATACTTATAATAGCTTTAACTTTAAGATACATAATTGTTGAAAACATATTTTATTACTTATCAGATTTTAAATATCAAATACTACATTGTGAAATTTTATGCAATTATATATTAGGCTATTCTTTCCAAAAGGGGAAGGTGTTGTGAGAGTTTTAGTGAGTACGGTAGGTTAAGAGAAAATATCACAATAAAGAATCAGTTGCTATTCAACCACCAAAACGATCGTTTGATTATTAACCTTCTGTCAGGGAACTAAATGAATACGACACTCCCAGAATAGAATGATCCGCCTTCGTCATTAACCATGATTCTGTGTTTTGTGTATCCTGCTCTAAAGGATAGGTAGAATCAGTGTCTGGTTGAATTGGATCTTGGTCCGTTTAGAGGGGCTTTATCATTAAAATGCTTGCTCAATGCATAGTAGCAGCAGTTAGCGATCAATATTCGTCTCTTGATTTCCAGGCTGACATTATTATTTTTGTTTATGGCGGAGCCAAGGTAGACGTTCACGCAACATCCCAAACGAATAGACTTTTTGTTCGTTGAAACAAATGTCTTTGTTTTGACTACATTAATCACCAGGTCCACTTATGCCAACTGCTTCTCAATGCTCAAAACGGCCGCAGTAACATCCCGCAATACACTCTATATATATCATCGGCATACGCGAGCAACATGTGGCTTTTGTTAAGGATGGTGCCAGTCGTGTTTACTACTGCCTTTCTCAAGATCATCTCCATTTTGATGTTTAAGAGAATCCATGACAGACTATCGCTTTATCTGAAGCCTCGCTTGATAGATAATGGCTCTGTTAGATTTGTGCCTATTTTTACAGAAGACTTCGTGTCAGTCCGTGTCATTCAGCAAAGTCGTATCAGCTTCGCGGGGATTCCAAACTCAACCATAGCATACAGTAGTTTCCAACACCTTTGGCATATTCAAATAAGTGCCTTAATGCGGTATTTAATACGGGGACATCATTTGCCATTCGAAGCTTGTTGCGCGTTGCAAAAATCGGCGTGTAAAACACTGAACAAAATAGTATATAATGCACATTTATGAATTATATGAATAATTAATATTTCTCTTAGTATTAATATTATACAAAAAAAAAAAGTAAATTAAAATTTTCATATTTTTTCATTACAAATGAAATAAATTCATCACTCAAATTTAAATAAAATTTATTTATGTCATTGCATCAGCGAGATTATTATGAAAAAGCCATTCGCATATATAAAATACATCAAATTTATTGAATGTGTAATTTCCCATAAGTTTTATCACATTAAAATAACACAATATTTGATTACATACTTGCGTACAAACACACACACAAGTTAAACATTATTGTTCCTTAAAGCCAATGAATTTTTATTGAGCCAACACCTGTTATCGAATGGTAGTAACGCTTCGTTATTTAAAATCCCAAATTAACAAAACATTCAATTTTCCTTCCCCATCCACAGAACGAACACCATCATGCTATTGTACTTTTAATACCCCAGATTTTCCCATGAATTCATTTATAATTTATGTTGCCATAAATATTTCCAAAGGCATATCAAATTTTTGTATAGCGTTTTTTTTTTTTTGTTTGCTTTCTCTTTCGTGAAATTGTCGCACACAGTTAAGGAATCTATAGCGGAATGTATTTCTAATGCCGTTTTTATAGTCCTTATTGTCGTCTTCGTTCGTAGTCCATTTATAAAGTAGTGCTTTTATTCCTACTGTGACATTAGGAATTTTTGTTATGCAAACGATCTCATTAAAATGAAATTTCCATTTCATATTTATAATTCATAAAATTACAAAAATTTGCACTTAATATCATGTGATTGTAATACTAAGAGCCTTCCACACTCAATCTATGACAAAGTTTGTTACTTTTGTTATGAAATATTGAACTTTTTTTTTGCATTTGCTAATATTTTTCCAATAGGGGGCAATCTTTGGGGGCTTGATATTTAATACAATACGCTTGTTGGAAATTTGTTATGAATACATTTACAAGTTGTAGGGAGGGAGTGGGAGTGGGAATGGTTGCAATGCGGTTACAACAAGCTTGAAGTGCTGCGAACTTCCCAAACACCTCATATTTTCAATTTGCTTGACAATCATTCCAAAGTAACTTATTAATCCTGTTCGTTTTATGGCTACTTTATATTTGTTGTATGTATTACTTAACTAGTAATATTAGAATGGTTGCTATATTAAAGATGATGTGAATTGTAATTTTATGTCTTCAAAATACAGTAATAAAAATGGCAACGATACCCTAGTAACAGATGTATTCACACTACATGTTAAGGTGATTATCGCAGTATTTAACAGAAGTTACTGAAGCTCAATACAACGGCTCTCTTAGTGGGTTTGGCATACCCAAGAAACTAGGATCGGGCGCGGTGGCCTAATAAGCCACTTTCCTTAAACAAAGCCAATTATTATGAAAACACGTAGATAATAACAAACAAGAGCCCCCCAAATGTTGACGACCCCCGCAAACGTTATAAGGATCATGATTTACGGATATGCACCTGGAATGTCCGAACTTCCTACAGAGAAGGTGCCCTATCCAAATGGGGGATGTCCTCGACAAATACAAGGCTGACATCACCGCCAAACAGGAAATGCGATGAACGGGACAGGAATGCACACGTCGAAAGAACTGTGACAACTTTTGTAGCTGTCATGCAGAAAGACACGAATTTGTATGATCTCGCGGTTTAACCCTGTAAGTGACCGAATAGCCACTATTAGAATAATGGCGAAAGATTTTTACATTAAACTGATTTGTGTACTCGTCCTGTCGGAAGACAAATATGAGGCCATTAACGATGCATTCTATGAGAGCCTGGAGGAAATATATGACCGCTGTTGTGGGAGATTTTAATGCTTAAACAGGAAGAGAAGATGCTCTTGGTTCAGCAGTCGGGAATAACGGATTCAGACTAGTAAGCTTCGCGTCGGCAAGAAGCATGGTAGTGAGTTGAACCAGATTACCGCATAAAGATATCCACAAGGATATCTTTGGATATCCCCTGATCAAAATACATGAAACCAGATTGAAAGAAACCAATTGATGGAAGGCATATCTTAAGCGCTATGGACGTGCGTGTAATACGCGGTGCAGCCAAGACACGCACGTGATTGGAACCGCTCATAACCAAACGCAAAGGAAACTAGACATCATAAAGCTGCATACCACTGAGATAGCCAATGCCTACTCCAACTAACTCTCTTAATTACTTCGAATCAACCCCCCTAATTCTGATGTTCTCGACACCCAATGGCAGCATATTGCGAATTCTATGATCACTGCCACAACGACCGTGCAGGGTTAAAAAATCACGCTCAGATAAGCCCTAGTACGATGAGGAATGTCGCGAAATGTCTGAAGAAAAGGATGCTGTATACATGGCAAAACTGCAGCCAATGGCAACACGTTTAGTGACGGTGCGTTACAATGAAAAGAAGAAGAAGATGACACGTTTCGTCAGGCGGAAAAAGCGTCTATGGAAGAAAAGAGTGTGCCAGGATATCGAAAATTACAGGGATAGAGGTGAAGCAGGGTGATCCCGTGATCGAATCCCGCCTCCAGTCATCTACATTTTTCTTTTATTGCCAGCCCCCTCGATGTTGTCGACAGCAACTTCGCAGTATGTCAAGTCAATCGGCATGTTTAGTAAAAAGCTTCTCACACAGTGACGTTCGCATTCGTCGATAAACAAGTATAGAGTATATAAAATAGAAATCGTGTTAATTCACAACAACACGAGAAGCTATCTCATACCTCATTCACGCGGTGTAAAGGGAAATTAAGTTTAAGTTTTTAAGAGATGAAGCCCGAAAGTTCTAGCAAAAGGTAAAAAGTAAAGGTTATGGACAAGGGATCACCACCTGATGGACAGAGACGGAAATCTGGTCACGGACACTCAGAGTGTGCTGCAAATATAGAGGGAACACTTTCGATCTTTACTCGTTCTGGAAGGCAGCATAAGTGACGAAATCACACCAATCGTAGACGACGGAGTAGACTATCCACCACCGAGCCAAAACGAGATCAGCAAGGCAATTGCACGGCTTAAAAACAACAAAGCTGCGGGAGCCGATGGACTACCGGCAGAGCTTTTGAAAGCCGGCGACGATGAGCTGGCAACGTGCAAGCACCAGCTCATAAACACGATTTGGTTCTAGCAATGCATGCCCGATGGTTGGAATCTGAGTATTTTATGTGCTGTGCTTAAGATATGCGATCCAAGTGTGTGTATCAACTATCGCCGGATCAGCCTTTTACCTATCACATTCAAGGTCCTGTCTAGTGTGTTATGTGAAAGACTTTAGCCGGAAAGCTGGCGAACCTCATTGGACCTTACCAGTGAGGCTTTAGACCAGATATACACACTATGACAAATCCTAGAGAAGACCCCTGAAATGCAGATCGACACCTACCATCTGTTTATCGACATTTAGAAACGACAGACGCTATTAGATGCTATGGCTGAGTTTAGTATCCCCGCGAAGCTGGTCCGACTTTGCGGGATGACACTGACTGACACGAAGTTTTCAGTGAAAATAGGTACAAATCTAACAGAGTTTTTTTACCAAGCAATGCTTTAGGCCAGGCGATAGCCTGTCATGCGATCTCTTTAACATCATAATGTAGGTGATCATATGGAAAGCAGCAGTAAACACGACTGGCACCATCTTTAACAAAAGCCACATGCAGCTCGCGTATGCCGATGATGCAGATATCATTGACTGAAAACTGCGGGATGTTACTGGCTCCGAGCATTGAGAAGCAGTCGGCAGACGTGGGTTTGGTGATTAATGAGGACAAAACCAAGTTATATGGTTCAACGAACAAAGAGTTTAATCGTTTGAGACGCTGCGTGAACGTTGACAACTATAGCATTGAAATGGTAGATGATTTTGTTTACCTCGGCTCCGTCTTAAACAGAAATAATAACGTCAGCCTGGAAATCAAGAGAAGAACGAAGATCCAAATCTACCAGGCTCTGATCATATCTGTCTTGCCCTAGAGCGCAGAATTCTCGGTAATGACGGAGGTGCATCAATCGATTCTGGGAATTTTCGAGAGAATAATACTTCGCAAAATATTTGGACCCATCATCGTTAACGGAAAGCAAATGAATCATGAGCTATACAAAGACGTCGAAGTAGTCATGCGCGTTGAAATAGACCGAATGCGCTGGTTTGGACACGTTGTATCAATGGGCGAAAATGCGCCGGCTCGAAATGTCTTCGGCAATAAACTCGATGGGTGGCGCAGAAGATGGCGACCAAAACTTCGATGGATGGACCAGGTGAAAGAGCTGCTATCTAAGCTTGGTGTGACGAACTATCTACGGAGCGCAAAAGACGGAAGCGCACGGAATACCGTTCTACGTGCGGCTACTGATAGATAAATTTCTGTTGTTGCTGCCATTAAAGAAGAGAATTATCGGGCAACAAACGTCCTGCTATTTTGCACATCGAACACATTTTTATTGAAAAATTTGCACTGCTAATAAGTGGACGAAAATTTTTACAGAGTGCTAGGTTTAACATTCGAAATGATTTTCGATCATTCTTTATATCTAAAAAATTTTACTATTTAGAGTTGTTTATGGTATCATCGGAACATTAAGATCTATGGCGAGTGCTACCACACCTTATAACATAATGGACTTTTTGTTGCCTGAAATTGATGTCAGATATCAGAATTTTTGGGCTGGACTGACCTATTCTCACAGGATATATAAACTTGTGTTGTGGAATTATTATTATCATTAATATTAATTTTTAGTTAAAGCGTTTATCTTGTATGGGATGTAAGGGGTAGTACCAGGTTAATGGTTTATTAGTCCCTTTAATTCCCTGTCTGTCCGAATGGACAGAACCATGCTATTGATCGTTGATTAAAATGACTACATATATCAAGCTTTAATTATATACATATGTCGCCTTTTGTAACAATGTTCGTCTTAACATCAAACAAACAAGTATAAGCTGGTATGAAACATTTGTAAGGTGCCTATGTCATGTCATGCTCCAACTCAATTATTTGTCAATAATAATTTTCACCCTTAGCTCTAATGCAGACCATTAATTTAGCAAACAACCAACTCTTCGTATTTCAACCATTTATTTTTCAAATTGCAATTATATTAAAACCTAAACCGCAATAAAGTAGTACTCATTATAAACAAAATTCATACGTATCGAAGATCCATTTAAGGCAAGAAATAAAGCTGAAAATGAAAACAACAAAACACATACGTATAATTAAACGTTTTCGAAGAAAACCACCTACTGCATTAATAATATCTTACCACTGGATCGGTTTCTTTAAAGCACACATGCCATGACCAGGCCCTTTCACATTGAGTGACTCCCTTGGGTACATGCGATTCGCAGGCGTCTACCATGTGCTGGATAAATTCCTTAAAATCATCGGGCAATAAGCGTTTTAATTTGTCATAATGAAGTTCGCCATCATCATCCACAATATTCACTTCATGGAATAGGCAATTCATGTAACACTTCAAGGCGGGATCTTCGTGAATCTCCCCATCACTGAATTCTTTGATGGCATCTGGAAAAATGCGATACATCATTTGATGTGTTAAATTCTTTGACAATTGTCGTGATGGACATTTGTACTTACCTTCTGTGACTCCTGTTTTTTCAACGCAAACATCATGGATGATGGCAAGTCCTTTCAGAAATTCAGGAGGAGGGTACTAACGTCCGACAATGGACAGCGAACGAAAAAGAAACGAGCAAAGAACAACAAAAAAAAGTGAGTTAACATTACAGATATCATGTGCGGCACTTAATGAATACAACAAGTGAGAAGAAACCAATAAATACAAAGATACTGAATTATATTGACACTGTGTTTCAGCAGACACCTCGGAAGAAGCCCATAGCAACCACAAAAACAATGAATACAAAAACAACGGACAATTTAAATCGAAAGAAAGAAAGAAAAATAAACATAATACACTTGACTGTATCTGAAATTGTGTCAATGTTAATTAAGATTGGAATCGGCATTGCCTTGTGCCAGCAGTTTCGTTAATCAGTGTAGGCATTCAATGTCGTCGAAAAGCACAGATATTGTAATAGTCATAAACTTGAGTTGGAATACATCGAATGCAATATTATTTTTAATCAAATCAATGACTGTTGAGTGTTGTTTTGAATATAGCAGTATTCAAATGCTACTATAGAACGATTGTCGAAAATGGCTTGTTTTAAGGTTACTATTAGTTTAAACTGATATCTGGCTTAAATATTTTATTTAAACCACTTGGAAACTCAAGAGGAGTCAAATGTATGACCGTCCGCCAATATCTTTGCAACCCCAACAATTTCTCAGAACATATCTACTCTCTATCTTCAACCCTTAAGGTGGTCCCCATACATTTTATTTTATTTTTATAATTTTTTTATGAAATCAGCTCCTGCCGCTCCCATGGTATCTCCTAGATGGGTAAAATGTATGACCGACCCAAACTAGTATTTTCCTCCTAACATATTTTTCGAAGGACCTCCTTAAAAGTTGAAGATAGAGGGTAGATAAGTTATGAGAAACTGTTGGGGTTGAGGGACAGTCATACATCTGACTACTCTTAGGGCAGTTGAACCCTCTAGGATCGACTCCAAGGCAGTTGTGGGGCTTGTTGTGAGTTTTTCCCCAATACGGAAAGTTTCTCGTTTAAAACCGGGGGCTCGATTTTATTTTAGACCCGTGGTTTCTTGGACAATTTTTCTTAGAATTCATCATATATTACGAGTTTTATAACCGCTTGGTAATTTTTTTTTGCTCCATACAAATTGACCCACTCTAATGTTGTAGTTCTGACTTTTAGTATTGAAAATAGCAACAAATCTTTAGGCAGCAACTTAAACACCTGCACGACGCACACGCACGGTGTGAAGGGTTCTTCCATATGTAGGTATAAAAACATATCTATATATATAAAAATGAAATGGTCCACGTATGTCATACCATCACTTGAGAACGGCTGGAGCGATTTGGCTGATTTTTTTTTATTCGATTCGAAATTTCCCGTAGATTGTTTGTGTTGAAAAAAATCAAATCCAGGTGGCGCTAGGGTGGATTTATATCGAAAATTTGAATGCATGTACCAATTCAACTGAAATTTAGAATGGATATTCGTTTGATCATGAGAAAACATTTTATGTACAAATGGACCCGGTAGATGGCGCTGGAGTCGGTTTACAATCAAAATTTTAACGAATGGGCCAATTTAAATGAAATTCAGAATATATGTTTGTTTGATCATCAGAAAAAAATTTATATACAAATGGACCCGGTAGATGGCGCTAGGGTGGATTTATATCGAAAATTTGAATACATGTACCAATTTAACTGAAATTTAGTATTTATGTTTGTGGAACCTTGAGAAATTTTTTTTTGTATACATTGACCCGGCAGGTTTCGCTAGGGTGGAATAATAATGAAAATTTTAACGAATTAAACAATTTGACTGAAATTTAGAATGTATATTTTTTTTATTATGAGAATTTTTGTTGTATATATGGACCCGCATTTGATTTGGCTGGGGTTTAATTATTTCGAAAATTTATATCGATTGTCCGATTTTACTTAAACTTAAAATATATGATTTTTTGGCATGAAAAAATTTTGAATGTATGTTTGGAACCAGTTGCCGCTGTTTAACTTATGATACACTTAATTTTTGGAATGTCATTTAGTCACTTTTTTTAAAATCATAGTTATTCAGAAGTCTAAATATATAAAAAAAGATGTACATTTTGAAGTCACCACTAATTGTGAAATCGGTTGATCCCATTTGTCCCAAAATTTCAGTGAAAGTTGGGGATTGCCTGTAGATGGTCACCCAGACCGCAAAAAAGCTTAAAGAAGAATGACTAACTTTTTTAATGGCGCACTTCCTACAGAATTATAGAGATTCACAAAGAGGTGTTTTGCATTTCGAACTTTAAGGGGACAAACCCGAAAATGGGAAAACTGTTGCTATCACCCAGACCAAACGGTTAATATGGTTGTTGAGCCAAATGAAGGAATTTTTGGAAATTCGTATTTCTTGGGATAAAAAGGAGCCAAGTGTCATCATTACTCCAACGGAGAATGTTATATGTCAGTCAATCGGCTTAAAAATTTTGTTTTAGAATATATGCATAACAAAGAGTAAGTTTTCATCATATCATGGACGAAACTGCTGATCCATTTTAGCAAATTTTACAATAATATATAACAATCTTTTCAATATATGAAGTACGGAATTTGTCCGGGAAAACCTCGCCTTTTAAATTGAAAAATTTCAGAGGCCAATGTAATAAACCAATCGGAATTAGATTTCAACTGCACTCAACATCTTTTACAATAATTTGAAGGCAGGACGAAGTCTGCCGGGCCAGCTAGTATTATATATAAATGATCAGCGTCGATTTAAAGATGTCCGTCCGTCTTGGAATGCAAGCTTCTACCCTCTATGCGGAGGTTAAGTTCTAATATGGGCAAGAGCGATCAGAAAATACTAACACCTCCCATACAAATTGTCCCTTTTTAGGCGTAGGTTAAGGGCTATCGAGTTGAAAATGAATAAGAGCGATAAGAGCCGCATTTAAGGCGCTATCGAGCTGAAATTTGGTATGCAAGCTTTTATGCTCTGAACGGAGTTTAAGTTCTAAGATGAGCAAGATCGGGCAGATCCATACCGGACTAAAGCCGAGTGTATAAGGACGAAGAGGAGGCCGAGACGATGGAACATTTTTTGCAGCTACCCCGCTCTAGCACGCAGTAAGCTAAAACTCTTAGAGGAAATTATGTAGAAGAACTAAAATCTCTCTCCTCAGCTGGAGTAGGCCATTTAACATGTTTCATGCGGTGCCTTCAATGGCTACTTGGGACAAAATAACTATCCACCTGCCTTAAACAATTCGGCCGGGAGACCATTGGCTCCAGCTGCTTTGTTATTTTTAAGGTGGGATATTGACATACGTATCTCATCTCTCTGGCTCGTAGGTGGACAATTAATACCATCGTCATGGATTGGAGCGTGGTCTTCTGGGGTCGTATCCGTATCCAGCAAAATTCTGAAATGTTCTCTCCATATCTTTAGAACGTTATCCGGTTCCGTCACTAGCTGGCTGTCGCTGTCCTTGCAGGATTGCAACCCTGTTCCACGCATTCTCTCTGGTAGAATTTTCGGGCTTCCCCTCTACTTCGAAGCAACTCTGTGCACTCACCCAGTCTCTTTTTCAGTCTAAAAAGACGAGTCGTCTCTCATATCTTCTCCCTGTGCCGTTCACGAACAGCTCGCGTTGCTATTGAATGCAGTTTCGCCCTATATGCAGCATCCGCCTCTTTCGTGGCATTGTGACATTCATCATCGTACAATGCATCTTCTTGAGACGGCTTTGAGTACCCATGTACGATACTCGCAGTCCGTTCTATATATTGCCACTACGAGGTAATATTATCAGGGGTTGGAGCATTCCGTAGCAGTTGAGTTAGGTGGTTGGAGAAGGCGTCCGCTACCTCTGTGGTCCGCAGAGGACCGATGTCCAGCTTTCGTTGTGCGTTGTTACGTACATTTTCGCACCCCTGATAACTCGTACATCCAGATAACTCGATGCGTGCCTTCCATCGACTACCATGTGATCTATCTGATTCCTCGTCAATTGATCTGGAGAACTTATGAATATTTCTGTGGTCAAATCTAGGGCTGCTAGCTACCATATTTTTTGCTGCAGAGAAATTAATCAGTCTGATGCCATTGTTCGACCTTTCAGTGTGCAGACTGCTTATTTCGATGGTAGGCTCAAATGCGGTCTCCCTGCATATTTAAGCACTAAAATCGGCTCGGGCTACGGTCATATACATTTTCTAGGCTCTCGTAGAACTCGTCTTTGACCTCATCGCTATTTTCTTCTGTCGGCGTATTGAAACACATATGAGTATTATATAGAAAAACTTGACTCTTATGGTGGCTATTCGTTCACAAACCCGGTTGAACCGTAAGACAAGGTGTCGTAATCTCTTGCCAAACACAAATCCACATCCAAACTCGGGCTATTCCGCATGGCCGCTATAGTAGATGTGGCACGCTTTCGTGCGCGAGCACCAGTGTCTCGTCCACCGGATTTACTGTAAAGCGGTTATGGCAGCCTTGTATTCTACCAGGACTTCCACCAGTTGAATGGAGACACCTGCTGTATACAGTGTTCTAACATTCCAGGTGCATATCCTCAAATCATGGTCCTTAATTCGTTTGCGGTGGTCGTCAAAATTTTGGGGGGTCCATTTTTTTCTTTTTTTACTCTTTTTATTGCGTCGGTGGTGGATCGCAAGCCGGCGCAGTTTTCTCCTTTTCCACGATTTTATTACAGCCGCCCATTCTGGGTCAGACGCTGACCAGAGTACCGCTCACTCAGAGCCAACGTGCCTAGGTTTTAGGTGTCGCCCCTCGCAGTTAGCCGTAGTCTGGCGGGTGTCAAATGCACATGTCCGCAATAGTATCACGAATACGGAGCTCTGTAAGTAGACTTGAAGTGTAATTAACACGGATCACCCTGGGTTTGTCAAGTTAAACCGATCAGAAACTTGCATCACATTTCCGACGCCCAAGAGCAATCGAACTAAAATTTGGTATTCAAGCTTGAAACTACTCTACTCTCGCCTTCCATACAAAATCCCTCATTTTGGGGTGATTGTATGTCTGTCCCCGCGATGACAGCAGTAGTTTAAGAGATAAAACTTACTTAATATCCTTTTACATCCCCGCTTTCTATTCTATGTTCACAACAAACGGCACCTACTTGTTTTTGACGAGTGCGAACGTCACTGTTTGAGAAGCTTTTACTTTACATGCTGATTGGACTTGATACTATACTACGAAGTTGCTGTCGACAACATCGAAAAAAAATGTAGATGACTGGAGCCGGGAATCGAAGCACGGATCTCCCGCATGGTAGTCGCGTGTTCTAACCACTTTTCCACGGCCGGTCGATAATTACCTTACTAGTTTCCGTTGTATTTGTCTGCTCTATTTAGGTAACTTGATATGAAATTCATACAACCATAGTTTTCCGTAAAGGACACATGTTCGAATCGGCTATTGTTTAATATGTGCGACATTATTTCCCAACAAACTTTTTTAAAGCCTATTTTCCTGTTTATAATAAACTAAATGTTGTAACGTCGCTCTGATAGTCATAGCCATAATCATCTCAATTCCAAATCACTTTTATTGTTTTCTAATTTGTTAATAGGATAATGTGTAGAGTAACCGTAAAATTCAATAGCCATTCACCACTTTTCCTCCCCTCCCCAAAAATTTTTAATAAATTCTAAACATTTGACAACTTTCCAAAAAGACAAAAAAAATTAGTACGCCACTAAAAATGTTCCGTTATTTGTACTATTCTCCGTGCTATTTACTCTTCACAGCTAAATACACTTTTTTTGTTTATGACGTATCTGGTTTCTTGTTTATTTCACTCAAGCGTAATGCAGTTAAATTGTTAACTTTACATTTTCATCGCGTCGTGGTTTTTGTGCCAACGTTAAAATCGGCGGCATCAATATCATCAATGCTGCGACGGCAATTAAAAATCCTTTTTTCATGATGTTCGTTAGTTTTGTGTGTGTGTGTGTGTTTTTTTTTATTGGGTTTCCAAGGTATTACGACACTTTTTTACGCGCTTTTGCCAGTAGTTCTTTTTGTGCAGTGCTCCTTTGCCGTCTGTTGTGAGTGCGAGAATACAACTTGATTTACATTTGTGATTGCTTTATTGGAAATTCAAAGTATTTTATAGTTTCATTTCATAGCATCTCTCTGTAATAGCAAATTGTTACTTGAGCATTGTTTGCGATACTGTAATTACAATGCTCTCGTTATTTTTTCCGAAAAAAACAGTAATAAATTGTCAATTTGATTGTACATAGTACATATTTAAAATTCGAAATCAAACAATAAATGTTATAATGGGCGTATGTTTTTGCGTTTGTATGTATGTCATAGTACACCTCCAATTGATGGATGCAAATGATATGATTGTTGGGGCGGAGACTTGACATCCATCAACAAGTGTTTTAATGATGAGTTGAATATTGATTTAATTGAATACAATTTGCTATGCGAGTTGAGTTAGATATTGTGTTTAAAAGAAACGGAAACCGTGAATAGGAAAGGTCAGGCATCATCAGGTGCACTCATGCTAAAGCATTTATATGAATGAAATAACTATTAAATGCATATGAGGGCACTTCTGATGGTAAGTTTAATTTTGCAAAATAAAATCAATTAATAGGAAACAGCACATTGGAGAAGCCCACGACCACTTTAAGTTGTTTAATATAAAGACACTATTTAAGTGCTGTTAGGGAAACTAAGTGTATTGTAGACAATAAAACATTACTTTCTTCCATAAAAATGCCTGAAAACTAGAAAAATATTATAAATGCCTCGATCTTCTGCGCTTCTTCTCCAGATAGTCACACCGAGCTTTGTAAGGTTCTCAGTAACCTGGTCTTTCCAACGGAGTTTTGGTCGCCCTCTACTGCGCCGTCCATCGAGTTCATTGTCGAAGACTTTTCGAGCTGCTGCATTTTCGTCCATGCGTACAACATGACCTAGCCAACGCAACCGTTGCACCTTAATGCGTCTGACCACGTCAAAGTCAGTGTACAGCTCGTACAGATCATGATTCATACGACGCCGATACTCTCCGTTAACGATGATGGGCCCATATATTTTACGGAGTATTTTTCTCTCGAATACCGCCAGAACCGATTCATCCGCTTGTGTCATAACCCAGGATTCTGAGCCATACATTAAGACAGGTAGAACTAGTATCTGGTATAGCTGGAGTTTTGTTCGTCGAGAGAGGGCTCTGTCATTGAATCGCTTGCTTAGTCCGTAGTAGCATTTATTTGCAAGCAGAATTCTTCTCCGGATTTCTAGGCTGACATTATTTGCTTTGTTGATGGCGGAGCCTAGGTAGACAAAATTATCTACCACCTCGAAATTATAGTTGTCAACGTTCACACAGTTTCCCAAACGAATAGATTCTTTGTTCGTTGAAACTAATAACTTCGTTTTGTCCTCGTTCACCGTTAGGCCCATTTTCGCTGATTCCTTCTGAATACCTGAGAAGGCTGCAGTCACATCCTCCAGTTTTCGACCGATGATGTCGACGTCATCAGGCCTCGTCTGGTACAGAATGGCTCCGTAAAGTCCTTGCCAATCTTCACTGAAGACTTCGTGTCAGTCAGCGTCATTCCGCAAAGACGTATCAGCTTCGCTGGAATACCAAACTCAGCCATGGCTTCGAGTAATTTCTGCCGTATCGGGCTGCCAAAGCCAGCTTTGAAGTCGACGAAAATATGGTACGTGTCGATCTGTTTCTCTTGGATCTTTTCCAGGATTTGCCGAAGTGAGAAAATCTGTTCAGTCGTTGATTTTCCAGGTCTAAAGCCACACTGATAAGGCCCAATCAGGTTGGATAACACTGGCTTTAGTCTTTCACATAGCACAGTCGACAGGACCTTATATGCGATGGGTAAAAGGCTGATCCCGAGGTAGTTGGGGCACACACTAGATCACCTTTTTTCAATACAGGACATAATACGCTTACATTCCAATCGTCGGGCATGCACTCTTTAAGCCAAACCGTGCGCAGGAGCTGGTGCATGCTCGTTATCAGCTCCTCGCCACCGGACTAGAAGAGCTCTGCGGGCAGACAGTCGGCACCGGCTGCTTTGTTGTTTTTCAGCCGCGATATTGCTCTTCTTACCTCGGCTTAACTTGGTGGTGGGCAATCTAAGCCGTCGTCGACAATTGGCGTGATAACTTCAAGTGCGCTGCCTTCTGGAACCAGCAGTGATCCAGGAAGTGTTCTCTCCATATGCACCACACTCTGCGTATCCGTTACCAGATTTCCATCCTTGTCCTTACAGGAGGGGAACCCATTACCGTACCCTTTTGCTCTCACTTTCTGGTAAAATTTTCGTGCCTCACATCTATCCCTATATCGCTCTATATCCTCGTTCTCCCGTTCCTTCATCTGACGTTTTTTTTTCGCCTAAATAGCTGTCTCGCCCGTTTTACTTTCTCCTTGTGCAGTTCCCTAACAGCACGGGTTACAATTGGCTGTAGCGTTGCCCTATAAGCAACATCCTGTTCCTAAGACGCTATGTGACATTCTTCATCGTACCCAAATTCGTCTGAGCGCCGTTTTTCATATCCTAGCACGGTTGTTGCGGCGGTTGCCTTGGAGTGCGCAATATGCTGCCACTGTATATCGGGAACGTCAGAAGTAGTGTCGTTGTGTCGCAGAAGTTGGGAGAGCTGGTTGGAGTAGGCAGTAGATATCTCTGGGGTTTGCAGCTTCGCGATGTCCAGCTTTGTTTGTGTTTGGTTACGTGCGTTTTTCGCTCTGCTCAATCTTGTGCGCACATTGGCTGCAACCATGTAATTATCCGAGTCAATATTAGCACCACGGATCACAAGCACGTCAAAATGCATCTTTAATCTCATCGTCTTTGTCTTCCGTCGGGGCGTGTACACAAATCAGCGTAATGTAAAATGTTAAAATACACTAAGTCTCAAATATATTCCAATTTTGTTTGGCATATGCGTAATGGTCTTCAAAATTTTTATTTCATTCAAACATGAAATATTTCCACTTCGAAAAAATGATTAGTCTGTGGCTTCTAAACTGATAGGCTATGGTGGCAAGGCTATAAATTCGTAGAAAAATTGTCCAAGATCCTTGAAATATCAAGAAAGGGCACAACGCCATACAAATGCCAAGTTTGCACACATTAGAGTAAGTTCAATTGCTTCGTTTTTTAAGACCAATATATTTAAAAGCTTGTTCCGAACGCCAGCTTCACATTTTCAGGTTTTTTGTTTAAAACCATCGAACAACTTTTTCTAATGTAGTTTTTTACTCCCAAATTTTTTGTTTATAAAGTTTTTCTCAAATTTGTTGTGATGTTTCTTTGGGTTCGGTTAATTTTACGACCGCCCTCGTATAACCGCGTGGAAGCTAGCTTTAACTTATAAAGTATACCTACATCGTTTTCGTCCATAAAAATAAACTTGTCTTCATAAACAAAAAAAAATATTTCTTTTGTTTATCCCCTATAGACAATTTACATCGCTTGTCATTATTAAGAAAATGCATTCATCAAAGATAGCGTAACGCCAAGCCACACTTCCTTTACAATTAGAATGTCAATCATCAGATATTACATGCAAAAACACGAATATTTGCTTGCTTTTTATTGAATCTTTCGTTTTCTATCTATTTGCAATGTCACCTTTTTTTTACATATTACACTAGTTTACAAATTAAAAAAAAATATTTTGTTTTTAAAAACAATAATGTGTGAGTATGCATTACAACTTTGAATGGCATAAAACCAAAAATCTTAAAATATGCGTTGTCTCCTTGACATAAATGCGTAATGAATGCATATTTACGAAAAAAAAGGCTAAAAAAAAGTGTTGGGATTTTTGGCATGGTGTAAAACCAAAAATCTTAAAATATGGTTTGTTTCATTGGCTTAAATGCATGATGAATGTATATTTACGGAAATAAGTTTAACAAAATTTTGGAATTTTTTTGAGGAAAAATTTTTGAGAAATTTTTTTTTTTAAATGCAAAAATTATTTTCCAAATAATGTTCTTTTTGGGTTTCTTGTAGTTCGTCACGCCATGCTTAGATAACAGCTCTTTTACCTGGTCCATCTATAGAAGTTTGGTCGCACCCTCCTGCGCCGCCCTTCGAGTTTATTTCCGAAGATTTTTAGAGCGGAAACATTTTCGTTTCATTCGACACGTTGTTAACGGTGATGGGTCCAAATATTTTGCGAAGTATTTTTCTCTCGAAAACTCAATAAATAGATGGATCGTCATTACCCAGGATTCTGCGCTGTTAAGCAAAACATGTAGAAAGAGTATGTGGTAGAGTCAGATCTTCGTTCGTCGAGATGGGGCATTATCATTAAAACGCTTACTCAGCACATAATAGCAGAGGTGTGCGATCAATACTCGTTATTTGATTTCCAGGCTGACATTGTCAGAGTCCCAAACGAATAAACTCTTTGTTCGTTGAAACAAATAACTTGGTTTTGTCTTCATTACTAACCAGACCCACTTCTGCCAACTGCTTTTCAATGCTCGAAAACGCTGCAGTAACATCCCACAATCCTCGGCCAATGAAATCTGTATCATCGGCATATGCGAACCAACATGTATAATATACATTGTATATTTTGTTAAAGATGGTACCAGTCGTGTTTACTGCTGCCTTCCTCATGATCATCTTCTTTATGATGTTAAAAAGATCGCAGATGACAGACTATCGCCTTGCCTGAAGCCTCGTTTGGTGGAAATAGGCTCTTTTAGATTTGTGTATATTTTCACTGAAGACTCCGTGTCAGTCAGTGTCACCCCGCAATGTCGTATCAGCTTCACATTTCTTAAGCACAGATCATAGAACACTCAGATTCCCATCATCGGGCATGCATTCATTGAGACAAATCGTTTTTGTGAGCTGGTGCATATACGTTCCCAGCTCATGGCCGCCGGCTTTTAAAAGCTCTGCCTGCAGTCCATCGGCATCCGCAACTTTGTTATTTTTAAGCCGTGCAACTGCCGTGCTTATCTCATTTGGATCAGTGGTGGACAGTCTACTGAATCGTCGATGATTGTTGTGATTTCGTCGCTTATGCTGCCTTCGGGAACGAGTAGAGATTGAAAGTGTTCCCTCCAAATTTGCAGCATACTCTGAATGCCAGAGATCCAAAACTTTTGCTTTTTACCTTTTGGTAGAACTTTCGGGCTTCACATTTATCCCTGTAATTTTCGTTATCCTGGCACTCTCTTTACTTCCATACGCACTCTTTCCGCCTGATAAGGCGTATCTTCTCCCCTCTTATTACGCTCCGTCACTGCACGCGTTGCCATTGGCTGTAGTTTTGTCTTGTATGAAGAATCCATTTCCTCAGACATTTCGCGACTTTCATCATCGTACCAGGACTTGTCTGACCATGGTTTTTCATAAGCCAGTGCGTTCGTTGCGGCAGTGGTCATAGAATTTGCAATATGCTGCCATTGGGTGTCGGGAACATCAGAATTTAGTTGGTTCGAGTAGACATTGGCTATATCGGTGGTATGCAGCTTTGTGATGACTAGCTTCCTTTGTGTTTGGTAACGCGCGTTTTTAGCACTGCTTAATCCCGTGCGTAGCTTGGCTGCAACTTCTTGGTGATCCCAGTCAATATTTTCATTCATATTTTCATCACACGCACGTCCATAACGCTTGAGACATGGCTTCCATCAATTACCACGTGATCATTCTGATTTCTTGTATTTTGATCAGGAGATATCCTGGTTGCCTTGAGGATATCTTTATGCGGGATCTTGTTCCAGTCACTACCATGTTTTTGCCGACTTGAAGCTAACTGGTCTGAATTCGTTATCGGAGATGTTGTTGTGCAGACTGAATTTTCCGACTGCTGAACCAAGAGCATCTCCCTTCCTACTTTAGCATTAAAATCTCCCAGAACAATTTTAATGTCATGTGCAGGGCAGAGGTCATATATTTCCTCCAGGCGCTTATAAAATGCATCTTTAATGTCCTGCGTCGGGCAAGAAATAATATCACAGATGAATTTTTTCCTTTCGTGTACACAAATCAGCGTTATGTAAAAATATTTTGCCCGGATGCGAATAGTGGCTATTCTGTCGCTTATTCTGTCAACTGCGAAACCAGGTGTCGAAGTCTCTTGCCGACTATGAATCCACATCCAAAGTCATGTCTTTCTACATGGCAGCTATAAAAGATGTCACAGTTCTTTCGACGTGTGCATCTTCGTCCCGTCCATCGCATTTGTATAGCGATGGATGTCAGCCTAATATTTGTCGAGGACTTGCGCCAGTTAGATAGAGGCACCATCTCTGTAGGGAGTTCGGACCTTCCAGGTGGATATCCGTAAATCATGGTCCTTATAACGTTTGCGGGGGTCGTCATTATTTGGGTGGTTCATGTGTTTTCTTTTCTTCGTGTTTTCATAATAATTAGTTTTGTTTAAGAAGAGTGGCTTATTAGGCCACCGCGCCCGATCCTAGTTTCTTGAGGCTGCCAAAACCTCTAAGAGAGCCGTTGTGTTGAGCTTCAGAAACTTCTGTTACCTACTTCCTTAGGCACATCAATGGTAGCATGTCATTTAGGTTACTCAAATTCCGCTTCGGCATCGCTGAATATAATTACCTTACTGGTTGTGTTTGTACCTTTAGCCGTTTGGTCTGAGCGACGGTCCTGTGGTCTTTCCCCTTCTATTCCTAAAAATACGAATAAATATATAGAGTCAAATTTATATACATATGGCGGATTTTATGTTTAATGTCCCTAAAAATGTGTTATTTGATGGAATTTATTAAAATAGGGTCCAAGTTTATAAGGATAAATCCCAAACTACGTATAGACGCTTCTCGCAGCCAGGCATAGCTATGCTTCACACTTAACTAACTTTTGCAACAACCATTTTGACTGGATCATGTTTTATACCTGCCCAAAATGATCCATATAGGACTACCCCGTCTTGGTTTTACCGCATTCAAAATCCGAAGTTTTTTGCGAAGAAAGATGTATATAAGAAGTTTTCTGTGAAACCTCTACACATTAGGTGCCTCTGTATCCATTTATTTTTGTCCTATTACTATCATACTTCAGTCAAAATTTATATTTTCCCCCACTAATTTAATATTGCCCATATTAAATTTAAGTGCATGAAAACAAAATTGTAGTCATTAAACTTGTACACAAACATACTAAAGGTAGTTGCACTACCCTCAACGAAATAACACTTGTACCGACCGACATTCAGTGGACCTTTCTCGCCATTAAAGCAAGTGAATAAAAATTAACTTTCATTGCGGCTTAAGCGTTACCAAGGGAGGCAACGGATTCTGTTACTGTATAATGACTTTGTTACTACTTGCAATGAATAGCGGGGGAATTACAATTTATATTCATGCCCAGACTAATTTATTTATTTCATGACACAAATGCTTGTGGCCGGTTCGGCTAGAGCTATCTTTTCGCGCCGTAGTTTTTGTGTGTAAATTGCATAGTTGCATAGTTTGTTGAAAATTTATGTTTATATGTCTTTAGTTTAAGTCGAAATGTTGTGAAGTTGTATAGACATCTACATCACTTGAATATTTTTGTTTGATTTGTTTAAAATTTCTTCATTAAATTAATAACATATTTAAAAATTAAAGTGCTTACATGCTCTACGGGCCTTACATACGGGACTTACATACAATATTTCAATTTTACGTACCAAATCATTAAACAAAAGTTTGAAATTCAACTTCAATATTTTTTTTTTCTTATAAACTTACCATGACATCGTTTCAATAACAGAATATTGAATATCATTGAATATACTTCTTTAAGTATGTAACTAGTAACTTCCTCGGTCGCACAAGATTTAACTTTGTAATACCTTTGTGGAATATTTAAAATTTTTGTACAATTAAAATATCCCCTCACTACGCGGCAAACTTTGCTACGCTATGACTCATTTATGTTTTCTGTCTGGAACTTGTGCTATCAACGTGATTTTGTTTTTTATCAACGCACACATTTTTTTAAGATTGTTTTTAGTTAACATTTTTTCTGTAAGTTGCTATTGCTACTATTCCTTAGTTTTTAATGTTGCTATTCCGTTGCTAATGTAGTAGAGAGACCAACAACTACACTGTAATAATTAAATTTAATTTAAATGCGTCTCAAATGTTTCTGCTGTTGTTGTCGCTATTTTCGTTTGGTAACTGAAGCCTACAACTGTTTGGACAGCGTTGTAAATTTAGAGATGGTGGTGTACAGTGGAGTCATGTTCCATTTGAGAGCGCCAATAACATTATAAACAAACTGCTTTTAATTTGGGTATATTATTCTGGTTCGTACATTTGATTTAACTAAAAATCGTGCGTAATATCTACCACGCCCAAATTTTTGTTTAATAAATGAGGAGGTTCTTTTCAAAACTTGATTATTCCAGTTGGGAGATCTTCTAATTTGAGTTGTCTTATCATTATTCACTTGGGAATGAGCGGAAGCTCCCTTCGGAGGTCCCCAAGCAGCTCACAACGTCCGATAGATCACGTGTTCTCAGGGCCTTGCCGTAGGGAGAAGGTAATAGAAGTTACTAAAACTCAACACAAAGACTCTCTTTGGCATCCACTATACTAGAATCAGGCACAGTGGTTTGCTGTCGACAACATCGGGGAACCTGCAGTGAAAGAAAAATGTAGATGATAGTAGTCGTGTGTTCTAACCATTATGGATATCCCCTGATTAAAAGACTATCCAGCGGTAAAAATACCCATGACGTAATGACGTCAGCTATATTTAGAAGCAATCAGTGATGATTCTTTCGCTTATATTCCGCCTTTTATTTAGCATATAATTGGCATATGCCATTTAAACGGTGCGCTCTCGCTTACAAAGTAAGCGAAAATGTCAGTAAGTGTCATTTCAGTTGCAATAACTATGTAAGCGGAGTTTTAAGTGATCTTGATAACACGCTTGATTACAAAGTAAGTGACGATGTCAGTAGGAACCATTTCAATCGGAATTATGATAAGTGAAAAATATTTTTTACATTATATACGCATGAGATTCTAAGAACATAGATCGCTCGCTTACAACGTCATACTGATGTCATGGATTACCAAATAGGTACTTCGTTTCATTAACCGCTGCGTAGTTACCAAATTGATGGAAATTTAACCTCGGATCACCACATAGTTGCAGCCAGGGTACGCACGCAATTAAGGAGTGCTTAAAACGCTTTTAACCAAACGCAAAGAAAACTAGACATTACAAAGCTGAATACCACAGAGGTAGCCAATGCCTACTTCAACCAACTCTCTCAATTGTTTTAAACACAACCCCCTAATCATGGTGTTCCCGACACACAGTGGCAGCATATTGCGAATTCTATGACCACTGCCGCAACAACCGTTATGGGTTATGGAAACTCACTCTCAGACAAGCTCGGAAACGGTGAGGAATGTCGTGTAATGTCTGAGGAAATGGATACTGCATACAAGGCAAAACTGCAGCCAATGGTAACGAATGCTGTGATGGAAGAGGATAGAGAAGAGGAGGGAGATGAAATGCCTGTTAAGGCGGAAAAAGATTCTGTGGAAGAAAAGAGCCAGCCAGGATATCGATACCGAAAGTTCTACCAAAAGGTTACAAGTGAAGGTTTTGGAACAAAGATCCCTACCTTTAAGGACAGAGACGGAAATGTGGTCAATGACACTCAGAGTGTGCTACAAATATGGAGTGAACACTTTCGATCTCTACTCGTTCCCGAAGACAGCATTAGTGACGAAATCACACCAATCATCGACGATGGAGTAGACTGTCCACCACCGAGCCAGAACAAGATCAGCTATTGCATGGCTTAAGAACCCATAAGAAAGTTTTTATCGAGAAAACCAACTTACATATACCCTCACTTTGAGTGAAACCTAAAATTTTCTAGTATATTGCAATGATTACTCGATTTCTAAAGTGGGCGGAGTGGTTACTTTGTATGGGAGGTACCGGAAGGTGCATGGCTAGACTTCCAGTTTTTTTGTCCAAAACTTTATAGTGATTTAGCTTTACTAAATACATACTTTGGCACGATTACATTGGGTGTATTGATATTATCACTCCATCTCTAAATTTTTACTCCAAGCCTTTATCCTGTCATAGCTTAACAAAATACAGAATATCCTGTCGAGTGTATTGATATTACTACTCGATATGTAAAGTGGGCGGAATGGTACATTTGTATGGGAGGTACACGAAGGCGCGTGGCTAGACATTCAATTTGTTCTCCACAACTTTATCCCGTTATAGTTCAATAAAATACAAAATTTGGACAGGATCGCGTTGGGTGTATTGATATTATTACTCGATTTCTAAATGATAGATTTGTAAGGAAGGTACCAAAAGTGGCGTGGGCATGTAGACCGTTGGCAATATCGTAAGTATTTTTGGGGAAATATTGAGTCGTGCAAAGTTTCAAAATATTTGTTTGCGTCTTTTGAAAGTTATCGTGCGTACCAGCCGGACAGACAGACAGAGAAGACAGACGGACATGGTTCAAACGACCTTAAAAGTCATAAATCGAATTTGGTTTAAAAAACCTAGGATCTAAAGTGACTACTAAATATATGCATGCCCGATGATTGTAATCTGAGTGCTCTATATACTGTGATTAAGAAATGCATTGACAGTATGTTTATCAACTATCGCTGGATCAGCATATTATAAGGTCTGTCTAGTGTGTTATGTTAAAGACTAAAGTCCTTCCAAGCGAACTTGATTGGTTTTTAGCAGTGTGAATTTATACTGGTAAATCTATGACCGACCAGATATTCACATTCGACAAATCCTGGAGAAAACCAAGAAAATTAGATTGACACATACCATATGTTTATCAGCTACTAAGCTGTATTCGACAGTCCGATACGACAGAAACTATTAGATGCTATGGCTGAGTTTGGTATCCCTACAAAGCTGATAATTGCGAAAATTGGCAAACTACTGACGGATCTATTTTCTACCAAGCGAGGCTTTGGACAAGGCGATAGTTTGTCATGCGATCTCTTCAACATCATAATGAAGATTATCATGCTGAAGGCGCGTAAGCTCATAATAAAGATATCATTGGCCGAGGACTGCGGGATGTTAGTGCAGCCTTTTCAATCATTGAGAAGCAGACGGCAGAGGTGGGTGTTTTGATAAATGAGGACAAAACCAAGTTAGTTTTTTTATTGAACTTAAAGACTACTCGTTCGGGACGCTGCGTGAACGTTGACGATTACACTGGTCTACAAATTTAAAAAAATTGACTGCAGGAACGTAGCATGGTTTTTAAGTAATTTAGTACGCTGAATTTGTATATGTCATAATGTCTTGTTATGCTTTTATGGTGGCAATACTATGTCGCGCTACATGTCATCATTACGTCAGAACAGAGTAGCCAAAAAGAACTGAGTATTCACCAGTATAAAGCAGAATGTCACTCACAATGCATTTTCTACATTTGCATTTAGATTTCTTCCACAAAACCTGTTTGCGGTGAGCGACGAACAAGGGGAGCGTGCTCACCAAGACTTAATGTAAATTGAAAAAAATTGTCAAGGGTTTTGTGCAAAAGCATGCTGGGAGACTATTCCTGGACTGAAATCGAACCAACAAAATACAAACGACGCATAGAGGGGTAAATTCACGATCTGGGCGGCCAAAATTCGATTACTCAAAAATCAATGTTTTTAATAATTACTAATTGTAGGGTTAAATTACCCCTCTGTGCGGCCTTCAAAAAACGCCATTCACTTTTGAAAATTCATTGATTTTCAAATAAATAATAACTTTTTTATATAAAAACGAATAAAAAAATTTTTTTTGTGTCTCGGAAACCTGACGTGGTAGAGCAAAACCAATTACAGATTCGAATTCAGCATATCAAATGACCCTAGGAAAGATATTTGATTGCTCCAGTCTAAAACCTTGTCGGCTAGTGTTACATAATCACAGTCCTGGAAATCAAGAGAAGAGTATTGATCGCAATTTGCTGTTACTGTGCGCTAAGCTGCTTCTGAATACGAAAATATCATTTTGTTGTGTAGAGTGTAATTGGTCGATGCGAATAAATTAAATATACTAATCGTCTGTATAGAATCTATTGTAGAACACCATAGCAAATTAATTTTCAAGAATAAAATCAGTTTACCACTGTGTGTTTTGCTTTAATCACCCTCCTAAAAGCAATGCCCATGCATTTCCCATCGCCCACCCTGGAAAAGCTCTAGCTTATTTCTTTTTTTATTAAACTACCAACATTTTAATTTGTATGTTTTTGTTTTTGTGTTTTTGCTGAGATATTTTTAAGTAGCATGCAGCAAAAAGAAGAACATGAAAAACTCTACAAAAAAAAAACACGCCAAGTAAAGCAGAGAAAATGCGATGTTTAATTAAAAGTTTTTTGTTCTAAAAAATATTCATCATTTGATGTGCGTCAAGTCACTTTACAAAACATTCACTTCCTCATATACTCGCACTAGTTACTTCTACTTCATCCCTATCTTCATTTTTGGGTCTGCCAGTGCAACATTTGCCGACACTTGCGTAGATACACACACATAGCTAGATCTATTCCATTTCATACAATGCAGCGACTCTATTAACAACTTCATTTCTACAAATGTCTGTTTATTTCCAAGCGGTTTGCGGAATACCAGTGGCAAATTTTTATTTTTATTTTTTTTTTTTTGATGAATATTGAGTGTGAGTGCATTTCGGGATAATAACATTAGGAAAAAAAAAGAAACAAGAAAAAAAGTTCGTACTAACTTTATTAGAAACAAAAAATCTATTTATTTGTTAAGCTTTATTTCACCAGTCTTTTTCATGATTTAAAAATTTAAATATTCACATCTGCCTACTTTTGCTTTAGTAATAATGTTTATTTAAAATAACAAAATTTTAAATGTACTTATCAATTAATTTTTAATTTAGCCATGAATACGTTTACATTATAGTGAAATGTTTAAATGGACACATACACATATATATTATCATCATAAGATTTAAATATTATATCTAACTACTCTGGGGCAGAGATGGTAAAACGTTGGGTCATTAAATAGGATATTGCATCAAATGAGGCAAAGATAGGCGGGGATTAGACTACTTTTAAGAAAACTAATAAAGATTTATCTCAAATTGCGCTAAGCTACTTCTGTACAACATAATATCCTTTTTTTTATTTTGTTGCAGAGTGTAATTAGTCCATGCGAATACATTTTCGTTTACTAAAAACATACTTCATAAATATTTATATTTATAAAGGTTATAACAAAAACATAACTTAAATGTTATGTCAAACATAAGAGCATAAAATGTGACAAATTCCCCTATACGAAACTTACTAACTTCAAATCGATATTAAATTTTTATGGCATGTAACTTGACAAAACGAATGATGCAGATATTCTAATTTTTGGGGCTAATTTTACGTGCAGTTCTCGGATTTGAGTCCCAAAATCATGTGTCGCACTGTGTTATTATTGTTTATATTAACTATTCTGTGTAAAATTAAGCACTTTTATGCAAATGCAAAAATCTCCACATATTAAATTTTCGACTTGTTTTCTATAAATTCTTTAAATGTAACGTATTTAATTACAGAAACTATTCTACATGACTACTTCCGTTTTTACTAGTTCTCTCCTCAACACTTGCTTGTGCTTGTTTCTCTCAAGGTTGTACATCTCTTAACGATGTTGATATTGTTTATGGTCAAGTAACAAAACACTTTTAAAATTTTAATTAAAACGAAATTACACAAACGTACACAAAAGTTTACACAGTAAATTCATTTTAATTAAAATGACAAATTTGCTGTGACCTTTAAAGAAGTTGTTCTTAACAACTGTAAAGTTTCTTAGAAATATGATTGTTGTTCTTCATTAAGAGCTCATTTTGTTTTTTGGTATATTCATAAAATGTAGTTTACACCCATACATATTATACCTGACACTGAGATATGTAGATTGTAGACATAGTAGACGAAAATAGAACTTAAAAGTTTATATATGCATATGACTTTTAGCAAATTATGGTCAGTTGATTCATATAGTAAATTATTAATTAATTATAAGTATGGATAATATTTTGTAGTGTTATATATGTTTTTGTTATCAATGGTGCTCAAATTTAAAAATTAATGGTCACTAGAGTAAAGTATCATTCTAAAATACTTAATTATGTGCAATAACAAGTGTGAAAATTATGAAAATCATATTCAATGATGAAATTGATTTTATAGGCTCACTTTCATTTTAGTTTTCTAGCAAGTACATACAAAATATGATAAAGAAGTCATAAAAAATCTAAGTTTTTGGTCGTTTTCACTTGGAAATAACCTGATTTTTTTTGAAGGTCGCCAAGCAGCTGACAATATCAGATGGGTCACGTGCTCCCCGGGCAATACCACTGAACGGATGTTCAAATGTGAGAAGGCGCAACATAAAAGACATGCTACCATCACCGATGCGTCTTAGGGAATAGGTAACAGATGTTACTGCAGCCCAACACAAAGACTCTCTTAGTGGCTTTGACAGCCTCAAGAAACAACGATCGTGAGCGTTGGCTTACATCTTGATGTCCCCCGCTAACGTTATAAGGACCATGATTTACGACAGTACTGGGTTAAGAAAACCCAAGCTCAGACAAGCCCCGGTACGATGAGGAATGTCGCGAAATGTCTGAAGTCATAGGATGATGCATACAGGGCAAAACTGCAGCGAATGGCAACGCGTGGAGTGACGGAGCGTTATAATGAGAAGAGGAGGGAGATGACACGCCTCTTCAGGTGGAAAAAGCGTCTATGGAAGAAAGGAGAGAGCCAGGATATCGAAAACTTCAGGAAAAAAGATGAAGAGTTCTACCAAAAGGTAAAAAGAAAAAGGTTTTGGGCCAGGGATGTCCACCAGTAAGGACGTAGACAAAAATCTGGTCACTGACATTCAGAGTGTTCTACAAATATGGAGGAAACACTTTTGATCACTGCTCGTTTCCGAAGTCAGTATAAGTGTCGAAACCACGCCACTGCAATTACGCACAAACTGCGAAGTAGGGACAAGGTATTCAAAGCGCTAGCCGGCTGCACTTAGGGAAAGGACAAAGAAACCTTATTGGCTACCTACAAAAAGTGTGGTCTCCTTCGCTGAGTGATACCCAGTGGAGAAATATTCAAAGCTGTCAAAATGCCGCCCTGAGGACTGTAACGTGCTGCATGCAGATAACCTCAGAACACCATCTACATGAGGAAACGAAGGTCCTCCCAGTCAAGGAACAGAATATCATGCTGACCAAACAGTGCCTACTGGGATATCATCGGAGTAGTCATCCCAACTTTAACACTACACAGTTAGAAGTTTCCCCCGAGGCATGTCAGGAAGGACCTTCGAGTATACGAGGAAAACATACGCAACTATGTACAGGATCGCTTGGATCGCTCCTCATATGCTGCAGCTTTGAATGACATTCATAGAGACGCCACCAATTTCGCGGTTTCAAATTACCGAATGAATGTAGTTCTTGGAGCTGCCCAGCCCCCTGTAGCCGAGATAAGCCTGCCACTGAGCAGCAGGCTAAGGCACAACTTAGATCGGGATGAAGCAGCAGATTCAATGCCTTCTGGTACCGCATAGACCGTGCCGTCCCCAATATATGCCTTGAGTGTGGTCAGGGTCCCCACGATACCTGCCACATTTTCACTTGCCCAGCCCAACCTATCCAGTGGAAGTAGCCCAATTTTTAAGACTGGACATTTGCGAAGAACCCCGGATTAAAACTTGTAAATTTTTAAAAGTCCAAGCTGTTACAACAACAACAACATCAGCGAAACCACGCCAATAATCGACGATGGAGTACACTGTCCACCACCTAAGTAACAAAAATAACTAAGCTGCGGGAGCCGATGGGCTACCGGCAGAGCTGGCGGGAGCAGCCTTTTACCTATCGTATACAAGTTCCTGACTAGTGTGTTATGTGAAAGACTTAAGCCCATTTAAGAGAACCTGTTTGGACCTTATCAGTGTGGCCTTAGACCTTGTAACTCCACGACCGACCAGATATTTACACTATTCCTGAAGAATACCGAAGAAATGCAGATCGACACCTACCACCTGTTTATCGACTACAAAGTTGCATTCGACAGTCCGATACGACAGAAACTATTAGATGCTATGGCTGAGTTTGGTCTCCCCGCGAAGCTGATACGACTTTGCAGAATGACACTTACTGACACGAGAAAATATTCAAAAATCTAACAGAGCCATTTTCTATAAAGCGAGCTTCAGACAAGGCGATAGTCTGTCATGCGACTAACATACTGCAGTAAACGCGACTAGTTGCATCATTAATAAAAGTCACATGCTGCTCGCGTATGCCGATGTTATAGATATAATTGACCAAAGACTATGAAACGTTACTGCAGCCTTTTCAAGCATTGAGAAGCAGACGGCAGATGTGGATATGGTGATAAATGAGGACAAAATCAAGTTATTTGTTTCAACGAACAAAGAGTCTACTCGTTTGGAAGTATGCGTGAACGTTGAAAATTATAAATTTGATGTGGTAAATGATTTTGTCTACCTTGTCTCCGCTTTCAACTAAAATAATAATATCAGCCTGGAAATCAAGAGATGAATATTGTTCGCTAACCGCTGTTACTTTGCGCTAAGCAAGCGATTTAATGACAACGCGCTCTTTCGACGAACAAAGATAGAACTCTACCAGACACTTATCCTACGTATCTTGCTCTAGAGCGCAAAATCCTGGGTTATGACATACTTGCATATGCAAATGCATATTACAGCCCTACGAGCATGTTTTGAGGGTTTAGGCATATAAAAGCATATTTTGAAGTTTTCAGGCCTTTTTGATTATTTTTTCCTTTCAATATATATTTTTCGCAGTATAGACAACACCAGTTCATTTCATTAAGATTGAAAGATAATCTCTATAATATTTCGAAACTGGGACGCTCATCTTTTGTTAAAGAATTATTATTTATAAATGAATATCTTCTACAAAAGAAATCATAAATATGTGACAAACATTACGGTGAAGACGTATACATAATATTTATTATGCATTACAAGATTACGCCATTGAATTCAGCTCGACCGAAATAATTACAGTACTGTTAGTCAAAAACTCCCATGTATTTTTTTTACAGTAGAGTAATTAATCAATAGTCTGATTCTTGTACACGTAATGTTCTTTACATTTTCAACTATTTGTAGTAAATTTTTATTTAAAGTTAAATAAATTCAGTGAATAAAATTAACTATGTATCAAAATTGATTGTGCATTTTTATCAGTTTTAAAGACATTTTTTAATGTTTTTCGTACTTATCTAATGCGCAAATTTTTTAATTTTTTCGTGCATATTTGTGTTGGTCCTGGTTATGACACAAGTGGATCAGTATATTCTGGGAGCCTTCGTGAGACAAATAATTCGCCAAAATATTTAGACCCATCAACGGCGAGTACCGTCCTCAAATAGACTGAATGGGCTGGCTTGGAATGGATTGCTTTGTAAGAATGGATTAAAATGCTTAAGCCCGACATAAATCTTCGACAAAAAACATGATGGGCGACGCAGCAGGTGGCAACCAAAACTTCATTATCGTCTAAACTTGGTGTGACGCACAGTGGCACCGCCCCATACATTTCTTGGAAAAAAATAGAAGCAGTGGTCGCACAGCAATGAAATTTTGCAGAAACACTTCTCTGAACTAAATTAAGAAATTTTGAAAAAAATCTTTGAAAACCGCCTACTGCCACACCCACCTTTCATATAACTGCACTTGCCAGAATTTTTATTTTTAGACCTAGGTACTCGAGATTCGGGACACTTCTTAATTGAGTTCTCCTTATGAAAAAAAATTAAACATATTGGGGATGCCACGACTACTTTAGATTTTACGCCCATTGAAAGTGTAGATTTTAGGTGTTTTTCTTCCCTGGATAGAATCATATGAAAATTTCATATAAGTTAAAAAATGTTAAATTTTATTCAAAAGTTAAACATGTGTTGTCTCCATACAAAAGAAGAGAATATCCCCAACAACCCTCCTCGAAAGATATTAGCCTTAAAATACACCGAAAATATCGCACAAATACATGCACTAAAATCGATGTTACTAAAAGGGACGGTATTTGGCGGTAATTTTTTTTTCTTAATTGAAAGTACAGACTCGGACCTTTCATTTTTATATAGTTAGAGGGCTAAGCAAGGCAAAGCACATAAAGTTTTTTTCCATCAAAAAGTGAAAAGTTGATATTTTTTAGTATAACTTTTGATAAATTATAATAATTAGTTTACTTTTCCAATTTCAATAATTTTTTTTTATATAAAAAATAAAACAAAAGCCATAGCTATAAACTTACACACAAAAAAAGTTCTTTATTTGGACAATAATTTTAATCTAATTTCATTGATTAAATTTCCGTTGACTTCTGTTAGTTTCTTTAACTACAAAATTTCACTTTTCATAAAAAAACTTTGTTGAATTATTCTTATCCAAATATTTCTTTACAAAACCACATCATTAAAATTTTTAAATTGCATAGTTGAAAAACACTATTTTTCCACAAAAATGCCACTGTGTGACGTACTATATTCATGAGGCTACTGATGGACGAATTTCTGTTGTAGCTGTCAATACTTACTTACTTAATTTCCCTTGACACCCCATGAATGAGGCATGGGATAGCTTTTCGCGTTGTTGTGAATTAACACGCTTTTTATTTTATATTCACAACTAACGGCACCTACTTGTTTATCGACGAATGGGAACGTCACTGTTTGAGATGCTTTTACTAGACTTGCCAATTGACTCGACACTTATACTGCGAAGTTGCTGACGACAACATCGAGAGGGCCGGAAATGAAAGAAATTTTTTTTTTTTTTAAGATGACTGGTGCCGGGTGATGAACCTGGGATCTTCTGCATGGTAGTAGCGTGATCGTCAAACATTTATATAGAAATTTTAAAAATTAGAAATAAATGCTCTTATTTGTTATTGTCGATCTGTATGAAGTATGAATATGTTTTTCATTGTTCGGTTTGAGATCAGTTTTCTATTATCGCTAATAGAATTTGTTTTACAAGAGTTGTGTGAAATGTATTATGTTGACAGCTGGCAGGGCAGATAGCTATTTCGATGGTTGCCAAACCATCATCATCAGTGCCGTTTGCTGTGCCTTCTCACTCATTATCACAACCTTAAGTGTTAAAAGCTTCACACAATCAATGTGAAGCTCACACACACCGGTGCGAAAATGGTATCAGCGAAGACCACACGTCAACATAATACACACAAGCTCTTGTCTATGCTTTGTCCATCGGACAAAATTGCATAGAATTGTTTTTGGCAACAAATGCCAACCCAGTGTACCTCCCGTGAATGTATGCTCTTATTTGTTATTGTCGATCTGTATGAAGTATGAATATGTTTTTCATTGTTCGGTTTGAGATCAGTTTTCTATTATCGCTAATAGAATTTGTTTTACAAGAGTTGTGTGAAATGTATTATGTTGACAGCTGGCAGGGCAGATAGCTATTTCGATGGTTGCCAAACCATCATCATCAGTGCCGTTTGCTGTGCCTTCTCACTCATTATCACAACCTTAAGTGTTAAAAGCTTCACACAATCAATGTGAAGCTCACACACACCGGTGCGAAAATGGTATCAGCGAAGACCACACGTCAACATAATACACACAAGCTCTTGTCTATGCTTTGTCCATCGGACAAAATTGCATAGAATTGTTTTTGGCAACAACTTTTAACACTTAAGGTTGTGATAATGAGTGAGAAGGCACAGCAAACGGCACTGATGATGATGGTTTGGCAACCATCGAAATAGCTATCTGCCCTGCCAGCTGTCAACATAATACATTTCACACAACTCTTGTAAAACAAATTCTATTAGCGATAATAGAAAACTGATCTCAAACCGAACAATGAAAAACATATTCATACTTCATACAGATCGACAATAACAAATAAGAGCATACATTCACGGGAGGTACACTGGGTTGGCATTTGTTGCCAAAAACAATTCTATGCAATTTTGTCCGATGGACAAAGCATAGACAAGAGCTTGTGTGTATTATGTTGACGTGTGGTCTTCGCTGATACCATTTTCGCACCGGTGTGTGAGAGCTTCACATTGATTGTGTGAAGCTTTTAACACTTAAGGTTGTGATAATGAGTGAGAAGGCACAGCAAACGGCACTGATGATGATGGTTTGGCAACCATCGAAATAGCTATCTGCCCTGCCAGCTGTCAACATAATACATTTCACACAACTCTTGTAAAACAAATTCTATTAGCGATAATAGAAAACTGATCTCAAACCGAACAATGAAAAACATATTCATACTTCATACAGATCGACAATAACAAATAAGAGCATACATTCACGGGAGGTACACTGGGTTGGCATTTGTTGCCAAAAACAATTCTATGCAATTTTGTCCGATGGACAAAGCATAGACAAGAGCTTGTGTGTATTATGTTGACGTGTGGTCTTCGCTGATACCATTTTCGCACCGGTGTGTGTGAGCTTCACATTGATTGTGTGAAGCTTTTAACACTTAAGGTTGTGATAATGAGTAAGAAGGCACAGCAAACGGCACTGATGATGATGGTTTGGCAACCATCGAAATAGCTATCTGCCCTGCCAGCTGTCAACATAATACATTTCACACAACTCTTGTAAAACAAATTCTATTAGCGATAATAGAAAACTGATCTCAAACCGAACAATGAAAAACATATTAGAAATAAAGTAAAAAATTTTAACTTCTCCAGAAAATAACGTTTTTTTGCATCTCCTATAAAATTATGAAAATGAGGTTTACGGCTTTTGGTATTTTAGGTGACGAGTTACAATATCAACTCTGTAAGACATTTTGGTTTTAATCTGTAAAACTAAGATACCTTTATTAACTTTCCATCGCCTTAATCTGCTCCATAACTTAAATATATACTTTCTTTCAAAGACCACATATATTGAATGAATTTTAAAGTAAAACCATTTTCTTTAAAGAGTGAGATAATTCACAGTAAAAACTTTCCCCAGAATAAAAATAAAAAAAGCTATTTTCTAAATATTTCTACTTATTTAGAAATTTGCATTTCCTTTCCCCCATATATTTAAGTATTCATTTGAATAAAATGCATTCTTGAGAATAATGCAACAATAGAAATGAGATTCCCTTCGATACATGTAACTTTGTTATGTATTATTTTTCAATAAATGTAAATTAAGTAATTAGTATAAGCTGTAACAAAAAAAACACACACACACAGAATTGCATGTTTTGTATAAATGATTACTCCATTTCAATTGAAAAAAAAAATTCAAATAATATACAACTACAACAAAAACAAATATTCAATGATAAAAAAAACATACAAAATCTACGCCCATAAGCGTATTATTATTTATATTATTGATGTTGCCGCTGTTATTCTTGCAATTGCTGTTGCAAATATGATAAGGCGATTTTAACGATTAACAGAATTACACAAACGACTCATAAACGAAAAACAAATGAACATTTAAATTAATCCAAAATAAAACATTCAACGGCTGGTAGTAATTTATTTCCGATAAAGCATTCTGTTTGCAAACTGACTTACGGTAAAAAAAATGTATACAGGTGCGGTAATTATTTAAAAAACAAAAATAACAACTTGAGCCTAAATGATGAACTAAAGAAAAATACTAAACTCTTGTTTTGTAATTGCCGAGAACATTGTTATTGGTTTTCACAAAAACTACATAAAGAAATTTAGGTAAAGGGGTAGCTAATTAATAAAGGACCAAAAAATTAATGAATTTAAAACCGATAAGAAAGACTAATTATAAAGAAAATATTATATGGATTTTTAATGTACAATTGACTCCCAACAAAACCACATTTATCATTTTTGTTGTCATTTTAGGTCAACCCATTTGTCATTCGGGCAATGTGTGTTTAGAGTTTTTAACTTTACCCAATAAATGTATAAATTCTACGGTACCCTTAACTAAGAGAATAATATATTAATTTTCCAATACTTACCGAAAACTTCTTTGACCACCAAAATTTAAAATACTTACCAGAGGAAGCGTAACGATATACGAATATTAACAAGTTATTTTTTTTTTCTAACATGTTTATATTGGCCTTTCTTCCATACTTTTTGTATTTTTGTCACTCTTTTCCAAAATGTAACACATTCTAACATCTGCTAAAAATGGGTGGAAACTTACATCGTTATGCAATCGTCGTTTGCAATAGTTTTTCTCCCATCTCCCTTTTTCCTGCAGCATATTACAGTAGGAAGAAAATCGCTATCGGAAGCAACATACGGCGCATGAAATGCATAACAACATATGAGGCATTGTTAGTTAAATAATACAATTCGATAATAAATGGAAAGAAGTGTTACATTATAAATTTGATGGAAATTTTCCTAAAAACATATTAAAAATGTGCAATTCAGATTGATATAGCAAACAATATTTGTTTTATTAGTAGTAGTCGTGATCTGGGATTGAAAATGGTTAAAAAAAAGCCACCAAAAGGGAAGGTACAATGACGTATTTACCTAAAAATAATTATGCACCTTCATTAAAGTTGGTGCAATGCACTAACCTAATATATCCAAATTAGGGTGATCGATTCTTTGACATTTTTTAGAAAATAATTTAAATTTTCTTCGAAAAATTGCAATTTAATATAATCCCGGTTCGGTTAAATTCATTTAAATTAATTTGTAAATTTGTATAATAACACAAGCGGCAAAAAAGTGGACTTGAGTTGATTTTGCAGGATAACGATGATATAATTAATAAAGCATCAAGTAAGTTTTCAATATCGCTTATGATATTAGTCCAAACACAAATAGAGTTTGGAGTTTTTGTTTTCAAATAATATTTTGGATTTTGAATACTTTTAATAGAAGTATTGAATTTATGTTCCAAATTATATTCAGAACCGTCTCTTTTTATAAATATTGTTTTTAATCTTTAATACATTAAAACTCATAAATTCATAAAAACTAATTCTTACAAAAAACACCGTGTATTCGATGGTGAAAAACCCGGTTTCTTCGATATTCGAATAGTGAACTTTTCAAAAAAAAACCGGAACCTACTGAGCAAAAATAACCAGTTCTAACCGGTTAGTAAAAACCGGGCCGATTACTCTAATCCGAATACATTGTAGCTGATAATACAACATAAACTGAGAATAAATGACAGGCTGCACTTCTCCTTTTGTATGAGAGGTACCATTGCCAATCTCTTTACTTCTTACATAAACCTTATTTCGCTTTAATTTCCCCCGCCCAAAAAATACTTACTTAAGTGGCCCATTGATTATGTGGCAATCGATGGAAGCCATGCCTCAAGCGTTATGGACGTGCGTGTGGCGGGCAGTGCAAATATCGATTCAGATCACCACCTAGTTGCAGCCAAGGTACGCACGCTATTAAGTAGTGCTGAAAATGCTCGTAACCAAAAGCAAAGGAAGCTCGACATCACAAAGTTGCATACCACCGAGATAGCCAAGGCCTACTCCGACCAACTCTCCCAATTTACTTTACACAAACCCTTCTAATATTGATGTTCCCGACACACAGTGGCAGCATATTGCGAATTCTAGATATACAACCGCAACGATCGTACTAACTTAAGTGGCCCATTACAACTTACGAAAGTGGATCATAAATTAGAGGCCTGAAGTATTAAAGAATTTCTCACGTTTCGGTTTTCTTCGTGCAATCTCCTGTTAGTCCTACCAGATGGTGGCAGGTCGCCTACCACTTGGTCCTTCGAACGAAGTTTGGGTCACCTTCAGGTTCGCCTTCAAACACCTTTCTCGCTGGAGCATTTACATCCAACCTGGCGACATGTCCCAGCCATCGAAGTCGTTAGATTCTGACTCTTTTATCTACGTCCATGTCGTGGTAAAGCTCATACAGCCCATGGTTCATTCGATGGCGAAACTCGACGTCGACACAGATAGGTCCATCTCTCGAATACTCCCAGGTTTTGTATGTCCGTTGTCGAAAGCACCCACGATTCGGCAGCATACAACAGTACAGATGAAATTTGCACCTGGTAAAGCTGTTTCTTAGTTTCCCGAGATAAGGTGGTGATACTTAAATTCTGTTAAAGTCCATAAAAACATCTATAGGCGAGCACTATTCTTCCCTTGATTTCTTGGCAGACAAAACTTTTCTTGTTGACGTAAGACCCGAGGAAGGTAAATTCATCTACTACATCAAAACAATAATTGTCAACATTCGCAGTGCGTCCACATCGAGAGGACTCTTTGCTCGTCGACCGCTAAACCCATTTTTGCTGATTCCTTTTCAAGTGATGAGAAAACTGCAGTAACATCCCGCAGATTTCGGCCAATGATGTCTATATCATCGGCATAGGCTAGTGGTATGTGGCTCTTGTGGAATATGGTGCCATACTTGTTGCCACCAGCATATCTCATCATTTTCTCCCTAACTTTATTAAATAGTGTACAGGACAAGCTATCGCTCTGTCTGAGACCTCTTTCCGTGTTGAATGGTTCAAAGTAATCCTTACCAATCTTTGCAGGAATACCAAACTCAAACATGGCCTAATATAACTTACTCCTTATCGGAGAGTCGAAGGCAGCTTTGTAGTCTACAAAGAGGTGGTAGGTGTCGATCTGCTTTCCATGAGTTTTTTTTCCAGGATTTGTCGTAAAGTGAAATTTAGATCCGTCGTAGATTTACCAGGTATAAACCCGCACTGATAAGGTTTAACTAGTTTTTCTACAATTGGCTTTAGACGTTCACACAATATTTTCGAAAGGACCTTGTATGCAATAGGCAATAGGCTTATTCCACTGTAGTTCTTACACTCAATACGATCTTCTTTCTTGTATATGGGATACAACAGATTGAGACTCCAATCCCCGGACATGCTCTCCTTCAGCCAGATGTTCTCCATGAGCTGATGCATGCTCCAAATCAGCTCTTCTCCACCTGCCTTAAAAGAATTCAACCCGGAGACCATCGGCTCTAAACGCATTGTTATTTTTAAGGCGGCATATTTACACACGTATCTCGCTCTGGCTCAGATGTGGACAGTTAATAGTGACGTCCGTACCCAGCAGATCTCTGAAATGTTCTCTCCATATCTTCAAAACGTTATCCGGGTCCGTCACTAGCTGGACATCGCTGTCCTTGCAGGGGGTTCTGATAGAATTTTCGAGCTTCCCCTCTACTTCGGAGCAACTCTGTGCACTTATTCTGTCTCTTCTTCAGCTCCTGCTTTTTCCGTCTAAAGAGACTAGTTGCCTCTCGCCTCTTCTCCCTGTGGCGTTCGCGAACAGCTCACGTTGCTATTGGCCTGCAGTTTCGCCCTGTGTGCAGCATCCGTCTCTTTCGTGGCATTGCGACATTCATCATCGCATCAGGCTTCTTCTTGAAATGGCTTTGAGTACCTAAATAAGCTTCTCACCTTCCATTGTATGAAGTCGGCTATTAATTGCCACTAGGAGATAATATTATCAAAGGTTGGACCCAGGAAAATTTTTCAGAACTTGTTGCGAATGGTATTGATACTAGAATCGTTTCTTTTTTAATCGACTTTCTATTCTGTTTCTGGTTCTATATAATCGATTATGTACAACATGTTGCACCACAGATTCCGTAGAACAGAAAATGAATATTCGTATTCGAAATAAGTATTTTTTAGAGGGTATTTATTAAGAAAAACTCCAAAATCTGAGTTAAAATATATTTCGAACTAGCACCCAATTGAAAATCAATAAAATTTCAAAAAACAGCATATCTAATTCAGTTATGTAGCAATTCATTTCATAACAGGTTCCATGAGAACATGTTGGTTTTGGGACAATTTCAAACAAAAATAATATATTGTGCAACCGAAAGTGGAACTTGTTACTTATCAGTTAAAGCTGTTCTGTAATTGTTTCTTTGCAACAAAATATTTTGCTGGGGAGCATTACGTAGCAGTTGAGTTAGGTGGTTGAAATAGGCGTCCGCTACCTCTGAGGTCTGCAGTTTTCCGATGTTCAGCTTTCGTTGTGCCTGGTTACGTACGTTTTTCGCCATGCATAGCCTTGTGCGTACCTTAACTGCGGTAAGGTAGTGATCGGAGTCAATATTAACACACCTGATCACTCGTACGTCCAGAACACTCGACGCGTGTTTTCCATCGACTACCACGTGATTTATCTGATTCCTCGTCAATTGATTTGACCATGAATATTTCTATGGTCAAATCTAGAGCTGCTAAATATAACTATATTTCTTGCCGCAAAGAAGTCAATTAGTCTGATGCCATTGCCATTTTCGGTGTGCAGACTGAATTTTCCGATGGTAGACTCAAATACGGTCTCCCTGCCTATTTTAGCATTAAAATCGCCTAGTACAATTTTGACGTCATGGCTCGGGCTACGGTCATATACATTTTCTAGACTTTTTTATCTTGGCTGTTATGGAGGCTATTTGTTCACACAACGGGTTGAACCTTAGCGTCGCGATCTCTTGTCCGCATGGCCACTATAGTAGTTGTCGCACGTCTTCATGCGCGTGCACCTGTGTCTCGTCCATTGGATTTTCTGTAAAGCGGTTTTGTCAGCCTTGTGTTCTTAGAGGACTTCCGCCAGTTAAATGGAGGCACCTGGTCTATACAGTGTTCTAACATTCCAGGTGCATATCCTCAAATCATGGTCCTTAATTCGTTTGCGGTGGTCGTCAACATTTTGGGGGGTCCATTTTATACTTTTCTTACTTCTTTTCATTGTAATAATTCAAACGTCGGTGACGGGTTGCAAGCCCAGCGCACCACGTCACAGTTTTCTTTTTCTGTCAGGAATTTATTACATCACATTCTGGGTCAGACGCTGACCAGAGTACCGCTCTCTCTGAGCCGACATACCTGGGTTTTAGGTTTCGCCCCTCACAGTAAGCCATGCTCTGACGTGTGTCAAAAGCACGTTTCCAGGCGTCACCATGTGGAGGTACTCCGTTCGGAGTAGTACCACGATTTTGAGGGTGTTAGGAAACTTTGGTGTACAAGATCATCTTGTACTCGACCAGACCTACAACATGCACTGGGTCACTCCCCAAATTCCAAAGGACTGTCACATAGTGATGTTTTACGTTTTTTACTCAGGGATGACCGGCCGTGGCATAGTGCTTAGAACACTCGACTACCATGCGGGAGATCGCAGGTTCAAACTGGCTCCAATCATCTTAAAAAATTATTCTTTCATTGTCGGCTCCCCTCGAATGTTGTTGACAGCAACTTCATAGTATAAGTGTCGAGTCAATCGGCGTGTCTTCTCAAACAGTGACGCTCGCATTCGTCGATAAACAAGTAGGTGCCGTTAGTTGTGAATCTAAAAATAGAAAGCGTGTTAATTCACAACAACGCGAAAAGCTATCCCATACCTCATTCATGGGGTGCAAAGGGAAATTAAGTTTTTTTTTATGTTGTTTTAAGATCTTGAATAGATTTTCGACAAGCTTTAGTTGGGTTCACGGATAAACCTACTTCGATAAAGTTGTTCTAAATGTGTCAAGCTTATGCGAAGACCCGATTCTCGAAAATCGATTTAAGCTTTTAAAACGTAAACCCTGAGTATAAAACTTAAAAAAAAATTATATGATGGACTCACGATAATTTAGAAAACTAATGATGCAGTTCGATTCGAATTAGGAAACAACCGTCGAGGGCGGACATGTTTTTTTTTCGACAACCACAGTGTTCTTAATGATATCACAGAACAACATTTATCAGCTCATTGATTTGGGACTCAATTTGAAAAACTGCACGTGAGTTATAATAAAACTTTTGTACTACATGGCGTATGATTTACGTGAAATATTACTTATGATAATCATACGCCACCATATCACAATATAACAAAAGAGCCAAAAAATTCCCCCATAACGATACTTGCTAACATCAAATCGATATTAAATTATTATGGCATGTTACTTTACAAAACGAATGATGCAGAACTTCCTCTTTTTGGGGCAACTTTTACATGCAGTTCTCAGAATTGAGTCCTAAAATCATGTGTATTTTACAAGTTTTATCTGATTAAAAACAAAAATGTCCCGTTTTTATATTTTTAATATATATTAATTTCGATTTCTTGCAATTGTTGTTTGTCATCCATTATTAACCTCAATACACAATATATTTTAATTAATTTAAATATTCATATGCCAGCTGTTGGTATCATTGGTGTATCATCTTACAACGTGAGGCTTAGTATTTACATAACCTGCGCCCCGCCCCTTCTACAATTGTCATCCTTATTTTAATAGCATTGCGCTACAACTACCTAATTGTATGCTAGTTCATGGCAAAAGTTTTTGTTTAAAACAACCCATATGAGATTGTAAATTGCAACTAACATCCTCGTAAATGTGAACAGACAGACATTTCAGGCATATGGACGATAAAAAATAAGGGTTTAAAATCTCGCAATAAAAATGTATATTTTATTTATTACTTAATTAAACAAAGTTCTCAACTGTGATTTCAACTTGTTACTGTTTGCGCTATTAGTGGCAGTAAGCAGCAACAGCAACAGCAACAACAAAGGCAACAAATTTAAAAACAAACAAATATTAAAAGAATTTTTCCACATACTCTGTGCCACATTCATGGACAAAGAGAGAATGTTGGCTTGGCTGTTACATTTAGTATATGACTTTTACAAATTATTTGCGATGTTCAAATTGTTTTTATATTCCAGTAGTAAATGTTTTAATTTAGCTTCTTCGAAATGGGGACAGAAAAAATATATAGTATGCGATAATTCCAAAATATTGGTCACAAACTGAGAACGTTATTTATGACAACTATTTACCGCACGGGCAAGGAAATACTGAATCCAATGTTACCAATGTTTTTTTAATTACGATCATATCTTTGTTACGTGTAACGTATATCTTTGCAATAAATTTGAACCTCATCTAGATTTTGTTTAGAATTATCATCCCATCGTCTAATTTACGTTGATCCTTCATTTGTTATCATAGCATATCTGTATATCTAAGTGCACAACACATTTTGCTCTTACGTGAAAATCTTTATATTTTAGACGCTTTCCGTGTCAAATAACCATATATTTATTGGAGATTATCTTAATACCTTTTTACAGGAAATCTTTTGAGCATTTTCGGTTCCTTAAAAAAACTTTGCATCTGTTAAGCTTTCTCTAAATACCATTCCACTAACCTTCGCCATATACTTCTCCTTGAGCCGTGTTCAAACCAATGCCGCCTTAGCAATCACAAACCACCAAGAGCCACATTCAACCAATGTCCCATCCCACTCACTCCCTATATATACCAATGCATATACAAACAAATCAAATTGAAAGAAAACATTCAAGACCAACTCAATCACCATCATCGCCATCATCCTCGTTGTCGTCGTCGTCATCGCCATCATCTTATCTCTGGGATATGAATGAAGAACCTTCAGTGCAGACTTTCTAGGTAAAATGCATCTACTTAAGCACAAACAGTTTCCAGCTGGACTGGGCGAGCTGGGCTGCACTGAGTAATGTGGGCGGAGAGAGTGCAGTGCTTATGGTACTACGACCAGAGAACTACTCTAAAACCATACTTATGTATGTGTGTACATTGTAATGGTTAAGAAGCGCTAGGAGTTGAAATCTCCGCAGTAGCATTTTCCAATTGAATAATGTCAAGTTTTCTATTTCAATATAAAATTGCTTTCGTGCTTAATTTAACGGACATAATTGGGTTAAGTGCATCAGGTGAAGATGAACAAAAATATTTTTAAAGTAAATCTTTTGTTTTCGTTTTCTTAGCCTTGTTGTGAGAGGACACGTCCATATTTATTTCAAGGTAACTTCTATGGACATTAGCTGTGAACTATGTTTATTTATGCTAGCGCAGTAAGTTTATCTTTTGTATTTTACTTATGACTGGGGCGATATTTAAGACATTACATCAGGGTCACCAGGTTCAAGCTTTCCATAAAGTCTAGTATAAAACAAATCCTTTATGAGCAAGATTATATTTACGAGTACGTCTTGAAATAGTCTCCATTCAGCTTAATGCACTCAGTCCAACCTTATAGATGTTATCTTTTGAATACACAACAATTTCTATAGCCCATCAAAGAAGAAGTATTCAACGAGGTCCTTTATATTCGTAAAAGGAAAAAGTTTAAGGAGTTTAATTTTTGTGAATATAATGAATGAAACAGCAACTCACACATACCTCATTACGTTTGAGGTTAGAATGTGAGACGAAAATTTCATCCGTAACCTGCTATACAGTTTTAGTGCAGCCACATAATTAGCTATTCGGTTTTAACCTCACATTTAAATAAGCAAAGTCTAAATAACAGCTTTTATAACACAGTGTAACAAATTTTTGGGATGTGAACTAATTCCTTTACGAAATGAAAACCTCACCTAGGTAAATTTAGATAAAGGGGGAGAAATGCCCCTAGTGAAGATTAAAGTTTAACCTAAAACAGAGTCGAAATTGATTCTAAAAAGCTATGTTTCTTATTGTTGTATTGCATTTGCGATAAAAGATGTCTTCAATGAAATTTAAGGAGAAATATTTTAACTTTCTATCTAGACGTCTTGCGTGTCCTTTTCATTCTTATTTCGAGAAATGTCTGAAAAGGACCTTAATTAGAACTTTACAACATTCAAATGTTCTACAAAAATTTTGTTCAGAAATTATTAACTGGAGTGCTCTTAGTCCAAAAATCAATATATTAAACTCTTACTTATCTTCTTGCCTCTTTCCAAAGAACTGTGTGAATACTTTCTTACTTAGCTGGTACTTCTATGCAATCCCAGTGGATTAGAAACCGCACGTAGAAAAATATTATAAGCGCCTCGATCTTCTGCGCTTCTTCTCCAGTTAGTCACACCGAGTTCTGTAAGGTTCTCAGTAACCTGGTCTTTCCAACGGAGTTTTGGCCGCACTCTTCTGCGCCGTGCATCGAGTTCATTGTCGAAGACTTTTCGAGCTGGAGCATTTTCGTCCATGCGTACAACATGACCTACCCAACGCAACCGTTGCACCTTAATGCGTTTGACCACGTCAATGTCAGTGCAGCTCGTACAGCTCATGATTCATACGACGCCGATACTCTCCGTTAACGATGATGGGCCCATATATTTTACGGAGTATTTTTCTCTGGAATACCGCCAGAACCGATTCATCCGCTTGTGTCATAACCCAGGATTCTGAGCCATACATTAGGACAGGTAGAACCAGTATCTGGTATAGCTTGAGTTTTGTTCGTCGAGAGAGGGCTCTATCATTGAATCGCTTGCTTAGTCCGTAGTAGCATTTATTTGCAAGCTGGATTCTTCTCCGGATTTCTAGGCTGACATTATTTTCTTTGTTGATGGCGGAGCCTAGGTAGACAAAATTATCTACCACCTCGAAATTATAGTTGTCAACATTCACGCAGTTTCCCAAACGAGTAGTTTCTTTGTTCATTGAAACTAATAACTTCCTTTTGTCCTCGTTCACCGTTAGACCCATTTTCGCTGATTCCTTCTGTTTACCTACGAAGGCTGCAGTCACATCCCGCAGTTTTCGACCGATGATTTCTAGGTCATCAGCGAATGCGAGTAGCATGTGGCTTTTGTTGAATATCGTGCCACTCGTGTTTACTGCAGCTTTTCTCATTATCATCTCCATCACAATGTTGAAGAGATCGCACGATAGGCCGTCGCCTTGTTTTAGGCCTCGTCTGGTATAGAATGGCTCCGTAAGGTCCTTGCCAATCATCACTGAAGACTTCGTGTCAGTCAGCGTCATTCCGCAAAGACGTATCAGCTTCGCTGGAATACCAAACTCTGCCATGGCTTCAAGTAATTTCTGCCGTATCGGGCTGTCGAAGGCAGCTTTATAGTCGACAAAAAGATGGTACGTGTCGATCTGTTTCTCTTGGATCTTTTCCAGGATTTGCCGAAGTGTGAAAATCTGGTCAGTTGTTGATTTTCCAGGTCTAAAGCCACACTGATAAGGCCCGATCAGGTTGGATAACACTGGCTTTAGTCTCTCACATAGCACACTCGACAGGACCTTATATGCGATGGGTAAAAGGCTGATCCCGCGGTAGTTGGAGCACACACTTGGATCACCTTTTTTCAGCACAGGACATAATACGCTTACATTCCAATCGTCGGGCACTCCTTAAGCCAAACCGTGCGCAGGAGCTGGTGCATGCTCGTTATCAGCTCCTCGCCACCGGACTTGAAGAGCTCTGAGGGCAGACCGTCGGCACAGCTTGCTTTGTTGTTTTCACCCGCGATATTGCTCTTCTTACCTCGGCTTGACTTGGTGGTGGGCAATCTAAGCCGTCGTCGACAATTGGCGTGATAACTTCACGTGCGCTGCCTTCTGGAACCAGCAGTTGCTGGAAGTGTTCTCTCCATATGTGCAGCACACTTTGCGTATCCATGACCAGATTTCCATCACTGTCCTTACAGATGGGGAGGCCATTACCGTATCCATTTGCTCTTACTTTCTGGTAAAATTTTCGGGCCTCACCTCTATCCATGTATCGCTCAATATCCTCGTTCTCCCGTTCCTTCATCTGACGTTTTTTTCGCCTAAATAGCTGTCTCGCCCGTTTTGCTTTCTCCTTATGCCATTCCCTAACAGCACGGGTTGCAATTGGCTGTAGCGTTGCCCTATAAGCAGCATCCTGTTCCTCAGACGTACATTCTTCATGGTACCAGAATTCGTCTGAGCGCCGCTTTTCATATCCTAGGACGGTTGTTGCCATGGAATACGCAATATGCTGCCACTGTGTATCGGGAACGTCAGAAGTAGAGGCGTTGTGTCGTAAAAGTTGGGAGAGCTGGTTGGAGTAGGCAGTAGCTATCTCTGGGGTTTGCAGCTTCGCGAATTCAAGCTTTCTTTGTGTTTGGTTACGTGCGTTTTTCGCTCTGCTCAATCTTGTGCGCACCTTGGCTGCAACCAGGTAATGATCCGAGTAAATATTAGCACCACGGATCACACGCACGTCCATGACACTAGATGCATGCCTGCCATCAATACCACATGATCAAAATGATTTTTGGTGTTTTAATCGTGGCATAGCCAAGTTGCATTACCAAGTTGGATATCTTTGTGCTGGAATCTGGTTCCACTCACTAACATGTTCCTTACCAATCGATGAACCAATAACATCTTCCCTTCCTATTTTTGCATTAAAGTCTCCCTGAACAATTTTAATGTCGTGGCCAGGGCAACGGTCGTATATTTCCTCTAGGCCCTCGTAAAATGTATGTTTAATCTCATCGTCTTAATCTTCCCTCGAGGCATGAGCACAAATCAGCGTGATGTAGAACTATTTCGTCTTGATGCGAATTGGAACTATTCGATCACTAACAGGATTGAATCGCGAGACAATGGGTCTCATGCTTAAAACGTGAGCTTGAGCTCGGACTCGATTTTTTGAGTAAAAGGTGCTTGTCGTATGCATAATATGTATTTGCTTTTACTCACTGCTCACGTTTGATCTCGTCTTGCTCAGTTTGAACTAAGTTAGATGAGCTTGTGCTCATTTTATATGCATAAAAACAAGCTTTTGCTTTCTTTTGTGAGCTCTTGCTCAAATTTTGTTGAGCATGCCTTATAGTTGACTCGCGTACAGTAAAAAGGAATCATGGCTGAATATGTTGTGCCACAAAGAAAGACAATATGTTATCAACAGCGAAAAACAAATTTAGCAAATTTAGCAAGATTCGGCCCAAAAGTGTAACACATAGAAGGAGTCACTTTAGACACTAGGTTTCTTTGGACCACATTCGATTCATGACTGTTTATATCGTTTGAGCCATGTCTGTCTGTCTGTCTGGCTGGTGCGTACGATAACTTTCGAAAGACTCAACCAAATGTTTTGAAATTTTGCACGGGTTCATATTTCCCAAAACTACTTACAGCATTCCAAATGGGCTACTTGGCCCCGCCCCTTCTGGTACCTCCCATACAAATACATCATTCCGCCCACTTAAGAAATCGAGTAATAATATCAATACACCCAACGGAATCGTACCCAGATTCTGTATTTCGTAAAGTTTTAACAGAATAAAGTTTTGGAGAAAAAAAATTGGAAGTGTAGCCACGCCCCTTCTGGTTACCACTCCGCCCACTTTAGTAATAATATTAATATAATAGAAAATTTTATGTTTTACTAAGGGTGAGGGTATATGTATGTTGGGTTGCCCGACTAAACCTTTCTCACTGGTTTTTATTATATTTTCCCCCGTTAATTTAATGCTAAATTTTTGCTTATTGGTAATACTTGGTAATTGACTTTTTTCTAGAATATATTTTTTTTATATTTTTCTACTAAAAATTTAGAAATGTCGTCAGTTTCTATTTAATTATTATTATATGATTCTACTTCACTTTCACTTGACGACATGTTTGCACTTTAATAACAATTAGATGTTTGATCTTCCTTTGCTCAAGTAATTGCAATTGGTTTGAACTCATTTTTATGCATACGAAATTGAGCAAAAGCTGTTGCTGTTTGATTAAACTCGACTTACGAGCAATTGCCCACCTGACTCAACTCAGCCCTTTTACTCGTTTTATGCATGAGACCCAATATGTCTGACTCTATCGCCTACTACAAATTCACATCCAAATTCGAGTTTTTGGGCATGGCAGCTGTAATATATGTCGCAATATTTACTTCGCGTGCATCCTTGTCCTGTCCATCTCAACTTCTGGGTGGCGGTGATGTCAGCCTTATATTTTTTGAGGACATCAACCAGTCGGATAGTGGCAACTTCTCTATAGAGAGTCCGGACGTTCCAGGTGCATATCCCTAAATCATGGTACTTATTACGTTTGCGGGGGTCGTCCACCTTTGGGGGGTTGTGTTTCTTACTTTTTCATTCTCGTGTTTTTATAGCCAGTAGAGGACCTAAAGGCGGGTGGCTGGCCCAACCAACAGCGGTCGTCGCTTACTATATGCCGCTTTTCACGAACAACGTTGCCCAGGTGCCACCACGAAGGAACCATTGGTAACCCCTGATAAAAAATAAACACTTTCGGCTCAGGCAAAGTTCTTTAAATATATATCAAACCTATGCGAAGTGATTATTTATAATTTTTCATAATACAGCTAAACCGGCTAGTTTGGCTGAATATGTATGATCTGTCGGTATTATTATCAATGCATAAGCTAAACATCAATACGTTAATAATTTTTTTTAACTGAAATTTCTTTATAACCTAATTCGTACAACTTATATAATTTAATTAATGAAGTTCTACCCCTAACTTGAATAAACCTCTACATAGAGCAGTCACACATTAATCCCAAAATTTTCTTATTCTTATTCTTATTCATTTCCTTAATCAATCGAAATAATTTTGGTTTTGATCTCACTCCATTGACACCATTTTTTTTTTGTATTAGAATTAAAAAACCTTATTGAATAAATTCTTCATTTGTTTCATTGAATTTCAAAGGCGAGTCTTAAATTTCTCCGAGTCTGAACGTGATTTTAGCGCTATTTGTTTTATTTCTTGTTAATTCATTAAATCAACTTTGAGATATCGATACAAAAGAACACATGCATACTTTCATACACACACAACTACAACTTAACTACATATGTACATGATTATTTTATGTTAAACAATTATACAATCTCATTTTCCTCTTCCTGCTCCGTTCTACCACACACACTCGTTTCATTGATCACAATAACCATACACGAAATTAAGCTTATTTAATGATCCAACGTTCAGACTGCTTGGCTGATGATGTACTATCCTTGAAGTGTATATATATGATGTGTTGGATTATACATTTGTATTCACCACATACAGAGGTGGCTGGCTACAAAAACAAAAACTTGTTGGGACATAGAGTAAAATCCTGAAGTTTGCGATGTTTTATTAGAGTTTTAAATAAACACATAGAGTTTCTTGTGTTTTCGTTAATTAGGAAAGCATTCAGCTTAAAAAGTAAATTGAGACAACAAGAAAGGATATTTGCACTTTTGATCATCAGTTATAATCTTTAAATAATTTTTTTTATTCGTAATTAAGATTCTATTTTAAAAACATTGAAATTTGTTCAGCTTATGTGTAAATCAGTTCCCAAGTCCCCACTCTGGAGCTTCTATTAGACATAGAAGATGATACATTTTAACCAAATGTGTGAACATACCAACTATATCTGGGCAACATATGCGAAAGCCGTTTTCCGTTTTTTCAATGGGTGTTAGACATTTTTGAAAACTATCACAATTTATTACATGTTACCCAAATCGAGCCGCCACTTTATAACATACGTTCTTGTGCTGGTACTTAAGCAGGCCCATATTTATACCTTCAATTCGTTTATATGTGTTTGTACGGTTTCCTCCTTTTTTGCACTTGATTTCATAAAAAAGAAGAAATTAAGCAAATAATAAAATAAAAACCAGAGGAGAAGAAGAAAATTCTGTACAAACCAACAATGAACACAGCCACACATACATACATACATTGCAATAAAGACCTACCCCCTACGGCATTGACTGAATGACTGAGGCTTGTCGGTAGATGATGTTTGCCGGAGATGAATGGCGTGAGATGTGTAAATTGGAAGAAGCAATTCACCAGCCATCAAACTCCAACCCATAACACCTTCCCCCCCCCCCTTGCCATTTGATGTCTTTCTCCCCCAACATACAAACACATACACTTCAATTATACGTATAGAGCGAAAGATCTTTTTGAACACTAGAGACTCATTTAGTATATTGTACTTGATGTTAATGCCCTTGATGTCCTTTGCCTCAAATACATCTAGTACGGCTGCTGCGGCACCAACCAACCAGCAACGTATACAGAGACTGCCAAGGATGTACGTACAGGAGTACTTGGGTCTATAAGGTGGAAATAAAAAAAATATTTATCATGTTTTTCTTGTATGTGTGTGTGTGTGTGCTTCTGTATGAACGCATCTAAAGGGACTTTAAGATCCGGGCAAGGAAGTGCCTGTGTACGTGTGAATGTATGATGTCTTCTTTAAACTGGTAAATAGATTCAACACTTAACAGAAAATCAAAGAATTTATCAACAATTATAAAAGGTCCTGTTAGAGCAAAACATCTCCTCTGTGTATCCTGCTTATTATAGCACTTTTTATTTAGTTAATCATCCTTAAGGCATTTAACATTGTAAGTTTCAGTAGAAAGGTTGTAATCGGAACTAATTTAACTTGGACAAGTGCAAGTGTTTCCGTTAATGTTTAATGCCTTTGCTCGTAAAGTATTAACAATGATGCGGCGGCGATGGGGTGGATTTTACCATTAAAGAAAAATTGTACTATATTTTCGTGGCATACAGCATTGTGTTGCTGACAGGCTACTCGTAATTGGGTCCAATTGCCTTTGACCTCGTTTAACCGAACAGTACGTTTGCAGAGTTTTCCACGTGCTCTTTAAGAATCTGTAATTAGTTTCTTAAGCATTATATGCTGTAGCGCAGTGTGAGGCATGATATTGAAACAAAATATTTAAAAAAAACTTAAAGATTAATTAGGAAATTCATCTTTAATAGGCCGTCTTACAATTACTTATTTATTTAATATTAATATTTTTATAATATACGTTTTATACTAAAAATTTTATAATCGACGGCCGATATTGTCTTACACTTATGATAAGTAATTACTTATTCCTCTTATATTAATATTTTAATAATATACGTTTTATACTATAAGATTTATAATCGACGGCCGATAATTTTAACAATCTCATTTCTTTTTACCTTTGGAAGGTAACACCGTGCACCATAATTCCTTTACGGAATATAAGCCTTATATGAGTATATTAAAATTCCGGTAGGACAGATCCGCCTTAAGTCGATTTTTTTTATTGGCCTGTTGAAATTTTTAGTTTAAATATTAAATTTACGTTAAGTGTATCAAATGATACATCAATTTTATTGTTTGATATTTTTGGTCAAATTCAGTGTGTCACGCACTAGGATGACGCGTTTCGAACTCCATGACGGGTTCATCTTCAGACCCCTTTGTGACGATCTGATCCACAATGGTACATCATCAGCTGTATACATATCTACAATTATGTCAAACATGTACATGCGAAGTAGATATCAGCCGAAAATGTCCAGCACCAATTATAGTTTTAATTTGACCGTTAATATTCAAACATGGGAAATGGATGAAATTCTTTCCCCACGATTTCCTATTTACCTCAAAGCTTAAGCTTCTTTACAAGGTTTTTTGTTGGTAAACTAAGATTACTTTAAATTTTTCTATGTCAAAGTAAGGCAATTAGTTTTAGGTCGTGCCGTGCCAGTGTATTTTAAACTGTTTGTTTTGTTAGTTTTTAGTCGATCGTGTTTTGTATATTAATTTTACGTTAAGTGTATCAAATGAGACATCAAATTCGGCTAACGATCAGAAAAGTGTTTTTTATTGTTTGATATTTTTGATCAAATTCAGTGTGTCACGCACAAGGATGACGCGTTTCGAACTCCATGATGAGTTTAACCAAAACTAAGTTTGAAATAGACCCTAAAAACAATGTTTCTTATTGTTTTACTGCATTTTCGAAAAAAGATGTTTTCAATGAAATTTAACGTGGATTTTTTTTTGAATATTTTAACTCTCTATTTCGTCTCCTTACGTGATCTTTTTGTCCTTATTACGAGAAAGGTTAGAAAAATACTTTAAAATTGAATTTAGAACATTCAAATTTTCTACAAAAATGTTGCTAAGAAAATTTTACTCGAGGTATTCTACAAAAAAATCGATAACTTCAATTATTACCATTTCTTTTGTCTCTTTTCAAACCACTGTCTAAATGGCGACCTTCAATAGTCCTGTTGTTTTGCCGCATAATCGCCAAAGAACATTTTAACTATCTTTCTCGACTTCTAAAGTAAAACAGGCCTATAGTAAATGATCTTGAACCGAACTATGAAACAATATTTATAATATAATTCATTCAAACTATGTTGACGCGTAGTCTTTGCTATCTTCGCACCGGTGTGTTTTGGCTTCTCAATTTATTGATAGAACTTTTAACACTTAAGTCTAAGCAAAGGGTGCTGATGAGATAGTTTGGCAACTATCGAAATAGCTATCCGTCCTGCCAGCTGTCAACACAACTCTTGTAAAACAGACTCTATTGACAATAATTGCCAAGAGTAAATTATCTTCCACCGAACTATGAAACAATAATCATAACTCATTCAGATCAACAAAGCAAAAAGAGCAAAAGGGTCAAAAAACTACTTAAAAATTTACTTTAGAACATTCATATGTTTTACAAAAATGTTAATCAGAACTTATTATTATTTTTGTTTACGGCGGAGACAAGGTAGAAAAAATCACCTACAACATTAAAGTTATGGGTGCCGTTGAGGATGTAAAGTGAATCTTGCATTTCAAGCCGACTCACAGACTCCTTCGTGGTGGCACCTGGGCAACGTGTTTCGTGATATTTTTTTAATGAATAGCGGCTGAAAGTGAGCGATGAACGCTGATGGTTGGGCTAGCCACCCGCCTTCAGGTCCTTTACTGGCTATAAAAACACGACAAAGAAATAGTAACAAACGGAACCCCTCAAACGTTGACGACTCCCGCAAACGAAAAAAGGAACACGATTAAAGGATATGCACCTAGAACGTCCGGACACTATAGAGAAGGTGGCACTATCCGACTGGCGGATGTCCTCAAAAAATATAAGGCTGACATCACCGCCATCCAGGAGATGAGAAGGACAGGACAAGGATGCTCTCGACGTAGAAATTGAGACATCTATTACAGCTGCCATACCGAAAAACACGAATTTGGATGTGGATTTGTAGTTGGCGAGAGACTCAGACATCTTGTCTCGCGATTCATTCCTGTTAGTGATCGAATAGCCGCAATCCGCATCAAGGCGAAATATTTCAACATCACGCTGATTTGTGCTTATACCCCGACGGAAGATAAGGACGATTCCCGATACACAGTGGCAGCATATTGCGCACTTCAAGGCAACCGCCGCAACAACCGTGCTAGGATATGAAAAACGGTGAATCCTAGGCAACGCTACAGCCAATTGTATCCCGGACTGTTAGGGAACGGCGCAAGGAGACAGTAAAACACGCGAGTCAGGTATTTAAGCGAAAACAACGTCAGATAAAGGAACGGGAGAAAGACAATATAGAGTTATACAGGGATAGAGGTGTGACCCGAAAATTTTACTAGAAAGTAAAAGGGCTACGGTAATTGGCTTCCCTCCTGTAAGGACAAGGATGGAAATCTGGTTACAGATACGCAGAGTGTGTCACATACATATATGGGGAGAACACTTCCTGCAACTGCTGGTTCCAGAAGGCAGCGCACGTAGAGATTTAGATTGTCCACCAACTAGTCAAGTCGAGGTAAAGAAAATTAATATAGCGTCTAAAAAATAATAAAGCAGCCGATGCCGACGGACTTCCGGCAAAATTTTTCAAGTCCGGTGGCGAGGAGCGAGGATAACGAGCAAGCACCAGCTCCTACGCACGGTTTTGTTTAATGAGTGCATGCCCGATTATTGGATTCTAAGCGTATTAAGTCCTGTGCTGAAAAAAGGTGATCCAAGTGTATACTCCAACTTCCGCGGGATAAGCCTTTTACCCATCGCATATAAGGTCCTGTCGAGTGTTCTATGTGAAAAACTAAAGCCGGTGTTTTCCAACCTGATCGGGCCTTATAAGTGTGGCTTTAGACCTGGTAAATTAACAACTGACCAGATATACACAGTTTGGCAAGTCCTGGAGAAGACCCAAGAAAAACAGATCGACACGTACCATCTTTTCGTCGACTATAAACTTGTCTTCCATGGCTGAGTTTGATATGCCAGCGAAGCTGACATCCCTTTGCGGAATGACGCTGCCTGACACGAAGTCTTCAGTGAAGATTGGTAAGGGCCTTACGAAGCCATTCTATACCAGACGATGCCTAAAACAAGGCGACGGCCTATCGTGTGAACTCTTTAACATGGAGATAGAGATGATAACGAGAAAAGCTGCAGTAAACATGAGTGGCACGATATTCAACAAAATTCACATGCTACTTGCGTACGCCGACATCATCGGTCGACAACTGCGGGATGTGACTGCAGCCTTCTGAGGTATACAGAAGGAATCAGCGAAAATGGATCTAATGGTAAACGAGGAAAAAATTAAGTTATTAATTTTAACGAACAAAGAATCTCCTCGTTTGGGAAACTGCGTGAACGTTGACAACTATAATTTTGAACCATCAACAAAACAATTAATGTCAGCTTTTAAATTCGGAGAAGAATCCTGCTTGCTAATAAATGCTACTACCGACTGAGCGAACGATTTAATGATAGAACCCTCTCTCGACAAACAAAACTCCAGCTTTACCAGATACTGATTCTACCTGTCTTGATGTATGGTTCAGAATCCTGGGTTATGACACAAGCGGATGAATCGGTTATGGCAGTATTTGAGAGAGAAAATACTACGTAAAATAAATGGGCCTATCATCATTAACGGAGAATATGGACGTCGAATAAATCATGAGCTACACGAGCTGTACACTGACATTGACGTGGTCAGACGCATTGAGGTGCAGTGGTTGTGTTGACTATGTCATGTTGTACGCATGGACGAAAATGCTCCAGCTCGAAAAGTCTTTTACAATGAACTCGATGGACGGCGCAGAAGAGAGCGACCAAAATTCCGTTGGAAATACAAGGTTACTGAGAACCTTGCACAACTTGGTGCGACTAACTGGAGAAGAAGCGCAGAAGTTCGAAGCGCTTATAATATCTACTTGCGATATATAATCCAATGAAATTGCAATGTTTCAACAATATTCCACAAGCTGCGAATTCCACAAGCTGAAATGTTGGCTCAAATATTAGTGATGTTCTCTTGTGTACATCGCTCATTAATAACAGAAGGGAATAAGGTATTTGTTGACTTATAACTGAATGTTGTTTTTAAGTTTATTTGGGACACTGAATCCAAATCAGTTCGACTTTTTGGATATACCATTATGTCAAAAATGAATGCACTTCGGCGACATATACTGAAAAAACTTGAAAACGGTTCACCAAATTCAGTTACAAAAAATCCAAAACTCGCCAAAATAATTATCTTTAAGCTGTGCTTACATTGGTTTTTAATTTGCCCAGTAGTTCCTGAAATATCTTTTTGAAAAAAATAGGAATTAGCTCAATATATTTTGAACGACATGAGCTTTATTTCATTGAAATCGGTGCACAACATTTGGCTATACCCACACCCTACGGACAGAAAGGTATATATCATTTGAAACGACCCAAAAGTGTAACACATAGAACGAGTAACTGTAGACCCTAGGTTTCTTTGAACCAAACTCGATTCATAAATTTTTAAGTCGTTTGAGTCATGTCCGTCTGTCTGTCTGTCCGGCTGGTGCGCACGATAACTTTCGAAAGACGAAACCAAAAGTTTTGAAACTTTGCACAAGTTAATATTTCCCCAAAACTACTTACGGTATTGTTATTAGGCTACATAGCCACGCCCCTTCTGGTACCTCCCATACAAATGTCGAGTAATAATATCAATACATCCAACGTGATCGTTCCCAAATTCAATATTTAGTAAAACTATTAGAGGATAAAGTTTTGGAGAAAATTCTGAAAATGTGTAAATGCACCATTCCGCCCACTTTAGAAATCGAGTAATAATATCAATACTAATATATATATATATATATAATAATATCAATACACCATATGCGATCGTGCCTAAATCCCACATTTAGTAAAACTATTGCAGGACAATGTTTTGGAGAAAAAACTGGAAGTCTAGCTACGCCCCATCTGGTACCTCCCATACCCATCAGGTACCGCCCACTTTAGAAATCTTAATATTATTAAAAGATCCAACTCGATCGTGACCAAATTCAGTTTTTTATAAAGTTCAAGCAGGATAAATTTTGGAGAACCAATTTGGAAGCCTAGCCACTCCCCTTCTGGTACCTCACATACAAATGCACCATTCCGCCCACTCTAGAGATGGAGTAGTAATATCAATACACCTAACGTGAACGTGCCCAAATTCTGTAGAGCTAAATCAGGATATAATTTTGGGAAAGAAACTGAAAGTCTAGTCACACCCCTTCTGGTACCTCCTATACAAATGTACCACCTCGCCCACAGATGATTTTATGTTTTACTGAGGGTGAGGATATATGTAAGTCAGGTTTTCCGACTGAAACTTTCTTACTGGTTTTTTTCTCAATTTACTGAGAAAACTGAATTAACTTAAATTGGGATTTCCATACAAAACTAAAATTATTTAATATGTGTGTGTGTCAATTGATGTGCGTTTGCAACATAGAAATGCGAGCTAATGGCAAAAATAAGATTTGCATCGAATAAGATTTGCTACAAATATTCGTCATTTCAATTTTTTCAATTCATGCATTCTAATTCAAGCAATATTTGAATTGAATCTTTATTTGTATAATTTTTTAAAATCAACTTCAGGCTTTTTCAAACAATATACATAGTGTTGGCACAAAATATCTAAAAATATTAAAAATGTATTTATTCTTACCCCCATTCGTTTATATTAAATTTAAATATAAAACTTTGCCCAACTTTTGTCTCGAATTTTTATTACATTATGTTACATTACTTATTTAAAGAATTTTGGTGCTTCGTATTTTGGGTGGGGGGAAGTGAGACGACTCTTTTGTTAACAGTATTAAAGTATACTTAGTAGAATATTTCATTTAAATAAATTACCAACCTTTTGTCACCAAATTTTTGACACCATTGCCGCATTGTTTCGTATCGTCTCTGCCGTCCCCCGTTGCTGCTGCTTTTGAACGTGCGCTTTTAATTAGAATTTGTGGTTTTGTATGTTTCGCGCAGTCGGACAATGTAAATGGCGGCTAAAATATCGTGGCCCGAAAGTAGAAAAAAAAATTGTGCATTGTGGTCTAAGCACGTATACAAAATTAATAATATTAAAATATTTTCAAAGAAAATGTCGCATTACTTATTGTTGGTTTTTGACTGTGATCGGTTAGAACACGAGTGTAAAAAGGGTTAAAAATAACGAGACTACAAAGCAATGACATTTTGGTTAGTGTCGCGACTTTTTGGCCCCTTGGCATGATGTCCTTTTGTGTGTGTGTGTCTGTAGAAAGTGTCAAATAAATTTATTGATGTAAATGTAACGGCTCATAACGTTTTATATTCAAAGAGTGTCATTATTCAATATTAAAAAGGCTATAACCGCAAAATCATTGGAGAAGGATGAGTTGAAGGTTGTTTGTATAACAAAAAAACAGAAACAAATATATTAACTTTTATTTTGGGACTACATTATAGTCAATCAATGTGCTTGATGATGAAAATGTTGGTCTTTGGGTTATTATTTACCATGGCTTTTTCCTTATAGTGCGATGCTAAAGGAACAAAATTAAATAAAAGTATAGTATAAACATATATTTTAGTAAATCTGGCCATTAGTCTGTATCAATTTTCAAAAAATATTTTGTCCTAGCTTTGTAGTAGCAAATACTACTGAATTAAGAGGAACCAACGTTAAGAAATTCCTTGAGGTCATGCAAGGACGATGAGTGGAAAATACCATAAATACTTCCTATCGTAGGTCATGCCAATAGTTTTATATAGTTTTTCCGAATTGGTTTTTAAACTATTGCTCTTGAATATTGAAGTATAATGTAGTTATTTGGGGCGCTGAATTCCGAATTCTATCAGCTTGACTTTTCGCGATATAGTGTTATGTTAAAAATTAAGACATTTCCAGTACATATGTTTGAATAATTTTAAAACGGTTCACCATATTCAATTAAAATACCACATTAGTCAATAAAATTATCTTTATGCCGACATATCGTTGAAGTTTGGAAAATAGGTTATTTTGTATGGGAGGTACCAGAAGGGGCCGGCCGATATAGTCTATTTTCATTCCAAAGTGAAATTTTTATAAGCGGGGAGTACCTGAAGATTGCGGTAAAGGTTTTGTTTGTTATTATATGGTCATTCTATGACCACTGCCGCAACGACCGTACTGGGTTATGAAAAACCACGCTCAGACAAGCCCTGGTACAATGATGAATGTCCCGAAATGTCTGAGGAAATGGATGCTGCATACAAGGCAAAACTGCAACGAATGGCGACGCGTGCGGTGACGGAGCTTTATAATGAGAAAAGGAGGGATATGAAACGCCTGTTCAAGCTGAAAAAGCGTCTGTGGAAAAAAAGAGAGAGCCAGGATATCGAAAACTACAGGCATAGTGAGGCCCGAAAGCTCTACCAAAGGGTTAAAAGCAAAGGGTTTGGAACAGGGATCCCCACCTGTAAGGTCAGAGACGGAAATCTGGTCACGGAGACTCAGAGTGTGCTGCAAAAATGGAGGGAACACTTTAAATCTCTACTCGTTTCTGAAGGCAGCATAAGTGACGAAATCACAAAAATTATAGACGACGGAGTAGATTGTCCTCAATTTCGCAATTCAAGGCTTAAAAATAATAAAGCTGCGGGAGCCGACGAACTGCCGGCAGAGCTTTTTAAAGCCAGCGACGATGAGCTGGTAACATGCATGCACCAGCTCATAAACGCGATTTGATATAGGGAGTGCATGCCCGATGGTTGGAATCTGAGTGTCTTATGTCCCGTGCTTAAGAAAGGCGATCCAAGTGTTTGTACCAACTATCGCGGGATTAGCTTTTACCCATTGCATACAAGGTCCTGTCTAGTGTGTTATATGAAAGACTAAAGCATATTCTAGCGAACCTGATTGAACCTTATCAGTGTTGCTTTAGACCTGGTGAATTCACGACCGGCCAGATATTCACACTACGACAAATCTTGAAGAAGACCCAAGAAACGCAGATCGACACCAACCACCTGTTCATCGACTACAAAGCTACATTCGATAATCCGATACAACAGAAATTGTTGGATGCTATGGCTGAGTTTGGTATCCCTGCGAAGCTAATTCGACTTTGCGGGATGACACTGACTGACACGAAGTCTTCAGCGTTGGCTTTAGACAAGGCGATAGTCTGCGATCTCTTTAACATCGTAATGAAGATGATCATGCGGAAGGCTGCAGCAAACAGGAATGGTACTAACTTTAACAAAAGTCACAAGTTGCTCGCGTATGCCGATGATATAGATATCATCGGCCGTGGATTGCGGGATGATACTGCGGCTTTTCCGGGCATTGAAAAGCAGTCGGCGGAAGTGGGTCTGGTGATAAATGAGGACAAAACCAAGTTTTTTGTTTCAACGAACAAAGTGAACGTTGAGAACTATAACTTTGAAATGGTTGATGATTTTTTCTGCCGTGGCTCCGTCGTAAACAAAAATAATACTGTCAACATGGAATTCAAAAGACTAGTATTGATTGCAAACCGCTGCTACTATGCGCTAAGCAAGCGATTTAATGAAAACAGCGAACAGCGAATTCAACAACATGGAATGACGTCGAAGCCGTTATGAACAAGTTAAGCGAATATAAATTGTACAATGGCAATGAAAATGCGGCAAATTTGCACACCCAATTTCGATATATCAAATACTATTGTACGAGCGACAAAATTACGAAGAAGACAATGTTTCGATTGTAGATAGGTGGGTGGAGATATTTATTCATCTCAATGACGCTAATTGCGAATTCAAAAAAAAGGCCACGATCGTTGAATATATTTTATGTTTGCCAGAAACTTCAGCATCAGTGGAACGAATCTTCTCTGCAGTAAACAAATCTTGGACGTCAGACAAAACCCGGTTAGATGTGCAAACATTGAAGGCGATTCTTGTAATATGAAGTACAAATGCGTTGATTTCTACAATTACCTTAAAACGAAGCCGGCATTGCTAATTCAAATTGCTTCGAACGACAAATACAAAACAACCACAAAAGCTGATTCTGATGGAAATGATTCAGATGATGGAAATGATTGTTAATTTGTTGGTATATATTGAATAAAATATAAACTGCGAAAAGTATTGTTTTTTCAAGTCGATGTACTGCTTTTTTAAAAAATTTCAGTGAAATGTACTGTTTTTGGTCCAAAAAAATATACGAGCGTTTGTAATGACACAAGCGGATCAATATATTCTGGGAGTCTTCGAGAGAAAAATACTTCGCAAAAAATTTCCATCATCACTTAGCGAGTACCGTCGTCGAATGAACAATGAGCTGAACAACAACATCGACGTAGTCAAGCGCGTTGAAATATACCGAATGCGCTGGCTTGGGCACGGTGAACGAGTGGATGAAAATCCCCCGGCTCGAAAAGTCTTCGGCAATAAACTTAATGGGCGGCGCAGAAGGGGCGACCAAAACTTCGTTGGATGGAACAGGTGAAAGAGCTGTTATCTAAGCTTGGTGCGACGAACTATCTACGGAGTGAAAAGACCGAAACGCATGGAACACTTTTCTACGTGCGGCTACTAATAGATAAATTTCTGTTGTTGCTGCCATTAAAGAAGAAGAAGAAGAAGAAGAGGCGTCTGATAAGGGTGCTAATTGGATCTATTAAACAAATATTCAAAACAAATTTGATTCTTGCTAACGCGTTTGGTCAAAATCAATTTCTCTGATTTAGTGACACACCCATGAATACTGCCGCCAATTAAATGCCCTAGTATCGCGCTACACTCTAAAAAAACTTTCACGCCAAAATTAACGTTTCTATCTTTAGTCTTGGTTATGGTACCAATTTTATCCCTTTCTTGGCCTTGTTGTGCCTTTAAAAGTACAAATTTCGAAAATCTCTTCAAATCGCACAACAACCTAATAGAAAGAATTAGACCTAACTTTCGTTATTCTACGTTGAGCAGTTTGGTCTAAGTGATTGTACCAGTTTTATCCCTTTATCCGCTTGTATTCCCAAAATGTTTGAAATTTAAAAAATCCCTTAATAGCGCTCAACTACTCTTTGAAATAGATATTCTCTAACATTATCGCGATTCTACCTTTTGCAAATTGGTCGAGTGATGGTACTTGTTTTTTTGTTTTATGCCAAAAATAAAATAAATACGCACTCCAATTTTCGCGTTCCTACATTTAGCCGTTTCGTCTGGGTGATGGAATAACCTATATCACTCAGGGATAACGTAGTGAAAGAATTTTTAAAATTAGATCAGTCGTTTAAAAGACAAACTCACAAACAGCATCTCTTTATAATATTAGTATAAAAGTATAGATTATCTTCCGCCCACTATTTGAAACTAAAATGTATGTCTTCAAATGTATAGCGGTAGACCTGCGTATCAAAAAGTATTTTCCTAGGGTTAAAAAACACATTTGGCACATAAAAGCCGCCCAATGATTAGAAACAACATTCGTCTACATTTTTATATCTGTTGTGCTTAGTACTACTGCATATCAAATACCATACCACATCCGTCCACTGATCGAAAGTACAAATTTCGTCTACATATTCATATCTGCTATCTGTTATCTGTTTACTTAATGTCATCTTTGTGGGTATGAACAACATCCTTCATCCATGCCCCATCTGCCTACTTATTGAAAATAAAAATTTAGTCCGTTAATTTTTATCTGTAGTGCCGAGTACCGGGACCGGCCGTTGCATAGTGGTTAGAACACGCGACTACCATGCAGGAGATCGCAGGTTCAAACCTGGCTCCAGTCAATTAAAAAAAAAAAATATTTCATTGTCGGCTCCCCTCGAATGTTGTTGACAGCAACTTCGCAGTATTAAGCGTCGATTCAATCGTCGTGTCAAGTAAGAGCTTTTTAAACAGTGACGTTCGCATTCGTCGATAAACAAGTAGGTGCCGTTAGTTGTGAATCTAAAAATAGAAAGCGTGTTAATTCACAACAACGCGAGAAGCTATCCCATACCTCGTTCAAGGGGTGCAAAGGGAAATTAAGTTAAGTAAGTGCCGAGTACTGTCTGTATACAGTTTTTCCCCGTTCCCTCCGCCTACTGATAAATTTTTATAAACATTAAGTTTTCAGTCTAAAATCGGTTTTCCTGAAAAGCAGGCATTTTATCATTCCTAAACAGATCAATTTATCTAAATAATGAACAGCTTCTTAATTAGATATTTTCGGTCTTAGTTTAAGTAAAGTAAAATAAACTACTTTCAAAGTAATTTCTGTAATTAAACTTGCATCCACTACTTCCATATCAGGGACCCAGTACAATAGCTAAATTAATACTAAGTACCATATAACACATCCTTTTGCTACATCAGCAGACCAAAGCTGACTAAAATAGCGTCATAATTTTTATAAACATTTGCGTAAAATGCCGATGGAAAGAAAACAACCAAGACTGTGCTGCGCGCCATAATCACAAAACAGTTAATTTTGTTAATTTACGCCGCATGTTTGGGAAATTAAGTGCAATTGCTTGAATTTAATTTCATGCAAATAAAACTTTTGATTAGAATACTTCTTCCGTCGACACAAAAGATACGTTACGACTACATAGGCAGCAATAAAGCATATATGGCACGGCTTGCTGTCATGGGAAATTTGTGACTGGAGTGGGAAGTAAGGCAAAACAATGAGCTTGTTTTTCCTAAAATATAAGATGGATGATTTTGTAAAGAGGTTTGTGAGTGAATATTGTTTATAAACAGGATGGCGTACAGTGTTTTGAAATTGAATTCGTACTTGAAGGGAAAAATTTATTTATCATCATCTAAAATGCAAATAAATCTACCTAAGTATTTAAGGATTTTAGAGGATACACGACATGCAAGTATAATTGTATACAAAATGTATCTTTGTACTATTTCTAAACATGGTAAACATGCTATAAACTTAACATCAAGCAACTGCGCATTTTGTGTTTCCACTCAAAATAATTGAAAAGAATCAGAGTGTGTTTTTCATCAAAGAAATATTCATCAAATATGAATGATACTTTTTGTTATTCTTGGATAGTATGGATAACAACTTTTAATATGAATTGTTTTGAATGCATATTTCTCTTACACTGTATTATATTGTTAACGCAGTTTTTGTTATTATCTGTCTGTAAAATACATCGCGGCAGGTAAAAATTTGTTATGTTTTTGTTATAGTCTATTCTACTTCCGATCCACGATGGCGAATAGGTAAACGAATGAAGTAGCAAAAGTTCACTGAAACTTTAACTTCAAAAGGAATTGCTTTAAGAAATTATCGTTTATGAATATGAAAGGTCTTTTTTTAGAAATTTTACATTACAAAATCGATTTCATATGTAAAAATTAAAAAACATGATGACGACTTGAATTTCATTTAGTTCCGTACAGATAAGACTAAAATACAAACTTCAATTGAGGACTATGTTAACAAATATATTTCTACTGCTATAACTGTTTATACTTTTATTTAAATGCTATGATAAAAACAGTCTTCAACATAACTAACAATTCTTCTTTTTTATTCTAGGATAAATGTGTTAAGTGGTAAGTCAATATATTTTTTTAATAAATGTAAGAATGCGTAAAATTTGACCTGATTGAAAACTTATTTGAAACCGGAACTCAAAAGAATATTGGGTATTCAGATAGATTTTAAATTTCCATAAATCGATAAGAAAATAAAATATTTTTTAGGAGCAATTAATTATACCATCACCATTATGGATGATGGTATATGGTATATAAAGGAGACGTGTTAGGCCCCAAGACCAAATTCGTTTCATGATTTTTTAAGACGATTAAGCCATGTCCGTCCGTACGTCTGTCTGGCCAGCTGATTGGATGGCTGGTGGGCAGGACAACTCAATTAATCCATAACTGATGAAAATATACCAGTGTTAATATTTTTCAGAATGAAGTAATGGCTTTGTAAATGGGCAGAATTGCACAATGCCCTCTTGTACCTCCCATACAAAATTACCTATTTTGGATAGCTTATATTCTTCTACTTTTTAATTGGCAGCAGCAACAGAATTTTAACTATCAGAAAAGAATTGCAAGCGCTTCGGTCACACCAAGTTTCATCCAATTAAACTTTAGTCGCCCACTCCTTCGCCACCCATCGAGTTTATTGACGAAGACCTTTCGAGCCGCAACATTTTCATCCATTCGTATAACGTGTGCATTAAGCCGGGTCGAAAAAAAAAGTTGTCAATGTTACCGCCTTATATGAAAAATTAAGTAAAAACAATTTCAGGGGAGCGAAAAAATTTTTTCTGTAGTCGCGGCAAAAACGCCGGATTCGGGGTTTTTATCATAACATGATTATTTGTATACCGATTGTCAAGATCTATGCATCGTTGAAAAGGAATTAGCCACAGCTTTGTTAGTGTGTTAAAGACTTTTAACTACGACGCCATCTTCCAGCGGTTCTCATCATTGTATTCTTCAAAACCCCCCTAAGCATATAATTTTTTGATGTAGATTTGAAGGCCTTGACAAACTATTAACGATTTTAGAAAAAACCGTTAACTTTTATTCATAAACAAAAAACTTATACTGATTTAAAAAGTCAGTACATGTGATAATGCGAAATATACATTTGTTTATTTTTATTACATTCGTTTGTTATAAAACGTGTACAATTGAAAAATAAATAAAGTTCAAACAAATAAAAATCAATATTCGAAAATACCAAATAATCGGAATACTATCTAACTGAAGAACTTCCAAAGATTTTTTTAGCGACCAATGTAAATTAAGTATGATGACACTTAATGTCATATCGGATCATGAGGAAATCTTTGGTTGAGCAAATAAAACTTTTTACAAAATTCTACTTCGAACTATCGTATGTACTAAAATGTTAAATCAATATAACTTTTTTGTTTATGAAGAAAGTGTAACGTTTATTTCGCAATTATTTTATAGTTTCTACAGGGCTTCAAATCTGCATCAGAAAATTTTATGATTAGGGGGGTTTTTAAGGATACAATGTTGAGAACCACTGGAATATGACGTCATAGTTTTAAGTAACTATATTAATAACAAAGCTCTTATTAATCCATCTTCAACGATATATAAAACTTAAGAATCGGACAGCGAATAACAAAGTTATGGACAAAACGGCGTTTTTGCCACGCCCACAAAAATAAAAATTTTGCACCTCTGAATTTGTTTTTATAAGACTGTTCATATAAGGCGGTAACATTCATATATTTTTTTTCTCCATATAGATCGACCCGGCTTAGTGTCCATATTCTGAATTTAGTAAAGCTAAATCAGGATAAAGTTTTGGATAACAAATCGTTAAGTCCAGCCACGCCTCTTCTGGTTTCTCCTATACAAATGTACCATTCCGCCAACCTTAGTAATATTATCAATATACTAGAACATTTTTTATTTTACTGAGGGTGAGGGTATATGTAAGTCGGTGTTCCTGACTGAAATTCTCTTACTGGTTTTTTTAAGAAATCAGAATCACCCTTTCTTTTTGCCTCCTAGAGGGGTAAAATATATGACCGACCTCCAGTCGGCGTAAAAATTTTTTTCCCCAAACATACCTTCACCTCCCTAAGGGGGCTCCCATACAAATATCATGTTTTTATAAATTTTGCTACCACTGCCGCAAAGATACCCCTAGAGGAGTCATATGTATGACCGACCCCCAATATTTTTGCAACCCCAAAAGTTTTTCATATTATATCTACCTCCTGTATTTAGTCCTTAAGGTGGTCCCCATACGACCCAGAAGTGTAAACATTGAAGAAGTTACTTTAGACACTAGGTTTCTTTGAACCAAATTCGATTCATGATTTTTCAAGTCGTTTGAGTCATGTCCGTCTGTATTTCTACCTGTCTGTCTGGCTGTCCAGCTAGTACGCGCGATAACTTTCGAAAGACTCAATCAAATGTTTTGAAACATTTGGTCTTTTTCTACGCGCTTGACTACGGCGATGTCGTTGTACAGCTCATACATCTCGTGGTTCATTTGTCGATGATACTCGCCGTTAACGAGGATGGGTTCAAATATTTTTCTAAGTATTTTTCTCCCGAGACTCTCGAAGATTCTGCGATGTAGAGCTAGACAGGTAGGATCAGAGTCAGATAGAGTTGGATCTTTGTTTTCGAGAGAGCGTTTTGACATTAAATCGCTTGCTTAGCGGATAGTAGCAGCGGTTTGCGACGTTATTATTTTTTGGTTATGTCGGAGCCAAGGAAGACAAAATCATCTACCACTTCAAAGCCATAGTTCTCAACGTTCACGCAACGTCCCAGACGAGTAGACTCTTTGTTCGTTGACACAAATATGTAACTTGGTTTTGTCCTCATAAATCAGCAGACCCACTTCCGCCGACTGCTTTTCAATACTCGAAAAGGCCGCAGTAACATTCCGCAATCCACGGCTATTGATATCTGTATCATCGACATACGCGAGCAGCATGTGATTTTTGTTAAAAATAGTAGAAGTCCTGTTTACTTGCTGCCTTCCGCATGATCATCTCCATTATGATGCTACAGAGATCGCGTGACAGACTATCCTCTTGTCTAAAGCCTCGCTTGGTAGAAAATGGATTTCAGATTTTTGCCTACTTTCACTGAAGACTTCGTGTCATCCCGCAAAGTCGTATTAGCGTCTCGGGGGATATATATAATATAACAATTTCTGTAATATCGAACTAACGGATGCTGCATTGTAGTCGGTGAACTGATGGTAGGTGTCGATCTGCACTTCTTGGGTCTTCTCTAGGATTTGTCGTAGTTTGAATATCTTGTCGGTTGTGGATTTACCAGGACTAAAACTACACTGATAAGATCCAATCAGGTTCGCCAGAATTGGCTTTAGTCTTTCACATAACATACTAGGCAGGACCTTGTATGCGATAGATTAAAGGCTGATCCCTCTATAGTTGGTACACACACTTGTATCGCCTTTCTTAAGCACAGGGCATAAAATACTCAGATTTCAATCATCGGGCATGCATTCTTTGAGCCAAATCGTATTTATGAGCTGGTGCATATAGTTACCAGCTCATCGCCGCCGGCTTTAAAAAACTCTGCCGGCAGTCCATCGGCTACCGCAGCTTTATTATTTTTAAGCCTTCCGATCGCCCTGCTGATCTCGATTTTGCTCGGTGGTGGACAATCTACTCCGTCATCTATGATTGGTGTGATTTCGTCACATATGCTGCCTTCGAGAACGAGTGGAGATCGAAAGGGTTTTCTCCATATATGCGGCACACACTGAGTGTCCGTGACCAGATTTCCGTCTCTGTCCTTACAGGTGGGGATCCCTGTTCCAAAACCTTTGCTTTTAACCCTTTTATAGAACTTTCGGTATTCACCACTATCCCTGTAGTTTTCGATATCCTGGTTCTCTCTTTTCTTCCACAGACGCTTTTTCCGCCTGAACAGGCGTTTCATCTCCCTCCTCTTTTTATTATAACTCTCCTTCACCGCACGCGTTGCCATTGGCTACAGTTTTTCCGTGAATGCAGCATCCATTTCCTCCGAAATTTCGCGACATTCATCATTGTACCAGGGCTTGCCTGAACGTGGTTTTCATAACCCAGTACGTTCGCATTATGCTGTCACTTTGTGTCGGGAGCATCATAACTTGGGGGGTTTGTTTGAAGTAATTGAGAGAGTTCGTTGGTGTAGGCATTGGCTATCTCGGTGGGATGTAGCTTTGTTATATTTAGTTTGGTTACGAGCGTTTTTAGCACTACTCAAACCTGTGCGTACCTTGGCTGCAACTAGGTCGATTCGAGTCAAAATACCCACCGTGCATCTCACGTACTTCCATAACGCCTTCCATCAATTACCATGTGATTAATCTGATTTCATGTATTTTGTTCGGGGGATATCCAGGTTGCCTTGTGGATATCTTTATGCGGGAAACTTGTTCCATTCACAACCATGTTTCTTGCCGACGCGAATCTAATCAGTATGAAAACGTTATCGGAGCTGCTGTTGTGTAGACTGAATTTTCCGACCGCTGCACCAAAAGCATCTTCCCCTCCTATTTTAGCATTAAAATCTCCCAGAACAATTTTAACGTCGTGTGAGGGCAGCGGTCCGGTCGCTTATAGAATGCACCTTTAATATCATCATCTTTGTCTTCCGTCGGGGCGTGTACACTGTACACAAATCAGCGTAATGTAAAAATATTTCGCCTAGATGCGAATAGCGGCTTTTCGGTCACTTAAGGGGTTAAACCACGAGACCAGGTGTCGTAGTCTCTTACCGACTATTATACCACATTTAAATTCGTGTCTCTCGTGTCACAGTTTTTCTATCGTGTGCATCCCTGTCCTGCCTTGTATTTGTCGAGGAAATCCGACAGTTGGATAGAGGCACCATCTCTTTATAGAGTTTGGACATTTCAGGTGCATATCCTTAAATCATGGTCCTTATATCCTTTGCGGGGGTCGTCAACATTTAGGTGGGGTTGTTGTTTTTTCTATTCTTCGTCTTTTCATAATAATAGTTTTGTTTTAGGAGAGTGGCTTATTAGACCACCGCGCCCGATCCTAGTTTCTTTGAGCTGTCAAAGCCACTAAGAGAACGTCTGTGATGAGCTTCATTAACTTCAGTTACCTAATTCCTAAGACGCATCGATGGTATCATGCCGTTTAGGTTACCCAACATTGAGCCTTCTCACATTTGAACGAATGTTCAGTGGCATATCCCGGGAATACGTGACCTTCGGACTTTGTGAGCTGCTTGGGAATCTCCAAAGAGAAATCCTGGTTATTCTAAGATGAATAAAAATCGAAATACTCAAATTAGAAAATTTCTCATTCCCCAACTAACTTATACTTACTTCATACTTACATATGAATGTTATTAAACATTTTAGTTTAATTTAATTGTATTCCCACATCTCTTCAATTAGCCTTTATTAATTGTGAGTGAATTTAATGTAATATCCCTATACTAGTGCGAATATGACATTTACATATTGTGGCTAATGTTCATACGTTAAAGTTTAAACAAGATGTATGTGTGTGTACATTACGCTGTCAGTACCCCTAAATGTGTGTGTGTGTGTGTGTGTTCATGCATGCATGTAACATAGCCAAGTCTTTATTACACTGAAGTGCTAAAAAGGAAAAGATAAATAAAAACAAGATGTGATGATGTAAATTCTTTTCTTCTCCTGACATTTCTGCAACAGACAGGCAGACAGACGGACAAATTTTATTTGGCAGTGGGGTAGGGTTGCTCGATGTTCTCATTAAGCAGCCACTTGGGACGTTTTTTTTCATATTCCATGTATTTACGAAAAACAACAACAACAAACAACATTGTTTGAATAATTGTTCTTGCTGAAAATCAAATTTCTATTAACATATTTAAAAATTTATACGTAATTATATAAACAATATGTATAGCAATTAATTTCTTTTAACAAATCGACCGAAAAGTTTTTATGAGGTTCATATTACCTTTCTTATTTAGTATGAAATATTTTTGAAAAAAAAAACACATAATTTGAATACTTTATGAGCGTTATTGAAAAAGTTTAGAGTTTAATGGGGAAAATTCATACGCAATGAATATGTGTGTTCACATGAGTGTGTTTGTACATGAATATTTATTATTCAGTGTAAACAAATTATATAGCTTAGTACTGGGGACCATGTAGTTTATTAGCCTGAAGAGCTAACGCATTGGGATACGTAAACGGTAGCCTTATGTAAAGACTACGTAAATGTTACATACTACTCTTTAATATGAGAATCACTTAATAGGATATATTGGGATTTTCTTGCTTTTTATTATTTCTATGGGGTTTTCATGAAGACTGCCCTACTTAAAAATTTGGATGTAGTAAGCGTTTAATATAACAAATCGATGCCAACTGCAGTGGCAGCGGTTTTGAAAAAATCCAAACCACTCAAAAATATTATTTCTTCAAGCGATTCGGAAATACTTTAAATAAATTGCACTCGTTTTATTTCCGGTAAAGACTACTAATACAAACCGAAGCCACGTCTAGTAATTTTCGCGAAAATAAAACAATCTTTCGATTGCCAACCTTATGTAAAGCCATTTTAATTTAAATCTATATATGCTAGTAATTAATTTAACTCTCATCCCTACTTCCGCTCCTCGCCTCGTTTGATGCTTAACTACATGATGTATTGAGATGTGTGTGTGTGTGTACAAGTCATGTCATTACAACAAAGTATAAATTATATTGATGTTTTGCCATTTCGAACAAATTGAGATCTTGATCACTAAACATTTAATTTGCATAAATGAAATCATTTGCTTAAAACTTTCTTTATCTCAATCTCTTGAACCCACACAAACCCATAGGACAACACACAAAATGTCACCTCACAATCTATCATTTGCCGAGCAAACAGCACTAACAGCAGTAAGGACATCAATAATCACCGTCATCATATTTTATACAAGATTACCCGGAAAATGGACATAACATTAGCATCATTTGGTTACTTTCTATTCAATCTTCAACACCTCTCGTCGTCAGCTAACCAACTTCAGGGTAATTTGTGTGCGGTAATGCTTCATATTAATCCTAAAAGGGGTGGGGGGTAGAAATGCTACCCAACCTCCTTCTCAGAAATTTACCTAACTGGCTTTCATTGGTTTATATCAATGGTTAAACAGTTATACATTCCTACTATCCATCCATTTCATTCATTCACTGGTCGCCCATTTATTCATTTGTTCATTCATTCCAAAGGCATCAATCATTTTAAAATGTTTATGGTGTTTATGTCGCCATCAGCGTGGTCCTTTCTAGTCCTTTCGTAATAGCAGCAGCAATGGCAACATGGGCAGCAGCAGCGACAGCAGTACCGGAGAGCATTACTCGTATTATGTAAATGGGAAATTCAATTGTTTAAACATTTAGCTAGATGCATAATTTATTGTAATAACACACCTGCCTTAAGCTCTCTTCGTAGGAAACGGCTGTTATTCACGGCGGCTACAGGAGTAATGCCTTAGCTCAAAAAGGGCAAGAAAAAGAAAGTAGTTTCATCACTTTAACTTATGTAGTATGTTTATATAGATATTTATGTTTCTTTTTATATAACTCAAAACTTATCATCAGCTAAGTCACTTCACAGTAGGGCAAATAGGTATTAAAATACTATTTATTCTGGAAAATAAATATGGTTGATAGTATGGTATTTGACGCTAATGTCTACACTTGTCAGGTATAACAATTACTTAAGAGAACGAATCATTTATATTAGTGTACAAATAAGCGTTGCATGAACAAAACTAATCTGTGCTCGAAGAACAATGTTATTAATATTTATCAAATCGGCTTAAATAATTACATTAAAGTATTGATTTCGTATTATAGAAAATAGTGATTTCAGAAACTAAATATTAAAAATTGATTTCATATTAAAAAAAACGTTAATACATTGTTTGTTTTTATATACTCATCCTTAAGGATATATGGGTATTAGATCGGATCATTCTATATGGTGAAAAAAAGGATTATGTTTTCTTCCCCAAGTTTTGTAGTTTGTCTGAAGACAATTTGAGGACATCAAGGATTTTTTTATTTTGCTGTATCGTCATTAGATATCCGATCGAAACGAGGCGTTATTAATGGTTATTCAAGGGCTGCATTTAGCTTTTTGGGCATTTTTGACTCTGAAGCCAATTTTAGTTTTTGTCTTTTGGGGGTATGTAGGGTGATTTTTAAAATGTCTATAATTCTCTTGTTAGTGATTAAAAATAAATACTTCAAAAGCAGAAGTTTCTTATTTTATTGAGGTCTTTACAAATTTTATCAGAAATAGGCAACATTAGGGTGTAAAGAACGTAAAAAATATTAAAAACTAAAATTGATGTCGGTGTCAAAAATAACCAATATTCAAAATGTAGCCCTTGAATGGGGAATTTTCTAATTTGAGTCTTTCTGATTGTTATTCATTTGGGAATAACCAGAAGCTCTCTTTGGAGGTTCCCAAGCAGCTCACAATATCTGAGAAATCACGTATTCCCCGGGCAATGCCACTGAACATCCGGTCCGTGGTAGCAAATGTTAGATTGCGCAAGTTTAAGCCGATGCGTCTTAGGAAGTAGGTAACAGAAGTTACTGAAGCTCAACACAGAGGCTCTCAAGTGGCTATGGCAGCCCCAAGAAACAAGGATCGGGCGCAGCGGCCTAATAAGCCACTCTCCTTAAACAAACCAATTATTATGGAAACACGAAGAAACAAGAACGCCCCCAAATGTCGACTTCCCCCGCAAACGTTATAAAGACCATGATTTAAGGATATGCACCTGGAATAACCGAACTTTATACAGAGATGGTGCCTCTGTCCAACTGGCGGATGTCCTCGACAAATACAAGGCTTATATTCACAGGAAATGAGATGGACGGGACAGGGATGCACACGACGAAAGAACTGTGCCATTTTTTACATAGTTCGACGCCACTACTGATTTGTACACACGCTCCGACAGAAGACAAAGACGATGACATTAAAGACTCATTCTATGAGCGCCTAGAGGAGATATATGACCGCTGCACTGCACATGACATTACAATTGTTCTGGAAGATTTTAATGCTAAAGTAGGAAGGGAAGATGCTCTTGGTGCAGCAGTCGGAAAGTTCAGTATACACAACAACAGCTGCGATAACGAATTCAGACTGGATAGTTTTGCGCGGCAAGAAACATGGTTGTGAGTGGAACCAGATCCCCGTATAAAGATAACCACAAGGCAACAAAATACAAGAAATTAGATTGATCACGTGGTAATTGATGGAGGGCATGTTTTAAGCGTTATGGACGTACGTTTAATGCGCGGTGCAAATATTGATTCGGATCACCACCTGGTTGCAGCCAAGGTACGCACATGTCTAAGAAAATCTAAAAACACTCGTAACCAAACACAAAGGAAGCTAGACATCACAAAGCTGTACACCACCGAGATAGCCAATGCCTACTCCAACCAATTCTCTCAATTACATCAAACGAACCCCCTGTTTCTGATGTTCCCGACACACAGAGGCAGCATATTGCGATTTCTATTACCACTGCCGCAACGACCGTACTGGGTTATGAAAAACCACGCTCTGGCAAGGCAAAACTGCAGGCAATGGCAACGGGTGCGGTGACGAAGCGTTATAATGAGAAGATAATGGAGGTGCAAAGCATGTTCAGGCGGAAAAAGAGTCTGTGGAAGAAAAGAAAGAGCCAGGATATTGAAAACTACAGTGATAGAGGTGAAGCCTCAAAGTTCTACCAAAAGGTAAAAAGCAAAGGTTTTGAAACAGGGATTCCCATCTGTAAGAACCGAGATGGAAATCTGGTCATGGACACTCATAGTGCGCTGCAAATATGGAGGGAACACTTTGGATGTCTACTGGTTCCCGAATGCAGCGTAAGTGACGAAATCTCATTTATCATTGTTGACGAAGTAGATTATCTACCACCGAGCCAAAACGAGATCAGGACGGCGATCGCAAGGCTTAAAAATAGTAAAGCTGCGGGAGCCGATAGACTGCCGGCAGAGCTTTTGAAGGCCGGCGGCGTTGATATGGAAACATGCATGCACTAACTCATAAACACGATTTGGCTCCAGGAATGCATGTCCGATGATTGGAATCTGAGTGTTCTTTGACCTGTGCTTAAGAAAGCGATACAAGTGTATGTACCAACTATCGCGGGATCAGTCTTTTACCCATCGCATACAAGGTCCTGTCTAGAGTGTTAGGTGAATGACTAAAGCCCATTCTGGCGAACCTGATTGGACCTTATCATTGTGGCTTTAAACCTGGTAAATCTACGACCGACCAGATATTCACACTAAGACAAATCCTGGGGAAGATCCAAGAAATGCAGACCGACATCTGTTCATCGACTACAAAGTTGCATTCGACAGTCCGATACGATAGAAATTGCAGGATGCTATGGCTGAGTTTTGTATCCCCGCGAAGCTAATACGACTTTGCGGGATGACACTGACTTACACGAAGTCTTCAGTGAAAATTGGCTAAAATCTGACAGCCATTTTCTACCAAGAGAGACTTTAGACAAGGCGATAGTCTGTCCTGCGATCTCTTTAACATCGTAATGGAGATGATCATGCGGAAGGCTGCAGTAAACAGCAATGGTACCATCTTCAACAAAAGTCACATATTGCTCGTGGATGCCGATAATATAGATATAAATGGCCGTAGATTGCGGAATGTTACTGAGTCTTTTTTGAGTATTTAAAAGCAGTCGGCGGAAGTAGGTCTGGTGATTAATGAGGACAAAACCAAGTTATTTGTGTCAAAGAACAGAGAGTCTACTCGTCTGGGACGATGCGTGAACTTCAAGAACTAACATATAACTTTGAAGTGGTATAAAGTGTGGTTTACACGCTATCTACCCATATCTACTCATATCCCCTCAACAACAAGAGCGATATAGCCTAATTAGAAAACATGTAGGAGTAAGCTAAGACAAACACTACAAAATTATAGCAAAGTAATATTGAATTATAGGAAGGTGGATAGGAAATCAAAATGTACTGATTTGACAGTAGATAGGGGATATGGGTGGATAGCGTGTAAATTACCCTTAAACAAAAATAAACAAAAATAATAATGTCAGCCTGTTGCGAGCAAGCGATTTAATGACAAAGCGCTCTCTCGAAGAACAAAAGTCCAGCTCTACCAGACTCTGATCCTACCTGTCTTGCTCTACAGTGCAGAATCCTGGGTAATGACACAAGCGGATCAATCTTGTCTATTCTGGGAGTCTTCGAGAGAAAAATACTTCTCACAATATTTGGACCCATCATCGCTAACGGCGAGTATCGTCGTCGAATGAACCACGAGCTGTATGAGCTGTACAACGATATCGACGTAGTCAGGCGCGTTGAAATGGACCGAATGCGCTGGTTTAGACACGTTTACCGAATGATGAAAATGTTCCAGCTCGAAAGATTTCCGTCAATAAACTCGTTCGTCGGTGCAGGAGGGGGCGACCAAAACTTCGTGAATGAGCTGTTATCTACACTTGGTTTGACTAACTATCTACGGAGCGCAAAAGACCCTAAGCGCTTGGAATTCTTTTTTACGTGCGGCTACTGATAGATGCATTTCTGTTGCTGTTGCCAATTAAGAAGAAGAAGAAATGTATTAAAACAACGACTGTAAAACATCTTTATAGCTCTAAGATACAGAGTTAGGGTAGGGTATAATTAGTTCTCCAAAACTTTTGCTGATACATAACCATGTGTAATAGTAAAACATAACATAAGGAATGTTTTTACCATTACATACTTTTTACGAATCTTTCTTTGTATACCAGAAAAGAAACATTTTTATTTTCCAAAATAAATACTTTTGCAATTAAAATTTCACTAGCCCTCGCCTGACGTCCCCGTAATCAGCACACCGATATGCAGCCGGCTCCGCCATTGCATCTGTCACTTGGTGCTTTTACGTAAATTTTACAAAAGTATTCTAATATCACCGGCAGCCGTCCTATCTTGTGTCCTTTTTTTTATAACTAATAACACAAGTTGTTTACAAGTTTCACATAGCTTAACCACCGAATTAATATCCGACGCCATCAAAGCAAATCCCCCAGCAACCAAAGAGATCTTAAGCTACTTTACACTGACTTGTGCCACTGTGAACGATGATAACGCGGTTCTGCACATGTTGCCCGCATTAAAATATTACACAAATTGATATTCAGTAAAAAACGCGCAAACGAACAACCACAGGATAAACGGGCAAACGGACGGACGGACAACCAGGAGGACCAGTTGCCATCGTCTCCACATTGGATGGCAGGCACACAGCAAAGGAGTAGAGGTTAGCCGTGGCGTAGCGTCAATGCAAGACTCACTCGCCCTGCCTGTTGTACACGACGATATTGACACAATATAAGCAAAGGCAAAAAATGTTAAGTGGAAAGATGGATGAATGGCATAATCATAAGCCACTACTACTGAACGCAGAAACGTATTTTATGTCCTTTTTAATAAAACCTCCATCCTTCAGCCTTGCGCCGCTGCTGTCACCGTCATGTCGTGCACTGTTGCTGCTCCTGATGATAACAAGATCTTAGCGTGTACATAGTTCATCATACCCATTTGTCGATTGGTGGCCTTTGGAGTTTGTCACACTCGCTCTACTACATACTACCTACACCTTGTGTATTTATATTCTTGTACGTTTAGCAAATCATAAAATCATTTTGTACACCAACAACAACAATAACAAGGACGGCAACTGATGATACCTCTAACAAGCGTGATATTTTCTAAGTTTGTTAAAACTTTCCGGTAGCGAGGGTTGTTTGCTGCTACGAATTACAACTAAAACAGACCCAAGAGAGGCGTGCGTGAGCGTATGGATGGGTGGTTTTTGAGTCGCATGGCATTTAATACTAGTATCGTCGCAATAAATAAATATGAGAAGTGGAAATCATCCCGCCACTAAAGCACCAGTGGCCGCTTAAAGATGCATTTTGAAGAAAATAAACTTGTGTGGGTTTTCACATTTTTTAATAGGGATGAAAAGTAAGGAACTAGCGCGAAATAAATTTAATGTACTTTGTATGGAAGAATTTTTTTTATTACTCTCATAAGAATTACGTTTGTTTTTCTACTAACTTCGTAGAAGTTTTTTTTAAAGAATTTCCTGGAATATTAAAAAATGCTAATATGTATTATCTTAATGTATGTAATATATTAGAGTGGTTATGACAATATTCAGGAATCAACTTCCAGAAAGTAAACGCTTTTCAGTTTTAAGATTGACGTCTCCTGACCACGTCAATATTGGCATAGAGATCGTACAGCTCATGATTCATACGACGTCGATAGTCTCCATTACTAATGATGGGCCCATATATTTTACGGAGTATTTTTCTCTCGAATACTGCCAGAATCGATTCATCTGTTTGTGTCATAAGCCAGTATTCTGTACCATACATTAAGACAGGTAGAACCAGTATCTCGTATAGCTAGATATCCTTTTTTCGAGACAGTGCTCCGTCATTAAATCGATTGCTTAGAACGTAATATTATCTATTCGCAAGCAGGATTATTCTCCGGATCTCAAGGTTGGCACTATTTCATCATCCACTACTTTGAAACTTGAGTTGCCAACGTTCACGCAGCGTCCAAAACGATTAGATTCTTTGTATGTTGCGGGTTGTCAAAGGTAGCTTTATAGTCGACTAGATGATGTTACGTGTCGAACTGTTGCTCTTGGGTCTTTCCCAGTATTTGCCGTAATTTGAATATCTGGACAGTTGTTATTTAACAAGTTTAAAGCTACATTAATCCCCATCAGATTGGATTACACCGGATTAAGTCTTCTATATACCACACTCGACAAGACCTAATATGCGATAGGTAAAAACATAATCCCGCGGTAGTTGGACTACCCACTTGGATCACCTTTTTTCAGCACAGTGCATAATATGCTTAGATTCCAATCATCGGACATGTACTCTTTGGAGCATATCGTGCTTGGAGCTAGTGCATGTTTGTCATCAGCTCATCGCCAATGGACTTGAAGAGCTCTGTTGCTCTCGGTTGCTTCAAAATTTTTTAGCCGCGATATTGTACGCTTCCTTCCGTAACCAGCAATTGGTGAAAGTGTTCTCTCATATATCCAGCACACTCTTCGTATTTGTAACTAGATTTCCATCGTTGCCCTTACAGTATCATAGCTTTTAGCTTTCTTCTTAATTGACAGCAGCAACAGAAATTCATCTATCAGTAGCCGCACGTAGAAAAGAATTCATCGAGTTTATTGACTAAGACCTTTCGAGCTGGAACATTTTTATCCATTCGTACAATGTATCCAAGCCAGCGCACTTGGTCTATTTCAACGCGCTTGACTACGTCAATGTCGTTATACAGCTCGTGGTTCATTCCACTACGATACTTGCCGTTAATGGGTCCAAATATTTTGCAAAGTATTTTTCTTTTTGGGACCGGCCGTGGCATAGTGGTTAGAACACGCGACTACCATGCGGGAGATCACAGGTTCAACTCCTGGCTCCAGTCATCTTAAATGAAAAATTTTCTTTCATTGTCGGCTCCCCTCGAATGTTGTCGACAGCAACTTCGCAGTATTAGTGTCGAGTCAATCGGCATGTCTAGTAAGAGCTTCTCAAATAGTGACGTTCGCATTCGTCGATAAACAAGTAGGTGCCGTTAGTTGTGAATCTAAAAATAGAAGGCGTGTTAATTCACAACAACGCGAGAAGCTATCCCATACTTCATTCTTGATCCGCTTGTGTCGTTACCCAGATTACTGCGCTGTAGAGCGATACAGATAGGATTAGAGTCTGGTAAAGTTAGATCTTTTATCTTCGAGAAAGCGCTTTGTCATTAATTCGCTTACTTAGCGCATATAGCAGCGGTTTGCGATCAATACTCGTCTCTTGATTTCCAGACTGACATTATTATTTTTGTTTATGGCGGACACAGTCATCTACCACATTAAACTTATAGTTGTCTTCGTTCACTTAGCGCCCCAGACGTGTGAACTCTTTGTTCGTTGAAAAGAATAACTTGGTCTTGTCCTGATTTATCACTAGACCCACTTCCGCCGATTCTTTTTAATGCTCGAAAGTAACATCCCGCAATCCAGCCAATGATGTCTATATCATCGGCATACGCGACCAGCATGTGACTTTTGTTGAAGATGGTACCATTTCTGTTTGCAGCAGCCTTTTGCATGATCATCTCCATTACGATGTTAAAGAGATCGTAGGATAGACTATCGCCTAGTCTCATTTATCACCAGACCCACTTCCGCCGACTGCTTTTTAATCCTCGAAAAGGCTGAAGTAAAATCCCGCAATCCAGCCAATGATATCTATGTTATCGGCATACGCGACCAGCATGTTACTATTGTTTAAGATGGTGCAATTCCTGTTTACTGCTGCTTTCCGCATGATCATCTCCATTACGATGTTAAAAAGATCGCAGGACAGACTTTCGCCTTGTCTAAAGCCCCGCTTGGTAAAAAATGGCTCAGTCAGATTTTTGCCAATTTTTACTAAAGACTTCGTGTCAGTCAAACCAAACTCAACCATATATATATCGGTCGGTCGTGGATTTACCAGGCCTAAAGCCACACTGATAAGGTCCAATCAGTTTCGCCTGAATTGGCTTTAGTCTTTCACATAACACACTAGACAGGACCTTGTAAGCGATGGGTAAAAAGCTGATCCCGCGATAGTTGGTACACACACTTGGATCACCGTTCTTAAGCACAAGACATAGAACCCTCAGATTAAAATCATAGGGCATGCATACCTTGACCAAAATCGTGTTAATGAGCTGGTGCATGCATATTGCCAGCTATTCGCCGCCGGCCTTAAAAGCTCTGCCGACAGTCCATCGACTTCCGCAGCTTAATTACTTTTAAGCCTTGCGATCGCCGTGCTGATCTCGTTTTGGCTCGGTGGGGGACAATCTACTCCGTCATATATGATTAGTGTGATTTCGTCACTTATGCCGCCTTCGGAAACGAGTAGGGATCGAAAATGTTCCCTTCATATTTGCAGCGCACTCTGAGTGTCCGTGACCAGATTTTCGTCTCTGTACTTACAGGTGGGGATACCTGTTCCAAAACCCTTGCTTTTTACCTTGCGTTAAACTTTCGGGCTTCTCCTCTATCCCTGTTGTTTCCTCTTTTCTTCCACAGATGCTTTTTCGCCTGAACAAGCGTATCATTTGCATCCTCTTCTAATTATATTCTCATTATCGTTGATATTGGCTGCAGTTTTGCCTTGTATGCAGCTTCCATTTCCTCAGACGTTTCGCGACATTCCCAGGACTTGTCTAAGAGTGGTTTTTCATAACACATTACGGACGTTGTGGCAGTGGTCATCGAATTTGCAATATGCTGCCACTGTGTGTCGGGAACATCAGAACTAGGGGAGTTTGTTTGAAGTAATTAAGAGAGTTGCTTTGAGTAGGCATTGGCTATATCGGTGGTATGCAGCTTTGTGATATACATCTTCCTTTGCGATTGGTTACGAGCGTTTTTAGCACTATTTAAACGTGCGTACCTTGGCTGCAACTAGGTGGTGAGCCGAGTCAATATTTGTACCGCGCATCTCACGCATGTCCATAACGCTTGAGACATGCCTTCCATTAATTACCTTGTGATCAATCTGATTTCTTTTATTTTGATGGGGAGATATCCAGGTTGCCTTGTGAATAGCTTTATGCGGGAATCTGGTTCTACTCACAACCATAATTCTTGCCGAAACTAACCAGTTTGAATCCGTTATCGGAGGTGTTGTTGGGGTGACTGAACTTTCCGACTTCTGAACCAAAAGCATCTTCCCTTCCTATGTGCAGGGCAGCGGTCATATATTTCCTCCAGGCGATCATAAAATACATCTTTAATGTTGTTGTCTTTGTCTCCTATCGGGGCGTGTACACAAATCAGCGTAATGTAAAAATATTTCTCCTGGATGCGAATAGTGGCTCTTCGTTCACTTACAGTTTTAAAGGCACCATCTCTGTATAAAGTTCAGACATTCCAGGTGCATATCCTTAAATCATGGTCCTTATAACGTTTGCGGGGGTCGTCAACATTTGGGTGGTGTTTCTTGTTTTATCTTTTATTCGTGTTTTCATTATAATTGTATTGTTTAATGAGATTGGCTTATTAGGCTAACTCGCCCGATCCTAGTTTCATGGGGTTGCCAAAGCCACTTAGAGAGCCTCTGTGTTGAGCTTCAGTAACTTCTGTTACCTACTTTCTAAGACGCATCGGCGGTAGCATGCCATTTAGCTACACATTAGCTACCACTGAACGCATGTTCAGTGACAATACCCAGGGAATACGTGATCTCTTGGACGTTGTGAGCTGCTTGGGAACCACCAAAGAGAGCTTCTGGTTATTCCGAAATGAATAACAATGAGAAAGACTGAAATTAGTAAATTCTCCATTCCCCATTTGCTTTTACTTTTACTTACCGGTAGAATTTTCAGGCTTCAGCTCTATCTCTGTACTTCTCTAAATCTTTGTTCTCCCGTTCCTTCATCTTAATTTTCGACCTGCTCAATCTTGTGCGCACCTTAGCTGCCTATGTTAGCACCGCGAATCACGTACTCTTTCATGACTCGTTCTTCTATCGATTACCACATGATCAATTTAAATGTTAATGTTTTGACTGGTGGATAGCAAAGTTGCCTTGCGAATATCTTAATGCTGAAATCTATTTCCATTCATTACCACGTTCCATGCCACTGCGATGCTAACCAGTATAAAACGTGTTGTTACGTAGGGTGAATTTACCGATCAATGAACCAAGAATATCTTCCCTTCATACTTCAGAGCAGCATTAGTAAGTTTCCTTTAGACGCTAGTAAAATGCATCTTTCATCTAATCGTCTTTATCTTCAGTCGGGACATGTGCACAAATCATCGTGTTGTAGAAATATTTTGCTATTCGAGATATTTATATCAGATGAAATTTGTTTCAAATCGGTAAAGGAAAAACACTTCATTGATATATAAAAGCGGTAATTACATATACGTTTTTTTTTTCATATAAGGGATATCGGCTGCATCTACTTCTATAAACGCTTGCCAACTGTGAAATATATACGATAGCTCTGTATATTTTAGGTCGACTTTAGTAGTATACAAAATTTTTATTTTTTAAATTATTTAGTACAGTTTTTTTATAGATTTTATTATAATTTCTAAATTTTTGTATTTTAACTTTTATATCCTTCATTTTTATTTAGAGGCAACAAAAGTAGAGCCGTGTTGATATTACAACCACATTGCACTTTCTCCACACTTATTCTTAATGCATCTGAAAATCTAGTACAGAAAATTGTACCGTACTACATAAATATACCAGTATCGTTGCTAATTCTTACACTCAGTTACGGTTATCTTCTTATGTATATCTACGACGATTACGACGATACTTTCCTTTTGAAGTTGAATGGCTGTGTGCGGAGCGTGTTTTAGTTAGCAGCAGCAGCAATGCAACATTTAAAAGTCAACATGGACGTTTGGTTTGTTTTGCTGCTGACAGTAAGTAAGATAGATGTGGTCCGTGTACGGGGTCAATGCGTGTTAAATTCGTTACGGTCATTTATATGCAGACAATATTGACCAAGTCACTTATATACGAGTAGTAAGTACGCATGTATGTATGTATGTTACACTTATACATATAGACTATACTAGTACTTCCTTACAAGACATTATACAATTTTAAATCATCAGACAAATTTAATAAGTCAACCAACACTTTGTGCCAGTAAAAGAGGGATGATATTATATATTTAAACGACCATTTATCAATGTAAACTTTAGCAAATTTGGAGATACAGCAGCATCTGAATGTCCACATATGAGGGGGAAGTGTGCGTGTTTTTGTTAGGAGAATGTGGAGGAGGATTAGTAGGGTGGGTAAATGGAAAGTTTTAAATTTGTGTTTGTGTTGGTGGGGTTGCAACCAGAACTTTGTGTTTACAAGGGACCTTAAAAATATTTTAGATTTTTCGTAAAGAGATCAAATAAATTGAATTAGATTAGCTTAAGGTCAATTAATTAGTTTCTTAAGATAACACACATGTCTTAGTTTAGCTTTGATTTTGAGTTATTTAAAAAATGTAACGGATGAAAATGTCAAAAACAGTCAAAATGTCTGTTATTGTATATGTGACAAAAGAAATATTATTATAGTAGATTTGGGGAGTAAATTTTTAAAGTTTTGCTTTACCCTACACACTGTGCATTGTGTCATGCTTTGTTGTACAGCCAATAGGAATCATCAAATTAGTGGTATGTATAAGAAAATAAGAAATATCAAAGGTAGCTGTAGAATTGTCAATGATACATGTATGTATATTTACCATATATTAATATGTAACGTAGTAATAAGTTTACAACCCGACAATTGGTTTAAGGTTCTAACATTAGTTTACTCTAGTTTACTTTGGGACTCAATTCTGAGAACTGCAAGTGAAAATAGCCCCAAAAAGAAGAAGTTCTGCATCATTAGTTTTGTCAAGTTACATGCCATAATAATTTAATATCGATTTGAAGTTAGTAAGTATCGTATAAGGGGTATTTGTCATGTTGTATGCTCTTTTGTTATATTGTTATATGGTGGCGTACGATTATGATAAGTAATATTCCACGTAAATCATACGCCACGGAGTACAACAGTTTAATTGTAACTGCTACAAAATAAACCCAGTTCAAAATCATTTGATGAATGGATACTTTTTAATTTCAAATCGATATTAAATTATTATGGTATGTAACTTGACAAAACGAATGTTGCAGAATTTCCTCTTTTTTGGCTACTTTCACGTGCAGTTCTCAGAATTGAATCCCAAATCAATAAGCTGAAAATCTTGTACTGTGTTAAATAATTGTTGTGATGAGGTAACAAATCATACAAGGACCAGGTGACGTTACATATTCTGACTACGGAACTTGAGCTTAATGCAAAAATTTAAAATATTCTATGATTAAAAAATATTGATCTTTTTTACATTAATATTAAAGAAAGTTTTAGTTATTGCAACATAAAAATTTTTGAGGAAAAAAACCTCGTATATCCGCCAAAACTACCCAAAGCAAATAAATATGCTCAACAATTTAAAATGATTTAAATTTGTTGATGCCTCTTAAATAATGTCGTTATGGCATTTTGCAAACATCCTGCCAAAGACACAGTCATACGTGACGTACATGCTTACGTAGATTCTCGAATATATATGCATTTATATACGTACATAAGGTGCTTAATGTTTTGTATCACAGATCCTGTTTCATACACCCAAACTCAGTAACCAATTACATCGCGAGTTACACATCTCTTCTTCCACAAAATGGATATCAACTGCAGCAGCAGCAGCAGCGTCGGTCGTCGTTGTCGTTCATGGGAATACGAGCAGGAGGAGAGCACAGTTTTATGTACAAGATTTTAATGTGTAAAGGTAGTGATATAACGACTTTTGTGGCAACAAATTTGCAACGCTAATTTAGTGTAAGAGTCATTGTTGTAACACAATCATAAGCATAGCTAGGCACTGTTGGAGGTAGTGGCAACCAGCAACAATGACAACAGCAGCAGCAACATCAACAGCAATAGCAACTTCGTCGTCAACGACATTGTCGACAAGTGCATGACAGACAACATATTGTTAAACGCATAAATCTCAACGTTTTTGCATTAAAACAAAGACGAGTTATGTTACTACAGAAAATCATTTTGGCATAACATCTAGTACCGATAAAATGTGACTTTTTATTGTTAAACCACATGAAAAGCGTACATATCAATGTATGTATGTTTGTATATCTCAATAATAAACGAGTAACAGTGGAATTTGGCAGTCATTTTGTAGAAGGCCATAACAACTAAAATTTGGCAGATTTACGGGAAAGCATTTTAAATCAATGCTATTCACAAGAAAGTGAGAAAGCCTTAATGTTGTACAACAAAACTGGACAATTTGAAAAACTGTTACATTCGCAAGAATTAAGTAACCCCAAATAGAAAAGGCACATTTAGATATGGTTCCTTTTTTTATCTGTGATCTTATACGGTAAAAACTTAGAACTAAGAAGAAGGTATATTATTAATTCGAACAAAAATCTCAAAGAAAGTCATAATTAAAAATGAGCGGAATAAAACTTCCGGTTTCTGTCACATGAATAGTAAAAGTACCTTTATGAATACAAAATATTAAAACTATTTTCTACATTTTCTACATAACTCACGAAACTGACTAATTTCTATCGGTTTTTATACCATCACCCTTAGGAATGAGGGTATATATCATTAGATACGACCCAAAAGTGTATCACATAGAAGGAGTCACTTTGGACCATAAGTTTTTTTGAACAAAATTGATTCATGACTTTTTATGTCGTTTGAGCCATGTCCGTCTGTCTGTCTGTCTGGCTGTCCGGCTGGTTCGCACGATAACTTTCGAAAGACGCAACCATTTCCTCAAAACTACTTACGGTATAGCAAATGGGCTACATGGCCCCGCCCCTTCAGGTGCCTCCCATACAAATACATCATTTCGCCCACTTTAGAAATCGAGTAGTAATATCAATACGCCCAATGGGATCGTACTGAAATTCTGTATTTAGTAAAGCAATTACAGGAAAAGTTATAGAAAAAAATTGGAAGTCTAGCCACGCCCCTTCTGGCACCTCCCGTACAAATGTACCTTACCTCCCACTTTTTAGATGGAGTAATCATATCAATACACTCAATACGATCGTGCCCAAATTCTGTATTTTGTTAAGCTATAACAAGATAAAATTTTGGAAAAAAATTTTAAGTCTAGCCACGCACCTTATGGTACCTACCATACAAATGTACCTTGTACCACTTTAGAAATCGAGTAATAATATTAATATATTAGAAATTTTTGTTTTACTGAGGGTATATGTAAGTCGGGTTGCCCGACTGAGACTTTCTTATTGGTTTTTCTGAAAGCATCGTTCAATAAACTCTATCTTTGTGCAAAATTTGACTAAATTCAGTGAACTTGCAAAAAAGATGTGAATAATATTATTTTCCAAAAAATAGGTCATTTTGTGTGGGAGGTAACAGAAACGGTCGGCCGATAAAGTCCATATCTAATACTGACTCAAACTTTAATAAGCGCACCTCCTACGCGGAATATGACTGAATTCAGTGCACTAACAAAAAACATAAAAAAATGGCGAATGAAAGACTAAAACCAATTATAATTTCTGCAACATCTACTTTTATAGGAATAACACTATTGCAAATAGACTGTTTGGAATAGAGTCTATTCAATAGACAGATCGTTGATCCCATACCATTTGTCGCCATATTTGTTATGTTTGTGTTTTATCTTGATCGCCATTGATTTTGAGAGGAGAGAACAAATTATGGTGGGTCAAGGGAAAGAGCATGAGAAACAATCAATATAACACACACACACACGTTGCTGGTGTATAGCTGTGTGTTTACATCGCATTATGGGAAGGGTAATAAGTTCTCAAACATGGCGGTTTATAACTGTAGTCTCAACTAGATCATTTTTGGGGTCCCATATTTGTCATACCGACTTATGAAATAATGGCGTTTAAGATTAGAACAATACTTTGATTTTCAATTTGAAAAGTTCTATAAAGGGTTTGGATGATTTTTTACGAATCGGCATGAGAATCTTTTAAGCACTTTAATGAGAAAATATTTTTTTTATTAAGATTAGGAAAAAAGCGAAAATGGTGGTTAATTTTTTTTTTGGCCATACAAATGGGTGCATTGAAATATGAAAAGCTATTATTCAAATTTACTTGTTGATGTTTTTTTGGATCCGTATTGAAGTGAATTAATTTCTATGCACCAAAAAACGCCAAGAAATAACAAAGGAATATAAGCCATTTTCCTCAAAATATTTATCATATCGACCCTTTGAAGTGAAATTATCTCATATGCCACTTTTCCGAAATTTAGTTTTTAATGTACATTGGATCCTACAACACTTACTCATCACCTAGAACTTAGAAAGAAGGAATCAACTTAAAAAAATTTAATTTATTTTTTTTTATCAGCAAGTTGGCAACATTTTACACCTTCTGCTATGGTTAAAATGGGTTGCAAAATTCATTAAATATTTTTTAATTTGATTTCAATTCAATAAATTTAGAAATCAGCTTTTTCTGAAAAATTTGAGAAAATGGAATCCTTGCTAAGCACTGCAGCATAGTTGCAGAGATAACACAGAATATATATGGGTGTTTCCTGGCGTTGCGGACGTACGTTTTTTTTCTTATTTTGTAGTTTTCTCGAAAAGTTTAAATATTAACGTTCATAACGTAACGTTCATATAAAAAAATTTACTATGTTATTTGAATGAAAATGTACTTAAATTGTTGTATTCAAAATTATAAAATTCAAAATTAAATTGAAAATTCAAAAAAAGTTCGTTAGGGACACACACAATTTTCCACAGCAATTTGAAATATCTATGAAAATTTGTGGAATGTAGTAAAATTTCTTATGTGACCAGTATATTCTTTTTTGTAAAATAAAGAAGAAATGTTGGGGTTTTATAAACAACTTACTTCACATTTAAAATACTTTTACCTTTTATGCTACTTCAATCTAAATGTGCATTGAGGACACACACATTATTTTATGGATAACACAGGTAGGTGGTAGGTGCTGCTGAGCACTACAAGAATTTGTTTTTTAAAATTTCCAAAACCCCCAAAATTTGAGTTACAAGTAAAAACCCAGTTTTTCGTACTTTTACCCCAGTAACGCCGATAAATATGAACCGATTGAAATTTTTTCAGCGGATTTGGAAAGAAGAGACTTTCCAACGATATATATAGTTTGTATTGTTAAAATTCAACAAATTCATTATATGATAACAAATACAAAAAGTTAAAAATGTAGCAATTTTTACAATGAAATCGTCCGTCCTTCCGCTGGAGATACCCATATAGGTATATGTTCAAAAGTGTTGAATTTATTTCAGTCAATCTTTAAATTTATCTATTCTGGTAATTTTTTTTTCCTGTATAAAATCTTTTGCATTTTAAATGCTCTTCTATAAAAACGTTGAATAAACGTTTACTTTGTGCAAATTTAGTGTACTTTCACAAAACATATTGTCACATATGCGTTCATCTCATATTGTTCGATCTTTCTCTATCTCTCTCTCTCTCTCTTCCTCATGAACCATCCTTATTTGTGCTTAGTTCATTGTCAATGGTTACCAAAATATTACACACGCAAAACAAGAGGCTATACGTATGATGTGAGAGTAGAAAAAACAAACATGGCGGCAAATAAAATGGGGTTATTGATCATTCGATTCTTAGTACAGTACGAGCTCGATTTTCGCAACCGAGATTGTTGCGCTTACCGACCCTCTATTGAAAATTGTTATTTTACTTTGTGCAAAATGCCCCACGTCACTAAAAAACTGTACTTTAACAGTCATTTGCTCACTCACATTGAACAGTGGCGTAACATAGCATGCAAATAAAAAAAAAAACATATAATTTCTGCGAATACATTGAAAAGTTGCGCTCATCGAGACTGCTTTTTTGAACGTGTTGCACTTATCAAGACTCATGTGTAAAAAAGAGCGGTTGCGCAAATCGGGGTGTTGCAATAATCGGTAGTTGCGAAAATCGAGCTCGTACTGTAATTGATAACGAACATCAAAAGTAGCTGTTGGAAAATATGAAATTTTGTTTATTCATTCATTCTCCATCTTTGTTTCTGTATAATAAGTTGTGAATTACAATTTTGGTACAAATGGAAACATTTACTAAAAATATTAACGATGTATGTATTTTTAGAAAAATAATAATAAGCGTCGACAATTTGTCTTGTTTAATACATATTTGATATGAACAGTGTTGTTCCTATCTAATCTTAGAGAAATGATTTGAGAAACAAATCATGGATTTCCCATTCTGGTAAAAAAAACGAGTATGTATCTCGAATATGATATAGTCCAATATAACGCTTTAAAATCATCCATTTTACATATTTCTTTTTAATCTATGTTGAGTTATAATTTAAGATAATTTTTTTAAAAAGAAACAAAAACTAATGTTAAGTAAAAAAAAGGGCTAAATAGTTGTTTAACTCGGAACCTTCCGACCTTTTGTATACTATGGCGGTTAGAAAAAAGTGGTCAAAGTTACACCCATATATTTATGAACGGTTATGTCAAGACAACATCAAATGCTCAAAAAACAATTTTTGTAGGCGCAGTGGCGGACTAAGGCTAAAGCGGGCCCTAGGCAACCTTTTTTCAGTTATGGCACATATATTCTTTGCGTTTGCGATTTGATTGCTTTGATTCCTTCAATATAAACTCTTGTTATTTTTGAACAATTAGAAGTGTTTTCCAATAAGAGGTGTTATTTTGGTATTCAAAGAAAAATTAAATTTTTTTAAATAAATGATCGGAATTTAATTTTATAATAAAGAGGAATGTATGCCGTTAATAATGAAAAACAACATCAGCCAATTGACCACCATGAGCACGCTCACAGGACCATATCCTTTTCATGAAATTTGTCACAACCAAATCGCAAAGTGGCTGCCCTATGTCCTCGATAGAATCACAAATAAGGTCACGTTTGAGGTCTTGAATCGACGCTGGACTGTTGGCGTAGACCTTACCTTTCACGTGGCCCCAAAGGAAGAAGTTAAATCACAAGATCTCGGTGGCCAATAGTGATCCCCTTTTCGAGAGATAACACGGTCCGGAAACTTTTCCAGTAAAAGATCAATGGTTTCGTTGCTTATGTGACACGTAGTACCGTCTTGTTCAAAGTAAACGTTGTCCAAATCAATACCATCCAACTCCGATCATAAAAAATCGTTAATCATCTCTCGATAGCGCAATCAATTTACTGTAACTGTTGATTCAACCTCATTTTCGAATAAGTAAGGCCCAATGACCCCGTCGGACCATAAACCGCACCAAACAGTCACACGTTGAGGATGGACATGCTTCTAAACAATAACTCTTGGGTTTTCCGAGCCCCAGATGCGACAATTTTGCTTGTTGACGTAGCCACCGAGGTGCAAATGGGCCTCATCAGTCAAGATTTTTTTTCGATGGAATTCCGGATCATTTTCATGCATTTGAAGGACCCAATCAGCAAAGACACGACGTTGTTGATGATCGGCCGGCTTGAGTTCTTGTGTTAACTGAACTTTATAAGCCTTAAGACCGAAATCTTTATGCAAAATACGGTGTAATGACGTTTGTGGAATGCCCAATTCCAAAGAACGACGAGAAATGGACAAACCTGGGTTTTCTTCAACACTTTGGGCTACAGCAGCAATATTCTCAGTTGTTCTTGAGCGACGTGCACTGGCTTTATTTTTCACATCACTAACTTGTCCCAACAGCTCGAATTTTTCCACCAATTTCTGTATTGCGGCCCGACAAGGTGGTTTACCAAAAAATGCTTTAGTATTGCGAACTGTAACTGCAAGACTTTCACCATTTTTGTAGTGAATTTTAAAAATTTCAATGCGTTGTTGAAGCGTGTATCGTCCCATTTTTAGTAATGGCGTAGTTTCTACTTGTCAAATGCAAAGAATAAAAGCTTCAAAAGTGACAACTACCGAAATAGCGGGTCATTGACAATAACACCAATTATTAGAAAACCCTTTACCAACATTCGTATACAAAATTTAAAACCTACTTTTCGGGCCCCAAAAATTACGGGCCCTAGGCACGTGCCTAGGATGCCTAGGCCTTAGTTCGCCCCTGTGTAGGCGTGACAAAAACCTTGAATTCGGGGTTTTTTCCTATTACTTCGTTATTTGTAATCCCGGGCACATATTATTAAAAACTTTGCTGCTAAATTGATTCTCAACATTTTGATTTTAATAATCTCCGTATCACATTATTTTTTGATACATATTTGAAGTCCTAAGCACGGTCTTTCTCACCAAAATATTCATCGCACATGTGCTTAACATCACGTATGATGCATCGTTAGGTCTGATATAAAAAGAAGTCAAACTCTATACTTTTCTGATGCCTTTACCTTTTGTATGTGTACCATATATGCACCATTAATTGAATTAGAATTACCGTGCCCATTACAATTAAAGTTCATATCGACACACTGTTCCTATTAGAAATGTTTCTACTTTCCCACAACACACGTCATCACCAGGCTACCTACAGCTACTGCGTAATAACAATTGCCAATGTTACTGTATCTATCCAGGTATGGTGACGAAGCGAAAATTTGCATAAGGTGGTCACAAATAGTACCGAGTAAATTGTCGCATAGTGAGACAGATTTTCTATACATAGGCGAGCCATTATCAACTGAACTATGGCATGGGGTCTTTGTCACTTGGACGGCAAAGTAAATTTTGCGTCCATGTTTGCATTTCACCAGATATCCGTCCATGTGCTCCTGATGCGCAAAGCGAGATGCACACAGACAAAAGACATGAAACCCACATACACATGCTGGAAAATATCTATGTATTCATATCGCACACATACCTACATAGATGTGGATTACTTTCATTGTTTCCATGTTCCATGCATTCATGATGTAAGGTTTTGTTTACATATCGCTTCAGGGTCACTCCACCTTATTTATTTTGTCACCTTTGCCAAGATGTTAGACCTTGAGTGAATGAATTTGAACTGAAAGTTATGGGGTTCTACAATGTACGTGCATATGTATTTAGGTATGTGCATACAACACAGCATGCAGATGGATGGATGGATGGATGCAGAGAGTCGGTCGGAGTCATAACAATAACCTGAAGTGCAGATGCAGTGCAGTGTAGGCGCAGTAATTGCTGCAAAAACAAATTGGTAGAGGTGCCATTGTTGCAACAACAAATGAAAAGTTAATGACATAACATGATAATGATGAAGGGGTGCTCCTGAAGTACAAAAGATATTTACAAATGCAGAAATGGGCTTAGGCATTAAAGATGTTATGTTGTAATGGACACCTTAAAGTCTCATTGTCATAGAACAGGGCAATTGTGAAAAGTTCTTTCGCTTTGAAGGCAATTTAATAATGAACGAAATGAACAGATGTTTAGTTGTTAACGAAAGACTTTTTGGGGTCAAGTTCTTAAAATATAGGTGTAGAAGCTTGAATGAGATGAACAGTTATTTAGTTGTTACAAAAAAATTATTTTTGTGGTATTTGAATATAATATAAGTAGCTGCAGTGTAAGATATTTAGTACCAGATAAATAGGGCTTTAATGCAGTGGTCGGTAAAAGTTATAACTGGGATAAGCTACATATATTTATATTATCAAATAGAGTTAGTGCGATTTGTAATCGCTTTCAAAAAAATATTTGCCATATTGATTTATGGCCTATTTTAACTTGCGAATGTGGTATGAAATTAAAAAATTCCACACTCTTCAAACTTCTGCGAGCGCTTTCTAGTTAGTCCTACCAGATGGTGGCACGTCACCGACCACTTGGTCCTTTCAACGAAGTTTGGGTCTCCCTGCTCTGCGCCGTCCTTCAGGTTCGCCTTCAAACACCTTTCTCGCTGGAGCATTTACATTCATCCTGGCAGCATGTCCCAGCCATCGTAGTCGTTGGATTCTGACTCTTTAAGCTACGTCGATTTCGTGGTAAAGCTCATACAAAGCTCATGGTTCATCCATTGGCGAAACTAGCCGTCGACGCAGATAGGTCCATATATTTTTCGGAATACAATTTTATCTCCAATACCCCAGGTTTTGTATGTCCGCTGTCGTAAGCAACCACGATTCGGCAGCATACAACAGAACGGGTAAAATTAACAAATGTCATATCTGTTTCTTAGTATCCTGAGATAAGGTGGTGTTACTAAAGTGCTACCGAAGTCCGCAAAAACATCTATTGGCGAGATCTATTCTCCGCTTTATTTCTTGACTGACATTAGTTTTTTTGTTGACGGAATATCCGATTTAGATAAACTCATCGATTACCTCAAAACAATAATTGTCGACGTTCACAGTGCGTCCCAATCAAGAGGACTCTTTGTTCGTCGAAATTATTGTTTTCTCCTCATTGAGCGCTAACCCATTTTTGCTAACTCCTTTTCTAGTGATGAGAAAACTGCAGTAACATCCCGCAGATTTCGGCCAATGATGTCTATATCATCGTGGCATGTGGCTCTTGTGGAATATGGTGCCAGACATGTTGACACCAGCCTTTCTCATCATCTTCTCCATAACTATATTAAATAGTATACAGGACAAGCTAACACCCTGCCTGAGACCTCTTTCCATGTTGAATGGTTCAGAGTGATCCTTAACAATCTTAATAGAGGATTTGGTGTTTTTCTGCAAAGTCGAATAAGTTTTGCAGGAATAGCAAACTCAGGCATGGCCTCATATAGCATTTTCCTTATCGGAGAGTCGAAGGCAGCTTGGTAGTTGACAAAGAGGTGGTAAGCGTCGTCCTGCTTTTCATAATTTTTTTTCCCAGGGTTTGTCGTAAAGTGAATATTTGATCCGTGAATATTTAGACCAGGTCTTAAGCCGCACTGATAAGGTCCAACTAGTTCACCTACAATTGGCTTTAGACGTTCACACAATATGCCCGAAAGGACCTTGTACGCAATAGTTAATAGGCTTATTCCACGGTAGTTCTTACATTAAATACGATCTCCTTTCTTGTATATGGGACATAACAGACTGAGACTCCAATCGCCTGGCATGCTCTCCTCCAGCCAGATGTTCTCCATGTACTGATGAATGCTCCTAATCAGCTCCTCTCCACCTGCCATAAACAATTCAGCCGAGAGACCATTGGATCCAGCTGCTTTGTTGTATGTAAGGCGGGATATCTCGCTCTGGCTCGGAGGTGGACACTAAATACCATCGTCATGGATTGGGGCGGGGTCTTCTGGAGTGGTTTTCGTATCCAGTAGATTTCTGAAATGTTCTCTCCATACCTTCAGATTGTTATCCGGGTCCATCAATAGCTGGACATCGGTGTCCCTACAGGAGGGCAGCATTGGACGCATTATTGCCTAAACTCTCTGGTAGAATTTTCGGGCTTCAACTTTACTTCGGAGCAACTCCGTGCACTTATCCTGTCTCTTCTTCAGCTCTTTCTATCTTTTTCCGTCTAAAAATACGAGTTGCCTCTCGCTTCTCCCTGTGCCGTTTACGAACAGCTCGCGTTGGCAACTGTTTCGCCCTGTATGCAGCATCCGTCTCTCTCGTGGTATTGGCATTCATTATCGTACCAGGCATCTTCTTGAGTATGCCCAAGTACGCTTCTGGCAGTACGTTCAATGGAGTCGGCTATATATAGCCTCTGCGAGGTAATATTATCAGGAGTTGAAACATTCCGTGGCAGTTGAGTAAGGTGGTTGGAATAGGCGTCCGCTACCTCTGTGCCATTAGAACGATTAGAAACTATAAGTTTGTGAAAATGAGCGAATTCATTTAATTGTAAATAAATTTAAAAAAAAATCAAAAAAAATTTTGTTGCTATCACGGTACAACATTGATTTGGGACTCAATTTTGAGAACTGCACGTAAAAGTAGCTCCAAAAAGTAGAAGTTCTGCATCATTCGTTTTGTCAAGTTACATGCTATAATAATTTAATATCGATTTGAAGTTAGTAAGTATCGTATTTGATCACATCGTTTGGACAAAATGAATGTAAACTAGAGTTTAAACTTATCTACAATTGGGTACATATGTATAAGTTATTTTCTCATCGATTAAAGGATAAATAGGCAAACATCTTTGTAAAGGATTAAAGAAACATATCACTATTAAATCTGTCTAAAACAACTTCAGTAATGACGTAAAACATTAATTCTTCTCATAAAAACGTTTAGCTTTCATGCTGTTTTCTACTCTTTGTACTAACCATACAATCCTCGTGCAACACATCACTTTATTCACTTGTTCAATTTGTTGTTTTACAGCAATGACACACATAAACATACGTACATACATAGTACATACATACATACATATGTACTTATTGGTATGTATGACATTACAATAATAGATCATACGACATACGGGAATACATTTATGTGCGAGTTCTTCAGCATGAAGTTGAGATGTGCCAATAAACTAAAAATACTAAAATGCCAAGTGTTAATATCGCACAACAAGAGAAATTAAGATAGAAGTAAAATTCAGGGCAACGGCAAAAGTCAAGTAAAAGTAAGGGACATGAGCTGAGTGAGAACGATTTAGACAAGCAAGCTACATTACAATTGGCTTCATTGTTCGTAAATGGAATACGTACTCTGAAGGTAGTCACTCAGTCGTCTCCTGTGCAACTCCGCATTTACTACTGGGCACATATCGATTACTAACATGGCACAAATAGCACAGTGCAATGTGAGTGTGTGTGTGTGTGTGTCCGTTCGTTGTACATTCTCCCATAGTATTCACCCAAATCAATCCATCTATCCGTCCATCCTATTTTATATTACATATACTCTCTTTCTCTCATGAGACTACAGAACTGCTTTTAAGCTATAGAATCCTTGCAACTGGATGAAAATGGGAAGCTGCCAAAATGAGTATATTCCACACTTTGGTGTTATTTTTTATGGGAAATTAGATTGACAGTTTTCAGGGTTGTTAAATGTTACATTTAATGATGTCTGAAAAAAGTGAACTTTTTTTCTGCAATCACGCTTATTTTGCGCTTACAAGCCAAGTATCCGGGAAACGCTGAACTTAACAACAAACAGTAAACAAAGGGATCCTTACACATACACACACACCGAAGAGCATTTCAAAAAACCCCACACACACAATTGCTTTAAACGGTGGCAACTGGAGTGAGATGAGACCTTTGGCGCCAGGTATCCGTATCGTATTCCATCCAAACGGAAATTCCAGGCTCAATCTTATGTTTCCTTTTGTATTATGTAGCACAGCGATTACGCTCGTTCCCAATACATATAATGTATCGCCGTCGTCGTATCCTCCTTATGCTCTGTTGCATGTCGACTAGCGCCTTTTGACCTGAGATTCTCGGCAACCTGAAATGTTGCTTCACGTTGTCAGTGTTTATAATGATATTTGACATCATTTCCGTTTTCGGTAATAGCCACATTGATAGTAAATTGTTACCATCAATTTACCAGCGCGCAGCATAGTAGCAGAGCATCTCAAGGAATCTTCATGAAATATGTTTTAAAAACTTTCTAGGTAGTCGCTGCTGTTGGCTGGCGTGGCAGACTATGAATAAAGTCAGGGTATGCATACTAGGTATTGAAGAAAAAACGATGCAGATAAAGTTGAACAATATATTGTAACAAATGGTATAACATTTTTGTATTCGAATGAATCATATCGCTTTTATGGCTATTATATGTTTTTGCGTTTCCTATTGATATTAAAAACTTACTTTGTTTATTTAAACAATACACCAGAAACCACCCACCTTACATTACGCTGTATAACACATGATTTTGGGACTCAATTCTGAGAATTGCACGTGAGACTAGCCCCAAAAATGAAAACATTTGCATCATTTGTTTTGTGAAGTTGGCTGCCTTGATAATTTAATGGCCATACCAATTTTTTTGCTCAAGGTGGGTTTTTAGCACTTTTCTAATATTTTTTTCTAAAACAAATTTCTAGATGTTGAATAGGTATCATAAATTTCACTTTTTGTACTTTATGGTATCATAAATTGTACTTTTTGGTACAATTAATTTCACTTTTTGCTACCGTAAATTACACTTTTTGGTACAATAAGCTGTACTTGTTGGTACCAAACATTGTACTTTTTGGTACCATAAATTGATTCTACTTTTTGTAACCATAAATTTTACTTTTTGGTACCATAAATTGTACTTAGATAATGAATAGGTTCCATAAATTGCACTTTTTGGGACAATAAGCTGTACATTTTTGTATCATAAATTTTACTTTTTGGTACAATAAATTGTACTTTTGGGTACCACAAATTGCACATTTTAGTACAATAAATTGTACTTTTTGGTACCATAAATTTTACTTTTTGGTACCATAAATTGCACATTTTGGTACCATAAATTGTAGTATTGGTACCATCAATTGTACATTTAGGTACGTTTAAACTACTTTTCGGTACAATTAGTTGTACTAGTTGGTACAATAAAAGTACTTTTTGTTACAATAAATTGAACTTTTTTGGTATCATAAATTGTATTTTTTGTTACCATAAATTGTACTTTTTGGTACCATAAATTGTACATAGATATTGAATAGGTACCATAAATTGATCTTTTTGTTACAATAAATCAAACTTTTTTTGGTATCATAAATTGTACTTTTTGTTACCATAAATTGTACGTTTTGGTACCATAAATTGTACTTAGATATTGAATAGGTACCATAATTTGCAGTTTTTGGGACAATATGCTGTACTTTTTGGTACCCTAAATTGTACTTAGATATTCAATAGGTACAATAAATATTACTTTTTGGTATCATTAATTTTACTTTTTGATACAATAAATTGTACTTTTTGGTACCATAAATTGCGCTTCTTAGTACAATAAATAGTACTTTTTGGTACCATAAATTGTACTTAGCTATTGAATAGGTACCATAAATTGATCTTTTTGTTACAATAAATTTAACTATTTTAGTATCATAAATTGTACTTTTTGTTACCATAAATTGTACTTTTTCGTACCATAAATTGTACATTTTTTTATCATAAATTTTATTTTTTGGTACAATAAATTTTACTTTTTGGTACGTAAATTGTACATTTTGGTACCGTAAATTTTACTTTTTGGTACCATAAATTTCACTTTTTGGTACAATAAATTGTACTTTTTGGTACCATAAATTTTACTTTTTGGAACCATAAATCGCACATTTTGGTAGAATAAATTGTACTTTTTGGTACCATAAATTGTAGTCTTGGTACCATAAATTGTACTTTTTGGTACCATTAAACTACTTTTTGGTTGTAATAGTTGGTACAATTAGTTGTACTAGTTGGTACAATAAAAGTACTTTTTGTTACAATAAATTAAAAATTTGTGTTACCATAAATTGTACTTTTTGGTACCATTAATTGTACTTAGATATTGAATAGGTACAATAAGCTGTACTTTCATTCAATCATTAATCATCATTAATTTTACTTTTTGATACAACAAATTGTACTTTTTGGTACCATTAGCTTTACTTTTTGGTACCATAAATTGCAATTTTTGGTACATAAATTGCACTTTTTGTTACAATAAATTGTACTTTTTGGTACCATAAATTCTACTTCTTGGTACCATAAATTGTACTTAGATATTGAATAGGTACCATAAATTTCAGTTTTTGGTACAATAAGCTGTATTTTTGGTACCATAAATTGTACTTTTTGGTACCATAAATTGCTCTTTTTGTTATCATAAATTGTTTTGGTACGTTTAAACTACTTTTTGCTACAATTAGTTGGTACAATAAAAGTACTTTTTGATTATTTGATTATTTTGGGATTTTATAGGCACTGGATGCATTTTTTCGGTTTTGTTCCGTATATTTTTCCGTATATCTAAAACTTTGCTTCAGACACAAAAGAGATATTCCGTCGTGGTAAACTATAGAAAAAGGGCTTAAAACACAACTTGTGCAAAAAAATTCGTATTGCCATTAAATTATTAAAGCAGCCAACTTGGCAAAACGAATGATGCAGATGTTCTTATTTTTGGGGCTTTTTTCAAGTGAAATTCTCAGAATTCAGTCCCGAATCAATAACCTAAAAAATGTGGTACTGCGTTATGTTAAATGTTGACAAAATACATAATAGTATTCATCGAGGGCGAGTTTTGAAAATTCAGTCCTCGATATAAATTACGACTCGACATCACTATGGGACGTATAAATATAGCGTAACTTTGTTTTTATAGTCATTACATGCTTCCAACCGATCGACTTCAATTATAGCACTTTTCTTATCGAGTACAATAGGGCACTCTTGCAGCACGGCTATTTTCGATCCAATCAAAATAGATTTTTGTTTAGCATCCAACACTATTTCTCAATGGTTCTGCTAATATCAGCCTCACTTAATTCACTCATTCACATATCTATCGGTCAAGTAGAAATTAAATTGATATACGCTATGACATCTATTCAAACCCTGGCTGACATCATTTCAACTAACCAAAAGGTGAATACCCTTGTGGACTACACACGAATCTCTCTCTTCTCACTTCCATCATTATATTTCATATCATTTATGGGTGGGGGAGGGGGGTTTGAGAGTACAAAGTGAAAGGATTTTTATGGTTATTTGAGAAATTGAATTCTTTTGTTGTTTACCTTAAATTTTCCTCAACAGCAACACATCCTTTGCACGTCCTTTCGCTCGTATCCTTAACACCTATCAACCATCCACGTGCTATTGCGGAAGCAATATAACCATTAAGGGGAGGGGGTTGCAGTGGTTTCCAATGTTACCAAAGATGTGTTCGTGCTGATACACTGTTTCTGTTTTAAAGTTATAACTCCGCCATTTGGGGTCTGGGTGCATGCTTTCAGTCATTTTTAGTTATGCTCGCGATATTTTTAAATCATTTCCACTTAAATGATACCACTATAACGGTCTTTTCTGATTGAATTCTTCGCTTAAGTGTTAATTAAATTTGACTCAACTGTTTTGTGGCTCAGGTTTTTTTTTGTATTCCATTTTCTTTTAACTTTCTTCTTTTTTGTTCTTTTAGTTAGGTTATCAAATATTGTGGGGGCTATAAGTTAAATATAACAACAAATTACTCGCTGAAAAGAAGCTCATAACGATAGATATGCCAAAAGTTTGCACTGTTAAAATTTTTCGCAAAAAAGTTTAAAGAAATATGACAAATATGTACTAGGTTTCATATTCATTTGTATAAAGTTTCTGCCACCTTAATACAAATGTTGTATAATTGCCCAATAATACCACAGTAAAAAATTGTTCAGCTCGTTGATTTGGGACTCAATCCTGAGAACTACACATGAAAGTAGCCTCAAAAATAAGAACTTCTGCATCATTCGTTTTGTCAAGTTGGCTGCATTAATAATTACACTGTGCTACACACAAAATATACAGGGGTTCTCATGTAGCATTTCTGTTAGACTGCAGTCCATAGAGTAAAGTGGTACTTTTAGTTTTTCTCGGTCACTTCGTTAAGTAATGTTTTTATAGCAAATTAAGTGAAATAAAGATATTCCTAAAACTACAAGTTCCAAAATTCATAAGTCTTCTCTTTGTAAACCGATCTTCAAAAGCTTACATCTGTTGTAAAGCTATGACTTTCCCCTTTTATTAAAAAAAAGAATTTTGAAAATCGGTTTAAAAATAGTGAAACGGCGGCTGTTTAAGCAAAACAACCTCGAAAAAAAATTGCGAATTCTCATTTTCTCAACGCTCTCAGTTGATCATGAAGCAGCGCAATATATATTTTTTATTTTTGTATTATGCTATATTAAAGTAACTTTCTAAAATAGGTAAGTTTATAAGAATCGGTGGAAAAATGAATGAGTTATGCTAATTTTTGTAATATATTTTTCGACATTCTTTGGAATATGTAGTACGAATTACTTGTTGTGATACGTATACGTCACATGTATTTGTACAAAGTGACACACACACTCTAAGGAAAAACCACAAAATAACGCGAACATGTTATTGCAAAATTTAGCATAACTCATTTATTTTTCAACCGATTCTTATAAACTTACCTATTTTAGAAAGCTACTTTAATATAGCATAAAACAAAAATAAAAAATATATATTGCGCTGCTTCATGATCAACAGAGAGCGTTGAGAAAATGAGAATTCGCAATTTTTTTTCGAGGTTGTTTTGCTTAAACAGCCGCCGTTTCACTATTTTTAAACCGATTTTCAAAATTCTTTTTTTTAATAAAAGGGGAAAGTCATAGCTTTACAACAGATGTAAGCTTTTGAAGATCGGTTTACAAAGAGAAGACTTACGAATTTTGGAACTTGTAATTTTAGGAATATCGTCATTTCACTTAATTTCCTATAAAAACATTACTTAACGAAGTGACCGAGAAAAACTAAAAGTACCACTTTACTCTATGGACTCCAGTCTAACAGAAATGTTACATGAGAACCCCTGTATATTTTTTTTCTTCACATTTGTATCACTGTGTTATTAATAATTAATTATAATTTAATGGCCATACGATTTTTTAGCTCAAGTTGGATTTTAATCACTCTTCCTATATTTTAACACGATTATATCTGGATATACCGTACGGATTATCTCATTTTGTGTGTGATCGATGGTCGACAACTAGAATGTCATAGGAATTCTTCTCCTGACAGACAAATTTTTCGACAGATTTCTTGTGTCTGAACGGGCCCTTACGGGACACTTACTTTCGTATATACTGACTTACGTATGAGTAATAAATAAAATTTCACATAACTCAGACGCTCTGGCATGGGTAAACTTCATATCCTCTTCTTCATCACCTGCATCATCTGCCTTTTCACAAAAACTTCAAAATTTAAATAGGAAATTACACCTAAAATGTGAAAATATGACCCAAAAATTAAATGAAAATAACCCTTAAAATATGTATGCGGCTTCGCTAAAACATTTGGGGTCTAATTTCGTAATGAAAATATGCCCCAAAAAAATAAAAAATTAATAATTAATTAAAAAATCAACATTTTTGTCAAAATAAGATAACTTCACTTAATTTTGAATAAAAGCGAGACGCGTTCAGCAATTTTCATGATCTATGTCTCATTTTGTCCATAGGTTATGTGACATACTATGCACACATCATGCTATACTATGACCTTAATAAATAGCTAGAATCTGTTAATGTCCTGAAGTAGTTCTAAGGAACAACCTGAATGTTGAATGTTTTAATAGATTCTTGTACAAATTTAACACATAAGACATCGCAGCAACTTTTTGGGGGAGGAATAATTCGTTTACGGAAGGAAAGCTTTAGGTGAGTAAAGTAAAAAGGGCCCCTTGGGTTCTATGATGACCCCCCATGTGTGGGTACTCAAATGAAAGATATTTTCAAAACGAATCCAACGGTAATGTGAAAAAATCATGGGAAAAGTTAGAAAATTTTAAGGAAATAAATTGAAAAATTTTTAAAAAAAATATAAAATCTAAAAACCGCGCGATTTTTAAAAAAAAATAATTTTTTCTGAAAAACTCCGTAAAATTTATAAAAATATGGGGAAAATTAAGGAAAATTAGAATTATTTAAGGAAATGAATTGAAAAATTGCATAGAAAAATGAAATGTCATCAAAAATGTGTGAAAATTTTAATTTTTTTTGAATTTTTTAAGGTTTTTAAAGGAAAATTTCAAGAAATATTTAAAAAAAATTCAAGAAAAAGTCTAAAGAGAAATATTTGAAAGAAGAAAATTGATTAAAAAAAGGATAAAAGTTGAAAAAATGAAGAAAAATTTGAAAAATATTTATAAAAAATGTATGTATTGTAATTATATATATATTTTTTTATATATCCCTTTAAAATATTATTTGTTTTTTAAATTAGAGTTGTAACGGTTGAGATGGCTGCAGTAGCGCCGCTGGCAAATTTTTTTTTAAAAAAAATTGCGCGATTTTAGAAAAAAAAATTCTTTTTGGTATATTCCGAGAAAAATATTTTTTTTTTGTAAATTAGAGTGAAAATGGATATGTTGGGCGCAAAAGCGCCGCAGGCAAAAATTATTTTTAAAAAAATCGCACCCCTAAGAAAACAGAAACCTTTGTCACACAATTTCTGGTACCTCTCATACAAATGTCCGAATTGACTCTCATAGTTTTACATACATATCTTTTGTCTAAGTACATTGAATTCAGTCAAATTTTACGCAATATATACATTTATGAAAATTTAACTGGCAAATGAATAAAGACCATATCGGTTGACCCCTTCCGATACCTCCCATACAAAATGACCTATTTTTGCAATATTAATATTTTTCCCATAATATCAAAACGGACACGTGGGGGTTAATGAAATTTGTTCAGTGAATTTACATACATATCTTTTTTGTAAGTACACTGAATTCAGTCAAATTTTGCTTAGAATGTACGCTTATAAAAAGTTGACTCAAGAATGAATATGGATTATATCTGTTGACCCATGTCTGATACCTCCCATACAAAATTACCTGTTTTTGGAAAATTAAATTTATCCCATAACAAGCACCTGGGCGGTAACGAAATTGGGTCAAAGAATTTATCTTGTGATATGAGGCAAAATCTTAGAAAAAATATCCATTTGACAGAAATTGAAATTGCCCCTTTTTTAAATGTACACAGAAGTTTAGTCTACAGTCGTTTACGCTCCACAAGCAAGCCAAAATCAGTCAGTTTACCTGACCGAAATTTCTATACTGGTTCTTACTGAAATGTCAAATACTGAGCTTGAATTGTTTCACTTAGAGAACTGAAGCTTATATACCAAATTTCATATCGATACCTCTTTAACTACTGCTGTAACCGCGGGGACAGACAGACGGACGCCCCCAAAAAGAAGCAGTTTGTATGGTAGGTGGGAGTAGTTTTTGTCCGATCTAGCTTATCTTTAAACTTAATCACAATTTGAAGTATAAAAGCTTGCATACTAAATTTAAGATCGATTTCTTAAACTACGGCTGTAATAGCGAGACAGGCAGAAGGGCAGCCCCAAGGGGTGTCTATATGGGTGTTGGGGCTAGTTATTATCCGATCTTGCTCATATTAGAACAAAACCTCCGCTTAGAGGGTATAAGTTTGCCTATTAATTTTCAGCTCAACATTTCTCAAACTACGGGACAGTAAGATGGGAACCCCCAAAAAGAGGCGTTTGTTTCGGAGGTGTGAGTAGTTTTTGTCCGATATTACTCATCTAAGAACTCAACCTCCGCGTACAAACTTACAGCTTGATATCTCTTAAACTAAGGCTGTTCTCGTAGGTACAAACCCAAATAAGGGGGAGTTTGTATGGGAGGTGGGAGTAATTGTTGTCCGATGTAGAGAAGCTTGCATACAAAAGTTTAATACGATTGCTCTAAAACTACGGCTGTAATCGCGGGAACGGATAGACAAGCGGTCACCTTAAAATCGACTGAGATTTCGACGGTGAACATTTAGCAGGTGGGTGTCGGTCATACATTTGGACTCGATTGGTGCACTCTAAATGGATCAAAGTGGATAATTTCAAAATTTGACTCTACGGGTGTAAAGTCAGGACATCAGAATTTGTTTTAAAGGTATGATTCCTCGGGAAAAGTTTCTTATTTTGATCCCTAGAATACGTTTTTCCTTGTCACTTGGGCGATTTTTAAATCGACCCGCCCCAATATATATAGTGTCATGCCCAGGGCCGTAGCCAGGGGGTGGCCATGGGGGCCAAAGCCCCCCGAAATGATTTAACCCAAATCAAAATTTTATTTTACTTAAATGTAAAACCAAATTATACAATATTTATTTCAACATATAGATTAAACAATATGTCACACGTTATTTAAAATTAAATGTATAAAATTACAATGTGTTATGTTGTTGTTGAATAATTGACCAAAAACAACCAACATTCTAGCACCATTCTTTTTCTAAAGAAAAAGAAGCAAAAACCAACTCAATTTGAATTTAAATTTTACTTATTTTTAACTTTTTTTTTAATTAATTGAATTGAATTCAGTTTTAGAGGTTCTATTAGAAAACTAAAAAGAAAACTGTATAAATATATGTATTTAAACTCGATATAATTGAGCAATTCCATGGAAAGCGATCACATAAAAAAATATTTTTCTTCCTAATTTGCCAGACATCTATTTAATTTTTTCTCAAGAAGTTAAAGAGACACCATCATGAAACTTATTGAGCGTTCAAGAACTATATTATCTACTACAGGGAAAAATTAAAGAATCTGATTTAGGATTTTTTTTAAAAAGTTTTAATTTTTTATTTGAACTTTAAAAAAATACAAAATCGTGTTATTTTTTTGACTTTCAGCAAGCAATTACAAAAAATTTTTGAATTTCCTCAATCTTTAAGGGTGTTCCTTAAGAGCGTAATTAGCAGCCAATATGGACATGCCTATAATTATATGACTGCATTGAATTTAGCAAATTACATCCACATTCTAAATTTCAAATCGATTTTAAGTCATACGATTTCCAATAATTGAAACCAAAAGTTTTCAATGCTCTCATAACGTAAGCCATTCATAAGTTCGACTATACCACCACCCTTACTTCAATTTCAATGTATATTGCATCAAATCTTTGCATACAGAAAATCAAGAACTACCATATTTTTGGTCAAGATTTGCTTTAAAAACTACCCCTTCCCAACAAGTACTATCCGCAATTTAACTGAAATGTCTCAAACACCGCTCTCAAAAGTAATAACGCCAATCATTTTGGATTTCCTGTATATTCTTTTATTAATTTGTTTTCAATGAAATACATTTATCTTAAAAACTAAGTTTAGGATTGTTTTAAGTATATCATACAAAGAAAAAGTATAATAGAATGCCAATGTGTTCTTCAAGTTTCTAGTCGGTTAAATAAAATTTTAAATAATCAAGAGGAATTCACAACCAAACTAAAATAAGAAAAAAATAATTAAAGGGCAAAGTGGAATATGCAGCTTCTTAAAGGAAAACTAATTTAAATAAACGAATTCTTGTCATTGTGTAACGCCCAAAACGGCGGAGGAAATAAATTAAGGGTCTTCATGGAAAAACCTAACGCGGTGATTGCAGTTTTGTGCGGTTATAGGATTAAAGAAACACACAAAAAAAATTAGTTCATAAATTACAAACAAAAATAGTATATATACCAGTATGGGACTGTTGTACAAAACAAACAAACGCACAAAGGACCACCACCGAAAGCCGGCAAAGAGCTTTACTTTTTTTTTGTCAAGATTATTGTTTCCACTTTACATAACAATAAGACTGCACATGTTTCGCAAAAATGCAACCAGGTTGTGGTGTTACTGTATGGTTGGCTGGATTTCGCCAAACAACCACTTTTGTTTGTGAATTCAGGGCCTGTGTGCGCGTGTACTTGTTGTAAGTTTTATATGTATTTGCCTTTGTACATTAATTCAAACTGTGGATTTATGATGAATGAAATTAGTTTGCGTTAATTATTGTGGTATTCAAAGTTTAGCTTTAATATTTTTTCGTTTATAATAAAATTTTTGATTACATATATTTAAAGGGCATGGAGATGGTTGTTGGTTATGAATAATGGAGGATATATAGAGAGAGAGTATCACAAAAAAAATGCATTTTCTTCTTGTTGCCTTTTTATTTAATTCTCCAGAAATTCTTATATTTCTTGTTTGTGTTGTTGTATTTTTTGAATTTTCTGTTCTATTAAAAACGATTATTTTTTTCTTCTTTTCTGATATTGTTGAATATTTAAAATTCCTTTTTGAATTTTCTTTAAGGGACAAAAGTTATGTCTGTAAAAAGCCTCACACAATTCGTCATTCCAGAAAATTCGTATGTTTGTGTTGTGTATATTCTGAAGAGACAATTGTTCTGGTTGATTTGAATGATATTTGTTAAAATGAGAAACAAATGATTTCTTTAAATTAAAAATATATACTAAAATTAATTTAATATTAAGACCTTATAACTAATTTTTGTTTGTATGTTGTGTTTAATCAAAACGCGTATGTCTGGTATTACTACTGCTACTGCCGCCGGCATTTCCGCCGGCGTAGCCATTGCTGCGGCCACTATCGGCACCACCGCCGTATCCACCACCATTGCTGCGGCCACTGTCGCCACCGCCGTAGCCATTGCTGCGGGCACCATCACCGCCACCGTAGCCATTGCTGCGGCCACCGAATCCACCACCGCTACCGCCGCCATAACCGCGTCCTCCGCCAATGGAGCCTTTCTTGAAGGTACCACCAAAGCGGGAGCCACCACCATTGCCATAACGAGAACGGCCACCGCCGTCAAAGCGGTTATTGCGAACCATACTTTCAAGGGCGGGGTTGATTTCCTTTAAGAGTAGAGAGAAAACATAATAAATTAGAAAGATGAAAAACGACAAATAATTTAAAAAAAATTGATAGTAATAATAAAAATGAAAAAATAACTTTGTAGAGATTTTTGCGTTCAAGTCAACAAATTAAAAGGTAGATTGGTTTTTAGATATATTTTTTAATTGCATTTAAATTATTTTTCGTACACAAATCTATTCCATTTTTCGACAACTGAACCCTCAATTATTTTTTCAATTTTAACTAAATAAATAAATACTGGAAGCAATAACTCCCTCTGTTAAACTTATTATGTGTGTTTTAAATGATTCTTACCTGATTAGCCTCTCTTAAGACATCAACTAACGCCTTCGATTGCTTGGCATTGTTACGTGTAAAGAATGCATAGGATGTACCACGGGTGTTTGAACGTCCAGTACGACCAATACGATGGATATAATCTTCCGATGATTGTGGGTAATCAAAATTAATGACATACTTAATGCCATCGACATCTATAGTTCAGAAATTTTCGTAAGCAAAAACAAAATAAAAAAAAATTAAGAAAAGATTAGTGGTTATGCTTTAACGTGTTTTAGGTAATTTACAAGGAAAATATTTGTTTTTTTAAATATACAACCATGACTTGTTTTGTTTTCATTTTCCCTTAGTATAAGATAACAACACCACTAACACTTGGGTTAGAATTTTGAAAAAAACTTAAGGATATACAGTATAAATAGTAGTAGTAGTAGTATATAGACTTTTTCTTTCTTAATGTACAAATCTTGATATTGTTTTTTGTTCTTTTGTTTTCAAAATATTTGTTTTTTTGTTTTGTTTGTTGTTGAGCTTATAAAAAATAATTTACCTTAGTTTGGGATTTTGCGAAATTTGGGCAAACTCTTCGGGCACCACGTCGTTTTCTGGCACAGTGTTTTGTAAACGGCGCATCATACGACGTAGTAGTTGGAAGAGCCTGTAGTTAAACAAACTTAGTGTGGAAAAACTAAACTTCGTCGTTGTCATAAACGGCCGGCAGTTTAGTTTTTACGAAATTTATACTTATTATGCTTTGTTTTTAACTAGACACACATGATCAGCAAGCAAGGCAGCAGCAGTTGTTTAGTTAGTTGGCTGGTTTGGATTGTGTACAAATCATCGATGACGATATCAAAAGACGCCAAAGCCCCTTCAATACTACTTAACTCGTGTGCAACACCACATCACACCATTCGGATTGTTGGTTGATTGAGTTTAGTGCGTTCAAAGGCTCGAGCATCCATTGTGTACATGAAAAAAACGCAGGCATTACGCTTCTCTGTTAGAGAATATCCTAAGGCAAGGCTATCATCATCATTGTGTGGTTACAAATGTGTCCTTTGATGTATATATATATGCATTCTTTGTTTCGTTTGTACTTTAGATAGATAGTTGTTCATTGTTTTAATTGGTGACGTACTCTCTTGTAAACGTCGTCGTAAAATCAAATGATGATGTCCGTCGTTTTGGTTTCCTTACAACAGCACTATTCAACATTTGTTATACGAGTCCACATACAGGTGCACGTACGTCTTCTTTCAATGCATTTGTGATCTTATATGCTTTGCTTTAATATTAATCATCATTATCATTGTCATTTCATCAAAAACCAAATCATCTCCAGTGTTAAAATGATCCAGCTTTTCTATTAGTGGTTTGTACAAAGAACACATTTAAGATACATCATGAGAGATCCTTTAAATTTGCCTGCGTTGTGTGCTGCCAACTTTGATCGATGGAGAGCATTAAAGATAGGAGAGAGAGACAGAGATAGAGAGGGCCGTGATTTACATCAACTCCTACAACTTTCTACAAGTTGCCCCCTCCTCTCTGATAAAACATTCATGTACTGCGCATGCGCTCCATATTTTTAAACATGCTGTCCGTGTGTCCCCATTGATTACATTGAGGTAAAAGTTTATTTTTTTTTGTATATAGATTACAGATATCATTTGACTTTGTTTTCAACACCAATTCACTCCCAAAATTAGACTCAGCAGAGGCCTCTTATGCAAATGCTTGATGATAGGGATATAATATGATTCTTATACATTGATTGTACTTTACGCGTGCTTTCTCTCAAGGTGGCGGTATATTATTTTGATCATTATTTGGACTGCATTGTAAAAAACATGCTGGTGCTACGCTCCGTTGATGTCATATTCCAAAGCGTAACCATATTTTTTCTTTGCCATTTGTGTTCATTTTCTTTTATTCTTTTCAAATATACCTCCTCCTTAATCGTGAAGCGGTGGTGGGACGGTGGTACGACATACCCTTTTTTCCAATGGCCATTGTGGTAAAAAAGTGTTGCCGCTTTGCCGTTGCCGCCGCTTTCATTCAGATTCACGAACGAGCGAACGTTTATTATTATTGAAATTTCTCATCGCAATATCTTTCAAATGATTGCGGTATTTTTCAAAATCTTTTTTCAATTCATCATATTTCTCTATATATTTTTCAATATCAGATTATTAGCTGACATTTTATCCCCACCATACAACAATTTTTGGCCTCTGTAAACGAAATAAAAAAGAGAATTGGGAAGAGACAAAAATAGTGTGTCGAGGGCAGGGGGGTAAGAAGGAGGGAAAGGAAAAAATACCATAAGTATTAATAAGTCATGTTTAAACAAATCTTACAGCTAAATTCGAGAGAGAGAGTAGTAAGTTGGTAGAGTAGTAAGGTAGTACGTGTACAATGATATAATTTCTTTTGCGTTTTGTTTTTTTTTTTCGATTTTGATTTTACTGTGAATCGCAACTTCTATGCATGGATGCAGGGGGGTTAATTTATAATGAATACTAAAAAGCCCAATCAATTCTAAACAACGACATTTTAAATGCAAAAGTTAATGAATAGAAACTCTCGATTATAATTTGTTTAAAATTGAGTAACATAAGATTAACATATATTGAGAAGGGGACAAAAATTTAGTGTTTAATAAAGTAGAAATGTACATGTACAAAAAGACCTTTCTGCGGCCAAATTACATCCGTTTCGTCTAGAAATGTAAATATAAAACATGTGAACAGATACCTCATGAATTCCTGGTGTTTTTAAATACCTGAAGGTATGACTCGAATGCGTTATTAGTCAACGATAAAAAAACGGATGCGGATGTTCAGTAGTTTAAAAACGAATCCGTAAGATGCTATCCAAAGCCTTTGTGAGCAATGTCAGCACCGCCGTCATGTGATGAGCTTATGGTCAACAAATATTTCGAAGTATAAAAATTCAACTTAACATACATTACAATTTGCAATTCTGACGATATCTATTTTTAAATTTCTTATTTAATTCTAAGAATTTGCGTTAAGTACAATATTGTAATACAATCAAATTCATAATTTTTCATCATTTTCATAATTTCAGTAATTTTTCTATTCAAACATTTGCAAAGTTGTTGCTTTACCCAAAAAAATGCCTTTATAATAGGTTTCCATTACTTTCAACTTTTGCATTTAAAACTCGCTTATGTTTTAGGAAAACAAATCTCTATCATTTTACGTGATAATACAAATGATGAATATGGATGAAAAAGACGACAATGAATTCAAACAAAATCAAGTGAATATATTATGCGCAATTATATTTAAATGGTTGCTGTGTGTTACTAAAGTTACAAACTTACCCAAACCGCGAGCAGCAACATCAGTTGCTACCAATATGTTTGATTTTCCTGTACGGAATTCGCGTAAAACGAAATCACGTTCCGACTGTGACTTGTCACCGTGGATAGCGCCACAGCGTACACCGAAGCTACGTATGAAACGTACCAAATGATCAACGCGACGTTTAGTTTCAACGAAAATGATAATTTTACCAGGGTTTTCGCTGGTATCATAAATTTCAGAAAGTAGTGCTTTGAGTCTGAAAGAAAAGAGAGAAATTAAATATTAGTACTTAAATAAAAAAAAACATAGTCTGGTAACATTATGGAAAGCTGTTTTGAACATTTATTATAATTTTGCTATATATTTGCTATACACAAAGTATTTGTTTTCAATCGTATACGGGTTATTAAAACGATTTTGACAATTGCGGATATTTCACTGCAATGCAATGAAATTTGGCGCAATGTTTCTTAACACACGATTTTAATTTGTTTTTATATCTTTTTTTAAACTTACTTTTCCTCCTTGTCATTTTCCTCACACACATCGATGACTTGACGAATATTGTGATTTGCGGACAATTCCAAAGAACCAATGTTAATTTGTATATACTCTCCCAGAAAATCTTCAGCCAATTGTTTAACTTCTTTGGGCCATGTAGCGGACCACATCAATGTTTGACGGTCTGGGCGAATTTGAGAAACGATTTTACGAATTTGGGGCTCGAAACCCATATCCAACATACGATCAGCTTCGTCCAAGACCAAGTATGTGCAACGCTTCAAGTTGGTAGCGCCGGCAGCCAAGAAATCAATCAAACGACCAGGTGTGGCAATAACAATTTCACAACCTCTTTGGAGATCGCGCATTTGACCACCTTTGGGAGCACCACCGAAAACGCAGGTGTTGCGAACATACGAGGCCGAACCGAACTCTGTGGCAACTTGTTGAATTTGTTGAGCCAACTCACGAGTTGGAGCCAAAACCAAGGCAATGGGACCATCGCCTCTTTGTAGAGGTTGTTGATTGTTAATGTGTACAATGGCGGGCAGAATGTAACCCAAAGTTTTGCCAGAGCCAGTCTTGGCAATACCAACAAAATTGTGGCCGCTCATGGCAATGGGCCAGCCTTGGGCTTGGATTGCTGTGGGAGCCTTGTAGCCCTGGCGACGAATTTCCTTCATAACATAATCGGGGAAATAGGCTTCGCTAAAGTCCTGAATGGGATTGCTAGCATTGCCACGGACAGTGATTTCGTGTTCTTCGCGGAAACGTTGTACTTCGGTGAAGGAACGTTCGGTGACCAGTGGGTGTTCTTTGTAGAAATCTTTCTTGAATGGGGACAAGTTGGCAAAGTCCATGGGGCGGATGGATAAATCCTGGGCATTGCCACCACCTCCACGACGATCACCACCACCGCCATAACCGCCACCGCCGTAACCACCACCACCGAAACCACCGCCGCCGCCGCTGCCACCACGACCTCCACGGTCACTTCCGCCGCGACCTCCCTTTTCAATGCGTCCCTTGCGGACTCCGTGGTAATCGCCACCGCCGCTGCCGCCACCAGATCTGCTGCCGTAACGGTTACCACCGCCGCTAGAACCGCCCTGACGGTCATCGCGTCCTCCACGGCTGCTGCTGCCGTAGGTTTTATCGTGGGGTGCCCTGGAATAATAAAAAAAAAACCACACAAAAAATTATAACAATCGACATTTTCATAATGAGTTACAAATATTGCCTTTTGGAAGATGATTTATGATGGAAAGACATTATAATAGTTTGCGTCTATGGATATTCACATTATATTTGTACACAAGCAAGCATGAAAAAAAACGGTAACACAGACAGACACAGATGTTTATATTTAAGACAAATATCAAGAAACAACACAAATTTTAAATAAGTTTCCAATCAAATCAGACGGATTTTATTATTTAACTCCTCGATATCGAACTTCCGTCAGTAATGGTAGAAAATTTTTTCAAGTTTGTACTTCAAATTTCTTTGACATTTATTTTTATACTCCTCCTACTGTTGTACACTTTAGAATACTATGAAAACCTTTTCCATCTTTGTACTTGTAATTCTTATGGAATTAGGTACACAATTAATACAATATTAATTTCTAATAAAAAAAACTTAGTTGTTTTTGTAGCTGCTGCCGCCGCCACACTAAACTACGTCAAATGTTGTTCATTTGACGATTTTGATCACAATGTGTTTTTGATTTGTTTGCATGTTAAGAAGTTATTTTAAATTAAATTTATAAATTATATACCAGGTGGCATACTCTCTTCGGAATCTCTCTATCTCTATCATCCGTTGAGCAGGCATTTTGGGCCCCAAACAAAAAGTGAACACTTAAGGAGGTAGGGGGAAGCAAGAAGGCGTCAAAAGCTAACATTCATTATTTTGTCGCGTGTTGTTTCTTGTTTTTCTTGCATATACACATATAAAAATGTTTGTCTTTTTCGATGTTTTTTGTTGTTGTTGGTGTTTCATTCCTAAATTAAGGACAATATAAATAATTGTCAACATGCAATAGACATATTTTTATTAGTTCTAATAACGAAAAAGTCATGTACATTTTATTGATATACCTTCGAGGCATTTGAGAAAAGAAAGAAAAGAATGGGAAGGCCAAATGAAAATGTTAAGTTAGGTATGGATAAAACAATTTCAACCCTATATTGCAATATAGAAAAGAAAGTCATATGGCTGCAACAACGTTGGATGCAAACCTGAAAATATATTAAATAGTAATCAGAGCCCGCTGCTTAACAAGATCGCCACCATGTAGTTAACCTTGTACTTGGAGGGGAAAAGGTTATTGCCGTTTGTATTACGAAATGATCCGAGGTCAATGAACATTGATTGACATTATACACCCTTACAGCTGAAAAAGCAAGGGGTGGATATTAAACAAACAAACAAGAAGTTTACAGACACGCTGACTGAAGGGTTAATAAAGGAGGAGGAGATTCTATTTAAAACTTAATTATTTCACTTTTTGTGTTTTTGTATATAAATTTGTTGATTCTTTTTATGAAAGTATTAGATTCCTTATGGTTGATAACCATTTGCAGACCAATTTTGATCCAACAATTTTCAATGTGTTTATCAAAAAACGCTACCCAGTGTGCCATCCGCATCCGGATCGTTTTTACCCTTTTTTTGAATCCGTTTCGGATCCGAAAAAAAACCGTTTCGGATCAGTAAAATCTCGATTTCACTGATTCCGTTTTTAAGATTTTTACGTATCCGAAACGGGTCAGTTTCGGTTCAGATTTCACGGATTCCGTTTTTAAGTCTTTTTCGGATCAGTTACGGAACCAAGTCCGTTTTTGTGCACATTGGGTACCAACAACTTTATTGCTGTAATCTACATTAAGATTTTGTATTAGACCACAAGAAAATAAATTAAATACACATAGCATTCGTTAGTATTACATATCGATAGCTAAAATTTAAAGTCTGATCTTGAGATATGTATTTCTACTTTACAGGAGGAGGAAAAAGCCGCATAAAATCGGAGCGGTTTTTTACGTTATTTGTTACTTAACGCTTTTCATATTAAGTAATACTTCCTGCAAGACCGGCATAACTAAAAAAAAAATCGATTCCGAAATAAACGCGTTTAAAGTTTTCAATTTACACCCTTGTACGAAATGGAGGCATTCAAATAGCTCTCATGCGGAGTGTATACAATATATTAATATGATTAATATTAATATTTTTTACACAACATAGAGTTTGATGGAATGAACAATTCTACATCATTAACTCAAATGTAACTAAAATTACGTTTTTTGAATTATGCCGGTCTTGCAGCAAATGAGCGATATGGTGATGAAATATCAAATGTTTTAAAAACGCTAAATAAGCAACAAGCTTAATCCAAACTCTATGGACAAAGAAGGTAAGAAAAACAAAACCTACTATTGCTTCACCTCCACATATCTTGTGTGGGTGAACAAGATATAATGTGAAATTTAAATGGTTTTTAACCGTACCTAATCGTACATATTCATTGTATCTATTTCATTTAACTATAAAACAACAAATAATTTGCACTATTTCAAATTCTCTTCTCGCTCCTATAACAATACAAAAAAGAGCAAATTTGTGCATAACTGTTAAATGCTCATTGTTAGATACGTTTAATCTTCAAACGGACAGAATGTCATTTTTAAACTCAACATCAATTGATGTTGATACCCGCACCTACTCTGTACAAAGAAAAATACTCTTGTCAAGTTTCCCGGGAAAAGACAAGCATTGCCAAAAAAAAAACAAAACAAAAAAAAAACCAGAGTAATTGATGTAATTTTTTTAAATTCAAAATACACACTTTGTGAAATTATTTTCATTTTTTATAGTCAACGCGCCATGGTCCATATATAATATTCCTTTACCCCGCCGCTTCATATATCTCAAACGTAACAAATGAGAGACGTTTTAAATGCCAAAGATCAGAGAAACTTGATTATACGACAGCAGCTATGAATAGCCGCCCATTATCTTACGTCTGTCAGAGCGACCGCCTCTAATACAACACCAAAAGTTTATAACACAATAAACAGAAACGTGTCGAGCTGGCAGAAAAAGTAATTAACAGTATAAAACCACACACACGAAATAGTCAGACAGCTAGCCAACAACAGCACAATGAAATTGGCGAATAAGTATACAAAACATAGAATAAAAAGAATACGTAAAAGCATAAGAATAGAAAGGAAGAAAGAAAAGTGCTGAAAACTAACATTCACACGAGGCATGTAGCCGCCAAATTGAAACGCATTACCTGACGTCACCGCTTGTGCGAAAGACTTGAATTTGTCAAACAGGTAGTAGAAGCAGCAACAAGATTATCGAAACATACTGTATTACTGTATGTGTATACGTCTGTGTGATTTAAATTTTTATTGAGTACTGTTATCACGAGTCTGCCGCGGGAAGTTTTTTTTTATATACATACATATTCGCTATTACTAAGGGTGGCAATAGCTAAGTAAAGAATGAATTTCGTTTGTTAATAAATGAGTTAGTTATTTTACACGAGTTAAGATTGATATGAAAAGATTTGTATTAATATTTGATTTTAAAAAAAGAGTACCTTGAAGGTATTTAGATACAAAATTGTATGGTTTTCAGAAGTTTTTTAAGGGCAGTAATAGTTATTTCTTTGCAATAATTCTGAAATCAGTTGCGAAAAGTTAAGATTGAAATGAAAAGATTTTTACTAATATTTACTTTAAAAAAAGAGTACCTTGAAAGTATTTATACACAAAATTGTATGGTTTTCAGAAGTTTTTTATGAGCAATGTATATTTCTTTGCAATTATTCTGTAATCAGTTGCGAAGAAACGTGATTGGTCTTATGCTTAATATATGTTAGTAAAAATGAATCGATATGTTCTTTTTTTCTGAAAAATATGTTCTTTTACTTGACATGTCATATGACTTTTACAAGTTAGCACAGGATAATATGCCTGAGACATGTTGAATTCTATTAAATGACGCTATAAAAAAGCTGATATGCCCTGTACCTATGTCTTAATTGTATTTTAAAACCTTTAATTATAAAAATTTAACTTTTTACTGTTGCCATGATGGTAAAGACATACAAGTTCAAAGCGTGAGTTCTAAAAACTTGTAATAAAGCATATTCACCGAACTCGTGATAACAACTACATTAGCTGTAGGTAGAATTGTATAAAACTGGCAATTTGTAGGTATACGATGACTAACTTATGAAACTACATTTGTTTTAATGTTCTACATACTTTTAGCATATGGCGTATTATTATATTTATAGGCATAATTAATAGTTGAAACTATTAAAAACATATGTGTCTTGTTGTGTTGCTGTTTTTTTTTTGGACTTAGTTTTGCTGCAAAAAGACAATTTTTCGAGTATTCAATATCAAAAATCAAATGATTCAATTTAGTAGTAAATTTTTTAGTTAAGAGAAACATTCAATTGATATAGTGAGGTAAATGCAAAGGAAATGCTGCAGAAACTGACCAAGATTTTATCATATAGGTATAAAGAATTTCATCATTCATTAAATAAGTAAATAGTTGTTAAGTGTGATGGGCGTGGGTGACTTTAATGACACATTCTGAATGAATCCTAACTTGATAGTAATGAGGACTTGTGCCAGGTTATTAGATTATATGGGCAATAGGTAATGGCCGTCGACGATTGGGATAGGACTTCGATCATTGTTAATTAATAAAGACTCCAATAATTCTCTCATCTCAAAGGTATCCATAAAGAAATATGAAATATGCAGCAAATTTGTAAATGTAATATAAAATTTAGGAAATGTCCTACATGGTATCGCACAATGGTTATTTTTTGTCAATAAATTTAAATTGAAGATTGTCGTTCCCAACAACAACTGCATGAACCAGGCAAGAAGTCAGCGGCACAGCCCAGCTGTTACAACAAAAATGAAATATAGTTACTAGATACTTCATATTTCCTTTTTTTAGCTTTATATGTAGTTTCTTAGTTAAATGAATATGCAGCTCTTGTTTTCACCTTCACTAGTTTTTTGAACTATAAAGTTAAATAATGCCAAAGATTCACCTTTATACTTACTGTATACATCGAGTAAATATTGAGATACAAATACTCTATCTATAATTTAAGAAAGATTGCGCTAGAAATTACATTTTCCTTTCGAACTCTTGAGGTACATATATGTAATTGAAATGGTAAACATCTACTTTACCGCCATTTCCAAGCGAATGGAACATGTTCATTGATTCAGATTTCAAATGTTATATTTTCAAACCTATATAGCTTTCGCTTCTCTTCACATCTGTCACAGATACGTTAATTGAACTTCAAAAACTATGTTATTTCAATATGTCACAAAAAATTTGATTCAATAAATTATTATTAACATTTAAAATGAGTGGTAAAAAAGTGAGGTTAAACAGCAGTTAAAAAGCAACTACGTATATGGATATTATCCACAAGATACATATTATATTTTATTATGGCATATTATGGCTTGATCTGGCCTGTTGTGTCTGAAAACAGGTTTCTGTAGCGCAGTATAGGTTAAAATAAAAACTTTTCATTTAAAGATTACTAGTACGACAGTTATATCCCTTATCTTTGTTCCAGACCTATATCTACAATGTATATTCCTTTCAACGACAAACCAGTATGACGTTTTCTCGTTATTTTATTAATTTGGACAAATTTCACCGAAACCGGTTTTGTTCCCCCATTACGCCAACAGCTGTGTCGATAGAAAATATTTCGCTGGGAAATACTCCATTTCATTCCCACCCTGGAACAGCCCGGAGACGCCGGCTCTTTCTTCTATGCAAAATAAAGCTAAGCAAAAATATCTACACCGCGCTACATAGTAAATTTCTTATACTTTTCATTATCACAGAACACGCTGCGTAGAAACAAGAAATAGAGAAATGACGAAAAAAAAATTGTGCCTACACTAACAACATTATCATCCCTGACAAACACACATGTGTTTGCTGCGCTAAACACACAGCGAACACAAGAGCAAAAGAGAAAACGAGAATTATCTCGAATTTGGTATAGAGAAAAAAAAAGTAACTAAAGCGTATCGTCGCAAATGAAGGCAATATGGCAATAATGAATGAAACACACAAAATGGATGACAAATCAGGTATAGATAAATAAAATGATGATGATGGCTAGTTTTTGCATGGTTAGCAAAATGGCCAACTTTTACTTACATTGATTCGAAAATGTTGTCTTCTTCTTGGTCTTCAAATATAGATTGAATTCTTTGCTTGTTGTTGTTGTTGCCGCTGATGTTCTCACGCAAATCGTGTGAAAAAGATTCCTTTTTGAATTTTATCGAGGTATCGTCTTCCAAGTATTGCTTTTCCTTTGTAGGGTTAGTTGTCGTATCAACCGCTTCCTTGTTGCCGGATGATAACGTAGGTGATTCCACTAGTAGTACAACGCTAGAGCGATGAAATTCACGTAGAAATTGTTGATAAACTTTGTTTTGCAAAGCGGGATGAAGCTCTAGTAGTTGTTGTCCTAAACGGTTACTAACTCCTAATTGATGTTGAGGATTTGAAGGAAAAGCAGCTTCTGTGGTTTTTCTGTTGGTCGACGAAAAAAGAAAATGGCGTCGTTGAGTAAAATTTTTCACCGAAAGTGTATTCGTTGTCGTCGTAATCGTTGGTGAAATTAATGCATTTTTAACACAACATGCGGTACTGAAATTCACGCTTTCTTTGCACGAGTTTTTCGCTAACAGTGGCACAAGTAATTTTAACATTTTATTTCTTTTTGCAACTTATTATTATAAGTATTATACTAGTAACACTGTATTATCACAATTAAATGTATAAAATTTTCCTTTCTATCACAGAGGGAGTATGAAAAAAACTCGTGCACGTAGACGCGAACAGCCGCAAACGTTCTTACCTAACCTCGTCCAAAAGTGGAATGACGCATGGCACAACTTTTTATCTGTATTTACCAAAGCAGAGATGTGTACTCATCGTAGTAGTGTTGTATTTTTCGGTAGTGCTGTCAAATAGGAACATGGTGGTATTTGAAACAAGCGTTGCACAGGTAGTTAAGATTTTAAATGACTATTTGGTGTAAAAGGAAGTTTCACATATGTATTTGTTTTTGTATATTGAAACATTATGTTTAACATCAGGACATTATTAGAGATTTCCAAGAATCCTACCTGGATTAGCAGTGGAAATTTTTAAGGGTACAAAAATTCAAAGGAAAATTAATGCAAATAGATACATATGCATATAATACTAGTGAACGTAGACAAATTGTAAACTAGCGACCTTGGTCATGGATCATTTAAGTAATAGTTAAGGGGAAATATTAGTTTAACATACAATTCATCTGCAAATAAAAATTTGAGCTGAAAAAAAAAACAAAAAATGGTAAATGCCATTTTGTATGCATACAGAATTTTATCGGGGGGAAACTTAAAACTAGCATTTGCACCTTAAATTAAATCCTCTTCATATAAAATTTTCCGAAATAAATAAAACATTTTCAAAGTGAAAAAAATTTGTTCATATAAATCGAAACTTTTTGTCATGAAACTTTTTGCCATTAATATGAAACATTTTACTTTGCTATAATTATAAAACCTTTTTCACATTGAATATAATCTTTTCGGATTAAATCAAAAAACTTATTAATTTTTTTAGAAATCAAAAAAGAAGACAGATAAATAATATTGTTTTATGTTAATTGCTATGATTTCGTTTCATTATAATTTAATTATTAAATTTTATTTATTACACAATATTGTAACTCAAAGTCTTGAGGTCTCAATATTATGCAAATTACAATATTCATAAGTAAATACTACTGAATTACACAGAAAATGTAACAAAGTCATAGTAAAACATATGAATTGAGTTATAAAAAAAACTAATTCTTATTCTTAAAAGTGACACATTTTATAATTTGGGGTATTAAAAATAAATTAGATTAAGTTTGTGGTAAGAAGTTGGGCGGATCTCTTTGTTGGCTAAATAAGGTAAAAAAAATGAACCTTATACAATTTAGGTGACACATTTTGCAAGTGATACGAAACACTTAGTAATTTAAATGAGAAATTTGAAATTCAGTTTTTTATTTAAGCCCCATAATAGAGAAATTCAATGGGAAGTTCAGGTCTTCTCTCCGAATTTGATGAAATTTTGCAAACATGTAACTTAAAATGTGCCGAAAAAAAACATTTTTTTGTTTAAAAAAAAAATTAGATTTGGCTGTGTGAAATTATAGTAAATATTTTTTAAAAAAATTAACTTTGATCTGATTTGAGAAAATGCTAATTTTTTTGTAATTGTCTGCTATTCAGAGTAAAATAGTACGATTTTTGAATTTTTTGTAAAATTCAAAATAAAACCTTAAAACCATTTTAAAGAAAAAAATGCACCTCTTATTTGTTTTACCATAATAGAAAATATTGGCTGTGTTTTGCTGGTATCCTATGTAGGAAACCGGTATAGGATATCAACAAAACGCTTCGCGGTAAACAAAAAGAAATTACTTGGCTGCACAGTAATTTATGTCAAATAATTGTTTGTTTTCTTTCGTTTTGATTTTTTTGTTGAAAATTTCGAAAAATGATGTAGTATTTGTATAAAAATGATTCACATGACCCTTCTTAGGATTTAATGTTCCTCAGGGACCTTAAGCCACAAGTTGGAACATTGTTTTCTAGGGTTTGCATAACAAATTAACTGTAAAAAAATATTTTATTGCAAAAATATCAATCAAATGCAAATTATTTTATTTGACGTTCTCTTTTCTTTTTTATTTTTTGTTTACCCTTTCAATAAAAAATTTGGTCACATTTTTATTTTTACTACTATTTTGAACAACTTATCTCCGTTAAGCTTAGCATGTAATATGCATGATAGCATTTGTATGGCTAAGCGGAAATAAGTTACCAACAAAACGCAACCATTGTTGTTGAGCCCCCCAATAAGTAGTTTTCAGAATAAAATAGTACGATCTTTTAATTTTTTTAAAATTCAAAATAAAAACTTTAAGGTGCATTTTTCTCAAATTTGTTTTACTATAGAAGATAACATTATTATTGATCCCCCCCCAGTAAGAAGTTTTCGGAATAAAATAGTACTAATTTTTAATTTTTTTAAAATTCAATATAAAAACAAAACCATTTTTAGGAAAAACTGCACCTCTAATTTGTTTTACCACAGTAGATAATATTGTCGTTGAGACTCCCAGTAAGTTTCATGATGTTGCCTGTTCATCTCTTAGAGAGGCAAAGTTTGGACAAAGTTTTATTCAATTTATTTGATATTCATACAAAAATAAAATAGTTGACTGACAAATTGAAAAAAAATATTTTTTTTTGATTTTGTCTAATCATATTTGATTATTTTGATTTATATGCATTGTAAAAAAAAATACTCTACGTATTTCAAAACAATAAAATAAATAATTGCTATATCTTATCATTAAAATAATAAATTTTATAGTTTTGAGCATTAAACATAAATAAAATTTAGTTTGTGGCCAACAAACAAATCTATGTAACTCTAAAAATTTCGTATGAACGAACTTAGTACTCGCCTAAAGGCTGCTGCTTGGTACCTAAGTTCATTCAAATGTTATTTTCAAATAATTTTTTTGCTCAAGTTTACATTTCGTTTTCAATAAATAGGCCATTCCACATTTATTACGAAACAAAATAATTTGTTCAATTCGCACTAAAATTTTAACTCCGTATCAGCCTTAACATATTTAAAATTACCTGAAATCTTTGTATTATATAAGCCAATTAATATTACCGCATATTTTGCGTTAATATTACCAAACAAATTTGGAATATTTTTTGTTGAACGTAGTTTTCATAATTTGTTTTGTAATTGGTAAATATAAAAAATTAGAGGTAATTGTAAAAAAAATAAAATTAAAGCCTTTTTACACCAAAAAATCATTTCACATTTTTAGTTGAAAATGCGAAATGCTAAAAAGTGTTTTTTTCACTGCAGTTTCGCATATTGTCAGCTGTTGTCTAGCTTACACATTTATGCATTCGCCTTGTAAATCTGCAATTTTTTTCTGCCACAAACCTATTAACATTGTTTCGGAGGCAGTATTCCATGAAGCGCGAATGCTTTTCACTAATTGGAATAATCATTTATTAATATATTGGCAAAAATTTAAATTTTTTGTCCGTCCATGTTATTTGGCATTTTTTCCGATAAATGTAAACGAACAACCAAAACCAAAATCAACATTACTGAGAAAATTCGCTTAAATTCAGCTTTTCGCAGTACAACTCTGTGTATGTTTCCGCATCTTTCATGTGTGCGAAAATATGTTAACATCTTTCCAACAACAAAATAGAAGTAACAATTTTAGCATTTTTACCGCATCTTTCAAAGATGCGGAATAATGCGAAAATATGTTAAATGCGTTCCGGGATAAAAAGGCTATTAACTATACTCATGGAACATTGTATAAGCAGGTAATACCTTCATAAATTTATTTTCTTGTAAGTATCACCACTTTCTATACATACAAACATTAAATTTGTTATTATAGTTTTTCTATTCACCGCCAGATGGCGCTTGTATGCGTTCACTGCTATTCATGCACACAAATCGTAGCAGTTGTAATTTGATAGCAGGCCCCTCTAATGGAGTTAACGATAGTAAACATTTTTAATGAATTTTATTTATAAAATAACTCAAAAATACATTTGAATTAAATACGCACACAAAAATCACAATTCGCGATTCATTGGACAATGTCACTTTGTACTGTTTGTTAGCTCCACATATCGTTTTTTAGCCAAAAAAAATTGTTTTAATTTTTTTATATTTTCTTTAAGAATTTTATATATATATAATTTATGAAAATTTCGTACCAAAAAGTGGTGGTTTTTAAAAACTATTCAAATTGCTGACCAAATTCGTTTTATTACAGATTTAAATTCGATATAAATGATTTTATATACAGAGCTGCAAATGATTTAATAATACCATAAATACACCAAATTACTTGATAACATGAGTAACCTTAACTTTCCCGTTCAATATGGTTCATTTTCATTTGTTGTCAATATAAATAAACCAAGCAATCTGGCATCTCGCTATTGATATACATATGTTTACATTTACAGTGAGTACAACACTGAACATTTCCCACCAAAATACCGTTAACCTTTAATGATCAATACGAAAAGTTTGCGGCGCGAGTGAAAAATTAAACAATTGCATTACAATTCGTCTTAATATTGCTTTTAACACAAATTAATATCGTTAAGTTAATATCGGTTCGTAATGTGTATATGGATTACAACAAGTGCAGTGTTTTTGCAAAATAAAGTGTCGTCCTTCCCTACAATTATCGCAGCGCGAGTGAACAAACAATTATAGTTTTAATGACCGTTAGTACTTTCGTTAAATCTTTGCCAATCAAACTGTCAGTCGTGTGTGTTTACGATTGCGATGACATTTTACATTCGTAACATAATTAAGGGAAGTCAAAAGTCAATTGCCGGAAGTCAATCGATTCGGTGTTATACTATTTTAAAATGCCAGAAAGCTATTGCTGACAACTATTATATACCAGGCTGTTCGTCTTTCGTTATTTTTCTAAGCTGCTTACTCCGGCATCAACTAGTAAAGGTTCCAGTGGTTCCAATGGCTCAAAACCTAAAAAAACCAGAAAGTGAGCGATTGATGTTTTCATGAAACATTTTTAAAGGCAAGTATTTACTAATTCATATTCCAACTATAAAATAACGTATTTGCTTTTCCAATAGGTAAGTGCTTGATGGACAAACTCTATGCTAAAGGAAATCATTTATCTGCAGAACTTTAGGTAACTAAAATTCTAAAATATCGTTGCATATGGGATTTTAGACAGTCCACAAACATTACCTAACAAATATATATATGCTTGTTAAATAGGAGCAATCTTTGGCTTTGATTTCCCAATTAAGAACTAGTCTAACATCTGCAATTATATTCGGGTTAAAGACACCATTAAAAACTGACAATATCGGATCCTGTGTAGACTTATCCGCCCCAATACAAATGGGTCTCGTTAATGCTTGCATTTATTGCTTTCATCAGCAGCAGTTTTCATTATAAAATAGTTTGATTCCGAACATTAACTTCACAAATACCAATGGACCAACTTTGTTTTATTGTAATGTACCCGGCAGCAGTAGTTTTCTTCTTCAAATTAAAGGCTTAAAATTACTTGCTAATAAATGAAAATTAAAAATAAAAAAAGGACAATTCAAGTAGGAAATCAAACAAATTGAGTATGCCCTTGTGAGTTTTGTATAGTTTGTGTAGTTGTTTGTATAGTTGTTGCTGGGGTTGACAGCCCTTGGCCGAATATTTTGGGTCATTGCGGTACATAGAACCTGTTGCCGGGGGGAAGTGTGAGTTTTGTAAAGGTCATTACATAAACGGTCATACTTAATAAATAGGCTATACCATTATGGCAAAAGTTGACATATCGATATTGGATCCAAAGTGATCTAGAGCACAACAGCATGTTTCTAAGAAAATTAAGGAAACGGGTTAATCGTTGTAATTACTTTTCTGACTGCACTTATTCTATAGTCATACATTTTGATACATGAAGTAATGATGAACTGAAGATCACTTACATTTGTGTAGAATGGAAGGATTTTGATTGATCTATACCATTATGTAATAATCCCATGTGATTTAGATCACTCTAGTTCTAGTGTTTTCATATGTACAATTTTCATAATTGTACAGGAAACCGAATCAATGTTTCAAAACATCATAAAGACATATGGGCATTTCAGCTTTTAATATAGCAATTTAATAGACTTCCACTTATCTCAGAAGTATCATTCTTTGCCGTCTTGTTTTAAAAGCCTAAAGGACATTTCAAGTAAAAATCTAATTTTTTAAAAAACAGGCATATCAATTTTTGCCATGATGGTCAAGAAATATGTTAAGATATTCTTATACATATTTGATTTGTATATTTATCTAAAGTTATTATATAAGTAATATTGTATCTCCGGCTGAAACCAGGTCTGTTTTCAAGACCTTGATCATTTTCATTTTCGAAGAAGTAATCTTCAATGATATTTTTAGACTTGCCTTCGCAAACATAATGCCACACCATGCTGAACACCTAATGAGGGTTGGAATTGGTGATAATGAATGGTCCTTGTATTTTCAGAACTCGGCAACCTTCCATATTTATTTATAAACAAAGCCATTCAAATGAAAGTGAGCTCCATCATTCATAATCAGATTTTTAATAAAGTAGATTCTTATAGTGCTATAGTTCGGTTAAAGATCTATTCTATTGCTAATTAGTGATTATTACCAATAGGTTTTGTTCAAGAGTTGTGAAATGTATTATGAGACTGCGGGTAAGGCGTATAACGTTATTTCGGCATTTACCACAATGCCTCGTCAGCGCTCTTTGCTGCGACTTCTCCACTATCATCACAACCCTTAAGGGAAGAAAGTTACTCAATTTAAATGAGAAACTCTGCCCACCGGTGCGAAGATAGTATCCTAAAAGCACACAACAAGTCAACATAAAACATTCACACAAGCACTTGTTTATGCATGTGGCCATCGGACACAATTACATAGAAGTTTTTGTTGTTGGCACAATAATTTATATAATCTAGAAAAAAAAAATAAAGTTATAAAAATGTTAAAAGCCATTGTTTCTTTGGTCTCACTCTTTATTAAGAAATACAAAAATAGATTTCTTCCGAATAACAGTAAAAACTTGAACCAATTGAGACCGTCAAAATCTGTAAGCTTATGATGGTGGAAGAAAACCCCTAGTTGGGTTTTGAATTATTAGCTAAGGTTTTTTTTAATTTATTTTTGAAAATCATGTTCTGATTCTTAAGGCTATATCTCCTGAACTATTCGAAATTTTGATATACTCTTCGGTAAATTTTTAGCTCTTAATCAGATCTAAAAATTGTACCTTTTTGGGACCGGCCGTGGCATAGTGGTTAGAACACGCGGCTACCATGCGGGAGATCGCAGGTTCAAACCTGGCTTCAGTCATCTTAAAAAAAAACAAAAACATTGTTCTTTCATTGTCGGCTCCCCTCGAATGTTGTTGACAGCAACTTCGCAGTATTAAGTGTCTTGTAAGAGCTTCTCAAACAGTGACGTTCGCATTCGTCGATAAACATGTAGGTGCCGTTAGTTGTGAATCTAGAAATAGAAAGCGTGCCAATTCACAACAACGTGAGAAGCTATCCCATACCTCATTCATGGGGTGCAAAGGGAAATTAAGTTAAGAAAGTTATCCGGCACCTTTTTCCATATTTTGTAAATTAACTTTATAAAATATATTGTAATAAATAAATAAATATATTTTTATTTTTTTGTAAAATAAATAACAAATATTTTTTTTAATAAAAATATTTTTAAAACAATAAAAATTAATATATATCAAACATTTTCTATGATCAAGAATTTTTTTCTTTTTCAATAGTGTTCCCGAAATTTGACGTATATGTTTGCTTGCAAAGTGAGTTCTCAAGAGTAGTATTTTTTTTAAATTGTTTCCTCATCTCCAAACCTCTTAATAGTGTACTCTTTTATATTTTTCCATTCCATACATATACAACAGTCAACAGCTTTCTATTTTGTAATAATTAACAATTTTATTTCTCATCTTAAGAGTTTATTTGTTTCATTTATAAAAATATATGAATACGTTTTTTGTACTAATAATTTCTTGAAAAATAACTTAATTACATTTACAATATAAATAACATAATTTTGTGTACAATTAATTAATTAAATCAATATGATTCACTATCTTAAGTTTTTATTAACATACAATTACAAACCTAATAAATGACAAAAGCTTCGATACATTTTTGCACGCCGACCCTTTAGACATCCGTACAAATCGTTTATCTTCAAGCAATCCGTTTTGCTCATTGTCTTACGCTGACCAATTCTCACACCCGGCTGCAATGGTGTGATAGAGGGTTTTTTACCCTTATTTTTACTAAAGTAAAATTCTCCATAATGCATCACTGAATTGTAATCATAATCGAAGGCATATTTTCCACGTTTCTTCGATATTAATTTAAAGTTTTTACGAAATTTCGGTACAATATTTTCCCAATGAATTTTAACAAAGTTGTCGCGATCAGCTCTTGATTGTTCGTGATAAATACCGATGGCATGCATAAGTTCATGCATTATCCGACCCTCGCTGCTGAAGCAATGGGCACTTGTCTCATCGGGTCTTTGCAAGGATACGACTTGTTCGCCTCCTTTTTTGCCTACATAGGACCAACAACCCTGAGGACCGTCTTCGGGTGGTGTAATTAATATGTAATCTTCATCTTCGCCATCATATGGCACGAACTGTACACAAGTTAAAGCATTAAATGTTTTCAAAACTCTTTCTATAGCCCTGCGTTCCTTGGTTTCGTATAAATAGCTTATTTCGAATGGTATTGTAGCATTGGGCCACAGGCGTTTGGGATGTTTCATGGGATTCACACCCAAACGTAGAGTTATATACGTGAAGGGATCGATAGCTATGTCTCCCTGAAATAATCGGGGTTTTGTTTCAGGATCAACGCTGTCATCTGTTAAATCGGCTTCATTGATGTTTGGTCCAAATGGGTCATATTCCTCTGAAATGAAGCGAATGATTGAATGTTATTGATGTAAAATTAAAAAAATTGGAAATATTATCTTTAGCTACAATGGTATAGATATAATACATATTAATATAATATATATTATTTAATACGAGAAAAAAGTGTAACGCATTAAAGGAGTCGTGTTAGACCCCAAGTATCTTAATACCAAATTTGTGTCGAGACTTTTTAAGATGATTGAGCCATGTCCGTCTGTTTGTCTGGTTGATAGATCGTTATGAAAATTTACCAGTATTATTTATTACGTCCAATGCAATAACTTACAAACGGACAGCTGGAGGATATTTAACTTTGGCCAAATCAATAACCTTTTAATAGGAGACAACCCCTCAGAAAACCAAAACCTTTGTCACACAACTTCTGGTACCTCCTATACTAATGACCGAATTGACCCCCTATATTTTTACTTACATATCTATTTTGTATGTAGACTAAATTCAGTCATATTATTTGTATTTACTATAAATGAACCAGCTGCATATATAAACCATCATCTATGCTCATTCAAGGGATGTTTTAAGTGCTTAATTTTTAGAATGTTTACTACGCCTTACAATTTTTAAGTCGAACCAACTGTACATATTTATATTATTTTCCGATTTCTAAATTTGGCGGAATGGAACATTTGTATAGGAGGTACCAGAAGGGGCGTGGCTTGACTTCCAATTTTTATGTTACTGTAACTTTATCAACAAATTACAGGATTTGAACACGATCGCGTTGGATGTGTTGATATAATATCTCGATTTCTAAAGTGGGCACTCCGCCCAGAAGGGGCGTGGCTAGACTTCCAATTATGTCCCCAAAACTTTATTCTGTTACAGCTTAACAAAATACAGAATTTGGTCTCGATTGCGTCGGGTGTATAATTATTATTATGTGATTTCTAAAGCGGGCGGAATGGTACATTTGTATGAGAGGTTCCAGAAGGGCCGGGGCCATGTAGCCCAATTGCAATACTGTCGGTAGTTTTGGAGAAATATTTTCCTATGCAGAGTTTAAAAACAATTGGTTAAATCTTTCGAAAGTTATCGTGCGTACCGGCTGGACAGACAGACAGTCCTACGGACATGGCTCCAACGACTTAAAAAGTCATAAATCGAATTTGGTTCAAAGAAACCTAGGGTCTAAAGTAACTCCTTCTACGTGTTACACTTTTAGGTCGTATAAAATGATATAAACCCTCATCCCTAAGGGTGATGGTATAAATACAGTAATTAGTAGACAAAGACTTCCTTGTTTTTACGAACGAAATATTAATGTGAAACACATAAAATATGATTAAAAATGGATATTGATTAAAAAAAATATGCCATACAAATATAAAAAAGGAGGTTATTTTAAAAATTATACTCCTAAAACCAAAATATGCGAAATATGACTTTATGGGTAAAATATGCCAAAATATGCTCTAACAAATAGGCCTCAAAACACTTTTAGGAACATGAAACATGTAAATACATTACCCATTTGTTAATATCTCGTTGTAAAAAAAAACATGCTGTAGCATATTTCCAGTTGTCCTGCTAATAAGTCAATATATACTTAAAAACGTAGTGCATCTCTTGAGTGATCTATAAGAGATATTATCGCATTTAAGGATTTGGTTGTGGCAGTTTCACATTTGATTAGAGCAGCATATTTGTAGCAACATTTCAATTTAAGTGTTATAGCTATCCAATGATGTGCCATTTATAAAACGGAAAATATGTACATAATCTTGCAATATTAACAATACAAAAACAACTTTGTTAACACATAAAAAAATATAACAATTATCACATAAATTAAAGAATATAACACACGTATGTAAGCATATTTGTAGATATTCACTAACACTATTTAAATGCAAAATTTTTATTAAATTATTCCATAAATGCACATTTTATTTAAAAATTTCAAGCTTTCAAGAAAAGCAAAGTCACAAAATTACTTCATAAGTCATTTGTTTGAAAACACTATGTCAAGGTCGGTCACGTAATGATATTAAAAATTCAGAAGCCACCAGACAGCATTAACACCGTTGATATAAACAAATGGAATTTAACATGTATTAGGGAATAGCTTTTGGCCATACAAAACCGGATAATACAAATATAATCGTAATCTGCCACATTTTTTGATATACAATGCAACGCGTTAATGGTGAAGTATATCTAATCTTATATCTGGGTATTTCTTATATCTCGAAATACCCAGATCTATTTGTTATTTAAATTTTTTTATGTTTTACTATGGTTTCGTTTTTGACTGCTACTGTATCAATTATCATATTTAAATAATGTATCTGTTTGAGGGATATTGATTTTTTTATTAGCTCAAATGCTAATTCCGACCATTGCTTATTTAACACTATTGTCTAAAAATAAAAACATGCTAGTCAAGCTGACAAACTTTTTTCAGGCACTAAAAGTTACTGATGTAAGTTTGTAACGGGTAGTTTTGCTTTTTGGTTTTCAATTCCCAATAATTTTTAAATTGGCAGCTTGCTGGCAACTTACTCGAATTAATTCCGGTATAGTTCTTTTTTTAACTTTTTTTGGTTCTATTATTGATTGCTTTCATTTGCTTTTAATAAAAATGTTGTTATTTTAATGTTGTTAAAGTATTTTCCATAAATCACAGTTGCACTTTTTCTTTGCTTAGTAGGTATTTTAAGTTTTTTTTTTGTATTCACCAATCGATTGATTTCATTCACATTGTATTTCATAACAAATTCACACACCTACGCCAATGCTGGGAAATTCATGCTCAAAGAAATCCACACTAGCTGGATAACGTTTACTCGTCAATTTCGAGGTGTTTGCAATTTGCAAATGAATGCAAATCGCGGCGATATTGATCAGGTAAAAACAACAGGTGCGTCTTTTAAATCCCATCGTTCGTCGTCAACTATTTAAATAATTTAACACAAACGGCATCAAACATTAATTTCTTTCATAGATTTTATACGAGCGTACACGTTACATTTTCTAACATCACATTTTGTTTAAATTTGAGTATTCATTTTGTCTTTTATCTTTTGCACCACGCGCGCATACGCTTTTTGATTTCTTTCTCTGCTAAGCGCCGTTGTGATATGTTTTGATTGTTACGAGAGTTGAGCAGCGATTAAATAAATATAAGCACTGAGTGCCATTGATAAGCGGCATATTATGCGTACTATCCCGATGGTGGGGCAGGCACAAAGCATAAAAGAAACCTAACCAGCTCAGTTGATACTTTCGCTCTGATTAAAAGCTAATATTAGGTTTTACAAGCTCAGTTTAACAACAGAAACGTTTTGTATACTCTGCTGCTATGATAGTGATCACACATTTCATTCGAAACGTTATTTGGAGCCAGTTGAATTGTAGATGTACGTTTTATTTACTCCCAGTTTTATGTAGAGTGATGTCAATGTAGCGGGTATTGTCAAATTGCATTACTCAACAGTAGTTTTTTTTGACGATTAAGTAAAACTAGGTATTAAGAGATTGCAGATTAGCTGCTATGTAATGCATGGGGAGATAAATTGAGTTTTCTGAACGTTCTTCATTGGGAAATAATCAGAATCCCTCTTTGGAGGTCCTCAAGCAGCTTAAAACGTCCGATTAATCACGTGTTGCCCGGGCTATGCCTTTGAACATCTGTTCATTGGTTGCAAATGTGAGAAGGCGCAATGTTGGTGGTATTAGTTGTGTAAACTGTAACTTTTCGCATGGCCATACTCATAAGAATGTGAAATGTAGTCACAGTCGATTGTGATTGTACATATCCCCGCCCCTTCTGGTACCTCTCATACAAATACATCATTCCGCCCACTTTACTAAATTCTGTATTTAGTAAAGCTATAACAGGATTCAGTTTTGGAAAATTGGAAGTCTAGCCACGCCCATTCTGGTACCTCCCATACAAATGTACCTTTCCGCCCACTTCAGAGATGGAGTAATAATATCATTACACACAAAGCGATCGTGTCCAAATCCTATTTTTAGTAAAACTATAGCAGGATATAGTTTTGGAGGAAAAACTGGAAGTCTAGCCACTCCCCATCTAGTACCTCCCATATCCATCAGTTACCGTCTACTTTAGAAAGCGATTAATATTATTAATAGAATCAACGCGATCGTGACCAAATTCTTTATTTAGTAAAGATCAAGCAGGATAAAATTTTGAAAAACAAATTGAAAGTCTAGCCACGCCCCTACTGAAACCTCCCATACGAATATCCCATTCCACCCACTTTAGAGATGGAGAAGTAATATCAATACACCCAACGTGATCGTGCCCAAATTCTGTAAAGCTAAATCAGGATAAAGTTTTGGAGAAAAATACTAAGAATAGCCACGCCCCTTCTGGTACCTCCCATACAAATGTACCATTTCGCCTACTTTGGAGGTAGAGTAGTAATATCAATACACCCAACGTGATCGTGCCCAAATTCTGTATTTAGTAAAGTTTAATCAGGATTAAAATTTTAGGAAAAAAACTGAAAGTCTAGCCACGCCCATTCTGGAGCTTCCATACAAATGTAGCACTCCGCTCACTCACGCTTGTGCCATTACCCAGGATTCTGTTCTCTAGAGCATGACAGTTAAGATCAGTGACTGCTAGAGTTAGATCTTTGTTTGTCGGGAGAGGGCTATGTCATTGTATTGCTCGCTTAGCGCATAGTACCGTCGGTTTGCCATCGCAATACTCTTCCCTTGATTTTCAGGCTGACGTTATTGTTTTTGTTCACGGCGGAGTCATCCAAGACATAATCATCTATCACTTCAAAGTTATAGTTGTCGACGATCTCGCGGCGTCTCTTTGTTTGTTGAAACAAATAACTTGGTATTGTCCTCATTTATCACCAGACCTACTTCCGCCGACTGCTCTTCAATGCTCGAGAAAGCTGCAGTAACATCCCGTAATCCTCTGCTAATGATATCGATATCATCGGCATACGCGACTTTTGTGACTTTTGTTGAAGATGGTACCATTCTTGTTTACTGCAGCCTTGCGCATGACCATCTCCATTACAATGTTAAAAAGATCGCTAAAGCCTCGCTTGGAAGAAAATGGCTCTCTAAGATCTGAAGACTTTATGTCAGTCAATGTCATCCCGCAAAGTCGTATTAGCGGCGCGGAGATACCAAACTCAGCCATAGCTTTGAATAGTTTTTTTCGTATTGAACTGTCGAATAAAGCTTTGTAGTCGATGAACAGATGGTAGGTGTCGATCTGCATTTCTTGGGTCTTCTCCAGGATTTGTCCTAGTGTGAATATCTGGTCGGTCGTGAATTTACCAGGTCGAAAGCCACACTGATAAGGTCCAATCAGGTTCGCCAGAATGGGCTTTAGTCTTTCACAAAACATAATAGACAAAACCTTGTATGCAATGGGTAAACGGCTAGTCCCGTGATAGTTTTTACACACACTTGGATTGCCTTTCTTAAGCACAGGACATAGGACACTCAGATTCCAATCATCGGGCATGCATTCCTTGAGCCAAATCGTGTTTATGAGCTGGTGCATGCATGTTGCTTTATTATTTTAAGCCGTGCAATTGCCGTGCCGATATTGTTTTGGCTCAGTGGCGTGATTTTGTCAATGATTCTGCCTCCATATTTGCAGGACACTGAGTGTCCGTGACCAGAATTCTAATTTCTCTGTCCTTACAGGTGGGGATCCCTTTTCTAGAATCTTGGCTTTTTACTTTTTGGTATAACTTTCGGGCTTCGCTTCTATCCCTGTAATTTTCGATATCCTGGCTATCCCTTTTCTCCCATAGACGCTTTTTCCACCTGAAGAGGCGTTTCCCTCCTTTTCTCATTATATGATTCCGGCACAGCACACGTTACCATTGGCGGCAGTTGTACCTTGTGTGCAGCATCTATTTCCATTGCGCGACGTTCCTCATCACACTAAGGCTTGTCTGAGCTTGGCTTTTCATTACCAAGTATGGTCTTTGCGGTAGTAATCATAGAATTTGCAATATGCTGCCACTTTGTGTCGAGAACATCAGAATTAGGGTGGTTGAAACGTGTAATTGAGAAATTTGATTGGAGTAGGCTATCTCGGTGGCATACAGTTTTGTGATTTCTAATCCAGTACGGTCGTTTCGGCAGAAATCATAAAATTCACAATATACTGCCACTATGTGTCATGAACATCAGAATGTTATTGAGAAAGTTGATTGGAATAGGCTTTGGCTCAGCTCGGTGACATACAGTTTTGTGATTTCCTTTTGGTAATCCCGTGCATATCCCGGCTGCGACCGAGTGAATATTTGCACAAGCAGCTTGAATACAAGCTGCATTCTGACTCTTGTCTTCCCTTTAATGATATTCCATTGCTCTTTTATCGAAACTCTTTCTTCGCTATTGTGGTACCCTTGTAATAGGTTCGAATTTTTTAGCATGTAGTCAACGAGATATTTAATTTGCTTTTAAAAAATATTATTTATTATAATGCTCTTATGTTTTTAAATCCATTTTTTTTAAATTTTATGAAAAATATGTAGTGCTTCATTTGTTAGAGGCAAATTATACAACGACTGTTTCTTTCGAATTTCATACTCAAAAACGACTAAGAAAATATCACAATTTGTAATAGAATTCTATAGAGTCAATTATAGAAAATCAGACGCATTTTATATTCTCGTTCAAAGTTAAGTAGAGATTATTAGAATTGAAGATTACAGTAATGTGCTGAATAATTAAAATTTTATTGTACTGATTTTAAGCAAAGCCTTGACTTATATCCCTTTTCCCATTACCCTTTAACTTTTACTCGTAGTAACTATTATATTGACAACACTTAAATAATACAAAAATTATCCAACAACTGAAGAAAAAAAATCATAAAATCACATATAAACAAATTATTTCTTCGTCAATGAATGGGTGGTTTTTGATCACTCTAAAACACCAAACATACCATTAAGCTTAAGCATTTGCTTGCATTGTCCGCTAACGACCAAAGAGACTTCGATTACGGCTATAGTATGTACTTGTATTTGTTGGGCAAGAGAGCATGGCCTAAACACACAGTAAATTCGAAGAGAGCATACAGTAACAGAATGTACTGCCATAAAAGTCTGACTTTGTTTTGTAGGCACTCTGTTTTTCTTTTGCCGTCGCTGTGATGGCCACTCATTCGTTTGTTTATGTTTTCAGTTAGTCGTGCTATTGCTGTAGTAGTTCGTCGACTCGTAGTACTACCCGTTGCTGTAGGCCAGTTACAATATCTGAGCCATATTCTTCATAGGTTTTGTTTTCATATTTGGCCATATACTAAAAACGTTGCTGTCCTCTTTGTTTTGTTTCTGTGGCGTGAATGGCTGGTCAACATTCGAAGTCTTTTGACAACATTTCGCAAATTGTTTGTAATTTTTTGTTGTTACTATGAATATGTTCACAGCTCTTTTTATGGTGTCATATTGCGTAAATATACATAAATTGAGTTTGATTTTTTTTTCTACAGTAATATGTGAATCGAAGACAAGTATGGTAGAGTGGCATTGAAATATTGTCATTGAAAATTTCAATATAGAACTTCGACGAGTATATTAGCGGTTAGGGTGCCTGACTTTAAATTAAAATAATATGTATTTAACATTAGTTTTTAGTTGAATTTAAGTGACATGATAATAATTTGCTAACTATTTATTTTGCTGACTTTTCATTTCAATAAAAATATGCAATAACGTTGCTCATAAAAATTCCATATTTAAAATGTCGTATGTTTTAAGACACACTGAATGTATAATGTGTTTTATAAATTAAACTTTTACTAGCTATCGACACTCTATTGATTAACAACATTCCTGTCATCGTTTTTTTATATTTCTTAAAGACACATATCTATATATATAAAAATGAAATGGTCCACGTATGTCATACCATCACTTGAGAACGGCTGGAGCGATTTGGCTGATTTTATTTTATTCGATTCGAAATTTTCCGTAGATTGTTTGTGTTGAAAAAAATCAAATCCAGGTGGCGCTAGGGTGGATTTATATCGAAAATTTGAATGCATGTACCAATTCAACTGAAATTTAGAATGGATATTCGTTTGATCATGAGAAAACATTTTATGTACAAATTGACCCGGTAGGTGGCGCTGAGGTCGGTTTAGAATCAAAATTTTAACGAATGGGCCAATTTAACTGAAATTCAGAATCTATGTTTGTTTGATCATCAGAAAAAATTGTATGTACAAATGGACTCGGTAGATGGCGCTAGGGTTGATTTATATCGAAAATTTGAATGCATGTACCAATTTAACTGAAAATTAGTATTTATGTTTGTGGAACCTTGAGAAAAAATTTACCCGGTAGGTGTCGCTAGGGTGGAATTATAATGACAATTTTAACGAATTAAACAATTTGACTGAAATTTTTAATGTATATTTGTTTTATTATGAGAATTTTTTTTGTATATATTGACCTACAGTTGATTTGTCTAGGGTTGAATTATTTCCAAAATTGATATCGATTGTCCGATTTTACTTAAACTTAAAATATATGATTTTTTGGCATGAGAAAAATTTGAATGTCATTTAGTCACTTTTTTTAACATCACAGTTGTTCAGAAGTCTACATATATAAAAAAGATGTAAATTTTGATGTCACCACTAATTGTGAAAACGGTTGACCCCATTTGTCCCAAAATTTCAGTGAAAGTTAAGGATTGGCTGTAGATGGTCTCCCAGACCGCAAAAAGGCTTAAAGATGAATGACTAACTTTTATAATGGCGCACTTCCTACTGAATTAGAGAGCTTCACAAACTGTTTTTCCCCATTTCAAAATTTTAGGGAACAATAACGAAAATAGGAATAACTGTTGATATCACCCAGACCATACGGTTAATGGGGTTGCTGAGCCCAATGAATGCATTTTTGGAAATTCGTACTCCTTAGGATAGAAAGGTACAGTCATTCAGTACACCAGCGCAGAAAGTTATATGTCAGTCAATCGACTTAAAAATATGGTTTTAGAATATATGCCTATTAATAAGTAAATTTTCATCACATCATGGACGACACTGCTGATCCGTTTTAGCAATTCTTATAATAATCTTTAAGATATATGAATAACAGAATTTGCCCGGGAAACCTCGCCCTTTAAATTGAAATATTTTAGAGGTCAAAAAAATAAACCAATCTTTTTTAGATTTCAATTGAAATTGAAATATTTTAGAGGTCAAAAAAATAAACCAATCTTTTTTAGATTTCAACTACACTCAACATATTTTACAAAAATTTGGAGGCAGGACGAAGTCTGCCGGGCCAGCTAGTAATATATATATTTAAATGAATATCACAACTTTTATTAACATAATCAAATATAATTTCATTAAAATGATTGATAATTGGTTTTAAGCTAGGGTGTTTATGGTTACCAGAAATATTGCGAAAATGTGAATTCTCTAGGGTAGGGTAAATATAGATAATATTTTATATATGTTAAGAACAAATGTGTGTAATCATTACTCTTATTACCCACGGCAAGAAACATGATAATGAGTGGAACCAGATTTCAATACATGATATTTGCAAAACAAACTGACATGACAGTTAACCAATACGAGTCGTGTTTTAAGAATCACAGAATAGCGTTATATGCTATCAGATCGACACCCAGTTGCAGCCAAGATCAGAACAACCTACTCGTTACCAAACTTTAAGATGAATTTACATTGCAAAGCTTCATAACCCCATGATAGCAAATGCCTATTTCTATAAAAGTTTTGAACCAATTTTGTCCAAAGACCACAATATCTGGTACCTTCCATAAAAGTGGTTGGATTGGCCTTGAAAATACATCACGCTTAACACATTATTGGATTGAATTTTTCCAATCTTCATTTTCTGGCTAGTTTGTACTATGCTTTTTGGTACTCCCCATACTAAGTGCCCAGTAAGTGGATCTTGAAATTTCATGCGCCTATTACATCCGACTTAATGAATCAATTTCGTCCTAAGTTTGCAGAACATCAAAACTTTATTTTTTTTATTGTTGAAACGAGAAAAATTGTACTGCGTTAAAGGAGTCGTGTAAGACCCCAACCTGGCGAACCTGATTACTCCTTATCAGTGTGGCTTTAGACCTGGTAAATCCACGACCGACCAGCTATTCACACTACGACAAATCCTGGAGAAGACCCAAGAAATGCAGATCGACCTATCTGTTCATCGACTACAAAGTTGTATTCGACAGTCCGATACGACAGAATTTGATGGATGCTATGGCTGAGTTTGTAATGCAACTTAGCGGGACGACACTGACTGACACGGTCTTCAGTGAAAATTCGCAAAAATCTGACCAAGGGCGTAGTCATGATCTCAGCCAGGGGGGGCTGAAGGTTTTCTGGTTTTTTTAAACTTATTTTTGAAATAAAAAAAATTAAAGTTTAACTACATTATAAAAAATAAGTACATAATGATAAAAGTATCTAAAACATATAACAAAGAGAAATAAATTTATTAAAAAGAATTAAAATTAAAGACCTCATGTTTTTCAGTATCATAAACGTAAATTTGTAATTATCTTAACCGTTTTGTTTTCATGTGTATTTTTTATTCTTCAGACGAACTTTGTTGAGTTTATTCCATGCAAGTTATGTGTCTTTATAATTAAAAGCCAAATAGATTGTAGAATCATCGGCTGTCCAGAGCCGGTCACATCGCGCATTGGCGAGAAGATTGACAAAACTTCAAAAAACGTAATTTTTGTATGAAAAGAACAAGTAACTTAAATGGCGTTGCTATTGGAGGTGATAACATTTCAAAAATAAGTACCATTTAACATCTTAAACAAAACTTCAAAATTTCTATGCAATTTTTTGAGACATTTTTCTAAATAATTTGTAATAACTCGAAAGCCACTTGTTTGAAATTTCGAAATTTTAAAAGGCCCGAATAGTGATAAAACCGTTACCATCCCTCAGGCCAAACGTTTAAGCTATCACCGTGAAAATCTATATAAGCAAGATTCTTAGAGAACTAGAGAGCAGAGTGAAGGAATTTTTCGAAACTCGTACTTTAAGGACTAAAAAGGCCAGACAATACAACGGCTTAATGTAGAATCAAGAAAATATATGTGAGCTCGCTTGATATACAATTAGATTCGAATTTAAGGGAAAAATTATACCATAAAGTGATAAAACTGGTGCCACCACCTAGACCAAACGGCTAAAGCTACGGATTAAGGTAGAATCGCGAAAATCGGGTTGAATGTTTATTTTATGAAGTAAATTGCCTGATATTTCGAATTTTGTACTTTTAGGGTGAAAAGAGACCGAAAAAGGGATAAAACTGTAACCATCACCCAGATCAAAGGCTAATGGTAGAATTGCGAAAATTAGGGTGTTCTTATTTTATTGGGCAAGTTAGTTTTTCAAAATTCCTACTTTTATGAAAGAAAAGCTGGATAAGGGATAAAAATGGTACAATCAGCCAAATTGGTACATACATGGGCATATTCGCCATAGAATTAGAAGGGAATTTCTTAAAAAAAAAATTTCGAAATTCGTACCAAACGGCCAATGGCGAGATTGAGGGAAATATTTATTTTAAAGAGAAGTTATGCAATGTTTACAAGAAAGTAGCGGCGGAGTAATGCGAGCCCGGAAAGATATGTAGACTAGCTTGGTTTGACCAAATCCGTCAGCCTAGAAATGGAAAATTTGGTGTCAACATTCCGTTAAAAAAACTCAATGTAGTTTTACCCTAATAACATAGACTTTAGCTACTTACTGTTCAGCCATTTGCCATGACTTTTGTTGTCATTATTAAGAAATTTACCAAAAATATTAGATGAAATACACTTTCCCATAATTTTCTATCGACCCTCCTATGAAATGAATTATTTATTTGAATGTCAAATATTTCCTTTAAGTCCTGTCAATTGTTCTTCTACTTTTCCTTTGTATTCCTTTGTCCAGCTTGGGAAGACATATCTTTATATTTAAAAACAGCCCCATTTTGTTGGTTTCAACTTTAATTAAAAAGTTTGAGACAGCCGTAAAAACTATTACGGAAATACAACTACTAAAAGATTTTTGAATACACAGAAGAAATAGGCATGGCACTAAATCAGACTAAATATTCTGACCCTACGACTAGAAAGATATAGAATCATTTTTTTCACGTTTGTTGCTAAGAACAAAATTCGCATACAAAGTAGAGCGTACAGTATGGTGGGTCAATAAAAACAAGTTTCGCAGACAGCTAGCCAGCCAGACCGACGAACATAGCTCAATAGTCCTGAAACGAATTTGGTGTTAAGATTCTTTAATGCGTTACAATTTTTCTCATATCAAATGATAAATACCCTTGTCCCTAAGGGTGATGGAATAAAAAGAGCATCGTTGTGCGTATTAGTAGTTCCAATACAAATAAGTCAAAATTTTTCCAGTAATTTTAAGAAGGATTTTTCATTTGTTATTTAATTCTTTGACACTTTCTACACTGTGTCCATTTTTACAGTTTTATACATGTCTGTAAACCTGTGGCCTTAAAATCTCATATAGTTAACGCTCTACAAGCAGGAAATAATTACTTTTATGCAGCTGCCCCTCCACCCCCCCTGCTCCTACCCCTGCTCGAGCATTGAAAAGCGGAAGAGGGTATAATGATAAATAAGATAAAAAACCAAATTAATTGTTTCAACAAACAAAGAGTCCACTCGTCTGGGACGCTGCGTGAACGTTGACAACTATAACTTTGAGGTGGTAAAATAATGTGAGCCTCGAAATCAAAAGACGAGTATTGATCGCAAACCGCTGCTACTATGCGCTAAGCAAGCGATTTAACGACAAAGCGCTTTCTCGAAGAACAAAGATCCAGCTCTACCAGACTCTGATCCTACCTATCTTGCTCTACAGCGCAGAATCCTGGGTAATGACACAAGCGCATCAATCTATTCTGGGAGTCTTTGAGAGAAAAATACTCCGCAAAACATTTGGACCCATCATCGTGAACGGCGAGTACCGTCGTCGAATGAACTACGAGCTGTATGAACTGTACAACGATATCGAAGTAGTCAGGCGCGTTGTACGAATGGATGGAAACGTTTCAGCTCCAAAAGTTTTCGTCAATAAACTCGATGGGCGGCGCAGATGGGGGCGACCAAAACTTCGTTGGATGCACCAGGTAAAAGAGCTGTTATCTACACTTGGTGTGACTAACTATCTAACGCAAAAGACAGAAGCGCTTGGAATTCTTTTCTACGTGCGGTTTCTGATAGATGAAGTTCTGTTGCTGCTGCCAATTAAGAAGAAGAAGTTTTATGTACATTGAATACAACCATGTTTTGACTCGGGAGTAAATATGGACCTTGTCGGGACTCCTTCTAGTACCTCCCATAAAAAATTACCTATATTTGAACTTTTGAAATGACACACAAAAACACCGTGACACCCCAACTAATATTTGGGTCATAGAATCCAGTGGTATACCCGTTTTAAAATAACGAGATATTTCGATTTAAAATTTGTAGTAGATTTAAGGTGACTTTTGGTTTATTTGAGGGAAACCCCTACAAAAGCTCTTGTTAAATCAATTTATATATTTTTTTTTCAACAAAATAAATTCAACGTCAATAATTTTAAACAAGTTTTTAAAGTTTTTTCATTCAAATAAAATCAAAAATCGTCTTAAATTTACTACAAATTTAAAATTGAAAAATCTCGTGATTTTGAACTAACTTTTCAAAACGGGGTACATCACTGGATTCTACGATCCAAAATTAGGTTGACGTGTCTCGGCGTTTTGGTGTGTCATTTTCACCTACTTACAGTGTAATTAATAAAATTTTTAGTTAAAATGTGAATTTATAACTTTTTTAAAACTCAATATAATTTAAGTTCTGTCAAAATATGGTAACGAATTTTGTTTTGGAGATTTTAACAACACTATTAACTATATAAAAGCAAAATAAAAAAACGTAAAATTTTGTTGGATTTTTTTTTAAATTTTGAAGTTTTGTAGAAAAAATATTATTTTTGCTAGCGATTGAAAATAATTCTAGTTAACATATAAAACACAAATTTTATTTTTTTCCTGTTCAAAACATACTGAGGAACACAAAAACACTAATTTCATCTTTCTTAAAAAAAAACTAATTTTTGGGAATTATTTCCATAAAGCAATATAATTCAGTTTTAGGTTAATTTAATTTTGTTTAAATTTCACTGACTTTAGCGCCCTCTGGTGCAGTCTATGAGAGTCATATGAAACCAGTTCTTTGAAATTTATTTGAGTTGTTTTGTTACCTCCGATCAGTATAACTTTCATCACATTTTGAGACAATGTTTTTTGATTTTTTTTAAAGCACTGTGTGGTGTTGGCAGGAAACTGTAAACGTGTTCCTATACATATTTTCGGCCCAGCAATAAAAAAAACAATTATTCGAGATTGGAAATGGTTTTCTAAATATTCTCCGTGAAAATCAATACACTTTTGCCAAATTTCGAAGCACTTTTTGCACTCCGTTTGAAACACCTCCAAAATAGCTTCAAAAGCTGCTTCGGGCGCCGAAAAACGTTGACCAAGTAGTTTTTTTTCTTAGTGTGAGGGAAAAAATAGAAGTCAAGGCTGTATCTAAAGACACTTAAAGTTTATCTAAAGACAATTTCAGATTACCAAAAACTCACTACATGTTACCCATCTAGATTTGCTCTATATGTTATTTCGCATGGTCCAATTTTTCCCTTTGGTCACTTTTGACTTCAAAGTGTATTTTGACTATTCACTTTCTGTAGTGAATTTCCCATATCCATATTTCTCATAACGTCCGTAAAGACCTCTTAAAACCGTGCAAATTATCCCATTTTTATCAACAAACAAAAATGTTATGGATGTTTAAAAAATTAATAAATTTATGGTATACAAAATGATGGATACAAATTTATGAGGACACATTGTTTTCATATATATATTAAAAACAGCAAACATAGTTTTCTTCAATGATATAATCCGCACCCATAAAGGGTGACGATGGAGCATTACCCCGATGTCAACTCTTGAAAGTTTGACACCCGTTTTATCTTTTAGCCAATCATCAAATGTATTTATGGTACCGTAGTTTTTTTTCTTTGATTATGAATGAAACTTTTTTCTAGCATACCATTCAACATGTCAGGCATAAATATTCACCCTAGCTGAGGCTTTGTTCGTCTTTAATCGAATCAATAGAAAAACTCTAATATAGTATTTGAAATGAAAAAATATGCGATTTCGAGATATCAATTCATCAGACCACTTCAGGGCAATAACTTAAACAAACAACGAATTTTACCAAATTATACAATTTGCATATGTATAAATCTATGGTTATGCATATGTATTCATGTACTCGTAGACTGAGTTTTAGTTTTTATTATTACATAATGTCAAAACGCCGACCGACCATCAGTTGCTGTTACTAATCAACGTCTTGCAGCAATAAAACTGGCAAAAAAAACATATATGGATCTCGAACAAGGCTAGGGAATATTTATTTTTTGTTTCAAACTTAAACTAATGTTGACAAATTGTGCGTCCCGCTAAAAAAAAACATTCAAGTGACAATAGACAGACAGTTGGTCGGTGAGCTTGTGACATGCGTGCGTGCCTAACACTTGTTACGGTTTGATTGTCAAGCGGACAGTCAGCCAACAGTGCGACACCATAACTCACTGAATGTGGCCTAATGAACATTTTGATATCATAACGTACGAAAATCTCTGTTTTCCCTTAGCGTGTAGAGTATACGCAAATTTTATTTAGTTTTAACCCGTTTTAATTAATTTTTCTGTTGCGCAAAGTTGTGAACCGTTAATAACAACAAAAATGCACATCCATACATTATAATTGTGCTGATTATAATGTTACAAAAGCATCATTTCGCATAAAGCTTCCGGAAAAAAACGTTATTAAAAGTTATTAAATAGAACAAAGAGAAAAACACAAAACTTTCTCCTTTTTCTGCAAGCGGCGTTTTTTTAAACGTTGTTCCTTTCGATAACAAAGAAAAGATTGTGATAGAGAAATATAGTATTCCAACTGTTTTAGAGAGCGGGGGCCATTGAAAAACAAAATCATATTTTATAAAATTGTCAAAAAGTTAAAAATTTTGAGCACAGTTAAAAATTTAAGACCTATAAAAGTATATGTTTGGACTTGGTATATCTCTTACACTGTACGACACAATTTTTCACCCATGATCAAACTGACCAGATTCTGAAAATATAGCTAAAACAAAAATGTACGTATCTCCCAGTTTTTCTAGATCAGCTCATTTAAGTTTTTTACGAGCAATTCAATTTTTGGAGCGAAGCTCCCATACAACGACTTGAAAGTGACTTCTTCCTGTTCGCAGAACTCTGCGAGTTTATAACAGATTTTGAAGAATTTTTTTTATTGTTTTTCAAACCGCCAGGAGAGATATGACGAAGCCCAAATTTAAAATTTGTCAGAAATTAAATTTGTCACAAACAAATTGTCAACAGATTTTGATGATTTTTTTTAAATATGTTTCAAATGGCCAGGAGCGGGTTCTGACGAAGTCAAAATTAAAAATTTTTCACAAATTAAATTTGTCACAAATTTTGTCTCAAATTTTGTAACAAATTTAATTTGTCAACACATTTTGCTAGTCAGAACCAGCTCTTAGCCAAAAAAATTTAAATATAAGAAGAATTTTAACTCAAATTTAGTTGTTTTTTTCTTTAGAAAAAGGCTTGTATCATGTTAGTTGTTTTTGGTAAACTATTCAACAACAACATAAAACATTGTAATTTTATATGGGTATTTCCAGCGGAAAGACGGACGATTTCATAGTAAAAAATTGCTATATTTTTAATTTTTTGTTTTTGTATTCATATAATGAATTTGTTGAATTTTAAAAAAACAAACTATATATATCGTTGGAAAGTCCCTTCTTTCCAAATCCGCTGAGAAAATTTAAATCGGTTTATATTTGTCTGCGCTATTGGTATATAAGTGTGTAAAAGTACGAAAACCCGGTTTTATACCCGTAAGTCAAGATTTTGGGGGTTTTCTGAAATTTGGAAACAGATTCTTATAGTGCTCAGCTGCACATACCAGAAAAATAGTATAATTTCCCAGGTACTGTTTTCTTTGTCACTCTGTGTTATCCATAGAACAATGCGTGAGTCCGTAACGTGTGTCCGCAACGCACATTTAGATTAAAGTAGCGTAAAAGGTAAAAATATTTTAAATGTCAAGTAAGTTGTTTATAAAACCCCAACATGTCTTCTTTATTTTACCAAAAGACTATACTGATCATATAAGAAATTTCGCTAAATTTCACAAATTTTCGTAGGCACTTAAAGTTGCTCTGGAAAATTGTGTGTGTCCGTAACGCACTTTGTGTTAGTCATAATTTTGAATACAACATTTTAAGTAATGTTTCATTAAAAGAACATTATAGTACTGTCCAAAATCTACATTTTTTTAATATGAACATGATCTTCAAATATTTCAACTTTTCGAGAAAACTACAAAATATGTAAAAAAAAGACGTGCGTCCGCAACGGATATTATTATATATTTAATTTAAAATATAGTGTGACTTATAGTTTAATCTGTATGTTGAAATAAATATTGTGTAATTTGGTTTTACATTAATACGAATCAAAATTTTTATTTGATTTGGGTTAAATCATTTCGGTGGGGGCTTTGGCCCCTATGGTCACCCCCTGGCTACGGCCTTGGTCGGCTGAACTGACTCAAATAACACAGTGCAACAGTGAAAAAAACACCCGAACGAGACTATATAGGTTCGATAGTACAACCGGAGCTGAGTAAAACCCTAGCTCAGTTTGGCTAGATTGGCTACCAAATTTTTTTTTTGGCCTTCTAAACTTTTTGAAATCCTTGGACCCCTTGAAAAAAGGTGACATCAATTGTTGGCTAACAGTTTCTACAGTTTTTAATGTAGCTCCTTCTCTTCTTCAACAAAGTTTTAGCTAATAGTCCGCTTAAGAAACTGTTATAATAAAATTTCCCAAAAAAATTAGACTTCCCTCGTTTATTTTCAAAAAAATTTCGATAACAATTTTAATTTTTTCACTTTTTTTAATATAAGTCGTAGGGAATCCAGATTTTTTGCATACTATATTCAGTGAAATTGTAGTTTAGGTAACACCGAATAACTTTTCTGAACAAACCTATGCAATCTGAACAAGTCTCGGGATATTAAATAGCTCTCAAAACACACTATCTACTTTAAACAAATCAGTTTTTTATGAGTTTTGGGCATTGTGCAATGTTTTTACTTGCTATCTTTACCAAAAACGTACTTATTGTAGAACTGAATAACTTCTGTAAACAACCAATATGATCGGAATACTCCACCCCCTTAATTGTTCACAAAGAGCATTAGGGTGTTTCTTATATGGCATTTATTCGAATTTCGTTAAAAATATGTATTAATCGCGATGTTGGTCATATGTCTTCACCTTACGTTTCTTTTTGCCAATATTAGGAATATATTGTGAGAAATTTTGTGTCAATAGTTGGACATTAGGGTGTGCCGCAATGAGGTTAAAGTATGAATTTGTTCTCAAATCAGTTTATTGCCGCTGAGTATTTTTCTTTCGTATATAGACTAAGTAGTAACAAGCCGTTCAATAGCTGAAATAAAGACCTAAAATAATATGTGTTTGCTTTTACCGTATCTCTTATAGATAAGTTATTCGGTGTTACCTAAACTACAATTTCTCTGAATAGAGTATGCAAAAAATCTGGACTCCCTACGACTTATATTAAAAAAAGTGAAAAAATTAAAATTTTTATCGAAGTTTTTTGAAAATAAACGAGGGAAGTCTAATTTTTTTGGGAAATTTTATTATAACAGTTTCTTAAGCGGACTATTAGCTAAAACTTTGTTGAAGAAGAGAAGGAGCTAGATTAAAAACTGTACAAACTGTTGGCCAAAAACTGATGTCAGATCAGATGATGATGTTTTTCAAAAAGTTTGATTTTGTGTCATAGTGTAATAAGCAACAAATTTTTAAAAATTGTTTTCATGATATCTTGATGCTTTCACCCTTTTAATTCTGCAAAGAATCACTTTGAAGAATAATATAACACGACGTTTTCAATATTTTCTTATAAAATTTAAATAAATCTAAAGATAGCGGCTAGAATTTTTTTTAGTCATTGTACTGGATTTGAGAGATATTTATATAGTTTTGTCGTACTATAAAAATTTAATAACGTTTTTAATAATGTTTTTAATTTGAAAGATGACACCCGTACAATGGTGAGCATAATTATATAAGCGCCACTGCAATGCGAACTTTGGAACAGGTCTTTCCAAGCTGTCGCATAAACTCCACAGTATATGAGAACTTACTGAAATTAGTCCCACAGTAAGGGAAGAAAAGGTTGGTTTCATTCAGAAAACGTTGAAGTCTTAGAGTGGCCATATTGAAAATGTACTCCAACAACAAGCAATACAATAGCGTTTTAGTGCTAGAAACTGCAGCTTGGGACTTCTTAGAAAATCCAACGCCTAAGTACCCTGATAAATAGTAAAACGACCCACAATTCTTGAATTTACTTAAAATAATTTAAAATTTGTTTATTTTTTTTAATTAAAAATGTTTTATTTCGTAATTAAAAACCACTGCGTATAATTTTATGATCACCCCAAAAAGTAAAGAAATACAAAAAACATAAACTGGAAGTGAGAGTGTATCTTTCGATTCTCTTTCATTCCTCAGTTTCCAGTTTTTGGACTTTGACCCCTCAAATCCATCTGCAGCGAAATAGAGTGGTGCGTATATTCCGATCAATCCCATAGTTCCATAAATTACACACATTTGTAATAAAGGAATTCGAACAAATGTCTACGACTCTTACTGTTATACTTCTTCCAATATCTGATGGAAAAATTATTTATTTTGTATAGGAGGTGCCACGCCTACCTAGCCGATCTCGCCCATTGTTCGGTCAATTACACACATTAGTGGAATATGAACTCACACAAAGTTGCAAAGATCTCACATTTATATTAAGTCAGATATTGAGGTTTTGTTATACGAGGGTTGCTATCTACGTTTCGGGCGCAGCAATAGAAAAACAATCATCTATCATTGGAAATGGTTTTATTATGTATTAAAATTCTCCGTGACATATCCAAAGCATTGTTTTTGAATTGCTGCTTCGGGCGCCGTAAAAAGTTGACTACTCATTTTTATGATATCAGCGATTAAAAAGAAGTCATTGGATGCCAAATCAGGGCTGTACGGCTGATGATCCATCAATTTGACATGTTAAGTGCTTAAATAGCCCCTTGTTTCTGCTGATGTGTGAGAGCTCGCATTGTGGTGAAATGGGTTTTTCCTTATTCTTTTGGACACTGTTGGCAAACAGATGGGGGTATACCACTCAGAATTGACCGTCCAATGTGCCACTAAAAGCAATGTGGCCACATGACCGGTTATACAGAAATAAACCCGATTATTTGCTTCGATGTGCATCTTTCACGAATAACTTTTGTTGTATTTGTCTGGTCTTGAAAGGCAAATACGGTCAGTTGCGGTTTTGTTTCAGGCTCATATGCATAGATCCATGATTAGTTATCTGAGATGATCCCAGCGGTAAATAGAATGAAGTACCTATTTAGTAATCCATGACATCAGAATAACATTGTAAGCGAGAGATCTAAGCGATCTAGAAAGTCATACGTGTGTTAAGTAAAAATATCGTCCACTCATGATTCTTCTTCTTCTTAATTGGCAGCAGCGACAGAAATTCATCTATCAATAGCCACACGTATAAAAGAATTCCAATCGCTTCGGTCTTTTGCGCTCCGTAATATTTGGCTTTAGTCTTTCACATAACACACTAGACAAGACCTTGTATGCGATTGGTAAAATGCTAATCCCGGGATACTTGGTACACACACTTGGATCGCCTTTCTTAAGGACATAGAACACTCAGATTCCAATAATCGGGCATGTATTTCTTGAGCCAAATCGTGTTTATGAGTTGGTGCATGCATGTTACCAGCTCTTTGCCGCCGGCTTTAAAAAGCTCTGCCGGCAGTCCATCGGCTACCGCAGCATTATTATTTTTAAGCCTTGCGATCGCCCTGCTGATCTTGTTTTGGGTCTGTGGTGGACAATAAACTCCGTCATTTATGATTGGTGTGTTATTGTCAATTATGCTGCCTTCCGGAACGAGTAAAGATCACTCAATATTTGCACCACATTCTGAGTGTCCGTGACCAGATATCCGTCTCTGTACATGCACCTGCAAGTTCAAAACCATTGCTTTTGCCTTTCGGTATAACTTTCGGGCTTCACCTCTATCCGTGTAGTTTTCGATATCCTGGATCTCTCTTTTCATCCACAGATGTTTTTCCGCCTCAACAGTCGTTTCATCTCGCTTCAGACATGCCTTCTTTCAATTGTCACGTAATCAATCTGATTTCTTGTGTTTTGATCGGGAGATATTCATGTTGCCTTGTGGATATCTTTATGCGGGAAACTGGTTCCACTCACAACCATGTTTCTTGCCGACGCGAAGCTAATCAGTCTGAATCCGTTATCGGAACTGTTGTTGTGTAGACTGAACTTTCCGACTGCTGAACCAAGAGCATCTTCCTTTCCTATTTTAGCATTAAAATCTCCCAGAACAGTTTTAATGTCATGTGCAGGGCAGCGATCATATATTTCCTCCAGGCGCTCATAGAATGCATCTGTAATGTCCTCTTCTTTGTCTTCCGTCGGGGAGTGTACACAAATCAGAGAAATGTAAAAATATTTCGCCCGGATGCCAATAGTGGCTACTCTATCACATACAGGGTTAAACCGCGAGACCAAATGTCGAAGTCTCTTGCCGACTAGGAAACCACATCCAAATTCGTGTCTTTCTGCATGGCAAACGTAAAAAATGTCACAGTTCTTTCGTCTTATGCATCTATGTCCCGTCCATCGCGTTTCCTGTATGGCAGTGATGTCGGCCTTGTATTTGTCGAGGACATCCGCCAGTAGGATAGAGGCACCATCTCTGTATAGAGTTCGGACATTCCAGGTGCATATCCGAAAATCATGGTCCTTATAACGTTTACGGAGGTCGTCAACATTTGGGAGGGTTCTTGTTTTTTCTTTTCTTCGTGTTTTCATAATAATAATTGGTTTTGTTTAGGGAGAGTGGCTTATTAGGCCACCGCGCCCGATCCTTGTTCTTGGGGTTGCCAAAGCCACTAAGAGAGTCATTCTGTTGAGCTGCATTAACTTCTGTTACTAAGACGCATCGGTGGTAGCATGCCATTTAGGTTACTCAACATTGCGCCTTCTCACATTTGCTACCACTGAACGGGTGTTCAATGGCATTGCCCGGGAAATACGTGATCACTCGGCCGTTGTGAGCTGATTGGGGACCACCTCTAAATTTTGGTTTCTTCCAGATAAATAACAATCAAAATACTTAAATAAGAAATTCCCCCTTACCCCCAAATGACGCTATAGTCCTACATATATTGCGTCTTAGAAGATAGAGTGCTATGGACAGGACCACGAATAGAATATGTATACTGATCTCGCAAACGAATCCATATCAAATATAAAGAACAATGTTGTTTATAACCCTGATATTGCGTTTTCCAAAATAGGATCCTATGGGTGGGGCCCCGAGCACTTAATATATACAAATTAAATATTGCCTTTTGTAGATATAGAGTCAAACGGAAATCTCCAAAACAAACCCCACAAAAAAATATATAAAAAGTGTCCATCAAGATTACACCATCACGTGCCGCAGGTTATCCATTCCTCAAAATTTCCTCAGTAAAGTTCACCCACACATACATATAATTCCGTTTTGTTTTCTTATTTTAAGTATTAATTACTATGCGTTAGACTAAAAAAGGGTTTTTATTCGTAACATTTAATAAAGTACTAAGAGTATTATATACTTTTTTGCATTGCCACAAAAAAAAAAAATTGTTTCAATAATTTACATTTTTTTCTGCGAGATTCCGTTTCAAATTTAACCCTACCAGAACGTTTCTTTTCCTCCCCCTTAGTTTACATGAAACGGAAATTATGGATTTAGTTGTGCTGTTTTCTTCTCCTTTGAATGTTTAAGGAAATCAATGATTTTTAACATTATACCTAATTCGTGAAAGTACTGGGTTCTTGCCACACTCACTTTTGTGCTCTTACTTACACTTGGCAAGAACATTTTAAGGGAGTTTACATAATTGCAAAATTATTGTGTTAATTATCAAATAGCGGGGTAAATATTAATCGCCTTGTTAATAATTAGAATGGATTCAAAAGAATGTGCAGCAACAAACGGTTTCGGCAAAAGTTAAAAAAGGTTGGGAAGATTTGTTGAAAAAAAAGTTAAAATGTTTGTGTAATGAAAAGTAAGTGTTAATGTAAACTATGTGTGTGCAACATATAATAACAAGCGGCAAAGGGTATAGCATACTTTAGGGCCGTAATTAAGCAAGGGTCAATAATTTAGTAGCGGGTTATATTAAGTGAAATAAATGAGAAAAAAGAAACAATGACGAAAGTTAACGCAATCACTCAGCGAGCGTTTAAATGCTTTTAAGACTATTTGAGACTGCTCAGTGAGGATTGTAATACCGTAATAATAAGAAAAAAAAGGGGAAATCAATAAACTAAATATGATATATGTATAATGCCAATTTTTCTTTTCGCATTACATTTGGGTAAATAAAAAAAAAATATCAAAGAATTGTCCCTTTATGTATTTAAAAATGTGCTATATTTATACGAAGTTGTATATTTTCGAATATATTATGATATTTTGATTGGAAATGTTGTTTTTATCATTGGGGTTTTCTACATGAAAATAACTTTTCTTACTGATGATTTACAAAAAATCAATTTAATAAAACTTCACCTAGCAGAAAACAAATGACGTATTTTCCATTCTAAGTATCATAAATTTAAGACTTTTCACGTCAACATAGTGCAAACGGCAAAATGTTTTCATAAAGTTAATGAACTCAGTGACTCTCAAGGACAAAATAATGATAACTGTATGAATAACTGTCAATGAAACATATAACCATACATGCACGACCTCCTTCAAATGACGCACTGAAAACAAATGAATTATGAATACATTGAAAATGATGAATACATTGGAATGCATATATAAGTATTATATGTGAACAGACATTTACAAAGTGCAATGAACGACATTTTTAATATTTTTACTTTATTATAAGTGATGGATGCACGTCTTGTGCTATCCTGAATCGCAAATTTTTCTTCATTTCGCATGGAATAAATAAATAATCGAAGAAAACATATAATACTTGTAAAACGTTTAATGACCCTTAAAGAAGTGCAAATCAATAAAGCAATCATAAAATGAAGTCTTCATAAACTGTAAGGACGAACTCTGTGTCCTGCAAATGAGAGAAGTTTTTCAATGAGACTCATTTATTTGGTTAATGTCATTATTTAATGGAAAACTTAAATGTGTATCGTGAAGTACTACACGTTGCCTTGTTCAAATCTGTTTGCTTGCAATAAATGTTCAATTACTTAGGAGGGTAAATTTGTGAAAATATTTTTCAACGATAATTATATATCTGGCTGACATCATGGAACAAAATATTGAAGACAGTATTGCAGTAATGAATTTTGTAGGAAGAATTTATATAATTACTTGGAATTGATGGTCTCACAAAAATGGTATGACTTGAGTGAGTTGATAGTGTTAATTAAAACCGTCCCTCTTAAGAGACAGGCCCCAAAATTATAATACATATACATACATAGTGGAGTTTTAAGCGAGCTTGATAACACACTTGATTACTTAGTAAGTGACTATGTCAGTAGGTGTCATTTCATTATAATCGGAGTTATAATGAGTGGACGATATTTTTTCACTACACACGCATGCCATTGTAAGTACTTAGACTTGGGTGAATTGATATTGTGAATTAAAATCATTCCTCTTAAGAGACAGGTCCCAAAATTATAGTACATATATATATTGGAGTTTTAAGCGAGCTTGATAACACACTTGGTTACTTAGTAAGTGACGATGTCAATAGGTGCCATTTCTTTGTAATCGGAGTTATACTGAGCAGACGAAATTTTTTTTCATTACACACTCATGACATTCTAAGTACTTAGATCCTCGCTTACAATGTCATGGATTACTAAATAGGTACTTCGTTTCATTTACCGCTGAGTGATTGCTACTAAATATATCTGATATACTAAATGGGCATTTTAACCGCTGGGTCGTCACACCAAACTTAGATAACAGCTCCTTCACCTGGTCCATCCAACAAAGTTTTGGTCGTCAACTCCTGCGCCGCCAACGAGTTTATTGCCGAAGACTGGAGCATTTCCATTCATGCGTACCACGTGTCCATTCCAGCGCATTCGGTATATTTGAAGGCACTTGACTATGTCGATGTCTTTATACAGCTCTTGGCTCATTTTACAACGCTACTTGCCGTTGACGATGATGGGTCCAAATATTTAGCGAAGTATTTTCCTCTCAAAGACTCTCAGATCATCTTGTGCCATTACCCAGAAATCTGCACTGTACAGCAAGACAGGTAGGATCAGTTTTTGTAAGAGTTTGTTCGTCGACAGAGGGATTTGTCATTATATCGCTTGCTTAGCCCATTATTTTATATGTGTTTACGGTGCAGCCAACTGGTTTTGTCCTCATTTATCAACAGACCCACTTCTGCCGACAGCTTGAAAAGGCCGCAATAACATTCCGAAGTCCTCGGATAATGATATCGATATCATCGGCAAAGATATACCATCGCTAGCAGTATGTGACTATTATAAAAGACCGCATGATTTTATCCAATATTGCATGACAGACTATACTTTACTTTACTATCCTTTATTTCCCTTTACACTCCATGAATGGGGCACATACGGCACCTACTTGTTTATCAACGATTGCGAACGACACTCTTTAAGAAGCTTTTTACTAGACAAGCCGATTGACTCGACACTACACTGCGAAGTTTCTTTCGACAACATTGAGAGGGCCGACAATATAAGAAGAACGCAATTAACTGGAGCCAGGAGTCGAACCTGGTATCTCTCGCATGGTAGTCGCGAGTTCTAACCGTCAAGCCACAGCCGATCATAAATGACAGACAATAGCCTTGTCTAAAATCTCGCTTGGTTAAAATTCCCCTCTCAGATTTTTGCTATGTTCACTAAAGACTTCGTGTCAGTCAGTGTCATTCCGCAAAGTCGTATCAGCTTTGTTGGGATACTAAACTCAACCATAGCATCTAATAGTTACTGTCCCAACGGAATGTCGTATGCAGCTTTGTAATCGATAAACAGATGTTAGGTGTCCATCTGCATTTCTTGGATCTCTTTCAGGATTTATCCTAGTGTTAATATCTGGTCGGTCGTGGATTTACCAGGTCCAAAGCTATATTGATAAGGTCGCTAGGATGGGCTTTAGTCTTTCATATAACACATTACACAGGACCTTGTATGCGATGGATAAAAGGCTGATCCCGCGATAGTTGGTACGCACACTTGGACCGCCTTTCTTAAGCACAGGACATAGAACACCCATATTTCAATCATTGGGCATGCATTTCAGCCAATATCATATACAAATCGTGTTTATGAGCTGGTGCATGCACGATGTCAGCTCATCGTTGGCGGCCTTTAAAAGCTCTGCCGACAGTCCATCGGCTCCCGTAGCTTTGTTGTTTTTAAGCCGTGCAAGTATTGTGCCGATCTCATTTTGGCTCGGTGGTGGACAGTCTACTCCATCGTCGATGATTGGTGTGATTTCGTCACTTATGCTGCCTTCGGGAACAGGTAGAGATCGAAAGTATTCCCTCCATATTTGCAGCACACTATGAATGTCAGTGACCAGATTTCCGTCTCCGTCCTAACAGATGGTCCAAAAACTTTACTTTTATCTTTTGGTAGAACTTTCGGGCTTCACCTCTATTCAACTGTAATTTTCGATATCCTGGCTTTCTACATTCTTCCATAGACGCTTATTCCGTCTGTAGAGGCGTGTCATCTCCCTCCTCTTCTCATAATTACGCTCCGTCACTGCACGCGTTGCCATTGGCTGCAGTTTTGTCCTGTTGCAGCATCCTTTTGCATAACCTAGTACGATCGTTGCTGCAGTGGTCATAGAATTCGTAATATGCTGCCACTGGTGTCGGGAACATCAGAACTAAGGGGTTTGTTTGGAGTAATTGAGAGAGTTGGTTTGAGTAGGCATTGGCTATCTCGGTGGTATGCAGCTTTGTGATGTCTAGCTTCTATTGAGTTTGGTAACGAACGTTTTAACCACTGCTTAATCGCGCGCGTACTTTGGCTGCAACTAGGTGGTGATCCAAGTCAATATTTACACCGCGCATCACACGCACGTCCATACGCGTGAGACATGCCTTCTATCAATTACCACGTAATTAATTTGGTTTCTTGTATTTTGATCAGGGGATATCCAGGTTGCCTTGATGTTTTTACTACCATGTTTCTTGCCGACGCGAAGCTAACTAGTCTGAATCCGTTAAAGGAGGTGTTGTTTTGTAGACTGAATTTTCCGTCTGCTGAACCAAGAGCATCTTTCCTTCCTATTTTAGCATTAAAATCTCCCAGAACAATTTAAATGTCATGTGCAGGGCAGCGGTCATATATCTCCTCCAGGCGCTCATAGAATGCATCTTTAATGCCATCGTCTTTGTCTTCCGTCGGGGCGAATAGTGGCTATTCGGTCACTTAAGGGGTTAACCGAGAGACCACGTTTCAAAGGCTGTTGCCGACTATGAAACCACATCCAAATTCGTGTCTTTCTGCATGGCAGCTGTAAAAGATGTCAACGTTTTTTCGTCGTGTGTATTCCTGTCCCGTCCATCTCATTTCCTGTATGGCGGTGATGTCAGCCTTGTATTTGTCGAGAACATCCGCCAGTTGGATAGATGGACCGATGTATAGATTTCGGACATTCCAGGTACATATCCTTAAAACATGATCCTTATATCGTTTGCGGGGGCCGTCAACATTTGGTGGGGTTCTTCTTTTTTTTCGTGTTTTCATAATAATTGGTTTTGTTTAAAGAGAGTGGCTTATTATGCCACCGCGCCCGATCCTAGTTTCTTGGGGCTACCAAAGCCACTAAGAGAGCCTGTGTTAAGCTTTAGTAACTACTGTTACCTACATCCTAAGTCGCATCGATGGGAGCGTGCCGATTAGATTACTCAACATTTCGCCTTCTCACATTTGCTATCACTGAACGGATGTTCAGTGGCATTGCCCGGGGAATACGTGATATCTCGGACGTTTTGAGCTGCTTGGGAACCTCCAAAGAGAGCTTCTGGTTATTCCCAAATGAATAACAATCAGAAAGACTCAAATTAGAAAATTCCCAAAAAATTATATAACCAACAATAATATACATTTTTGATTCAATGGCTTACTAAATCTTTTGATGTTTGGATTATAATTTTTTTGTTGCAACATAACTTAAAGCTTGAGCTAGCTTTGGAACCGTTTTTGGGGAACTATTTGGTCTATTGCAACAATTTTACAAAATATCAGGAAAGTCAGAATAATCGACATAAAAGTTTTTCGAAAATCGTCAAGTTGTATTCTTCAATAACAAAATATTTCAATCAAATTGTACGTAATAAAATTTGCATTCAATTGCCGTCGTTTGGCCATGACGCCAATCTCATATTCCTAAAAGATGTACATTCGCTTTAAGCTGTTTGTTATTGAGAAGTGAATACGTGTATCAAACAAAAACCACAAATCGTTTATCAAAAACCAGTTAACGGAAGTTCATACGAGTTGGCATGTGGAAGCATTGTTCGTGTAAGGATCTCATTAATTTGATTAGATATATCATTAATTATGATCCGCTCAAAGTATATTCATTAGAAACAACCCACTAAAGCTTACTTTAACATTAATTTTCCATTTGAACTAAATACCGCACATATGCATGAACAAATTGTTGCCATTCACACCCTTCGGCAATACTAGAAAAGGGAACACAATGGGAGAAGTAGTTTTTTTGTCTAAATTGTACTCATAAACATTATCATTTGAAATAGGAACATATTAATATTGGAAATTAAATGTAAGAGATGCAACGTTGAGATTTGTGAAATTAGACTTGTTTCTGTTAAGTAAGACTATAAGTAAATAAATAATTTGTTCACTTCCTTTTTGAATTGTAATTTTCTGCATTTAGTACTTTATTGTAAAATGTCTTGTTTTTTATTTATAAATTTGCAAATAGCCTGCAATATCACCCATTGTGCATTGGGGTTTTTCTGCATATTTTCATAACATCCTGCTTGGTCAAACAATAGCAACTACAGCAGCGTCACTTTGATGTTGATGATAATAAATTTGTTACATTACTGTTGTTGTTTTACTGTTGTCGGCCGCCCACACTACACTAATGATGGGTAGGCGGACGGGACTGTTATCCTTTTTGAGTATTAAATACTTAATGGCAACATATCAACGGGTTCATCTCCACATATATAGTGGCCCGTAAGCATATGAACTCTGAACGGTTAATAGCGAGTTCACAAAGGGTGTGAAAATGACTTGGTTGTTGGGTGGATGTGTGTGTGTTTATAAATGGTCAAGATCTGAAAATAAGATTAAAGGACCATGTACAACAACAGAGTGTTAATAACTCAAATCAATAATGGTTTACATTCATTAAAATAAATACAAGTGGTGTTCTTAAATATTAGTATGTCGTGGTATGAGGATATGGAACTGGTAAAATCATAATGCCAGTGTATCTAGGGGGGTTGTAAATATTTTAAATTTTTACAGCTTCGCTAATTGTTCTATGGAAAGGGGGACATTTTTCAATATTAAGGGATACAACCAAATTTAAATGAAATAACTTGTTTATTTTGAATAATAATGTGTTCCATTTTGACATGAAATGTAGTATTTTTTTGCAATTTGTTAATAGATTGCATTTGAGTTTATGAGTTCAGATTGTAGGGTTGAAAACAGAGGTTTAATGTAGTCCTCTCAACATCGGAGATAACATTTCTACTCTGGGAACAATATGTACGATTTTTAATTAAATATAACCATGTTTCCGAGGGGGATATGACATTCAATCTAAATGTTGATCTTCTGGACGATGTAATAGAAGGTACGGTAACATATTTAATTTAATACAATATACAAAACATAACCGATTCGCTCAGCTGTTCTGTAAGGCAAAAATATAGCAATATATTACTATTTAAAAAATTCTGTTTTTTTGAATATAAATCAAAATTTCGATTTAAGAAAATCACAAGGGAACAAAATTCAACTTTTTTGTGTTGACTGGAATTTTATACAACTTTTTTACCAATTAGAGGTCGTCGATTTTGAATCTAATATCCAATTTTATCCATCTTCATAAAACGATTTTCAAATTTTTTTTTTTAATGTAATTGTAATCTTAGCAAACCCACATTTTTAAATTCACTAAAATGTTTGATTCTATCTAAAAATGGAAATGGGAATTTTCTAATTTGAGTATTTTGATTGATTGGTTGATTGATATTGTGATTGTTATTCATTTACCTGGGAATATTTAAAATCTCTCTTTGGATCTTCCCAGCAGCTCACAACGTCCAAGAGATCACGTATCCCCCGGGCAATGCCATTGAACATCCGTTCAGTGGTTGCAAATGTGAGATTGCGCACTGTTGGCATGCTATTACCGATGCGTCGTAGGAAGTAGATAACAAATGTTACTGAAGCTCAACAAAACGGCTCTCTTAGTAGCTTTGGCGGCCCCAAGAAACGTTAAAGGAACGGATGATTTGTGTACCTGGAATGTTTGACCGTTCTACAGAGAAGGTGCCTCTATCCAACTGGCGGATGTCCTCAACAAACACAAGGCTGACATCACCACCAAACAGGAAATGCGATGGACGCGACACGGATGCACACGTCGAAAGACACGAATTTGGATGTGGATTCAAAGTCGGTAAGATGGTTTTGACATCTGGTCTCGTGGTTTAACCCTGTAAGTAACAGAAAGGCACTATTCGTACAAGGCGAAATATTTTTACATTACGCTGATTTATATACACGCTCTGACGGAAGACATGGACTTTAAAGATGCATTGAAATATATGACCGCTGCCCTGCACATGACATTAAAATTGTTCTACAGAGAAGGTGCTTCTATCCAACTGGCGGATATACTCGACAAACACAAGGCTGACATCACCGCCAAACAGAAAATTCGATGGACGCGACAGGCATGCACACGTCGAAAGACACGAATTTGGCTGTGGATTCAAAGTCGGTAAGAGGGTTTTGACATCTGGTCTCGCGGTTAAACCCTGTAAGTGACAGAAAAAGCACTATTCGCATCAAGGCGAAATATTTTTACATTACGCTGATTTGTGTACACGCCCTGATGGAAGACAAGGAACTTTAAAGATGCATTGAAATATATGACCGCTGCCCTGCACATGACAATAAAATTGTTCTGGAAGATTTTAATGATAAAATAGGAAGGGATGATGCTCCTGGTTGAGCAGTCTGAAAATTTAGTCTGCACAACAAACCCTTCCGTAACGACATTCAGACTGGTTAGTTTCGCGTTGGAAAGAAACATGGTTGTGAGTGGAAACAGATTTTCACATAAAGATATCCACAAGGCAACCTGGAAACCTGGATATCTCACTATCAAAATACAAGAAAACAGATTGATCAAGTGGTAATTTATGGAAGGAATGTCTCAAGCGTTATGGACGTACGTGTTGTGAGCAGTGCCAATATTGACTCGGATCACCACCTAGGTGCAGCCAAGGTACACACATGTTTAAGTAGTGCTACAAACGCTCGTAACTAAAGGCAAAGGAAGCTAGACAACAAGGGCAAAAAAAAAGCGTATATGGAAGAAAAGAGAGAGCCAGGATATCGAAAATTACAGCCCAAAAGCTATACCAAAAGGTAAAAAGCAAAAGTTTTGGACCAGGGATCCCCACCGGTCACTGACATTCAAAGTGTGCTGTAAATATGGAGAGAAAACTTTTGATCTCTACTCGTTCTGGAAGGCAGCATAAGTGACGAAATCACACCAATCATCGACGATGAAGTAGACTGTCCACCACCGAGCTAAAACGATTGCAATTGCACGGTTTAAAAACAACAAAGACGATGGACTTCCGGCAGAGTTTTTTAAAGCCGGCATGAAATAGTGGTTAGAACACGCGACTACCATGCGGGGAACCAGGGTTCGATTCCCGCCTCCAGTCATCTACATTTTTGTTTCATTATCGGCCACCTCGATGTTGTCGACAGCATCGTCGCAGTATAAGTGTCGAGATAATCGGCATGTCTAGTAAAAGCTTCTCAAACAGTGACGTTCGCATTCGTCGATAAACTAGTAGGTGCCGATTATTGTGAATCTAAAATAAGAAGCGTGTTAATTCACAACAACGCGAGAAGCTATCCCATACCTGCTACTATTCATGGGATGTAAAGGGAAAATAAGTAAGTAAGCGATGAGCTGACAGCATGTATGCACCAGCTTTTAAATACGATGTGGCTCAAGGAATGCATGCCCGATGATTGATTCTATATCCTGTGCTTAAGAAAGGCGATCCAAGTGTGTGTACCAACTATCCCGGAATTAGCCTTTTACCTATCGCATACAACTTTCTCTCTAGTGTGTTATGTGAAAGACTAAAGCCCATTTTAGCGAACTATCTGTTTATCGACTACAAAACTGCATTCGGCAGTCCGATACGACAGATACTTTGAGATGCTATGGCTGAGTTTGGTATGCCCACGAAGCTGATACTACTTTCCGGGAAGACACTGACTGACACGAAGTCTTCAGTGAAAATATGCAAAATCTGAGAGAGCCATTGTCTACCAAGCGAGGCTACAAACAAGGATATAGTCGGTCAAGCGATCTCTTTAACATCATAATGAAGATGATCATGCGGAAGGCAGCAGTAACCACGACTGTCACCATCTTTAAAAAATTCCACATGTTAATCGCGTATGCCGATGATATAGATATCATTGGTCGTGGACTGCGGGATGTTACTGCGGCCTATTCGAGCATTGAGAAGTAGTGGGTCTGGGCAAAATAATGAGGGCAAAACCAAGTTATTTATTTCACCGAATAAAGAGTTTACTCATTTGGGACGCTGCGTGAACGTTGACAACTATAACTTTGAAATTGTAGATGATTTCGCCTTCCTCGGAAAATGATCCGGTTCGAAAAGTCTTCGACAATAAACTCGATATGGGCCAATGTGAAAGAGCGGTTATCTTGAGTTGATGTGACGAACTATCTACAGAGCGCAAAAGGCCAAAGCACATGGAATACTCTTCTACCTGCGTTGAAGACCGATTTTGAAATAAAGCTCATATCATTTTAAATAGATTCACAACTAACGGCACCTACTTGTTTATCGACGAATGCGTACGTCACTGTTTGAGAAGCTCTTACTAAACACGCCGATTGACTCGACACTTAATACTGCGAAGTTGCTGTCAACAACATTCGAGGGGAGCCGGCAATGAAAGAACAATTTTTTATTTTTTTTTTATGATGACTGGACCCAGGTTTGAACCTGCGATCTCCCGCATGGTAGTCGCGTGTTCTAACCCCTATGCCTCGGCCGTGTTAATTCACAACAACGCGAGAAGCTATCCCATACCTCATTCATGGGGTGCAAATGGAAATTAAGTATTAAGTATCATTTTAAATATGCTAGACTACTTGATTTTTTTGTCGTATTTTTAATTTTTATGAAGAACAAAAAGAACCAACATTTTTTTTTAAATCTTCAACGATATATTTGAAACAACTGGGTAAATGTTAAACCAATATAAGCAGGGTTTAAAGGTAATTTTATTGAGGAATTTTGGATTTCTTTTTTAATTGAATATGGTGAACCATTTTTAAATTATTCAAGTAAATGTAATGGAAGTGCCTTAATGTACATGAATATTAAATATCTTTTATATTATTAAATATTGCTTACTAGTATTTGTATCCTGTATCCTTTGTTTTATTTCATGGCATATTTATAACCAAACAAAAGTGCCTGCTCATCATTTATAACAATAAACTATACTTTAATCAATTTATTGGTATTTTACTTAATTTTGGGAGTATCCCGCAAATATTTCGCACTTGGCACTCTGTGCTCTTTCAGTGGTGATGGCCTTGGAGCACTGGTGTTCCTAAGACAGGCAATGGTGTCAGTGGTAGTCATTATTGACCATTTGTATTCATTCATAAATATTATTTATTATTTGTACACGCATTATCTAAATAATTTATTACAATATAATGTTTTTGTGGTGTTACGACGGCCTGTTCTTTTTTTTCTTCCTTCCATGCTCCAACTGTGTTTCGGTGTTGTAGAAAATTGATCCCTTTTATTAAAAAGAATAATGAATGAATCTTTTGCAAGAGTTGTTGTCAAGTTCATACGCATCATGTTTTATGGCAGAATGGAGATACTATTTGAACACCCTACATGCGAGGGTCGTGTGATAAATGGTGGGCGGCCATAAACTGTTTTTGATATCCTTTGCGTATTATTAAAATTTCATTAACATTATTGGGATTAAAACAAAAGTACTCATAGAGGTCTTTGAAATTCGCGGAATCGGGTGGCACTTCTAGGATAGCTCATGTTTTTGCCGCCAAGTATTAAAAAAAACGATTTTTTTTATTCTTGGACCGTTTATTACGATTTTACGTATAATTAATTGGAATTAATTAAAAGTTTACGCCATAAGCACAAAATTTTAGAATAAAAATTCCTATTTTAAAATCATAACACAATACAACACATGATTTTGGGACTCAATTCTGAGAACTGCACGTGAAAGTAGCCCCAAAAAGAAGAAGTTCTGCATCATTCGTATTATCAAGTTTTATGCCATTATAATTTAATATCGATTTCAAGTTAGTAAGTCCCGTATATGGGAATTTGTCAAGTTTTAGGCTCTTTTGTTATATTGTTATATGGTGGCGTATGATTATCATAAGTAATATTCTACGTAAATCATACGCTACGGAGTACAACAGTTTTATTGTAAATGCTACAAAATAAACCTAGTTCAAAATCATTTGATGAATGGAAAAGTGAAACTGTTGCTTATATAGGTAAACGTTATATGAACAGATTAAAGTAATTGTAATTCTTAATTTTTTTAAATTTGTTTCAGCTTAATCGTACTAGTGGTTTTCGAGTTATGTCAAACTTACTAACTTCAAATGGATATTAAATTATTACGGCATGCAACTTGACAAAACGTATGATGCAGAACTTCTTCTTTTTGGTGCTACTTTCACGTACCTTTCTCAGAATTAAATCCAAATCAATGAGCTGAAAAATATTGTACTGTGTAATTTTCCATCTTATAAAAATCAAGAGCTAACCTACAGAAAGGGTGTAAACCACTGGATTCATCGTCTTGAAGTTTGTTCACTCGCCGCATGCCCTGCTTATAACATTTTTAACTAAAAATCACTTCAATTCTGTCACCATTCATATTACGTAGGGTGTAAATGAGAGTCGACCTAATTTATAAATCTAGCCTATATAGAAAACATTCAATCTTCAGCACTAGTGCGTTACTTATAACGGTCATTATTGTTTGATCAATAGGTTCTTCTTCTACGCATAAACAGGGCCAATAGCCCAATGATGGCCACGGCTGGTGGGCGGTGAGTCTCTTTGCTAATGATTGTGTAAAATAATAACAATGAATAATGAATCAATGAATGTGGTATTTGCTCGCCTACCTACTTCTGCCTTATTGTATGCAGGGCATTGCATATTTTTTGTCTTTATTTTTTTATTATTGACACTTCTGTTCTTTTATTTTGACAAATTGTGTTTATTGTTTAGAAATTTCTTTTGTAATGATGACTATTTAGTGATGTACTTCTATAGGTGTCCGATATGATGTTTCATATACAAGGATTTAGTTTAGCTACAGGGTGAAAGATTTATCATATTAAACATTTCTGTTTTTAAAGAGTAATTTTAATTCATTGGCAGGAAAGGTTAACAAACGGCCAACTATGGTGACTATTGAACCCAGAAGAAAAATGTTTTCCGACACGTCAATAAGACATGACTGAAAAGGGGTGTCAAAGTATAAAACTATGTGTTTATCAAGTTTTCCTATGAGTCAAATAGAGAATACTTTTTTAGTTTAACATTCATAAAAATTCGTTTTATGTTGCAAATTATTTTAATTTAAAAAATATAGATTACATTAAGAGAACTTATATTCATATGTTGTGAGTCTAAAAATAAAAAGCGAGTTAATTCACTGAAACGCGAGAAGCTATCCTATAACTTATCCATGGGGTGTAAAGGAGAGTTATATCTATATATATAAAATTCTACTGCACGTGTGTTGTGACTGAACTCCTCCTAAACGCCTGGACTGATTTGCATAAATTTTTTTGTATGAGTTTGGGTGGCGCCCCGGGTTGTTTAGATTTACAATTCGGTCTAATTGGACAAAACTATCAGAACTATCAGAGGTATGAAGATAAGATTTGATATATATGTTGTTGGAGCAGTATTAATTACAGCAAAGGTGGAAGTGAGCGGTGCCACGCCCCCTTTTCAAAAATCGCTCTAACGGCTTTTCTAATAGACCGATTGATACGAAAATTCTACCAAGTGGTACTGTTGACCTGTTGATAGTCCCTGGCTAAATTTGGTTGTGATTGGATAAGGGGGCGTGGCACCGCCCATACAACTTGAAAGTAAAAAAGACTATATCTCATGAACTATCAGAGGTATTAAGATGTAATTTGTTACATATGTTATTGTTGCAGTATGAATTACAGTAAGGGTGGAAGTAAGGTTGGACCATTTTTTTTATTGGCAAAAATCGTAACCGAAATCGGAATCTACGATGAATTATTAGAAAATTTCACCAATAAAATTTGTGTCTTAAATCAATTCCTAGCTCGCGCTGGGAAGCAGCCAATAGGAGGAGAAGACATAACAAAAGTGATTTTTACGCCCAAAGACATAGATAGTATACAGACGGTCCCCGCTACTACAGATAAATATAAAAATTGAATTTTGATCTTTAGAGGAATTTCACTTTCCGATTTGTGAAAGAAGTGTTTTTTTCTCCCTACATACAGACAAAACTTAATCTACATGTCGAAACTATAGATATGACTTTGATGATGAACTTTTTACTATCGCCATAGAGCCTATCATATTTAGAATTAGTTAACTTCCATGTTAAGGAGTTACTTGAAATTAGTTACATAAGGTAATAAACTCAACATATTGTTGTCGAGCTTAAGTACCGTCTTCAAAGTACTTTATAGACCTACAAATATATAAATTAGCGTTTATATAGCATTTAGGATAGTAAGAAATGTGAAATATATTAAAAGTTAATATGCAATAGCGAAGCATTGGCGGGCCTACTAGTATATATATATTTTTTTTTTCCAGAACGAAGTAATGGAATTGTAAATGGGCAGAATGCATCCACCCCTTTTTGTGCTTCCCATACAAATTACCTATTTTCGGATAATGAATATTTCCCAAATAACTTCCAATCGGACGACTAGTGGATGATATTTCAATTTAGTCAGTTTGATCACACAAGGAAAATGCTGCATCCGAATCCGACAGATCACGTATTCCCCGGGCAATGTCATTGAACATCCGTTCAGTGGTAGCAAATATGAGAAGGCGCAATGTTGAGAAACCTAATGGTATGTTACCACCGATGCTTCTTAAGAAGTAGGTAACAGAAGTTCCTGAGGCTCAACACAATAGCTCTCTTAATGGCTTTGGCAGCCCCAAAAAACTAGGATCGGCCACTCTCCTTAAACAAATCTATTATTACGAAAACACGAGGAAAAGAATAAACAATAACCCCCAAAATGTTAACGACCCCCGCAAACGTTATAAGGACCATGATTTAAGGATTTGCACCTGGAATGTCCGAACTCTCTACAAAGAAAGTGCCTCTATCGAACTGGCGGATGTCCCCGACATATACAAGACTTACATCACTGCCATACAGAAAATGCGATTGACGTGACAGGGATGAACACATCGAAAGAACTGTGATATCTGCCATGCAGAAAGACACGAATTTGAATGGGGATTCATAATCGGCAAAAGACTTCGACATTTGGTCTAGCGGTTTAACCCTGAAGTGACCGTATAGCCACTATTCGCATCAAAGCCAAATAATTTTACATTACTCTGATTTGTGTACACGCCCCGACGGAAGAGAAAGATGGGGACATTAAAGATGCATTCTATGAGCACCTGGGGGAAATATATGACCACATTACATTAAAATCATTCAGGGAGATTTTAATGGCTTAATAACGGATTCAGACTAGTTAGCTTCGCGCCGGCTAGTAACATGGTAGTGAGTGGAACCACATTCCGGCATTAAGATATCCACAAGGCAACCTGTATATCCCCTGATCAAAATACAAAAAACCAAATTGATCACGTGGTAATTTATGGAAGGCATGTCTCAAGCGTTATGGATGTGAGTGTGATGCGCGGTGCAATTATTGACTCGGATCACAACCTAGTTGCAGCCAAGGTACATAAACCTTTAAGTAGTGGTAAAAACGCTCGTAAAACGCCAAACGCCAAGGAAGCTAGACATCACAAAGCTACATACCACCGATATAGCCAATGCCTATTCCAACCAACTCTCTCAATTACTTCAAACCAACCCTCCATAATTCTGTTCTTCCTGACACCCAGCGGCATAGTATTGCGAATTCTATGACCACTACCGCAACAACCGTACTGGGTTATGCAATACCACGCTCAGACAAGCCCTGGTACAGGGATAGAGGTGAAGCCCGAAAGTTCTACAACAGGTAAAAAAACTTCAAATAAAAATCGGTTAATTACAATAACCCAAGACTATATTCATACATTGGATGAGGGAATTTATCAGTCAGTTTAACTGATCGATCAATATCATAATGGTTGGATATTCCGATTTCTGAAAAATCACTGTCTAATATTCTATAGAAAACTAAATATATAAAAAAAATCGGTTTAATTTAGAAAACACATCTCAAAAATTGTGATTGTACCCAAATATTTCGTGTTTTAATATCAACTTATAAAAAAATTGTTAGAATTTTGAAAACAGATCTTAAATATTTTTGGTTATACCCAAAAATTTCTGAAATTCGTATTAACTCCAGTCCATACCATGTACTAATAACTTTATAATACTATTCTTCTAATTTCAGGTAAGCCAAAACATATTTACTTGTGGTAAGAAATATTTATTAAGTACTTAACACAATCTAAAAATAATTTATTGTATTGTATAACATTTCGATACACACATCACTCTATAATAAATAAATAAATAGTTGCATCTACCTCACACACCTGAAACAACTTAAAAGGTATATATATCATCCAAATAAAAATCAAATTTGTATCTATAGCCATGATTATTTTACTATGGTATTAAATACAAAGGCATTACAGCAATTGAGACTAATTTTTGTATTTCAAAAACGTTTTCGTTAAAAACGTTATTACAAGTTTAGCTACATTTTCTATCAGTCTAATGCTAAGGCAACAATCTCTACACTCGTCTCTTGCGAAAGGAAAACTATTCCCATTCAGAATATTTCACATCCAAATAATCTACCTACAATGTCTCAATCATTTGTCATACCATCTAATATCGTACAATCTGTGCAGTTGAGCTCTCCTCCGTATTCCATCGACACACAAATTATTCATTCATTCATTATCGTTGCTGACAACAAAGCCAAGCCAACAAAGCGATGGGGCATCAACATCAAAGTCCGAATTTAATCAAATCTGAGACGAAACGTTCATAAAACCTCCCCCTCCATGTCAAACGATGGACGAACGACTAGCAGAGACATTCCTAAATGATAAATGATGCATAAACTGTCAAAATTCTCACTCGAACGATGTGAGTTAGTACTACCGAGTGGTGTAGTCGTTGGTCAAACAAGTTAATATGAAACAATTACACACTCCTCAAGATGACCGATACGACGAGAAATGTATCATCAATACTGAGTACGAACGTATAGTGTACCTACATGCGTACATATGCACGTTGCCAATGTGGCCACTGCCACTGTATATTGTATTACTACAATACGACGAATACAATGCCATATTGCAGTGACTTCAATAACCATACATTATATTAGAGTTTACAGTTATATATTGACCTTATTATGCAAGTGAGTGATAAACGAGGACTCACTATTTCTATTACAGAAATGTGTGAGAGAGAGATTGTTAGTGTGTGTATGTGATCTTTGCATTTCCGAATTTTACTGTACGTTACAATACAAATACACATAGTGTATACTATTAACTAGTGTATAGGGTTTGCATGCTAAGATTTTCTGAGATAATTACTACCGAGAATTCCACAATTTTGTTGGGGATCAATGGATCTACTGAATAATTCGCGCTAATTTTTTGACAGTGGATTACATCTAGTTTTTCGACAGTGTATTAAATGTTATATTCTGTATGAAAATCCCTGAGGGATCATAGCAAGATAACGTATTAATAATATAAATGGACCGTTCAAAATTGATTTAGCCATTCTACAGTAGGGAAAAGTTCGGTTCAAATTACATACAACGTAAATTCCCGACATCTAAAATTATTAAATATTTATGCAAAAACTTAAAAAAACTTAATTTCTCTTAACACCCCACGAATGAGGCTTTACCAGGTTACAAAAAAAAAAATACAAATCATTGGGTATTAAAACTGAATCTAAAAATTCTACTTATATGTTAATATGCATAAAAAAGAATGTGGTCTGAGGGATGTTTCAAAAGGAATGTACTCTAATTGTTATATAGAATTAATTTAACCACAAATTAAAATTGTTTTGAATTGCTTTTGTTTTACTTTGTTGTGTTCTTTTACGCCCTACTGGTATATTAGTTTCGGTACGGCAATTTATATCTTTACTGTGATATGGAAACCAATGGATAGTTTCTTTTGTCAGTCAGGAACAGGAGTTTCATAAAGTCGTCCCTTATTTTGAAATATTATTGTTTCTAAATTACACCTGTAATTTTTTTAACCGACCTCATAAATTCGTGAACTACTATTCCTACATTTGATAAACATGTATACATATTATGCACAATCTTTGTATATCAATATACGTATACCAATATACACTGTTAGCTAAATACCCTCACAATATTCGTATACATATAGAGTAATAATAAATCAAATAAATCACCAGTAGAACTACATATTAGTTTCAAAATTGACAATTACAATTTAACACATTGCAGATATTTTTGTCCATGTACAATTAGGGTGCCAGCAAAAATTCAAATATGGATTTTCGGTAATGCCCCAGAGGAAGATGTGTCGGTTGTTGAAAACGGCTATAGTCAAAATCGGACAACTTTAAGCCTTACCCTAAAGAGGTCAAAGGTCAAGTCTATATATATATGAAAATGGGTTTGCCTTCGTTTTTTTGAATACCGTATAGACTCGAAAACAGGTTGACCGATCTCTTTGAAATTTTCACAGAATGTAGCTATGTGGTCGGTGATGAAAATAGGGTATTTCCATTATTGATATATCAAGTGGGCGTGGTCCCGCCCATTGGAACCTATTTTTGAAACCGCTGGATGCATTTGGCATTCCATGATCCAACAAAAAATGGTCGGGATCGTATCAGTGGCCGTGGTATAAAACCTCAAACTTTAAAAGGCTCTTGAACTATAAGAGGTATTAAGCTGATATTTCGTATGTGTTGTTGGAACAGTATAAATTACAGCCAGGGTGGAAATGGCCTGTGCCACGCCCCATTTAAAATAAACCATTATAACAGCTATAATAATAGTTTGATCGACCTGAAAATTTTACAGTATAGTAGAGATATCAAGGCTATTTGGAACCAAGTTGACAAAAAGGGCCAAGGCGCCGCCCACACACGTCAATATTTGACTATTACATATTTGGGAGAAAAAAATACAATTCGATAATCGAACATGGGTCTAAATATAGGATTTATTTAGGATTTCCTAAGAAACTGACTTTTGACCTCTTTGGGTTACGGGAAATAGTTGTCCGATCTCAATGTACATATTGTATACATATGTATGTATACATTATTTTTTGATTTGTAATGCTAGAATATTTAAAAACCTCTTGTATAACAAAGTGGTACACAAAAGAATTAAGTTGGGAAATGATACGGCTTTTCTGGCATGTGCTACTGCGTACAACAAGTATCAGTTTTTAAAATTTATCAAACGCCTTCAGAATCTTGAGCTAACCAGCGCATGATGTTTAGAACACGACATTATCATTTGAGAGATTCATGGTTCGATTCCTGTCCCCAGTCATCTACATTACCTTTCATTGGCAGTCCCATCGATGTTATCGACAGCAACTTCACAGTAGAGTGGCGAGTCAATCAATTATTTTAAACAGTGACGTTCGCATTCGTCGATGAATTTCTGCTGCGTTCTCCAGTTGGTCTTACCAGTTGCTGTCACGACGGCAACCACTTGGTCCTTTAAACGAAGTTTGGGTCTTCCTGCTCTGCGCCGTCCTTCAGGTTAGCCTTCAAACACCTTTAACGCGAGATGTCGTGGTAAAGTTCATACAGCTTATGGTTCATCCGATGGCGAAACTCGTCGTCGACATAGATAGGTCCATACATTTTCGGAGCACTTTTCTCTCGAATACTCCCAGGTTTTGAACGTCCATTGTCGAAAGCACCCTCGATTCGGCAACATAAAACAGAACGGGTAAAATTAGCACCTGGTATAGCTGTTTCTTAGTAGTTCGAGATAAGGTGGTGTTACTAAAGTTATGTCGAAGTCCGTAAAACATATATTGGCGAGCAAATTTCTCCGCTTGATTTATGGGCTGACACTTCTTTTCTTATTGACGGAAGATCCGAGGTAGGTAAATTTATCTTATACTTCAAAACAATAATTGTCAACGTTCACGGTGTTTTCCAAGGTACAGCTACAAAATAGAATTTGCTTTGCAGGAATACCAAACTCAGACATGGCTTCAAATAACTTATTCCTTATCGGAGAGTCGAAGGCAGCTTTTTAGTCGACAAAGAGGTGGTAGGTGTCGAACTGCTTTTCATGAGTTTTTTCCAGGATTTGTCGTAAGGTGAATATTTGATCCGTCGTAGAATTACCAGGTCTAAAGCAGCACTGATAAGGTCCAATTAGTTGTTCTACAATTGGATTTAGACGTTCACACAATATGCTCAAAAGGACCTTGTACGCAATTAGAAATAGGCTTGCCGCAGAGAAATCAATCAGTCTGATGTCATTGTTCGACGTTTCGGTGTGCAGACTGAATTTTCCTATGATAGGGTCAATTGCGGTTTCCCTGCCTAGTATTAAAATCGCCTAGTACAATTTTGATGTGATGGCTCGGGCTACGGCCATATACAATTTCTAGGCTCTCGTAGATCGCTTTTCTCTTCTGTGGAAAAAGTTTGTCCTGACTGCCATGGTGGCTATTCTTTCACACACCAAGTTGAACCCTGAGACTATGTATCGCAATCTCTGGCCAACCACAAATCCACATCCAAACTCGTGCTTGTCCGCATGGCCTCTATAGTAGAGGTCGATTTTCTTGCGCGGGCACCCGTGTCCCATCCACCGGATTTCCTGTAAATCAGTTATGTCAGCCTTGTATTCTTCGAGGACTTCTGCCAGGTGCATGTCCTGGTCTATACAGTGTTCTAACATTCCAGGTGCATATTCTCAAATTATGGTCATTAATTCGTTTACGGTGGTCGTCAATATTTCGGGGGGTCCTTTTATTCTTTTCATACTAATTTTCATTGCAATAGTTCAAACGTCGGTTCGCAGTTTTCTCCTCCTGCCAGGATTCAATTACAGCCGCCCATTCTGAGTCTGACGCTGACCAGGGTACCGCTCACCTTGAGCGGACGAGCCAGGGTTTTACGTTTCGCCCCTCACAGTTAGCCGTTCTCTCACGTGTGTCAAAGGCAAGTTTCCAGGCGTCACCACGTGTAGGTACTCCGTCCGCAGTATATCCACGAATACTGAGCTCTGTGAGTAGACATGGGCAATGTCAAGTGTAAGTGACAAGGAAGCTTTACCTTGCTTCACAATACCGACGCCCCACAGTGGCATTTTGGCGGAAAAAATTGCGTTTTTAAACTTTCCAATTTAAAAATTTTAATGATTTGTTTTGTAAAGAAATATTTTAATAAGCAAAATTCAACAAGGTTTTTTATGAAAAGTGAAATTTTGTAGTTAAAAAAACTAACGAAGTCAACGGAAATTTATTCAATGAAATTAGATTAAAATTATTGTCCAAATAAAGAACTCTTAGTGTGTGTAAGTTTATAGCTTTTGTTTTATTTTTTAGTGAAAATATAGCACTTACTCTTTTATAAAAAAAAAATTATTGAAATTGGAAAAGTAAACTAATTATTATAATTTATCAAAAATTATACTAAAAAATATCAACTTTTCACTTTTTGATGGAAAAAAACTTTATATGCTTTGCCTTGCTTAGCCCTCTAACTTAAAAAAAAGAAAGGTCCGAGTCTGTACTTTCAATTAAGAAAAAAAAACCGCCAAATACCGTCCCTTTTAGTAACATCGATTTTAATTCATGCGTTTGTGCGATATTTTCGGTGTATTTGAAGGCTAATATCTTTCGCGGAGGGTTGTTGGTAGGGTTGCCAGACGATCTTGATTTTTCTTGATTTACAAGAATTTTTAATGCTTGTCAAGAATCAAGAAAAAATAAGTTTTGTCAAGATTTTTACAGACCAACCGAAAAATAACGCAATTTTTTTTTTTTTAAATAAAATGAACAGTTCATAGAAATATTATTGTGAAAAGTTTTTGTTAATGTATTCGTTCAAAAATCTATCATCACTTATTTTCGCCTCCCTATTGAACACTAATAACACTATGCAACAAATGAAAACTTTTTGTAAAATAGAAGTTGACAATATAGGTGTCCTTCGGAAAACATGAATAACTTAACTATTTGTTAACCGATCTTTATAAACAAGTATGCGTTTAACTCGTGAAAGCGTGCACTTTCTGAATAAAATAGTGAAAATTTGGGTGTCCTTATAAAAAAGTGGCTACAAACTTCTTCAAACTTAAAAAATATTTACATGTATAAAAATTACATGTATGTTCGTGATCGCCAAACTCAAAAACTACTGGACCGATTTTGACCAAATTTTATATGCATGCTCTATGGGCCGTAAGTAGTTTATCTGTGTTTCTGGGAAGTTTGTCAGAAAAATGGCGCAATATTTAGGTTTTTTGTGTTTTTGCACCGTAACTCAAGAAAGACTTGCAGTGAAAATAAAATTTTGAAGGCAAAACAACGTTTGCCCGGGTCAGCTAGTAGTAAATAAATCACAAAAGATTAAAATTTCGATGCAAAAAAACAGACATATATGACAAGTAATCAATATAACTATATATATCGTTGGGAAGGCCGCAGTGTCTTCTTTCAAAATTAGCTGAGAAACTTAAAATCGTTTGATATCCAACCACGTAACTGGCTTACACGTGCGTAATGGTACGAAAAACCGGTATCATAGTGGACTTTATGAGCTATTTAGGTTGCCTCAGATTGTATTGATATGTTTACCATGGATACAATTTTGGTGAACATTGTTAGTGAAAAATTTGGACTCCCTCAAAGTAATGTTCAAAAAAGTGAATAAATAATAATTTCTTCTTCAATATTTTTTTTATGCAAAAGGGCTAAATAGCCATCATTTGTGACAAAAATAGTTAATAAAGTTAATGCGCATAACTAACAGCTACATTATTGCTGAATATAGTTTAGCGCTATCACGAAGTGTGCGTTAGTAGTTACACAAAAACTGATGTAGCCTTTTTTCGAGGGACTCACTGATATCGAGAATCTTTTGAGGTCCATAAAAAAATGTGGTCACCTATCTCGCCAAACTGAGTATAGGGTTTTATTACCCGCCGATGGTAGAATCGAACCAATACTGTCAAGTTCTTGTATTTTTTCACTGTTGCACTGTGTAATTTGACAACATTAAACAGCCAATTTCAAGCAGAATCTCTGTTCGTATAAACCCAAATTTTAGATTAACCGGCTAAATATCGCCGGCGTCTTGGTTTTGTAGAGAAAATCCTTAATGGTTTTAGAAAGCCGTAGAGAAACAATGTCAGGTCAGCGACGTAATGTCAAATCGTAAATTTTCTCATTTTATGCTTCGAAGTATTAAATTTACCAATAACACTAAGTCGTAAAATAAAAAAATCAAACTCAGTGTTTCCACTATATTTTTTATAACCTCAACCTTATGTAAGAGGTAATAGTAGACAAATCCTCAGAATATCGAAATGTTTTGCCACATTCCTTTTGGTACCTCCCATACATATCATTGTGTTAGTACACTGAATTTAAACATGTAATAAAAATTGGACCCCGGAATGAATATGGACTATATCGGCCGACCCCTGATTACTCCCAATGAAAATGACCTATTTTTGGAAAATTGATATTTCTTACATTAAATCCAAACCGACATTGAGAGAATGCTTAAATTTGGTCAGTTTAAAAAAAACCTTGAGAAATTTAAACGTTTGTCACTCTCTCAGTATTATCTCCGATAACATTTGACCAAAAACAACCACATAAAAAGATTATTACACGTTATCCTGCAAATAAAAATCTGACTCTTTGTACTGCCCCTTGCTGGTACCTCGTATACAAATATGACAATTACCTGAAAATTGATATATTTTCAACAAATTCAAATATAAACTCCTCAAGACGTTAAAAAAGTTTAATTTTAATAAGTAATATCATACATAAGGTAAGGGTATTTATCAGTCAGTTAACTGACTGAAATATCTGTAATTGATTTTTTAATGTTTTGTATTCTTTTTATATGAAATTATACTTTTATAAAAACTTAAATGAAACTGAAATATGTAAAACAACTTACGTATGAGTGATTTTATTTGTCAAGATTTTTTTTCGCAATCAAGAAAATTTTTGGTGAATGTCAAGAATTTTACAATTTTAAATCTGGCAAGCCTAGTTGTTGGGGATATTCTCTTCTTTTGTATGGAGACAACACATGTTTAACTTTTGAATAAAAATTTAAATTTTTTAACTTATATGAAATTTTCATATGATTCTAGACAGGGAAGAAAAACACCTAAAATCTACAACTTTCAAAGGGCGTAAAATCTAAAGTAGGCGTGGCATCCCCAATATGTTTAATTTTTTTCATAAGGAGAACTCAATTAAGAAGTGTCCCGAATTTCGAGTTCCTAGGTCCAAAAATTTTGGCAAGTGCAGTTATATGGGAGGTGGGTGTGGCAGTAGGCGGTTTTCCAAAATTTTTTCAAAATTTCTTAATTTAGCCCAGAGAAGTGTTTCTGCAAAATTTCATTGCCGTACGACCACTCTTTCTATTTTTTTTTCGAAAAGAGGTATGGGGCAGTGCCACTGTGCGCCCGACCTTTTCAATAAGCTGGTGTTCGGATTCGGCATTAAATTGTAAGTTATGTTTGGTGCGTCTAGAAAGAGAAGCGTATTTAGGAATACAAAGGGTTCTATAAAATTGTGCAGAAACATTTTAAAAGTTGATTTATAGATACCACCCTATTCTACATGCATAATTCAAATAGACTGTCCACCATTAAATCTACATTATAAATAGTGTACAGAAAATTATCCTACTGGGAACTGGTTCTTAGATAAACATACATATATAAATTTATGAAATGGGGAAATAAAAGGCCAGCTTATTCGAATATACATACATATATGTATACATTATGTATAATTTTTTCAATGTGACATTAAACAAAGATACATACATTTAAATTTTCTTATGAAAAGTAAATTTTTTACATGTCAGCAAGAAGTTCATTGAAACATAATATGTAGTATGTCAATGGCAGCATATGTTGTTAAAGCAAAATCGGAATCAAACTTGATTAAATTAAAATTGTCTGACTGAATTTCCTTGGAGATTTTTTTTTTTTGGATTTCATATGACCATAAGCTATACATAAATTGGCAAATATAAAGAGAGTAAGCTAGGAAATATTAAGAATATATAACAATATTTATTACAACAGTCGAAAGAGTATATCATCGATTACAAGACTCCGCTCTCTGCTGCTTCTTACGTCACGACGTAAGACACGAAATTTTTGAACAAAAAAAAAACAAAATAATTACCGGACTAAAAGATGATTAATGATGAAAAAATATAAATAAAAAATTTAATAATACATATGTAATATTTGTCATTTAGAGCAAGCGTGGCATATTGAAACTCGGAACAATCATGTTGGGACCTAGGTCCCAGTGCTGTCACAGCCATTTACATTTCCTTGATCGGCGGCCACCTCCATGTTTTTGTATCAATCGGCATGTCAAGGAAACCTTCTCCAACAGCTGACGTTCGGAATCGCCGTTAGACATTAGGTGCCATTGTGTGAGCTCAAAAATAGAAGAGTGTTAACCTACATGGAATGCAGAGTGAAAATAAGTTAGGTAGACATAATAGCAGCAAGATAAATAACATCTTCTACCATTTTAAAATTATAGTTGGCGACATAAATAAAAATCAGATATATGGGAATTGCTTTGTATACAACAAGACTATAGACACGTAGTAATTCAACGAAGTTCGACAGAAAGTGTTGAACAAGCGATGAATTATGTTTCAGGCATTTTAAACATAATTCTGCACTCTTAGAATATGTATTACATATTTTGTCATTTGATAACCAGTTACAGAGTCTGGTAATCGTACAAGCAAAATTTGCATATGCCTGAATATAGTATAGAGCTCTAATTTGTTTGACAATTGTTTTTGATTTTGAATTTGCAACAATGTGTTATCAATATAAAATATAATTCTCCGCCACAATGTGTACTATGAGTTCCCATTAAATACTTTTTTATTTTCGCCAACATTTTGCCCATGACTAAAGCCTATTTGCCTACTCCACAAAATAGCAGTAGTAAAATTATATTGCTATTTTTTATTTCGTTACTCGTATTTTTTTTTGGTTGGTTTGATAAAAATCTTCATTTACACACTTTCTTTCTGTAATGTCTTGTGAATCACAAATTTCATGCACACAAAGACAATAGGAAGTTCCAAACTGGCAATTATTTCTATTACAACCAATGTACTAAAGAAAATGGAAAATGAACACCGAACAATTCTTTTAATAGCTTATTTTTATTAATTCATTCTATGTAATCGTACCTGGCATGTATTTCGTATATGGCACAATAGCAAATGGTGAAAGCAGAAGTGAAGGCACCTCAAACACTCTCTTCCGTGGTCACATTATCATTATCTAGACTTTGTGTGTGTGTGTGTTTTGCATAAATATGCGTCATTTAGCATTAACACTATTTGTTTACGTCTTTTGTTTATCGTTGGTCTTAATCAATAGTCAGGACTTGATGGTGTCACACTTCCTGTTGCTGAGACAGGTCACAGCACAATGACAGACAGTGGTATAAACATTTAATATCGTGAGAATTTTTAGAAGAATATTTTTTTGTTTTTCTTTTAAAAGACGTTTTTTTATAATTTTATACCTAAAAATTGTTTGTTACTCGAAACACTTGAGTTTGTCGTTATACCTTAATATATGTAGCATTTCATTGCGTTACAATCTTTGGAATGTCAAACATGTTGTCTTTTTTAAAGCTCTCAAATATATTTTTTTAATACCATAATATAAAACCTGATAAATGCGCAATACGTTGTTACAGCGCGGCATAAGTATATAGCGATTTGGGCTGTTGTACAGTTGATGTGTATGTAAGAGTTTGTGCTTTCGGAGTTTAAAACCAATGCGTCATTTCCTTCGATGCCAAATAAAATATGAAGATAATCGGCCTTATTCCCGTAGACGTCGTCGACGCAAAACGACGTCGTCTTGTGACGACGCTGTAAAATCGGTATTCTCGTAGTCGTTTTCGATAACTATCGGTTACTATTGACACAAATTTGGTATTCTGTAAGGAAATGTGACGACGACGTTGAATCGAAACGACTCTGAATCTGTCGTCACAGTTGTTAGTAACGACTTGAAACAATTTGAAAGAATAACTTTAGTTTTTGTAAATTTAAAAAAAGGTTTTGTTTAATGACGTCAAGAATAACAATGTCGAGTAACAAATAGAGGCTTGGAAACAAAATCCCTCATAGGTACAAGGATTTTGTCTAATTTTAAGGGGTAATGTGAGAAAATTGGTGAAAACCAATTTAATTCCTTTGGAGCGCCTTTAAGAATCCTTTGCGGGTGTAGTCCATCGACATATCCAATTACTCCAGTAAATCCTGTTTTGTTAAAAAAAATTTAGTTTATGCTTCCGATTTGTCATCTTCAGTTACTTCCAATTGTATCCAAGGTTGACAAATCACCTCTCTAATGCATTCAGACAGGAATCTTGCAACTACTGGCTGCACTTACACTTAGGTTGTAAGGCCCCTGTCCAAAGGACCTCAATGTTGCTGACAACTTAATTATGACTGAAACATATGTCCTGAGTTCACTTTTCATGATAGGAACTATTTCTATAGGAACGATTATGTAATTAAATGCTGCCTTATTAAGACTTAAGTAGTTCTCGAATCTAAAAAAAGTTGGAAGGCCGGCCAACAGATAACCTCAAATTAAGATTTTAACACCGATGAACATACTCGTTATTTGGCAAGTTTAAGATCATCTGATCATAGTCGAAGTATTATCCTTTCCAGTATAAGATTATTTTTACTTTCCTCATCGCTTGAATCTGAATCGGACACAAAAAACATTTCTTCACAACAGAAAATAAAACTCAAAATGAATCAGCTGATGTACAAATGTTACATCAGCTGTTGTTATTTCTTTCATGTTATCGATTACTAGTCGTCATGTTATCGACGTCGTCTCATAGTAGTTACAGAATACCGAAATAGCATTGATGTGACAACGATGTTGACTCGAAGTGATGTTGACATAAAAACGACGACGATGTCGACGACGTCTACGGGAATAGGGGTGAATAATCCACGTTTTTCCGGGGACTTTCATGGGATCGCACCTAGCCTTTTATGCAAGGCACATTTCTATTGTTATTCAAATCTTAATCTATGACAAATTTTAAGAAAATTTGCCATAGAAATAATGGCTCAAAAATAAAATCCTAGCCCCCGGTTCAATATTTGAAACATTAATATAAAATAAGGGTTGGTTTTGGTTTTTGTTTTCAACCCTAAAGGAGGCTCCCATATTTAAAATAATTTTTTTTATAAAAATTACTCACAAAGCTCTAAAGCCCTAAAGGTGCCCTCAGAGGAGACAAATGTAAAGGCCCAATATTTTTGCAACCCTAACAGTTTCTCAGAACATAAATACCATCCATCTTTAACCCTTAAGGCAGTCCCCATACAACTTTTTTTATAACATCACTTACTATGGCGCCTCCTAGTGGGGTAAAATGTTTTATCGACACCCACTAGTATTTCCCTCCTAACATTTTTCCTGAACTTACTTCATTTACTTCACACCCCCTTTCCCCACCACGTTTGGCCATGATGCGCAGACATTTGAGCCAGCCCCACCTCACCCATTTTTTGGCTCATGAATTTTTTACCCAACCACACAAAATGAGGGATGAGCCGTATCAAAATCTTGTTACTACGAATCTCCATACAACACTTCTTCTATTCTAAGCGCTTCGATCTTTTGCGCTCTCTTTCACCTGGTCAAACCATAGAATTTTTGGTCGCCCCCTCCGTCGCCGCCCATTGAGTTTATTGCTAAGGACTTTTCGAGCCGGAGCATTTTCGTCCATTCGTACAACGTTTCCAAGCCAGCGCATTTGGTCTACCCAAACCATTAAACTCTTTGTTCGTTGAAACAAACCCACTTCAATGCTCGAGATCGCATGACAGTCAGTGTCATCCCGCAAAGTCGTATCGGATTCGCGGGGATACCAATCTCAGCCATAGCATCAAATAGTTTCTATCATATCGGACAGCTTTGTAGTCGATAAAAAGATGATAGGTGTAGATCCATACTGATAAGGGCAAATAAGGTTCGTCGTCGATGATTGGTGTGATTTCGTTACTTATGCTGCCTTCGGGAACGAGTTGAGATCGAAAGTGTTCCCTCCATATTTCCAGCACACTCGGAATGTCAATGACCAGTTTTCATTGATTTCTCCGTCCTTACAGGTAGGAATCCCTGGTACAAAACCTTAATTTTTACCTTTTGGTACAACTTTCGGGCTTCACCTCAATCCCTGTAGTTTTCGATATCCTGGCTTTCTTCTTTATTCCACAGAAGTTTTTTCCGCCTGAACAGGCGGTATCCTCTTCTTCAAACATTTCGCGACATTCCTCATCGTACAAGGCCTTGTCTGAGCGTGGTTTTGTATAACCCAGTACGGTCGTTATAGATTTCGCTATATGCTGCCACTGAGTGTCGGGAACATCTGAATTAGGGGGGTTGGTTTAAAGTAATGAAAGAGATGGTTAGAGTAGGCATTGGCTATCTCGGTGGTATGCAGCTTTGTGGTGTCTAGCTTCCTTTGCGTTTGTTTACGAGCTTTTTTAGCTCGTGCGTACATTGGCTGCAACTTGGTGGTGATCCGAGTCAATATTTGCACCGCGCATCACACGCATGTCCATAACGCTTGAGACATCCCTTCCATCAATTACCACGTGATCAATCTGGTTTCTTGTATTTGAACAGGAGATATGCAGGTTGCCTTGTGGATATCTTTATGCGGGAATCTGGTTCCACTTACTACCATGTTTCTTGCCGACGCGAAGCTAACTAGTCTAAATTTTAATGTCATGTGCAGGGCAGTGGTCATGCATTTCCTCCAGACGCTCATAGAATGCATCTTTAATAAAGAATGCATCCATACAACACTATAGCAACCTTAATATGAAAAGTTTCTCGTTAAAAACTGGGAGTTCGATTTTAATTTTAGGCCCAGGAATTCATCGTAGATTACGATTTTGATAACCGCTTAGACGAGAAAAAATTGACCCACTCTAATGAGGGTATATATCATTTGATACGAGTAAAAGTGTAACACATTTAAGAAGACGAGCTGGACTTCAAGTATCGTAAGACTTTTTAAGACGATTGAGCCAACTCCATATGTTAGGTCGGCTGGCTGGTGGGCAGGATATCACGATAAATCCTTCGCCTATCCAAATGAAAATTTACTAGAACTAAAATTTTTAAAAATGTAGTTATGGGATTGTAAACGGGCATAATACCCCCCCCAACGTTTCAGATGTGATAGTTTTGGACCAATCGTTACTGAATTGTAACAGTACGAATCATTGTTATCAATAATTTTGAAGGCAGAGCGAATAGCTGACCGGTCAGCTAATTTTATAATATAAATTCAATCATTGACGGATTTTAAAAATTTATTAAATTTATTGTAATCTTTCCTGCCAACTATATAGGGTCTCCACATTTATTACATTATCCTACTAATTAAATAATCTGCTGTATTTTTTAAGGTATTTGCAAATCACTGTGCTATTCCCAACAGACCGAGAAACCAAATGATAAAAACATTCAAATGAATGCGAATACCAATACAATTTGCTAACAATTACTCTGAAACAAATACTTTGTTTAGCAGACAGTCTTGTGCTCAATAAAACTGGGCTCCCCGAATGAGTTCTCTTAGATAAGGCACTTAAATGAAAACCACAATGATATCAAAAGCAACAACAACAATGGCCAGGACGACAATGATTAGAAAATTAATGGCAATTTAGAATTTCGCCAATCTATAATTACAATCGCACCTTTCGCAAACCCACAGACCAACGCATTCGCAATCGCCCTGAAACTCGTACATACACACAGCGACACACACACACTCCCATTCACATCTTTCCTGTTAAAAAGGAACGTTGAAAACCTCTCTCTCTCTCTTCTTGCACACTAATACCATCAACAATTGCGGGAACATTGATTACACCAATGCCCCAATATCGTAAATTTGTATAATTGTATATATTTATGTAACTTGTGCCAGCATTTCAGGTTTACCTGTAACTCTATGTGTGTGTGCGTGTGTGTGTGTTTGCAGGGGTGACTGTGTCCGTAAAGCCCTTTGGCCGGAGCTTTATTCGACCATTTTTCTACACCACTACGCGTGAATTTGTTGGTGAGGACATGAATATTTGAATTATGATTGTGGTTAAAGAGTAATTTGTCTTTTCTAAACAAAAGACCGCAGTCCTGGGCATTAGAGAGCTAGCTACTGCCCGTGTGGAACAGAGAAAGTATAAATTACGTTATGGCCTCAAATGGCCAATGTGTGTGCACTGTTGTGCGCCAAATGGTGGGTGGTAGCGTGGGGGGGGGGTCAATGTATTAGTTGGAAAAACACAAATCAAATAGTTTCAAAGTATCCCAAGACCGACATCCGATGTGGTGAGAGTTTTTTATTTTTACGTTAACAGGTTAACAAAAATGTATAATTCACACCAGATTCTCCCCAGAGGACCATAATAATAAGATATAATGGACTCAGGTTGCTGTTTCCATATATATTTTTTTGTTGTTATTGTACATACAACTGTTCCCACTACATTGCCTCGTCCGCAAATAATGTTTCAAGAGTGCGATATATTTTATACTTAGCTGGATGAAAGTGGCTGAAGGAGCCTGCAGTTTATCATTTTGTAAATACGTTTTAAGACAAAATGTAAAAATTATGGTATCATTGTGAAAAAGGAAGTACATAGTACTATACTATATGACATCGAAATGTTGCGTCACCTGTGTGTATGAGGCATACGATGTGGCTACAAAGTGGCATTTCCTGTTTCATATTGCCTAATAAATTGGTAAATAAATAAGTTATTGGCAAGAAAATGTCACTAATCGAACACAGAAACATTGTATTCCGGACAACATAGGATATGGGATTTCATTAGATTTATTATGGGGGGTTTGATTTCAATTTGAATTATTGTTAAGTGTAATGGTTTTGAGTTCTGCAAGTAAGGCTCGTATATATATTTTAAGTGATATAACATTATTACAATGGTATTATTTACAATGTTTCAGTTTTAAGGAAACTTAAAAAAAAAATTAGGTTAATAAATCATAATATTTTAAACTGTATTTAATTGCTAGTACAATTAAGCCTATAATGTATAATAATAAGTTGTAGACATTTTCAGTAGCCAACTCGTCAGCTCCGGAATCTTCTGTGTTCTTCACCATGAGTTCCAGTAAGAAGTAGCATGAAGCATTGTCTGCAGATAAAAAAAAACAAAACTTAATTTCCCTTTGCACCCCATGAATGAGGAATGGGATAGCTTCTCGCGTTGTTGTGAATTAACACGCTTTCTATTTTTAGATTTATAACTAACGGCACCTACTTGTTTATCGGCGAATGCGAACGTCACTGCTTGAGAAGCTCTTACTAGACACGCCGATTGACTCGACACTAATACTGCGAAGTTGCTGTCAACAACATTCGAGAGGAGCCGACAATGAAAAAACAATTGTTTTTTTTTTAAGATGACTGGAGCCATTTTTGAACCTGCGATCTCCCGCATGGTAGTCGCGTGTTCTAACCACTATGCCACGGCCGGTGCCTTGTCTTCAGGTATGTGTATGTAAAAAACATGCCTTCTTCTCACATTTAGAATCTTTTTATACCATCACCCTTAGGGATGAGGGTATATATCATTTGATACGAAAAAAAGTGAACGCATTAAAGGAGACGAGTTAGACCCCAAGTATCTTAAGACCAAATTCGTTTCAGGATATTTTAAGACGATTGTTTGGCTGGATGGCTGATCAGCAGGATAACTCGAGTAAATCTTAACGGGTCGGTGTGAAAATTTACCAGTATTAATATTTTTCAAAACGAACTATTGTGATTGTAAATGGGCAGAATAGACCCATCCCTTCTAGTACCTGCCATACAAAATTACCTATTTTTGGATAATTTATATTTCTTTCATAACTTTCAAACGGACGATCGTAGGATATTTGAATTTGGTCAGTTTATTTATCTTGCAAAAGTAGAAAAACCCTAAGAAAACCGAAACTTTTGCCATACCCCTTCTGGTACCTCCCATACAAATGACCTAATTGACCCTCATAGTATTACATACATACCTTTTTTAGAGTAAACTGAATTCACTCAAATTTTTAGTATGATGTTCGCTTATAAAAATGGGTCTCAGGAATGAATACAAAATGACCCATTTTTGGAAAATTAATATTTCTCCCATAACTTCCAAACGGACTATTGGGGGGTAATGGAAATTGATCTATTAATTTATATTGTTATATGATGCAACACCCCAGAAAACCCAACTTTTTGACACACCCCTTCTGTTACCTCCCATACAAATGACCGAACTCACCCGCATAGTCTTATATACACATCTTTTTTTTTGTAAGAATTCAGTCAAATGATGCGTAAGTTGTACAGTTATGAAAATATGAATCAAGAATGAATATGAACTATATCGGATCACCTCTTCTGGTACCTCCCATACAAAATGACCTATTTTTGGAAAATTTGTATTTCTCTCTTAACTTCCAAACCGACACCTGCCGATTAATTAAATTTGGTCAGTTAATTTATATTGTAATAAAACCTCAGCAACCCTAACTATTTGACATAACCCTTCTGGCCTAAAGGACATTAAAATTGTTCTGGGAGACTTCAATGCAAAAATAGGAAGGGAAGATGTTCTTTGTCCATCGATATGTAAATTCAGCCTGCATACCGACACGTCAAACTATTGGTTTAGGATGGTTAGCTTCGTAGCGGGAAGGAAGTCTAAAATTTTTATTATTTGTACTATAAGTACTTAAAGATTTAAGTAGGAATAGTACTAATTATTCTTAAAACAAGTAAAAAATGGGATATATTCAAAAATGTAAGCGTAGAAATTATTAAAATAAGAATGAAATTCTCGAATTAAGTATGTACGAACTTAATTGAAGAATTTTAAGTACGAACTTGTCCATTGTCAAGTAAAAAATTCTTAGAATAAATATAAAATTTTATCTGACTTAAAGTTAGAATAAAAAATCTTACATAAATCTCCGAGAAAAAAATGTTTGGTAGAAAATAACATTTACTCTCTTAGCTTAATGTTTTCTCCCCACAATTAATTCGCATTCTAAATTTAAGTTTAAAATTCTTATTTTTTTTGCAAAAATCGTACTTGAATTTAAGCGTATAAATTCTCCAATTAAGTATGAAAATCTTAAGAGCTTGTGCGAATCAAGTGACATGTGATCTTCGCTGATGCCATTTTCGCACTATTGATACCATTGACTTCTCGATAATTTAGTGGAGATTATAACACTTAAGGTTTGTAATGTAATTTGGCAACTAACTAATAAGCTATCCGTTTATTATTTAATAAAAATCAAGCCACACTAGGCCTAATGTAATCTATAACTATGAATTTTACACTTAAATATCAAGCGCCAGGTATAATGACATCTAATATTAGGAACGCTACACTTCAAAATCAAGCCCAAGGAGGTTTAAGGTCATCTACAATTAAAAATTCTCATACTTAAAAATCAGGCCACATCAGACTTAATGTGATCTATAATTAAAAATTCTACACTTAAAAGTCAAGCGGCACCAGGCTTAATGACATCTACAATTAAGAATTCTACACTTAAAAATCAAGCCATGCTAGGCTTAATGAGTTCTACAAAAAAGAATTCCAGGCTAGGATTTTCCGTTCTTGGATCAAGCATTTCGTACTTGGTTTAAGAAAATCTGTACTTATGGCACCTTTGACACCGCTACGAAATGAATTATGTCTGGAATACTTAATTTTTCTTTTTGAGTGTAGTGGAACCAGATTCCAGCACAAAGATATCTACAAAGCAACTTGGCTATCCCCCGATCAAAACACCAAAAATCAAATGGGTCATGTGGTAATTGATGGCAGGTATGCATCTGGTGTCACGTACGTGCGTGAGATCCGTGGTGTTAATATTGGCTCGGATCATAACCTTGTTGCAGCCAAGGTGCGCACAAGAACGAAAAACGGATGTAACCAAACACAAAGAAAGCTGGACATCGCTAAGCTGCAAACTCCAGAGATAGCCACTGCCTACTCCAACCAGCTCTCCTAACTTCTACGACACAACTCGTCTACTTCTGACGTTCCCGATACACAGTGGCAGCATATTGCGCCACAGACGGCGCTCAGACGAATCCTGGTACGATGAAGAATGTCGCATAGCGTCTGAGGAACAGGATGTTGCTTATAGGGCAACGCTACAGCCAATTGTAACCCGAGCTGTTAGGGAACGTCACAGTAAAACAGGCGAGACAGCTATTTAAGCGATGTAAAAGTCAGATAAAGGAACGGGAGAACGAGGATATAGGGATAAAGTTGAGGCCCGAAAATTTTACCAGAAAGTAAAAGCAAAAGGCTACCGTAATGGGTACCCCTCATGTAAGGACAATGATGGAAATCTGGTTACAGATAAATAGAGTTTGCTGCACATAACTATGAGGAAAACACTTCCAGCAACTGCTGGTTCCAGAAGGCAGCGCACGTGAAGGTATCACGCGAATTGTAGACGACGGCTTAGATTGTCCACCATCAAGTCAAGCCGAGGTAAGAAGAGCAATATCGCGGCTGAAGAATAGTAAAGCAAACGGTGCCAACGGACTTCCGGCAGAGCTCTTCAACTGCGGTGGCGAAGACAAGATAACGAGTATGCACCAGCTTCTACGCATGGTTTGGCTTAATGAGTGCATATGATTGGAATCTTAGCGTTTTATGTTGTGTGTAAAAGAAAGGTGATCCAAATGTGTGCCCCAACTATCGCGGGTCGAAAATAAGGTCCTGTCAAGTGTGCTATGTGACGGACTAAGGCCAGTGTTATCCAAACTGATCGGGCCTTATCAGTGTGGCTGGTTAATCAACAACTGACCATATATTCACACCAGAGAAACAGATCAACAAGTACCATCTTTTCGTCGACTATAATGCAGCCCGATTCGGCAGAAATAACTCGAAGCCATGGCTGAGTTTGGTATTCCTGCGAAGCTGATACGACTTTGTGGAATGACGCTGACTGACACGAAGTCTTAAGAGAAGACTGGCAAGGACCTTATGGAGCCATTCTATACCAGACGGGGCCTAAAACAAGGCGACTGCTTATCGTGTGACCTTTTCAACATACTGATGGAGCTGATAATGAGGAAAGCTGCAAAAAAACCGAGAGGCACGATATTCAACAAAAACCACATGCTACTCGCGTACGCTGATGATGTAGACATCATCGGTCGAAAACTGCGGGATGTGACTGCAGCCTTCTCAAGTATACAGAATGAATCAGCGATAATGGGGCTTATGGTGAACTAGGACGAAACGAAGTTATTAGTTTCAACGAACGGAGAATCTACTCGTTAAGGAAACTTCGTGACGTTGACAACTATAATATCGAGGTGGTAGATAATTTTATCTATCTAGGCTCCGCCATCAACAAAACAAATAATGTCAGCCTCGAACACCGGAGAAGAATCCCGCTTGCTAATAAATGCTACTACGGACTAAGCAAGTGATGCAATGACAGAGCCCTCTCTCGACGAACAAAAATCAAGCTATACCAGATACTGGTGCTACCTGTCTTGATGTATGGTTCAGAATCCTAAGTTATGACACAAGCGGATGAATCGGTTTTGGCAGTATTCGAGAGAAAAATACTCCGTAAAATATATGGGTCCATCATCGTTAACGGAGAGTATCGTAGTCGTATGAATCATGAGCTCTACGATCTGTACACTGTCATTGACGTGGTCAGACGCATTAAGGTGCAGCGATTGCGTTGGCTAGGCCATGTTGTACATACAGTGGTGTGCGATGAAATAGAGTCGCACCTAACCAAAATTGTCAAAGCAAGAAAAATTCAGAAAAAATATTTTTCTATGGAACTTTCAGTTATTTTTATTAAATTTCAATACTAATCTAACAAAATCGATTATCAGTGTGGAAGTTCAAAACTTCAAATGGCACAAACAAATAAAAATATTTGAAATTCCCAGGATTTGGCTGTGAACAAAAATAGAGTCAATGAATTTACCGACCTTAAAGTAAATAAATAAGTTATTTAAATTAAAAAAATGTTTAAGTTATATCTTACTTTACCTCAGTAGTTTGAAGAATAGCCATTATTTTTAATTACTGCTGTGCACCGATTTGGCATTGAATCCCCTAACTTTTGGCAAGTCTGTATTGGAATATTCTTCCACGCAACTTCAATTATTGCCCATTGTTCGTCCTTATTGGATGGATTCTTTACTTTAAGAGCCATTTTTAACCCCCGCCACAAATTCACAACAGGATTTGGGTCTGGCGATTGTGCAGGCCATCTTAAAACTTAATTTTTTTTTGTTTTCGGAATTTAGTTTAGCCAATTCCATGTGTGTTTCGGGTCGTTGTCTTGCTAAAACACCCAACGAAGTGGCATTTGCCATTCAGTTAAGGCATCATGAACTTAAACTTAAACTTAATTTCCCTTTGCACCCCACGAATGAGGTATGGGATAGCTTCTTGCGCATCATGAAGCCATTCAAAATATTTGTGTAAAATGTAGCGTCAGATTTAACCTCAAACCGAAATACAGGCCCAGTACTATAGTACGAAAAGCAACCCCATATCAGTATGTTCCCACCACCAAGTTTCATGGTCATGATGGTGTGTTTGGGAAGATATTCGCTGTTGGGGACGATAATCGGTGTTGGGTGGTCTTTGTAAAGGAAGCTCAATGCGATCAGAGTTAAAAAACTTCACTATCTGACCACAAAATATTCAGCCACTTGGTTACTGGCCAATCCGCAAGTTCTTCGGCGAACTCAACTCTTCTTTGTTCGTTTTGTTTATGGTAAAATAGTTGCTAAATCTTACACAAATATTCTGAATGACATCATAATGTCTTATACTGAATGGAAAATACCACTACGATGGGTGTATCACCAAGAAAACGACCCGAAACACACATGGAAAAAGGTTAACTTCAATTTCGAAATAACAAAGTTGGAGTTTAAGATGGCCTGCACTATCGCAAGACTTAAATCCTAAGAATTTGTGGCGGGAGTTAAAAGTGACTTTTAAAGGAAAAAATCCATGTAATAAGAATGAACTATGGGCAATGATTGAAGTTGCGTAGTAGAATATTCCAATTCAGACTTGTCAAAAGTTAGGGGATTCAATGCCAAATCGTTACACAGAAGTAATTAAAAATTATGGCTTTTCTACTAAGTACTGAGGTAAAGAAAGATATAACTTAAACATTTTTTTAATTTAAATAACTTATTTATTTACTTTAAGGTTGGTAAATTCATTGACTCTATTTTTGTTCACAGCCAAATCCTGGGAATTTCAAATATTTTTATTTGTTTGTGCCATTTTAAGTTTTGAACTTCCACACTGATATTCGATTTTGTTAGATGAGTATTGAAATTTAATAAAAATAACTGAAAGTTCCATAGAAAAATATTTTTTTGTGAATTTTTCTTGCTTTGACAATTTTGGTTAGGTGCGACTCTATTTCATCGCACACCACTGTATATACGAAAATGCTCCAGCTCGAAAAGTTTTCGACAATGAACTTGATGGACGGCGCAGAAGAGGGCGACCAAAACTCAATGGGAAAGACCAGGTTACTGAGAACCTTACAGAACTCAGTGTGACTAACTGAAGAAGAAGCGCAGAAGATCGAAGAGCTTATAATATTTTTATACGTGCGGTATATAATCCAATAGGATGGCAAAGAAGTGCCAGCTAAGTAAATAAGTAAGCATACACATTGCCAGCTCAGGGGATATTAGGGGATACCTTTAGGAATGCATTTTACATGGCACCGTCTTTGTCTTTCGTCGGGGCGTGCACACAAGTCAGCGTAATGTAAAAATAGTTCGCCTTGATGCGGATAGTGCCATTCGGTAACTTACAAGGTTAAACCGCGAGTCCAGATGTCGAAGTCTCTTGCCAACTATAAAAGTACATCCAAATTTGTGTCTTTCTACATGACAGCCGTAAAATATGTCACAGTTCTTTCGTCTTGGATGGTAGTTCTGATCAGGTGCAAATCACAGTAGTTATTTGTATATAAAAAGAGTGGTTTATTAGGCCTCCGCACCCGTTCGGAGTTTCTTAGGGCTGCCACAGTCACTGAGAGAGCCTTTATGTTAGGGATCAGTAATTTCTGTTACCTACTTCCTAAGACTTCTGCCGTGATCATTACTTGACAATTAAGTAATGTCAAAGCAAATTCGGAAGATATTTATTTGACATTGTGCTTCACGGAATCCCATAATAGTTGTTATATAATTTAGAAGAATATTGTTAAATAATGCAATTAAATACAAATTGTTGTTGTTCTTTTTAATTTTGTAAAATTTCCTGCATTTGTGGGACAATTAGCTTCTCTTTAAGCATGTTTTTATGATTTGTATAATATGAAAGGGGTGTATGTTGATTTAAAGTTTTGAAAACTTATAAACCCTTATGGATATATTCACTTTTTTATAACAATTAAATAGACTTCCACTTATCTCAGATACGTCGTTCTGCGCCAACTTATTTTAACAGGATAACAGTCTTTCTAATCCGTCAAATTGTTTACTGTAACTGAGAGAAGGTATCATTTCATTTGGAAAAGGTTTTGTTGTATTTGGAAAAGAGGTCATTTCATTTGGAAAAGGTTTCATTTCTTTTGGAAAAGGTTTCATTTTATTTGGTAAAGGTTTCATTCCATATGGAAAAGGTTTCATTTCATTTGGAAAAGGTTTCATTTATGTTGGAAAAGGTTTCATTTAATCTGGAAATTAAATAAGCGCTTACATTTGCATGAGTGTCCGTGTATTGTTAGTTACTATAACGCATGAGGTATAATTATATAATAAACGTAACGTATATGTATGCATACGTATGAGAACTGGACTCAATGATATAAAAAATGTTGTACTGTGTAATTTTGTGCTTGATAAACTATCCTCTTGGAATAACAAGCCATCACCATCTCTCTTATATCATGTTATCAGTTATTTTGATCTATTTCATGTTTTTTGTTGCTCCATCTGAGAAAATGTTAATTAATTATGTGGTTTCCATTCTCTTTCCGCCACTTGAATTTCACTATCTGGACACCGTAATTGGTATTACTTCATTAATGCCCATTGATTTCTTTTGTTTGAAAATATTTTTAATACTACAGCGTTGATTCGATTACCGTATCGCGAAAACAATAGCCGTAATTTCAGCGACAACCGTAATGCGAGACTCAGCGTAATTTTCAATTAAAAAGCTACAACAGAGTACCACATCAGTACCATCACATAGCACTGCCATACATACCAATAGGCACTACATGTACAGGTATGTATGTACGCATGTGATGCTGAGATCAAGTCAACGAGTTATCACTAAACATAACCATAGCGACAGGATGTGGTACAAGCAAGCAACAGCAGCAGCAGCAGCAGCTGCCGAAACGCAATAGTACAACAACAACAATAACGCCTTACCACCATCATCAGCGTCATCATAGCTATCATCATTATCGGCTGCGTGCATCCTCTCCACTGGAGATAGATACATCAGCCACATTGCGGCGGTTGCAACTCATGCCACAATTCATCGCATATGTACTTCATCCACGTATGTACACACTATCAAATGTTTGCGTATACATAAACGTGCGTATATATGTATTATGCTTGAGTGATTGTAACTTTAAGGTATTAGACTGCGATTCCCAAAAGAACCAATGACACGGAAATCAGTTAGGATATTACATATTTTAAAGACTTAGGCAAATGTTAAACTTGTTAATCTACATTCATCTGACTTAGCTTACAATTTTCAGTTGTAAGTAGTCTGGTCCACACAATTTAAATGCGATGCAGTCAATAGAAATATCAAAAGACATCTAAAAATATATAAAGTTGGTTTTAGAATATAAAAGCAAATTTGGAGACATTTTCCTTTCTAAGTGTTCTTAACGGTCTTCGGGAGTGTGATGCAAGGTAAAGCTTATAATCGGCTTAACTTGGCAAACCCAGAGTGATCCTTGCCAATTGCACTTCAAGTCTACTCACAGAGCTCCGTATTCGTGGTACTACTGCGGACGGAGTACCTTCATAAGGTGACGCCTGGAAACCTGCTTTTGACACCCGTCAGACCATGTCTAACTGTGAGGGGCGAAACCGTCTGAACCAGAATGGTCGGCTGTAATAAAATCCTGGCAAGAGGAGAAAACTGCGACCTGATGCGCTGAGCTAGCAACCCGCCACCCCCAAAATGTTGACGACCACCGCCAGCGTATTAAGGAACATTTGAGGATATAGACCAGGTACCTCCATCCAACTGGCGGAAGTCCTCGAAGAATACAAGGCTAACATAACCGTTTTACAGGAAATCTGTTGAACGGATTTCCGCATGATTTCTACTATAGTGGCCATGCAGACAAGGCACGAGTTTGAATGTGGTTGGCAAGAGACTGCGACTCCTAGTCTCAGTGTACAACCCGGTGTGTGACGAATAGCCATCATATGAGTCAACATAGTCAACATTTTTCCACATAACACGTATATGTGCCCATGCTCCGACAGAAGAGAAAAACGATGAGGACAAAGACGTGTTTTACGAGAGCCTAGAAAATGTATAAGACCGTTGCCCGAGCCATGACATCAAAATTGTACTAGGTGATTTTAATGCTAAAATAGGTAGAGGAGAGACCGCATTTGAGCCTACCATCGGAGGAGCAGGATGAGTGCACCGAGTTGCTCCGAAGTAGAGGGGAATCCGGAACATTCTTCTAGAGAGTTAAGGCAAGAATGCGTGGAACAGGGTTGCCCTCCTACAACGACAGTGATGGCCAACTAGTGACGGACCCGAATAACGTTCTAAAGATATAAAGAGAAAATTTCAGCAATCTACTGGAGACGGACACCACTCCAAAAGCCCCCGCTCCAATTTATGACGATGTTATTAACTGTCCACCTCCGAGCCAGAGCGGCTGGAGCCGATGGTCTTCCTGCTGAATTGTTTAAGGCAGGCGGGAAGGAGCTGATTAGGAGCATGCATCAACTCATGGAGTACATCAGCATGTGCGGGGATTGGAGTCTTAGTCTGTTATGTCCCATATGCAAGAAAGGAAATCGTAGTAAATGTAAGAACTACCGTGGAATAAGCCCATTACCAATTGCGTACAAGTTCCTTTCGAGCATATTGTGTGAACGTCTAAAGCCAATTGTAGAAAAACTAATTGGACAATATCAGTGCGGCTTTAGACCTGGTAAATTTACGACGGATCAAATATTCACCTTACGAAAAATTCTAGAAAAAACTCATGAAAAGCAGATTGATAACTACCACCTCTTTGTCGATTACAAAGCTGCCTTCGACTCTCCGATAAGGAATAGCTTAAATGAGGCCCTGTCTGAGTTTGGTATTCCTGCAAAGCTGATTCGACTTGCAGATGTACCTTGGAAAACCCCAAATCCTTGGTAAATATTAGTAAGGATCACTCTGAACCTCTTAACACCGAAAGAGGTCTCAGGCAGGGTTATAGCCTGTCCTGTACACTATTTAATATAGTTGTGGAGAAGGTGATGAGAAAGGCTGGTGTCAACATGTCTGGCACCATATTCCATAAGATCCCCATGCCACTAGCTTATGCCGATGATATAGACATAGCTGGCCAAAATCTGATGATTTCGACGAAAAAAGAGTCCTCTCGCTGGGGACACACGGTGAACGTTGACAATTATTGTTTTGAGGTAGTCTGTTAGATGAATTTACGCACCAAGAAATCAAGCGGAGAATAGTGCTCGCCAATAGTTGTTTTTACTGCCTTCTGCAGAACTTTAGTAACATCACCTTATTTCGGGATACTAAGAAACAGCTGTACCAGGTGTTAACTTTACCCGTTCTGTTGTATGCTGCCAAATCGTGGGTGCTGACGACAACGGACATACAAAACCTGGGAGTATTCGAGGGAAATGTACTTACTCATTTACTTAATTTCCCTTTACACTCCATGAATGAGGTATGGGGTAGCTCCTCGCGTTGTTGTGAATTAACACGCTTTGTTGGCGGAAATATCACTCCGTCATCTTAATCTATTAACATCATCATCATCATCATAAAACTACACATAAAATCATCATCATTAAATTTCTTTGTTATATTTTATTTCTTAATATTTACATTTTTTCTTTTATAACTATTAATTTTTAATTACTTAAATATGCTTAATTATGTTTAGTTATACATTTTATTGAAATAGGTACTTGAAACTTATATGTATAATGATTGCTCCAATTATTATTAGGATAGGTACTTGCAGTTATGTGTATAAATAAATATTAGTGTAAAATAGGTACCATATTTGCATACTTGTATATTTAAGTTGTGGCCGCCTGACAACAGCGGTCAGTCTTATTCAAATCTTCAACGAGTAAACATCGAAAAATCTTAACATACAAATAAAACTTTAACAACCTTTTTTGTTCAGTTAATAAAACGAAAGTTTGCTTTTTATTTAACTTTGCATTGGGCAAAAAGGGAATATTTCTCAACATTTTATTGGTGCCGAAACCCGGGAACTAATTTAGACATTTTTATTAAAAATTTTGCTGTGCATTTCGAATTGTTTTTTTTTTTTTTTGTAAAAAATTTTCAATCGAATATACAATAGTGATTTCAAGTCTAAGAAATCACTTTGAATTTTTAATAACTATTTTAATATTTTCGCAAACCTAAAAGATTTTCTCAAACTATTTTCTTTGTTAAAAAGAAAATAGGTACAGTGTCAGGAGAAATTTAAATATATTCAAGAATCAGTGTGTGAGTGCACCGTAAAGAAAAAAAATCATGAGTGATCTTTCAAACCACATTAAAGAGCAACGTGAATTATTAGATCTATTCAATAAATATCAAAGCCGATTTGATCAAAAAAGCTCTGAAGAAAAGACTTATGGTTATGTGAATGCGTTAGCTCAAAGGGTTGATGATCTTTTCAATAAATTTGAGGCACAACACGACACAATATTGCAAATTGTACGTGATTCTTCTCTCAACGCAAGTGAAGTGCCGTATCTTAATGAGGATGTGTATTTCGAAGTTTCCGAAACATATTTCACTTTCAAGGGAAAGTTAATTGATTCTCTCCCTCATCCCTCGGTAACGCATTCACCTATGGCAAGTACTTTTGTTGCACCCCACAGTCGTTCAGATACTACAATTGGGTCAGATTCAAAACTTCCTAAAATTTCACTGCCAAAATTTTCTGGTGAATATATGGAATGGATTCCATTTCGAGATATATATTTGTCCCTCGTACACCAGAATGATTCCTTAACTAAAATTCAAAAATTTTACTACTTGAGGAGTACACTAGTTGGCGAAGCTGCGAATTTAATTAAAAATATTTTAGCCACTGAGGCCAATTACGACTCCGCATGGAAGATGCTCGAATCGAGATACCATAACAAAAGAATGCTTGTTGGTAATTTGATTTCCAAATTATTTAACATTCCTAAATCAGATGGTGGGTTCCAATCTGTAAAAACTTTACTCGACTCTGCTCAAGAATGCATTTCTTCTTTGCAAAATCTCGAAGTAGATACCAAATCATGGGATCCGATCCTTATTCATCTTCTTGTTCAGAAGCTTGATATTCAATCCCGTAGAGATTGGGAACAATCTCTGAAATCTTCTACGGAACTACCTTTGGTATCAGAGTTGTTTTCGTTTTTGGAAAGAACCTTCAGAACATTGGAGTCAATGAGTGAAGAGTTTCCCTCCTCATCTAAACAAGCATCTACTCGAAGTAATAAAAACTTCAAAAATTCATCCCAAAATAGGAAAACCTCTTGTAATTCGGGAAACATTTCTAAACAGAACATTCCAATCTGTGCATTTTGTGAAAAAACCCATTCTCTCGCAAAATGTTACAAATTTCTAGCCTTGCCGTTGGCAGCAAAAATTAATTTCTTGACAGGCAAAAATGCCTGCCGTAATTGTTTCGTCATAGGTCATGATTATAACAATTGCAAATCAACTTTTCGTTGCATAACTTGCAAACAACCACATCATACAGTGCTTCATTCAGATGAGCCTGTAAATACAATTTCAAACACCCCTAATCAAGTCACTTCTCATAGTGCACAATCATTCAATTCAGTATTGCTGTACACGATTAGACTTAACGTCATTACTAATCGTGGTAAGTTTTCTCTACGGGCTTTACTAGACCCTGGATCTCAAGGCAGCTTAATTTCTGAATCAATTGTTCAACTTTTGGGACTTAAAAAAAACAAATCTCATTGCAAAGTGATAGGTATTGGAAATGGTGGCGACAATTTATCTAAATTTTCTGTGGAGCTTGACTTGCTCACACGAAAACAAGAGTTGGTGCTCACATGCACAGCCCTTGTACTTCCAAGTCTATCTTATTATACACCGGATCCAACTTCTAAACACCTTTCACTACCTAACATTGAAATTGATAGCCTCGCTGATCCGTATTTTTACAAATCTGACTCCATTGATTTAATTCTTGGATCAGATGTTTGTTCCAAAATAAAAATTCCCACAGAATCGTTTATACATAACGATTTATTCTTTCAAAATACATATTTTGGATGGGTTTTCTCAGGACCCAACAACTCTACGAATTCTAGCAGAATTCATATTCACAACGTGAATTTAGAAACTATTCTTAGATCCTTTTGGGAACAAGAGGAGATAGTTACAAAAAGAATATTTACTAATGAAGAGCTACAATGCGAAGATTACTTCAATAAGACCACAACTCGCTCCAAAACTGGTCGATATATGGTAAATCTACCATTTAAAAATATTCTAAAAGACGGATCGAATCCGATTCTTCAAAATAATGCTATTAATGCCTTAAGTCGTTTAAAACAGTTAGAAATTTCATTTCATAAAAAGCCACTTTTTTCAGAAACCTACAAGAGTTTTATGCAGGAATATGAAACTCTAGGCCACATGTCCAAAATAGGGATTTATCCTAATGATGTGCGTACGAACTCGTATTTTTTGCCACATCATGGGGTTATAAAAGAAAGTAGTAGTACTACAAAATTACGAGTTGTGTTCGATGGTAGCAGCCATTTATGTGATCATAAGTCACTTAACGAAGAACTATCCCCCGGACCTGCCCTTCAAAATGATCTCCCTGGTATAATAACCAAATGGAGAAGGCATAAAATTGCGTTTAGTGCTGACATTGAGAAGATGTTCCGACAAATAGACGTCAGCCCTAATCACAGGAAATTTCAGCAAATATTGTGGCGCTTCAGCCCATTTGATGAAATTTCAATTTATGAATTAAACACCGTTACCTACGGTACAACATCTGCTCCATACCTTGCCATTCGTGTCTTACAAAAGCTGGCCGACGATTTTAAAGAAGAATTTCCTATAGCTACGCAAGTTCTAGTCCAGGACTCTTACGTCGATGACATAATTTCTGGAGCTCATTGTCTAGAGGAAGCAATACCATTATACAAAGATTTGTGCTCTTTATTGAAAAAGGGTGGTTGCAATCTTCGTAAATGGATAACTAACTCCAAAGAACTTTTTCTACAAATACCGGAAGAACATAGGGAAACATCTTTTACTTTAAAATTCGATCGCGATAATGTGGTAAAGACTCTTGGCATACAGTGGAATACTAGCGTGGATTCTTTTTCATTTAAAGTAAACCTAAATGAGAAACCTCTTGTTACAAAACGAGGTATTCTTTCTGAATCCGCTAGGCTCTATGACCCTCTGGGTTGGTTGACACCCTCAACTGTTGTCGCAAAATCTTTATTTAAAGAACTTTGGGAACAAGGTATTGATTGGGACCAGAAAATCCCTCAAGAAATTGAAAATCGTTGGCTAAAACACAGAAGCTCACTTCCAGAGTTGGCTAATCTAAATATACCAAGATGGATTCAGTGGTCAAAAGACACTCAAACAGAGTTACACTGTTTCTGTGATGCATCCACTATTGCATACGCTACCGTTGTTTATGCTCGAGTTACAACTCCCAGTGGAATCTTTGTCAACATTCTGCAGGCTAAATGTAAAGTGTCTCCCATTAAAACTGTTTCAATTCCAAGACTGGAACTTTGTGCTGCAACACTTGGTGTAAAATTGACCCAAAACGTCAAGGAATCCCTTACAGATATGCATATTGAAAATATTTTCTATTGGAGCGACAGCTCTACGGTTTTAAGCTGGATTCATAAGTCACCTTCAAGCTGGACAGTTTATGTGGCAAATCGTGTTGCTGACATTCAGCGCATGAGCAATCCAAATCAATGGAAATACGTTCCTTCCGCTCTTAATCCTGCTGATTGTGCTTCAAGAGGAATTCTGGCTGAGGAATTGATTAAAAATCAAACGTGGTGGTTTGGTCCTCGATTTCTTTACGAATCACAGTCATTCTGGCCAGAACCTCTTCCTAATTTGAGTACTTCTGAGGAAGAAAGAAAATTGAAGATCACCAGTCACCTTGTCACTGAGAAAATATACCCACAAATATTTTCTAAGTTTTCTAAATTAAAATCTTTATTGCGAGAACATCGATCAAGAATCCGAAATTAAAGATAACTGGCCCTCTAACTCTGCCAGAAATTAATAAAACGTTAAATGTTTTAGTTAAAATTTCTCAAAAGATTGATTTTCCTGAGGAAGTAAATAAACTCTCCACTAAAAAGGAAATTAAACACAGTCCTATTTTAAAATTAATGCCATTTCTCGACAATGATGGATTAATTCGTGTAGGTGGGCGCCTACAAAATTCAACTTTCCCATATAATATAAAACATCCAATAATAATATCAAAATCTAACCCTTTGTCAGAACTCATAATTGCAGATGCACATGAGAAAACGTTACACGGTGGTATCACATTAACAATGTCTTTTGTAAACCGAAAGTTTTGGATAGTGTCTGGCAATCAGCTTGCAAAACGTTTAATACATAGGTGCATGAAATGTTTCAGATTTACCACAAAAACATCCCAGCAAATAATGGGCAATTTACCTCCTGTGAGATTAAACATCACTAGACCCTTTAAGCATAGTGGAGTTGACTATGCGGGTCCCATTTCAATAAAAAATTCAAAGTTACGGTCTTCCACAGTTTCAAAAGGATATATATGCTTATTTGTTTGTATGGTGACCAAAGCCATTCATTTAGAAGCTGTTTCAGACCTAACAACAAACGCATTTCTGGCAGCATTCCGACGCTTTATATCCAGAAGAGGCACATGCACAGATCTTTACTCTGACTGTGGTACAAATTTTGTCGGGGCTTCAAAGGAGCTAAAAGTTATGTACAACAGAGGTACAAAATCGTTACCTGAAGAACTTCAGCAAGCCCTTAGTTTGAATTGTACCACTTGGCACTTTATTCCACCAGCTTCACCCAATTTTGGTGGTCTATGGGAAGCAGGTGTTAAGTCGGTAAAATACCATTTAAAAAGAATAACCCATAATCGAAACTTAACTTTTGAAGAACTGACTACTCTTCTATGCCAAATAGAAAGTTGTTTAAATTCACGCCCTCTTTGTCCTCTATCGTCCGATCCATCGGATTTTGAAGCGCTTACTCCAGCGCATTTTCTTATCGGTGAACCTACAAACTGTTTACCGGAGGAATCTATACTAGACTCAAATATAAACCAATTAACTCGTTGGAAAAGTGTTCAAAACCTGAAACAACATTTCTGGAAGAGGTGGCAAAGCGAATATTTAAACCGCCTTCAAGCACGCCCTAAATGGCTAAAGAGCAAGCCCGAGCCTAAAATTGGAGACTTGGTGCTGGTGGCAGATGAACGCTGTGGTCCTGGACAATGGGTACTTGGCCGTATCAAACATATTCATCCAGGGCCAGATGGACGTACAAGGGTGGTATCTGTTCTAATGAGAAATAAAATTATCAAAAGACCAGTTTCAAAAATCTGTTTCCTTCCAGATAATTCACCACAACACATTCAGTTACAAAACCAAATCTAAAATTTCATATGATAAATGTTGGTTTGTGTACTGAGGATGGAGCCTACAGAAAATGCTGTGAGCCGAAGCATAGCAGAGATTATTTCTCGAAAAAAAAGTACTTCCAACGATAGGCCGTCCTTACCACAATAATGTACACATAAGAACATCCGTCCTTTAGGGGGGAGAATGTTGGCGGAAATATCACTCCGTCAACTTAATCTATTAACATCATCATCATCATCATAAAACTACACATAAAATCATCATCATTAAATTTCTTTGTTATATTTTATTTCTTAATATTTACATTTTTTCTTTTATAACTATTAATTTTTAATTACTTAAATATGCTTAATTATGTTTAGTTATACATTTTATTGAAATAGGTACTTGAAACTTATATGTATAATGATTGCTCCAATTATTATTAGGATAGGTACTTGCAGTTATGTGTATAAATAAATATTAGTGTAAAATAGGTACCATATTTGCATACTTGTATATTTAAGTTGTGGCCGCCTGACAACAGCGGTCAGTCTTATTCAAATCTTCAACGAGTAAACATCGAAAAATCTTAACATACAAATAAAACTTTAACAACCTTTTTTGTTCAGTTAATAAAACGAAAGTTTGCTTTTTATTTAACTTTGCATTGGGCAAAAAGGGAATATTTCTCAACACGCTTTCTATTTTTAGATTCTCATTTAACGGCACCTACTTGTTTATCGACGAATGCGAACGTCACTGTTTGAGAAGCTCTTACTAGACATGCAGATTGACTCGACACTTATACTGCGAAGTTGCTGTCGACAATATTCAAGGGGAGCCGACAATGAAAGAAAATTTTTTTTTTTTTTGTAAAGATGACTGGAGCCAGTAGTTGAACCTGTGATCTCCCGCATGGTAGTCGCGTGTTCTAACCACTATGCCACGGCCGGTCCCGTGTTAGTTTGCTTTATTAATTATTACCAATACCTTTTACATCTTTGATGTCCGATATACAAATTTGTTCGTACCAATAGTTTAAAGTTGTACCGAAGGCAGCAAGAAAACATTTTCTTTGTAGTATGTAAAAAAAAAATATAATTGCCAATGTTTTTTTTTTACCGACTCAAAAAAATCCCATTATAATTAGTATTTCTATATTACCCATTTTTCTACGCTCCACTATACTAATCGTAACACAGTTACTGTGTTCGCCATCATTTACCTATCGAAAATCTCATAGACTTGATAGTGCTATCTGTACTGACCAATAATGATGATAGAGCGCGGCATAAAGCCAAAAATTAACGCAACGTGTGTATGCGTGGCTAAATATTTTCATCAAAGGACACACATTTAACCATGCAAAGTGATACTTGACTTCGATATTGTATCCTTAAGTGGATAATGGCCAAAAAAACATGGAGTACCTCGGTAAATAAGTATTCATAGGTTCGTTTATATGCTCGCCTAAGTACACATACGTACGTACTCATGTGTATGTAGTGAGGTAACAGCATTGCAGTGAAAATAGTTAGAGTTTTGATACTATTGAACACTGGTTTCCCGGTAATAGATGATATTCAAATCCGCATATTACAAACTGCACTTTTGTACATCGACACTGACTAAGTATGTGTACTATACGTACACTAAGCTGGCACAAAAAAAGTTTATAGTTTAACCTGAGTATAGCTTGTCGAAAATTTGTATAAACTCCCAAAACACCTCTCTGAGCAAAAAAAACTTCAAAATTTTATATGGAGGGTTCATGATCGTGATCATCGAAAATATGCGCATATAACATGCACTTCAAATTCAAATATATGCACTAAAAACACAATTATATGCAATTAAAAAAATTTCTACAATTTTATTAAAAAAAATAAAATGTGAATGTAATTTCCAAAAAAGGCCGAAAACAACTCATTTTTATATATGTACATATAAAATATGTACGAATAATAACAAAACCGTAAAGTGAGGCTAACAATTTTGGTACAATTAAGTACGTACACGAGATCAAGTTGGAATCATTACGTAATTTGAGTAAAGAAATAAATAAACATTTTCTAAAATATTTAAAGCCTTTCCGATTGCGTCTAGAGATTGTTTTTGTACAAAGAAAATGTGCAGCATTTTTAAAATCACACAATTCTCTTATCGAATAATCGATTCGTAATTTTCATTTAATAGAAAAATACCCACAAGTATTCAGAAAATCTATATTCTTTTGGAGTACATAATTTAATTTTTATTAAATTTTGGTTAATTGAAACTTTTGTTTCAGTGATGTCACTTATTTTCTTTATAAAAATTTATTGTAGCGATTGAATCTTTCAAAGAATTATGCCTCTTCTAATTTGTTATGAGCACATAAAAATGCATAATTCCTATGTCTAATATTCAGTTGATATTTGAGAGACTTTCCCTATCTAAGGTTATTTTAAACTTTTAATCGATGTTGAGCTCTTTTGCTGCTACTCTGATATTTTCGAAGTTCTGGGCATAATATTTGGCTGGTTGATATAAGAAAATTCAGTTCAGTTCAATAAACACATCATATGCAACAGCTTTTGTAGAAATCCTCACCAAGCAAGGCAATGGAGCCGTTTTATTGGTTTTGTCTATTTCCACGACATTGAGCAAACATTTTTTGTCGCGCATATCTTTTTCATGTAAAACTCACACAATAAAATTTGCTTCCGATCTCCCCTGGATATCAGTGTAACAAATTATGTAAAAAAAATATAAAAAAAAATTAAAATTTGCAACAAAAACATTTGCTAAAATATGCGCTTAAATATGCAAAATCACGTATATTTCGTAAAATATGCAAAAACAAATGAATACAATTTTAAAGGAAATTTCATCATTCGTAAAGCTAACGTAACCATTTCTATTTTAGAATATTCAGGAAAAATATGTATTTGCATAAGATTTCTTGCCCTTATGATAATTCTAAATCAATAGTTATGATTTAATTCGATTCCTCGTGTCCGAATAAGAGTAAAACCGTCGAAACCAGTCATGTAATTTAACATTTTTTAAAAAAAATTATGATATTATTAGAATGTGTAAGTTTAATTCCTATTCTTTGATTTACTTCTGATTTACTCAAACTTTTATCTTTCGACTTAAAAGGTCACCCTAATATGCACCTAAAACATAGATGAACGCGCATGTATGTATGTTAATTGCTTTTAGTTGGGGAGGGCCGCGTAATAAGTACACGTATTTACGTGAATGTATAAGAGTTATAGCATACACAACGATGTATCCGTTGCCAGCGAATATTTGACTGGCCAGAAACTAGATTTCTAATGCTGAAGTCTATAGAATTGTACATGTCACTCTGGGCGTGTGTGTGTGCATATATGTGTTTATCGAAATGCATTTTTATAAAAGTGTGTGTATTCCATGTGTGCCAACAGCCGTCTGCCTGGCCCGCTTTATATTGGTTGCAATTACACCAAATTGAGAGGAAACGCGTATTTTGATCGCATTTGAAGGCTTCGTAATAACACGTGTGATTCTTTGCATTTCTGATCAATGTACTTTCCGTTAATTGAGAATAAAAATGTGTTTAGTACATCAGATCGAAATGATGGGTGTAGCATACCAAAAATACAAGGTTAATGCTTTTCTATGCCGATAATATAGACATCATTGGCCGAAATCTGCGGGATGTTACTGCAGTTTTCTCATCGCTAGAAAAGGAGTCAGCAAAAATGGGTTTAGCGGTCAACGAGGACAAAACAAAAATAATGATTTCGACGAACAAAGAGTCCTCTCGATGGGGACGCACCGTGAACGTTGACAATTATTGTTTTGAGGTAGTCGACGAATTTACCTACCTCGGATCTTCCGTCAACAAGATGAATAATGTCAGCCAAGAAATTAAACGGAGAATAGTGCTAGCCAATAGACGTTTCTACGGACTTCGGCAGCACTTTAGTAACACCACCTTCTAAGAAACAGCTATACCAGGTGCTTATCTTACCTGTTCTGTTGCATGGTGCCGAATCATGGGTGCTTACTTCAACGGACATACAAAACCTGGGAGTATTCGAGAGAAAAGTACTCCGAAAAATATATGGACCTATCTGTGTCGAAGGCCAGTTTCGCCATCGGATGAACCATGAGCTGTATGAGCTTTACCACGACATCGACGTAGCTAAAAGAGTCAGAATCCAACGACTTCGATGGCTGGGACATGTTGCCAGGATGGATGTAAATGCTCCAGCGAGAAAGGTGTTTGAAGGCGAACCTGAAGGACGGCGCAGAGCAGGGAGACCCAAACTCCGTTGGAAGGACCAAGTGGTAGGCGATGTGCCATCATCTGGTAGGACTAACTGGAGATCACACGCGGAAGACCGAAGCGTGTGGAATTCTTTATTACTTCAGGCCTCAAATTTATGAACTACGTTTCGTAAATTGTAATTGGCCACTTAAGTAAGTAAGTAAGTAAGTAATGCTTTTCTATATTCAAATTTAAGATTTTGTCATAAATGATCTTGGGCGGCAATGGATTTTGTATGTTTTTTAAATCTATTCAAACTTCTTTATTCTACGAGATTGCATAAACTCGCTTGTGTTTTAACTGCTGTTGGAACTGTTGCTGCAGTTATTAATTGTGGAAAAAAAAGAATTGTATTCCTATTGAAAATCTTTATGTAACAAATACATTGGTTCCGCCGTAAACAAAAATAATGTCGGCCCGAAAATCAAGAGACTAGTATTGATCCCAAACTGCTGCTACTATGCGTTAAGCAACCATTTTTATGACTAAGCCCTCTCTCAACGAACAAAGATCCTACTCTTCCAGACACTGATTCTACCTGTCATGCTATACAGCACAGAAGCCTGGGTAATTACAAAATCGGATCAATCTGTTCTGGGAGAACTTGATTGGACACGTTGTAAGAATGGATGACAATACTGAAGCCCGAATAGTCTTTGCCAAAAAACTCGATGGGGGGCGCAGGAAGAGGCGACAAACACTTCGTTAAATGGACCAGGTGAAAGAGCTGCTGAGCGCAAAAGATGAATTTGGATGATGGATGATGATGGATGAATTTTTGTTGCTGCTGCTAAATAAAAAAAAAGGTTAAGTTAATGCATAAATTTCGGTATATGAATGAAGAAAGTACAGGTCGGGCAAAAAGTCACAATGGGGTAAGTGACCATGCGGTTCAAAAATGTAATAACTTTTCCGGGAATATTTTTTTTCAGATTGAAATATTCCAAACTCGATTTTTTACATGAAACATACAAAATAATTTCACTTGATGAATCCACTTTCAGCTGTCATTAGAATTTCAATCTTTGAGATCAAGGGTTGTTTCGAGCTTGTTCACATATTCCCGTTCCTTAAAACAACCCCAACGAACATAGTCAAAATTCGAAAATATCGAATTTCTGGAAATTGTTCGTTCAACTATGTGTTTGCCGGACGACCTCTCCTTTGGCTTCCTTGTGGGTTCCAGTCTATTGCGGCTTTGACTTCCTTCGCTTTATCTCACATTACATTGGCTCTTGTTGTGTGATATGCCATAGGCTAGAGTTAGAATGGCTGTTGGACGTTTTCAATGACTTGTCCGTTGATCTCGATTTATTTTGATATTAGCATTATTATTTCTCAAATCAAATTTGGCAGCATGTTTCTGGGCATCGTCTAATTTGCTCTTCATGTGGGTGTTTTTGTAGGCCGTTAGGCAGATGTTCCAAGTCCTCTAAACTACCGTGCAGACCCCAAGAAATGTCTTCTCCTTCGTGACCTTTTTCATTACTTCATCCAGCGCGATATTAAAGAACATTGGTGAGAGGACGTAGCCTTGGCGATGTCTCCGTGTACAGCTACTTGATAAATGCCAGAAGCTTACGGGGAATACCTTTGCACTTTAACGCAACCCATATTGCTTCGGGGCGTATGGTATCAAAAGCTTTTTCGAAGTCGATGAACGCAAGGTATGGAGGTGATCTCCATTTCACCGATTGTTCCACAATTATGAGTAATGTGTTTACATGGTCTATACAAGAGCATAGGGAAATGAATTCGGCATGTTCTGTTCTTAGGTCTGTGGACAGGGCTTCTTCCAGGCGCTTTTGTAATATGTGCGCAATGATCTTATTGCTTGTATTTTAAAGAGTGATTCCCTTCCAATTTTTGCATTCATGGAGGAAGCTTTATTATTGTTCCCTGCTTTATCTGTTGGGCTAGTTGTACCGTTACCCAATATCTGCTTATGAGATGTATCAGAATTCTCACACTTGTGGTAGTATCTGTCTTCTGTTATTCTGGTAAGATGTTGTCGGGCCCAGGTGCTCTGTGAGATCTTGGCAAGTGGTATAGATATCTTGCCGTTCTGGTTAGGAGTGCTAGTTTCAAGAGGTAACCGAGAATTTTTCGATAGTCTCTTCACAGTATTGTGAAGGTTCCGTCTTCGATTCGTCTGTGATGCTGCTTGTGATTCTCTTGCTATGGCTGCTGCCCCTAACCCTTTGTCCTGTCTGGCACTTTTCCTAACCACGCGGTCGGCCTCGTTATAGTTACGTTGTAGTTCTGCCTTTATAGCCCTAGTCGTCGCATTGTTGATTGCTGATTTGATGTTTGTCCTGTTGCAAATTAACTCCCAGGAGTTTCCTCTGGCACTTTTAGGAACGTATGTTCACATTCATCCCAGTTAGATGCGTGTTCTGAGTGTCATGTCATGGCTCTTAGAAGGTGTAAATTTTTGCATTCGTCGGTATCTGTAGTTTTTTCATGTCGAGTCTTGTTGTTTTTTTTTGTCGCGCGGCCGCGACTTTTTACTTTATCCTAGGTATGATAGCTGGTGATCTGTAGCGACGTCTGCTCCTCTTCTATTTCTGACATCTAAGAAAAAAGTGGTCTATTTTGTTTTGGGTGTATTGGTGGGATGAGACCCATGTGACTTTATGCACATCCTTTTGGGGAAAAAGTGTGTCTCCTATGACCAGATTATTATTGAAGCACAATTCCGTGAAGAGCTCTCCGTTTTCGGACATATGTCCTATGCCATGTCGGCCCATAATGTTTTCCAGTCTGGTATTGACGTTTCCAACTTGAGCATTAAAGTCACTATCACCATCATTATATCGCCTTTCCAGGTCGTTGGAATGACTGCTCTAAACTCTTCCTTCTTTTCAATTTCTTTCAAGTCAGTCGGGGCGAAGCATTGATAAATTGTTACGTTTCCGGTCCGTGTTCTGAGCCTGATAGATATTATCCTGTCTGTGTGTGCTTTCCATAACAAAAGAGAATTTTGTGCAGGTTTTGATAGTTAGAAAACGACGTCCTCTTCTTGTATCTGTCCAGCAGGTTTGCCGGAAAATAAAAATTTTAATCTGTTTGCTACAATGGTTTCTTCTGCTTCCGGCTACCTTACTTCACTGAGGCCCAGAATAAGCATTCTTGACGTAGTTGTGCCATTTTCGACGGTTCGATGAAAGTTCGAATATTCCAGCTTCCAATTCGTGATCCGTATTTCATGCTGAGAGTCGTCATAAAATTGTTGGTTTTTTTTTTAATCTTTGTTAAGTAATCGAGTGGTGTTTACGATGAGCGGGAGCTGCCAGCTGAGCCTCCGGGCCGACTCTTAGCAATCTTATTTATGTTGTGGCGCCAGAAGCTCGTCACATTGCTACAGGGATCACGGGCTCTTCATTAGTTAGTAAGACAGTGGTGCAATCCATTGCTCACTGAGACTCTCCTGCAGCCCGTCGCTCACATTATTTACCGCTTTTTGCTGCATCCAGGAAGTACCACGTCGAAGCCACATCATGACCCGTTGAGCGGCCTGACCTGTGAGTCCGCTTGGAGTGTCTGACTAAGGATTGCCGGCACTCAATCTCGGCACTCCCTAACTCCCCAAAGTGCGTTAAAATAAATAATTAAAATAATTATAGTTGTGAATCTCTCCATTATTTTTTCTTCTGGTGTTATTAGTTTAATCTAAAAAGCAAAAAAAAAATAAATTTGTTAACACATTGGTGACTAATGTCTCACCCTGTAAGATTTTAAGGTTTTGATGAATAAATTAATTTAGTGTTTGATATTTATAGAAAATACAATCTTGCTTTTTACAATATTATCGCTTACAATATATACACTTTTGCATGCATTCGAACCATTTGTCTTATTTCTATATTTCCTCGCTCTTGCTCTTGAAAAATCCCCAATATTATGTTATTATCCTCTCTTTCGGAAGACTTTTATTTAATTTATTTTTTATTAACCAATATATTCTATTGCTGTTTTTTTAATTATTATTGCTTTATTTGAAATAATTACATTTTGCAAAATGTTTACTACCCTGCTGTATATTTGTTATAGAAAATATCAATTTAAATTATTCATATACATCTAGAATCATTGCGCTATGAAATGTATCGCATTACCAAAGCATGCACCACTTGTTTTGTGGAAATTCTACTTAAATTGCTATTATAATTTCACCAGCCCTATTAACTCACAGAAATGGCAATCATAATTTTCATTATTTTTATGAACCATTAAAATCTCATCCGCTTTATTAACCACATATGTAGTAGCAGCTAAATGTACTAGTAGAAACACATATGTATGCATGTAGTGCTTGTACGTGCATACACACATATATGTTTTTATAAGTCGTTCTTTTGCTGGCAGTCCATTAAGACTTCCTGCATGGCCAAAACCAAAAAGGATAGCAGAATATTAACTTGAATATCACATTACATACACTTGTTTGGTCATTAACATTTTTGTTGTATTGTTAAAATTGGATTCGGACACGTTTTCCCAATACAACAAACTACGATTTGCAACAGAACTGCCACCGACGACGACCACAACAACAACCACGACGACGACAAGTAGCATACGTACGTATATTGGTGCCGCTCTCATGAATCCTTTGTTGCCACTTTAAATGCCACTAATGCTATTAAGCAGCAGCAGCAGTAGCAACAACAACAACATCAACAATGAAAGTAAACAATAAAAATGTACAATTCCATTTCCCTCCTTCTCGCTTCATGGTGTTAAATGTAACTACTAAATCCTGCATGGCCGTGTGTTAATGTGCCAAGTCTTTGGCTTCCTCTCTAAGGTTTGTTTGGGGTTTTGAAGAATAAGAATGAGATCGTTCGCCTTGTGTACATATGGGTATTTATACCAATTCACTTAAGAATTTCCTCTGTATTAATATAGCACTTAAGTGCTGAATAAACACACTACACAATTCTTATTAACAATAAGTGAAGTTATATGTGGATAAATGTCCTTTTTCGGGCAAAGAAAAGGATATGGAGCAATCGAGTTAATAGAGGTAAATATCAAAATTGTGTCCGACAAAAAGTTAAACTCAGAAACGTTTACAAATTCTTAGATAAGCAGTTGCACCTTTAAGCGTTCGGCAGTTCAAGTGGATATTTTCCAGGTAAATTATAGACATATAGATAGACATTCCAGACTTTCAAGTGACCCATCAATATGCATGAGCACAAAAACAAAGAAATATGTATGTCAACAACTTTGTTAACTACATCCAAGTTGTAATGTAGGGATTTGAAAATATAATTTTATGCTTTAAGGCATATTTCTTAGGTGGTTTAACTAAATTTCGCTTATTGGGGGGAAAATGGTTAATTTTTGCTTAAATTCTTAAAAATCATATTTTATAATAATTTATTGCTTAAAAGATGTATCATATGTTCAATATAAATCGACAATTGCTTTCTGATACTGACAAACTACTTAAATTTGCATACATATTGCTTTGCAGTCAGTCATTCATTATTACTCCTGTGTGAGTTCTATATTAAGAATAATTTTTGTTCCAGTTTAATGCACAATACCTATCTATTCATGTGCGGTGCGCATTCGTATGTATATGTATACACAATGTATGTATCGCAACGATCTCATATCAAAGATTTAACCTCTTTGCTTATATGACCCTGAATACCCTGAAACTATTGAGGTTTTCAACAAATGAACAACTTGTTCCAGTTCAGTTATTGAACATTACGCTCTTGATTGTTTGCGTAACGTCTACATAAGTGCATGTGTATGGGTGCGTATGCATATAAACAAGAGTTTATATCATCAATAAACACATATAATAGTTGCGATGTTTCGTCTAGAAAATGTATGCGAATCGCACATTTTCATCTGAAAGTAGCTGCGGTTGAATGCATCGTGAAAAACAATTTCCTTTATAACTTTTGAGTGTGTGTGCATATAGACATAATACTGACGCATTTACATTTGATTGAAGAGTGACGTATAATAATTTGCATTTCTTTACTATTACCTGTTTTAATAAGGCTGATAAATTGAAAAGTGTTCAATGTAGGTTACATTTTATAAAGGATATTAGTCTGTGAAATGTTGAGGAAAATTTGTGTTTATTTTGAACAACATTTAAAAAATATCTTAATGAATTTGTTAAAAATTTGATTAAGATTTAAGGCTTACTTTTGTTTTAGGATAATTCAATTGTGACGGGTGTGACCGTGATACGCAAAATTTTCGTTAGAATTCCATAATATAAAAAATATTATTAAATATTATATTGCTGTTCCCAAGGATGTTTATCTTAAAAACATTTAATAACTTACAGAAACAAAAAGAAGTTAATATTTGCTCAGAATGGCCATTGGAAGACTGCGATGGGTGTGACCTTGAAAATTTGAGATTTAAAGAAATTAACTTTCAAGTTGAATTCTGTAAAAATTTACGTAAAAGGTGCACAATTAATTTGATGTAGATAATTGTTTAAGATATACTGCTTGCAAATACAATTTTTTCTGTACAAAATCTTTATTGAAAACGAGACGTGTGTGACCTCTTTATGCGACGGGTGTGACCTTATATGAAAACTCGAAGAATTTAAGTAATTATATTTTTGTATTGACTTCAATAATATAACCAATGTAAATTAAAAAACGTAAGAGAATAATAAGACACTTAAGTACATATTCGCTAACAGTACTACTATAAACATTAGACAGCAGGCGAGTATGTTTAAATATTTTTAAATTTAGGTTAACTTGTACCACCATGCATCATGCACCAGCTCTTTTAAAGCTATGCATTTTTCGGATATGCATTCGAAGCTATGCATTTTTCGGATATGGTTTAAAGCCTTGTAACTTAGAAGATACACATACGCTTACTAAGAGAAACATCTTTGAAGAATTGCTTACTTACTTACTTACCTAAGTGGCCCATTACAACTTACAAACATAGTTCATAAATTAGATGTCTAAAATATTAAAGAATTCCACACGCTTCGGACTTATGCGAGCCTTCTCCAGTAAGTCCTACCAGTTGGTGGCACGTCGCCAACCACTTGGTCCTTCCAACGAAGTTTTGGTCTCCCTGCACTGCGCCTTCAAACACCTTTCTCGCTGGATCACTTACATCCACCCTCGCGACATGTCCCAGCCATCGAAGTCGTTGAATTCTGACTCTTTAAGCTACGTCGATATCGTGGTAAAGCTCATACAGCTCATGGTTCATCCGATAGCGAAACGTGCCGTCGAAACAGATAGGTCTCTATATTTTTTGGAGTACTTTTCTCTCGAATACTCCCAGGTTATGAAAGTCTGTTGTCCTAAGCACCCGTGATTCGCCAGCATACAACATAACGGGTAAAATTAACGCCTGGTGTAGCTGTTTCTTAGTATCGCGAGATAAGTTGGTGTTACTAAAGTGCTGCCGTAGTCCGTAAAAACATCTATTGGCGAACACTATTCTCCGCTTGATTTTTTGGCTGACATTATTTTTGTCATTGGCGGAATATCCGAGGTAGGTAAATTCATCTACTACCTCAAATCAATAATTGTCAACGTTCACGGTGCGTCCCCATCGAGAGGACTTTTCGTTCGTCGATATCATTACTCCTGACCCCTTTTCTAGTGATGAGAGAACTGCAGTAAAGTCCCGCAGATCAATCAATAATTGTCAACGTTCACGGTGCGTCCCCATCGAGAGGACTTTTCGTTCGTCGATATCATTACTCCTGACCCCTTTTCTAGTGATGAGAGAACTGCAGTAAAGTCCCGCAGATTTCGGCCAATGATGTCTATATCATCGGCATAGGCTAGTGGCATGTGGGTCTTGTTGAATATGGTGCCAGACATGTTGACACCAGCCTTTGTCATCACATTTTCTATAACTATGTCAAATAGTGTACAGGACTCGCTATCGCCCTGCCTGAGTCCTCTTACCATGTTCAATGGCTCAGACTGATCCTGACCAATCTTAATCGAGGATTTGGCATTTTCCAAGGTACATCTGCAAGTCGAATTAGCATTGCAGGAATACCAAACTCAGACATGGCTTCATATAATTTACTCCTTATCGGAGAGACGAGGGCAGCTTTGTAGTCGACAAAGATGTGGTAGATGTCGATCTGCTTTTCATCAGTTTTTCCCCAGGATTTGTCGTAAGGTGAATATTTGATCAGTCGTAGATTTACCAAGTCTAAAGCCGCACGGATAAGGTCCAATTAGTTATTCTACAATTGGCTTTAGACGTTCACACAATATGCTTGAAAGGACCTAGTACGCAATTGGTAATAGGCTTATTCCACGGTAGTTCTTACATTCACTACGATCTCCTTTCTTGTATATGGGACATAACAGACTGAGACTCCAATCCCCGGGCATGCTCTCCTCTTGCCAGATGTTCTCCATGAGTTGATGCATGCTCCTAATCAGCTCCTCCCCGCCAGCCTTAAACAATTCAGCAGGGAGACCATCAGCTCCAGCAGCTTTGTTGTTTTTAAGGCGGGAGATGGCCACACGTATCTTGCTCTGGCTCGAAGGTAGACAGTTAATACCATTATCTTGAATTAGAGCAGGGTCTTCTAAAGTGGAGTCCGTATCCAGTAAATTTCTGAAATGATCTCTCCCTATCTTCAGAACGTTATCCGGGTCCGTATTTGCAGGGGGCAACCCTGTTCCACGCATTCTCGCCTTATCTCTCTGGTAGAATTTTCGGGCTTCCCCTCGGCTTCGGAGCAACTCAGTGCACTTATCCTGTCTCTTTTTCAGCTCCTTCTTTTTCCGTCTAAAGAGACGAGTTGACTGTCGTCTCTCCTCACTTTGCAGTTTACGAACAGCTCGCGTTGACTGCCGTTTAGCCTGTATGCAGGGCGTCTCTTTCGTGTCATTGCGACATTGTTTGGATTAGACGTCCGCTACCTCTGTGGTCCGCAGTTTACCGATGTCCAGCTTTCGTTGTGCCTGGTTACGTACGTTTTTCGCCATGCTTAGCCTTCGGAGTCAATATTCGCATCCCTGATCACTTGTACGCCCAGAACACACGATGCGTGACTTCCATCGACTACCACGCGATCTATCTGATTCCTCGTCAATTGATCTATTGCCTTATGAATATTTTTTGTATTGCCAATGTTCGACGTTTCGGAGTGCAGACTGAATTTTCAATGGTAAGCTCAAATGCGGTCTCCCTGTCTCCGTATTTCCGTGTCCCCTCCAGCGTATTTCCTTTAAAGCGGTTATGTCAGCCTTGTGTTATTCGAGGACTTCCGTCAGTTGGATATAGGCAACCGGTCACAGTGTTCTAACATTCCAGGTGCATATCCTCCAAACATGGTCCTTAATTCGTTTGCTGCGCTTAAAACAACCAATTTTAGACGTACTCAACACGCTTAAAGGAAGATTGTCATGATTTTTCCGCTGTCTGCTCTTTTGATTTAATTGTTCCAACTGCTTTTTAACCGTTATTATTATCTTAGCATTTATTATTGTTCTCTCTCTAATGACAAATACCGATCATATTTTTCTTTATTTCATTTAACTTTATTTCTTAGTTGTTGTTTTCTATTTTTGACATCCATTGAAAAAATTGCACCTTTGCTTGGGAGTGACGGGTGTGACCAAATATTTTCTTATCACATCACTCTATTATTAAAATGGATTTCCACAAATTTTAATTATTTTATAATTTGCTCTTACTTCGTTATTGTTGGAAAATATCAATGGTTTATTAAATCAAATAAAAATTTTATTAACCTATTTTTAATTTTCGATGTGGCAGGTGTGACCAAAAATTTTTTATATTTCTATTGACTCACAAAACTGTTATTATTTAAGATACAGAGTTGAAGCTTCACCAAAACACAAACAAGAGTTTAGTCTTTTCAAAGATGACGACTGGAATAAATAAAGACAAAAGAAAATATAAGAAAATGTCAAAATAAGTTTTATCTGGATAGCAGAGTCTTTGGTATATGCTCATTTCAAAGTATTGGGAAAGTGATAAAATTAAAAATAATTTTAATTTTTTCCATTTGTTTACAATTGTCTTCTCTCTTGTAGACAACCATTGACCGATTTTTATTAAAAATATGTAAATAATATTTTTCCTGTTTAGGTCCTGTTATCCCTTTTAAAGAATTTCGATAAAGAACAATTTTGAAAAACAAAATAAATTAAAACCTAAACTTTTTTGTAGTCTACTACAAATTTTATATAGAACTTATAATATTAGGTTAAATAACGCAACACAGATTTTGCATAATTTTCCTTTGATCTACGACGTACCCGGCAAACTGTTAAATAATATCCATTTTAGAAATTACTGCTGCTACAATTAACAAATTGTATTTAATTTCATGTATGAATATTTTTCGAATTAAAAGTGCTGGCCAAACTTACTGAATTAAATACCTTAAGTCAAGAGAATTATGTGCATTGTTCCTAATCCCAAATCAACCGACAATTTATCATTCTAAACTCCACCAAGTTTATATCAAATTGATGGAATACCCGAAATGCATTTAATTCAAAGCTCAAGGTTATTCAATGTCTTTCCCTTTAACATGTTGTCCTTTGAGTCCTTCGCCCAAAGCAAATAGTGCTGCTACCCGCACGAAGTACAAACAACGATTACACTAATTCATAAGTCGTTAGTCTTTGTCGTATTTGTTGACATTTGATGTTTGAAATACATGAAAAATGCAAGCAAACATACCAACACTAACACACACACACACTCCAACTCAAATACATCCCATCATACCATCTCTCAAAGAGAGAAAAAGTAAAAAAGAAAAAAAAAACTTTACAATCTCTGATCAAAAGTAGTGAAATGTTGAAATATCAGAGTGTACTCGTATGTACGAACTGAGTTGAACTAACTAGAGTAAAAGCCGAAAATGAATGTTTCGAAGATATGAGACAATCATTAACGAAAAATCTTCTTTTATATCACAGAATGTAGTGCACAATTGTTGTACATTGTAAACAGTTATATTATAAAAACTATTAATTTTTATATGCTTAAAATTCTGTTTGAATGACTTTTCAATATATTCATTGGCAATATTTTATGTCGAGCTCCTTTCTGCATGGAATAGCTGCATAACCATCATGAATGCCTGCATGTGTCATGGTTTGTAGGGAAACATTAGTGGCACAACTAAAACTATTTAAAAGAAATGTCCCTAGGAAGGATTTCCGTTTTTCCTGTTTTATTTGGGTGTCAAGGCATCTATCATATATGGTTTCTACAACACACACAGACAAAACACTCTTTGATTCTTATGGGAATGCATTTTCTTATGAATTTGCAAAAGTTGTTCATATGGAGTTTTCAAACTATTATAGTAACCCATACATTTACATGTGTTAGTGAGTGAGTGTCATGTTGAGTCTTAGATACTTTTGCTAGATGTTGACATTGATGGAAAACTTTAGCATTGGAAGGAAGCGTTGTCATTATGGTAACACATTAACACAATGTCACTGTAGCGCTGAGGGGGTAAAAACTTCAATCACGTGATGATTACCTACCTAGTTGGGCATTCACAACCAGAATAGGGTCTGTGGAAATTCACAAAATAAATGCGGTGAGGAATGTTTGCTTGTGAAATGTCCCATTGTTGGATAACAAATTAAATAACTTTAAATACTTGTTCAGTGCAATAAATTACCCAATGTGATTTGCAATCAACTTTAGTCACGTGATTATTTAAAACAAAGATGGACAGTTACTAAAAGGATATGTCTTGAACAACTCACGTTTCCTCGTTTAAGTTCATTCGAACCAGTATATATCTGGTTACTGTCTAAATTTGGCGTAGTTAATAGTTTGAGTTAACAAAAAGAAAGAAAAAACAACAACATAAATGTTCCTTTTTATCCTAAGGATGAGAAATTGGTAAACTTAACTCTTTTGAGTCAGTTAATACACTTATGTCTAAAGACTCGCACAACGGGACCTACAGTTTAGCGAAGAATGCGAACGTCAGTTTTTTGAAAAGCTTTTACTAGTCAAATGAAGATTATCTTGACAACTCAGAAAGTTCCTGTCTACAACATCGAAAGGGCCAGCGATCAAACAACGTTTCAGGTAAACCTTTGGTAAGGTGGGTGGTCACACGGTATAATAAAAATTCTAATTATAATAAAAACAATAATAATTGTAATGAAAATGATTATAATAAAAATTCCATTTTTTTTTATCAATAATTATAGCTCGAAAAGACCAAAAATGCTCTAGTTCCATTAAATTGCTAAAAGGCCCACACCGTTCTGGGATATTGGGGAAGTCCGTTACTTATTTGCCAAAAAAATTACTATTACACTTGCAGCTATGAATTTGTGTGAACTAGACTTCTCTTCAAAAGGGTTTATCTTATAACACTGTGACACAAAAAGGAGGTTATTGTCTGGAGCCGGATTGAAAGCCTAAGTTGAGTACATTAAAATTCCAGGAGGGCAGATCGGCTCTAGGCCTTACTATTTTGTATGGCACGTGAAGTTCTCAGTTTAACATAATATAGAGTTTGATATAGATCCTAAAAAACTTATGTTTTTTTTTATTTAAATGTATTTTCCATACCAAATTTCTTCAATGAAGTTTAACGAGGACTTGACTTCTTTTAGTCCTCTTCGGATTTGTTTCGAGATAAGTCAGAAAATTGCATTAAAATGGGACTTAAGAACATTAAAATGGTCTACAAAAATATTGCTTAGAAATATATACTTGGCGTGCTCTAGGAGCATAAATCGATATCTTCAACTTTGACTTCTTATAAGAGTAAGAGTATACTCTTACGGCCTTACTCATAAAAACTTATAAGAGGTTTATAAACCATTTTTAATTTTTTAATTCATAAACGATTCACATCTTCAATAAGTTAAAGTAGGGTTGTCTCTACTTTAAGCATGTTATAACTTGACGTTTGTACAATTTATTGCATATTTCTGAATTTGAGATCTTTATTTTGAGTTTTCGGCATTTTTCCTATTGAAAAGAGTTGTTGCATGCATTCATTGTGTAGGAAATTTTCTTCTTAATCATTGCGCACATAGAAAAGTATCTAAATAGACACTTTTCATTCATGAATACCATTTTGAAAAATATTTATCCAAAATTCTTCAAAAATAATTTGTAAATAATGAAATAATATTCTTGATGTATAAACAATCAAAACAAGGAAACAATGTAATCGGTATCCGATTATAATTTCAACATGAGGAAAAGAAAATCACATTTTTTTATATAATTTTTACTTTAACGTCTTTCTTATCATCATGAGAATCGTAGTTAATGAAAAATTGAGCTACAATAATGTTCATAGTTATTATAAGTGCAAATTCATATTTGGTATCCGATTATAAAGCTTTTGTATCCGATTATAAAGCTGTTTTTTTACATCAGTAACGACCAATAACTGTCGGCGTTGCCACCTGAACACATAAAACTAAAGTGCTGATAAAAAACGTTTATAAATACAATTTCTTATTAAAGGTTATTTAGAGCTAAAGAATACTTTAGCTAGAGAACGCTTCGTAATTAGTCTTTCTATGTTTCTTACCCTTTTAGGGCATTTTCGATATCAGATGTCTTTAATTAAATTTAACGAGAATTTTTTTGTGGAATATTTTAACTCGACCCCAATATCCTTATCGTCATTAATTAGAGAAAAGTCAGAAGAAATGGGAATTAAGAACATTTAAATTGTTTACAAAAACTTACGGCCGTATTTATAAAAAGCTATAAGAGGTTTATAAACCATTTTTAAGCAAATTTCGAGAAAATAGTATTCATAAACGATTCACATCTTCAATAAGTTAAAGTAGGGTTGTCCCTACTTTAAGCATGCTATAACTTGACGTTTGTACAATTTATTGTATATTTATGAATTTGAGTTTGAATTTTTCGCCATTTTTAATATGAGAAAGAGCCGTTGCATGTATTCATTGTGTAGGAAATTGTCTTTATAATCGTTCCGCACATGGAAAAGTATCTAAAAAGACACTTTTCATTCATGAATTCCATTTTGAAAAATATATCTTCAAAAATATTTTGTAAATAATGAAATAATATTCGTGATGTAAAAACAATCAAAACAAGGAAACAACGTAATCGGTATCCGATTATTATTTTAACATGAGGAATGGAAAATGCAATCTTTAAATGCCGTTTTTACTTTAACGTCTTTCTAACCGTCATGAGAATTTGAATTTGAGCTACAATTATGTTCATAGTTATTATATGCAAATAAATGTTTGGTAACCGATTATAGAGCTTCTTTTTATACATCATTAATGACCAATAACAGCCGGCGTTGCCACCGGAACACATAAAGCTAAAGTACTGATAAAAACGTTTATGAATACAATTTCTTATTAAAGGTTTTTTAGAGCTAAAGAATGCTTTAGCTAGAGAACGTTTCATACCTACTTTAGAAATTTTTTATGAATAAGGCCGTTAACTTATAAAATTTTAATCGGGGTTTTAAGACAGGGAATCGACATCTTTATTTGGGACAAAATAAAGACAATTTCGACTTATTTGATCAAGGTGAGGTTATTTATCAGTTTGTCTGAAATTTATATGTTGGGGAAAATTTTAATTTATTTTCAAACAGCACGATGCAAAACCGAACATGGAAAATGCGCTCTTGTCATGATGGGTAGAAAACACGACTATCAGGCGAAAGATCCCGGGTTCGATACCCGCATCCAGTCATCTACATTTTTCTTTCATTGCCGGTCCCTTGCCCAGTAAAAGCTTCTTAAACAGTAACGTTCGCACGTTTGTTGTGAATCTAAAAATAGAAAGAGGATCTATCCCATACCTCATTCATAGGGTGTAAAGGGAAATTAAGTAAGTTAGTAAGCGTTGCTTTTAAAATGCTCAAGCCCGAAAATTGCTTCGCGTACCTGTAAATCGTGTCTATGAGAAAAATACGAGTTTTGTCGGCCTCACGAGGCAATGGGCTACCTGGCACTGTTCAGTTGATACTTTAAGTACGAAGACACGGGTGGAAGAAAGTCCACTTTCATTCTCTAACGTAAAAGCGATTATTTTACAAATCGTAAAAGTGATTCATTTATGAATTGTAAAAGCATTTCTTTTACGAATCGTAATCATATGGTCCGTTTAAACTATTGCAATAAAAAGAAGTAAGAAAAGAATAAAATTGACCCCCCAAAATGTGGACGATCATCGAAAACGTATTAAGGACCATGATTTGAGGATATGCACCTGGAATGTTAGAACACTGTATACAACAGGTGCCTCCATCCAACTGGCGGAGAACCTCTAAGCCTGGAGCCAGGAGTTGAACCTGTGATCTCCCGCATGGTAGTCGCGTGTTCTAACCAATATGCCACGGCCGGTCCCAGAATATAAAACATTTATGTGAAATATGACACAATTTTCAAAGACTACTTGATTGAATTCAAATTTACTCAAAATCTACGCTCGATTATTTTTATAGTCGAACTTCTAATGATTTTGAAAGTTAAGTTTGAGAAGATTCGTATTTCATATCATTGATTTCCCAAATTTAATTTTAATTCAGACTTTTTTAAACCATATGCACGCTTATTGAATTTTTGACCCAAGAATGAATATGGACTATATCGGCCAACCCTTCTTGTACCTCCCAGAATAAATATTCATGTATTTTTCCCATAACTTCCAAATGAACGAGGACATTTGAATGTGGTCTGTTTAATAATCTTGTAAAAGTAAACAAATCCTCAGAAAACAAAAACATTTGCCACACCCCTTCTTATACCTTCCCTCCAAATGTCTAAAATCACCCTCATAGTTCTACAAAGTTTATGCATTTATTGTAAGTACACTAAAACACTCAGGCAAATAAAAATCGGACATGTTGTGCTCCCCCACTGGTACCTCCTATACAAATTAACCAATTTTCTGTTAATTAATATTTTTTAAATAATTTTAATGAATTTTTTTAAAACTTTGAAAGTAGTTTTCTTTTAATATTTTGTATTTATAGATGCAACCTAAGAAACTGGGAGGTTAACCACACGTTTTCCTTAGTTCTCAGTTGGTACCACAGAAGAACATTTTGGTACCCAAATAAATTTGCTGGCGAATTCATAATCACCTTGTAATTCGTATATAAATTTATTTATAATTTTACAGCATACGTCGTATTACCAACCGTTAAAGCTCCAATAAAAATACATAAGTAATTTAATCTAATGTTAAGGAACAATCGAAAATGTACCAATATATAATAATAGGGTGGGGGTATTTATCATTAAGTTCAGCTGATTAAAATTTCTGTACTGGTTTAATTGTAATTCTCTGACAAGAACAAGTTTTTGAGGTACAGATTAACCAAAAAAAATTAAATTCACTTGGCATCTTATGAATTATATTTAAAAGAGCTTCTCGCTTTGTGTTCGTTAGACACACACATCGGGACATAAAATTTAACGACGAATTAGAACGCCAGCTGTTTGAAGAGCGTTTACTAACATGTTGATTGACTCGACTACTCAGAAGTTGCAGCCGAAAACATCGATGTAGATGTAGATACCTGGTCAGCGGCATGACAGTTGTGCGTTCCAAACGTCTCTTTAGAATTACAAAACATTTTAGGAATGTCCATTAGACAAGTTAATAAATAAAAAAAATCTTTATTTCCCTTTGCACCCCCATGTATGAGGTATGGGATAGCTTCTCGCGTTGTTCCGAATTAACACGCTTTCTATTTTAGATTCACAACAAACGGCTCCTACTGTTTATCGACGAATGCGAACGTCACTGTTTGAGAAGCTTTTACTTGACATGGCGATTGACTCGACACTAAACTGCAAAGTTGCTGTCGACAACATCGAGGTGGCCGACAAGGAAAGAAAAATGTAGATGACTGGAGCCGGGAATCGAACCACGGATCTCCCGCATGGTAGTCGCGCGTTCTAACCACTATGCCACGACCGGTCCTAATACTTTCACTTTAACATGCTCAGTAATTCATAATAGTTTGCTATCCCCCAATAGTTGTAATGACTCTCATTTTAATAACTTTAAAGTTAATTTTCCAATATTCAACATCTACAGTTATACATTTTTTTAATACTTAAATTTTTGATTCTCATATATATTTTTGTGTTTTCTTACAGCTTCGTTCCGACAATATTCGCACCCTCGTCTCCAAGAACAACTGACTTTTCCACTTGTGGAGATGACGGCTCCCTTTTCAAAACATCAGTAAGTAAACTTTTCTTATTCACTGAAAACGACTTCATCTTTTTTTTTTGGTTGTTTTTATTTAATTTTTGTTGTGTTGAGGCTACTCATTTTGTTGTTGTTGTTGTGAAAACCACAGAGTACTATTCTGAAAAAGTTACGGGAGTTATTGTTGAGTGTAATTAAAACTTATGTATATTTTAAGCTTCAAAATTGCACACAAGATTAAAGTAATTAAATTTTTTTTAAGTCATGTGACATTTTTATATATTTTATTACAGTAGTGCGAATTTATAGGGCACAAATATTAACGGGTTGTTTTGCTCTTGAACATTGTAATGAGTTAATATGTTGCAACATTGTTGTTGTATTATTTACAATTAACCTAAATTGAACAGTACAACATTTATCAGCTCATTGATTTGGGACTCAATTCTGAGAACTGCACTTGAAAGTAGCCCCAAAAAGAAGAAATTCTGCATCATTCGTTTTGTCATTTTACATGCCATAATAATTTAATATCGATTTGAAGTTAGTAAGTATCGTATAGAGGAATTTGTGACATTTTAGGGTCATTTGTTTGACATAACATAATGATTATCATAAATAATTCTTAACGTAATTCATACGCCACGGAGTACAACAGTTTTATTCATTATTTCAATGAAGTTTTGGTCGGCCGCTCTTGCGCCGCCATATCATTTCAATGGCCAAGGACTTTTCGTTCATATTGCATTTATAAACTATTGCTATTTCTCTGAACATTGTCGTATTTCATTTATTCAACAAAAATTATACAAAAAACCTACACAACATACACACATGGCATCATCATGATGAGAGCCGAGACCTAACCACCCGCATTGCATCGAGGACATTTTTTGGCAAACAATGGGTGCCGAGTCATTGTCGACACTTGTTAGTAATGCAAAGACTCTGTTACTCGTACTTGTTTTGTTTGACTGTATAGTATCCACATCCACATACACTTCTACGTCCAACATGCATATTTCGAAACTTTTGATATTGTGGCCAAAAGCAAAAGACGCCTAACGTGGACCACAGCAGATAAAAAAAAACAACGACAACACTAACAAAAATCAAAGGCAGGAGTGCCAGAAGCAGCAGCAACGCTGCAGTCTCACACACAAAAGATCAGACCAGTAATGTTATGCCATGTCGTGAAAGTCTCAAAGTTAGTAAATGTAACACAACAATTTTCAGGAAAAATAACATTCATTTTTCACTTGCAACATGGCAGCGTAGAAGTCTGGAAAAATGTTATGCCGCCGCCTGGCCGTACAGAGTCTCTAATGAATATTTCATGCACTCCATTAGAGGCAATTTCAAATCCCATGTGGTGTCATCGTCTCATGCATTTCATTACAAGCTTTTCTTCCTCTGGGGCTGATATGTGATGGTTTGTCGTCTGGTGTGGCGTAGTTGAATAAGTAGTTGTTGCTCTGTTATGCAGACTCCAAAGCATTATTATCATTAAATGCATCATGTGTTTAGAGGAGGTGAAACCATCCTATGCAAAATTTTGCACACAAGTTTCATGCGACAAACTAAATTTTGGCAATGGGGTTTGGGAGCAGTTTTAATTTTGGTTCTTTTTTTTTTGCAATCAAGTCGATGGTTTCTACCCCTATAGATAAATGGTGTTTGAGCCATTTGTGGAACAGGAACGTTTTTGTCATTGTCATTGTTTTAAAATCATAGAGGTTTTGCTTAGTGTTATGACTTAGGTTTGTGAGCATATATGAGAGATTGTATAAATGGGCTGGGCTGCGAAGATAATTGAAGCAAGTTAATGACATTCGATTAATGCAGATTTATCATCAGCGTGTTTTGAATGAATATCATTGGGGGTGTAACGTGGAGTTTGGAGCTAAAGGAATACTCAGAAGTTTTTACGATTACTTCTAGAAACAATAAGTATTGTGGACAAATTATATATTAGATATAATGATATTAACGTTTCTGGGAATAATCGCAGTACCGCAATATCTGTATTTTTTATGGAGTAATGACATGTATCACCCCAGAAATGCTTGTGGATCGAACAAATAACCATAAGAAGGTCATATTCTAATTATAAATTGCATACATGCATCGATGCATATTCGTAGGAGCAAAATAAATCATATAACTAGACTTGCGGTAAAACTGTACAGACGACTCAATAACCACATGATTCTAAATGCCACTGCGACACTAAGTCTCAGTCAGTTAACACAGGTGTTTTTGTGGAAACTGAGTGCCAACTGCTGAAAGAAGATTATCGTTCGTCCCTCTTTTTGCATTTTTTACTGTCGGGGCCAAGGCAGTAGTCAAATGTTTCTCCTATGTGCTCTTAAAATACGTCTTGGGTTTCCTTGTCTTTGTCTTTCGTCAGGGCGTGAATAGCATCTTTGGTAGAGGTCACAATTCAGCGAAAATTCTTTTTTTGTATGTCAAATTTTCAAATTTGAGTCTTTCTGATTGTTATTCATTTGGGAATAACCAGAAGCTCTCTTTGGAGGTTTCCAAGCAGCTCACAACGTCCGAGAGATCACGTATTTCCCAAGCAATGCCATTGAACATCCGTTCAGTCGTAGCAAATATGAGAAGGCGCAATGTTGAGTAACCTAAACGGCATGCTAATACCGATGCGTCTTAGAAAGTAGGCAACAGAAGTTACTGAAGCTCAACACAACTGCCCTCTTACTGTCTTTGGCAGCCCTAAGAAACTAGGATGGGGAGCGTTGGCCCGTTGGTCCTTAAACAAAAAAAGAAAAAAAAAAGATCACGACCCCCGGATATGCACTTGGAATGTCCGAACTCTCTACAGAGAAGGTGCCTCTATCCAACTGACAGATGTCCTCTAAAAAAACAATTCTGACATTACTGCCATACAGGAAATGAGATGGACGGGACAGGGATGCACACAACGGAAGAACTGTGACATCTTTTACAGCTGCCATCCTGGACTTGCGGTTTAACCCTGTAAGTGACCGTATAGCCACCATTCGCATCCGGGCGAAATATTTATACATTACGCTGATTTGTGTACACGCCCTGACGGAAGACAAAGATGTGGATATTAAAGATTCATTCTATGAGCGCCTGGAGAAAAAATATATGATCGCTGCCCTGCACATGATAAAATTGTTCTGGTTGATTTTAATGCTAAAATAGGAAGTGACGATGATCCTGGGTTAGCAGTCGGAAAATTTAGTCTGCAACACAACACTTCCGATAATAGATTCAGACTGGTTAGTTTCGCGTCGGCAAGAAACAAGGTAGTGAGAGGAACCAGATTAATCACATGGTAATTGATGCAAGACATGTCTCAAGCGTTATGGACGTACGTGCGATGCGCGGTGGAAATATTGACTCGGATCACCACCTAGTTGTAGCCAGTGTACGCACGTAATAAAGAAGTGCTAACAACGCTCGTAACCAAACAAAAAGGAAGCTAGACATCTCAAAGCTGCATACCACCGAGATAGCCAATGCCTACTCCAACCAACTCTCTCAATTACTTCAAACAAACACCACTAGTTTCCTCATATTGCGAATTCTATGACCACTGCCGCAACGGACGTACTGGGTTACGAAAAATGCTCAGACAAGCCCTGTAGAAAAAGATGATGCAAACAGGGCAAAATTGCAGCCAATGGCAACGCGTGCAGCGGCGGAGCGTTATTATGAGAAGAGGATGGAGATGAAAGACGGAAATCTGGTCACCGACATTCAGAGTGTGCTGCAAATATGGAGGAACACTTTCGTTCTCTGCTCGTTCCCGAAGACAGCATAAATGACGAATGGCATTCATCGACGATTGAATGGACTCTCCATTTCCGAACCGAAACGGCAATTGCACGGCTTAAAAATAACAAAGCTGAGGGAGCCGAAGCCGGCGGCGATAAGCTGGCAACAGCCTACACACCACACAAACACGATTTGGCTCAAGGAAAGCATACCCGATGATTGGAATCTGAGTGTTCTATGTTCTGTGCTTAAGAAAGGCGATGCAAGTGTGTGTACGAATTATAGCGGGATCAGCATTTTACTCATCGCATACATGGTACTGTTTAGTGTATTATGTGAAAGACTAAAACACATTTCAGCGAACTTGATTGGACCTAATCAGCAGATCGACATCTACTATCTGTTTATCGAATACAAAGCTATATTCGACAGTCCGATACGACAGAAACTATAAGATGCTATGGCTGAGTTTGGTATCCCCTGTATGAATTGCGGGATGACACTAACTGAAACGAAGTCTTCAGTGAAGATTAGCAAAAATCTGACTGAACCATTTTCTACCAAGCGAAGCTTTTGACAAGCCGTAATGGAGATAATCATGCGGAAGGCTGCAGTAAACAGAAATGGTACCATCCTCAACAAATGTCACATGCTGCTCGCGTATGCCGATGATATAGATATCATTGGCCGTGGATTGCGGGATGTTACTGCTGCTTTTTCCATTATTGAAAAGCATTCGGCAGAAGTGGGTCTGCTGATAAAACCAAGTTATTTGACAACACCAAGTTTTTTGAAAGAGTCCACTCGTCTGGGACGCAGCGTGAAAGTTGACAACTATAACTTTGAAGTGGTAGATGATTTTGTCTTCCTCAGCTCTGCCATAAACAAAAATAATAATGTCAGCCTGAAAATCAAGAGACGAGTATTGATCGCAAACCGCTGCTACTATGCTCGGAGCAATCATTTTAATGATAAAGCCCTCTCTCGAAGAACAAAGATCAAACTCTACCAAACTCTGATCCTACCTTTCTTGCTCTACAGCGCAGAATCCTGGGTAAAGACGCAGGCGGATCAATCTACTCTGGGAGCTTTCGAGAGAAAATTACTTCGCAAAATATTTGGATCCATCATCGTGAACGGCAAGTACCGTCGCCGAATGAATTATGAGCTGTATGAGCTGTACAAAGACATCGACGTAGTCATGCGCTTTCAAATAGACCCAATGCGCTGGCCTGGACACGTTGTACGAACGGATGTATATTTTCCAGGTTCCAGGATAAGTTCTCCGTCAATAAACTCGATGGACGGCGCAGAAGGGGCGACCAAAACTTCGTTGTAGTGATCAGATGAAAGATCTGTTATCTACACATACTTAACTTAATTTCCCTTTGCACCCCATGAATGAGGTATGGGATAGCTTCTCGCGTTGTTGTGAATTAACACGCTTTCTATTTGTAGATTCACAACTAACGGCACCTACTTGTTTATCGACGAATGCGAACGTCACTGTTTTGAGAAGCTCTTACTAGACACGCCGATTGAATCGACGCTTAATACTGCGAAGTTGATGTCAAACAACATTCGAGGGGAGCCGACAATGAAAGAAAAATTTATTTATTTTTTTCTTTTAAGATGACTGGAGCCAGGTTTGAACCTGCGATCTCCCGCATGGTAGTCGCGTGTTCTAACCACTATGCCACGGCCGGTCCCACGGCCGATCTACACATGGTGTGACTAAATATCCACGGAGCGCAAAAGACCGAAACGCTTGGAATTCTTTTCTATGTGCGGCTACTTATATATGAATATCTGTTGCTGCTGTCATTTGTCTACTATTTTAGACAAATTTTTGCCCCAATTTTCACGGTCTTATATATCAGGACTATTCAAAAAAATAGTAATTTACGCCATTTTCATCGATTCTAATTATACATTCACCTACGTCACAAAAGTAACCTACATGCTAAATTTCAAAGCTCTAGCTGTAGCCGTTTGGCCTGGGGAATGATCAGTCAGTAATATATTAGAAATTGTGAAAACTAATATGAACGACATAACGATTCCTTTAAAACGTGCGTGGCACCGTTTATTTCCCAGCAAACGCAATTCTCCTTGTACAGTAACATGTAGCAAATCATGTTTATACCTCTAATAGTTTGTGAGATATGGCCGATTGAAATTTTGGTTTGTGTGGGCGGTGCCATGTCCCTTTACCTAATTATGTTTTCTTATAGCCTATGGTAGATGTACCACTCAGAGGAAATTTCATTCCAATCGCTCCATTAATTTGACCCATATAACAATTTTGTAAAAAGAGACGTGGCACCTCCCACTTTCCACAGAAAAAAAGTATATTTTCTGGTACGACCAACAATTTATCAAATCTCGATTTCGTTCCTTTTATGGTTTACGATACACATCCTAGTTAAATTTTGAGCTGTGTGCGCAGTGACACACCCTTTTTACACGAATTTCCTAAAATCACTTCTAAGTGTGCGCCTCCGTCATAAAAGGTTCATACATGCCAAGTTTAAAGGTTTTAAATTTAGCCGTTACGGCTGGGGAGTGATCAGTCAGTCACGCAAGCCTTTTATATATAATGATATGACCTTTAACCTCTTTGGGGCACGGCTTTAAGTGGTCAGATTTTGCTCGAGTATTACCGAAAATCCAAATTTGATTTTTCGCTGCCACCGTAGTCTACATATTGCAAAAAAAAGATTAGGCGATATCGGATCAAGGGGTGTGGCCCCGCCCTCACTATCCCATTAATATACATGCAATATTTTGTGTACTTTTAGCCTGAGCTACTTAAAACTAAGAGTGGCTGCATTTAACAGAAATATGGGCAGATTTATTTATGTAAGCATTTCACTGCCCATATCACTCTATCGCATTATCTGAGAAATATAGCGCATTTGAGGTCAGTGTAAGTAGTTAAAAGCAAATGGGCTGGATCGGTTAAAAGTGTTGGGTCCTCCCATATGCCAATACTAATAAAAATTTAATATCTGTAAAAGTGAGAGGTTTGAAACATTGTGTGAGTTCATACTCCACTATTGTGTGTAATTGGCCGGAAAATGGGCGTGGTCTGGCTAGTAGGCATGGCACATGTTATATGAAATAAATGTTTCGTATACGATTTCAGGAGAAGTATAACGGTGACAGCCTTAGAAAATTGTATTAGATAATGTGCCACTTATGTCTGAAATTTGTCGAACAATTGGATTGATCAGAACTGCAGGCGTGGCACCTTACAAGGAAATGCACCAATTGTTATTTATTGATACAGTACGAAACATCTTTATGAATAATATTGGAGGCGGGAAGAAGACTATTTGATCAGCAAGTTGTTCAAAAAAATAGCAATACAATATGTTATGTTATATTACATTTCAGTACGTTAGCAACATTTTAAGGTTATATAGAATTAAACGACGAATTTTAGTACCTTCAATACATGTGAAACAAAAAAGCGTTAAGTGAGGAGTTCTTTGCCAAACACATGTTAAATAGTAAACCTTTGACAGATATCAGACGACACATTCTGCATAGAGAAAATTATTGCATTTTTCTGATTTTGCTCTACTACGAACAACTTAATTTAGTAATGCAAGGCAAATGGTTATTTGAGTTAACTGAAGGAAAAATATAAACATTTGATATTTTTGATTTGTTTTTTAACTGACGCTATATATTTTGCAAATATTTACAACCCTAATTGGCGTCGGACAAAAGGGACAAAGCGCTACATGTTTGTCACATTCAAATAATTGCATAAAAATGCTTAATATGGCCGTATGGTTGTATGCATGTGTATTGTTGTTGATAAATGGTCAACTATAACTAATTTTTGTAGAATAGTTTTACATACATTATTGCAGCGACAATCAACGTTTGTTGTTAATTAATGGCAAAAAGATAATATTCATGATCAAAGTCGACAATGTGGTACTCTATGCGGAAGAAATGCTTACGCTTTACATGTTAGGTAAATATGAAAAATCTATGAATGTTGCTAACTTGCAAAAATGAACCATGTCAGATGATGCCTTGACTGGTCACATAAAATACAATTTGTAGTTTTTGATGTGTTTCACTCTTGCACATATTGTTTTTACTAACGTCAACTGAAACTTCTGGCAATTATTGCAGTTGACTGCAGATAGGGTTATTCAAAAATTGCCAACATGAATTGCAAATATAACTTTTTTATAACAAAATACGAAAAAAAAACAATTCCACTTCAATGTTTATTTATCACAATGAATGTGGGTCATCGCATGTGGTTGGTCACTTATATATGTGGTGGTGCTCTTCAAAAAATGTCATCAAAATAAAAACGACTTTTTGGTATTTAGTTATTCATAAAAACTCACACATACATACACATATTTTTTCGTCCAGTTTTATTGACATTAAATTGATGTCATCAGCTGGCTTAAACGATTTACAGGTAATGTCCTGCATGAACTTGGGTGGGTTTGTGTGACTGGATTTGAATCCTTAATTTTTGCTTAATTGATGATATAATACCTATTAGTATGACTGATTACAATCGATAGAATAAATATTTACGGCAGCAATGCATTTTGTGATTAATGGACGTACGAGTCATTTGAAATGTTTGCTGCAGTATGCATTTTATTACAATTATCACTTTTACAGTGTAAAAAAGTGAGAGGTGGAAGGACGGTAAAAGGCATATTAAGTTAGCGTTTGAAAAAATGGAATTGAATGGTGGTTTTTGAATTATGTAGGTAAACATGTATTTATTTTCAGTAAATATGTTCTCAAAATTTATTCTGTTTTTTTGATCTGATCAAAATTTGCTGTATATTATTATTAATAAAAAGGTTCTCACATTTCTGTTCAATTAGACGTCTTTAAGTTAGGGTTAGGTTAAGGACACGTGCGATCTCACACTACACTTGATGATCTCTTGATCCATTGTTATTGTCCGATAAAAAAGGAGAAGGGGAAAGTCAATTAAAACAAGGAATATTGAATTAGAATGCAAAGATAATGAAAACAAAAAAGATCGTTGAGAACCATTACAAAATGTACCTTATACAATTACACTATGCGGCAGTCGAAATCGGGATGGGATGAAACCAACGGGAAATGTTATATCGGTCAAAAACAAGTTATACGTGGCCCGGCGTTTCGCTGGGTCACGTCTAGGAATCGAAATATATCGATTTGAAGTTAGTAACTATCATATAGGGGAAATTGTCACCTTTGGTTGTCTTTTTTTTTACATAACTCGTCTAGGTGACAATTTCCCCTATATGATAGGTACTAACTTCAAATCGAAAAATCTCGATTCCTAGACGTGGCCGGCGTTTCGCTGGGTCTTTTTTTTTGACCGATATAACTTTCCCCGGTAGTTTGAACCCTTCTCGATCACTGACCCCTACCATTTGTCTCACAGTGTTATTTTGACACATGGAAGGCACCGCATGAAACTTATTAAGTTACCTTCTCCGACTGGGGAGATTTTATATCCTCTATACATCCTTGTCCTAAGTTTCTTAGCCTGCTACGGGGTAAAATGGACATCTACAAAGTTGATGTTCTATCGTTTCGACCTCCTTCTCGAGCTTACGCACAGGCAGTAGTCCGATATGGACCTATTCCATCTGCCTGTTAGGTGCCTGACATTGCAGTGGTCAGTTAATAGTCTACAGGCGATTTCAAGTCCCTCCTATATAGCCCAACCTTGTATTTCAAACGGGATCAGCTAGATTTGGTCCACACCGATCTAGCAGCTATACAGTCGGTTCTGAAGGCTGTTTTCCACATCTAGATCTTCACAACACCAAAAAGGTCACAAATGGGCGGGTGAACATCTACCTGAGAGTTATGATCAAGCATAGTATAGCCTCCTCTAGTCAATTAGTCTGCTGATTCGTTCCCAAAGATATCGCAAATGTCCTAGGACCCAACAGAGGCTTTAGCCCTTCAAACTTCTCCATACATTTCTACACCAACTTTAATTTAGACGATGTACAATTTATTTCTTTAATTGTCACTTGGCTGTGCACAAGGAGGATTATCCGCTCATTAATATCGTTTATGCGTATGCTGATGATATAGGTAGCGTTTGCCGTGGATTGCGGGATGTTACTGCGGCCTTTTCGAACATTGAAAATAAGGACAAAACCAAGTTATTTGTTTTAACGAACAAAGAGTCCACTCGTCTAGGAAGCTACGTGATCGTTGAATACTATAACTTTGAAATGGTAGATGACTTTGTCTACCTTGGCTCCGCTATAAACAAAAAAAAATAATTTCAATCTGGAAATTGATCACAAACCGCTGCTACTATGCGCTAAGCAAGCGATTTAATGACAAAGCGCTCTTTGTCAATCGCCAGCTTCCCTTTGTCTGATAGCCCCTCGGGCCGAAATAGCCTTGACGTACAAGTCTAGGGGCGGAAGGCACAGAAACACATCTAAAGACAATTGCGGTGTACTCATTCTAGTCCCAGTAATTTCTATTGCAACCTTCCTTTGGACCCTGCCAACCATTTTTAGTTAGTTACTCTTATTACGGCCTTCCCAACTAATCACCAATGTTAATTATTGGTCTGACTAATACAGTGTACAGTCGCATAGTCATATCCTGCATTTACCTACAGAGTTTCGCCACGCATAAAGGGCTTTAGAGCCTCTCTTTAACCTCTTATCAATGTTACTTCAATAACTTAGCTTTTTATCGAGAAAAACACCTACGTACTTGGCATTCGTTGAGATCTTTAGTTTGACGCCATTCAATTTCGGTGGCCTGATCCTTCACCTTATGTTTACTAGTAAATAGACACAATCAAGTTTTCTGAGGGTTTACCCCGAATATATGGGTCATGGCCCATCGTGCAGCTTCCCAAGGTCAGTTTGCAAAAGGTCACACATCGTTGGTATAAATATTCCACCTATCATAATAACCATTTCATCCGCATATGCTATTGAATGATTTAAGCACTTCGTTTATCACAAGGAGCCATAGAATGGGGGACAAGACTCCCCCATCTGGTGTTCCTCTAGTTGCTATACATCTCATTCGGCTTCCGCCAAGTTTTGAGTTGACGACACGGTTTTCCAATACGTCAGTTCACTAGCGGTTGTGATACATTTATGTGCTCAAGAGATCTCCTTATTGCGCATGACGTCATATTATTGGAAGCCTCTTCTATATTCAGGAAGGCAGCTAAAGTGAAGTCACCTGTAATCAGGTTACGCTCCGTAAATCAATATCTCCAAAACTTTAAGCAAAAAGGATAATCGACCAATTGGTCTTTTGTCGTTAAGGAGGCATAAATGGGCTTACCCGCCTTTGGTATAAAAACCACCTTAACCTCCACCATATCCCTGGAACACAAACTTTATCGAAAACAAGCCTTGAAGATATCCACCAAAATCGGGGTTATATAAAGCACAGAGGATGTAAAGTGAATCTTGCATCTCTAGCTGACTCACAACCTCCTTCGTGGTGGCATCTTGGCAGCGTTATTCGTGATATTTTTTTTATCATGAAGAGCGGTTTGATAGTAAGCGATGGACACTGATGAAAACACGAGAAAGAAAAAGTAAGAAACCGAACCACCCAAATCCTGGCTCGCTTCGCAGCGGGAGGAACATGATAGTGAGTGGAACCAGATTCCATCACAAAGATATCCACAAAGCAACTTGGCTATCCCCCGATTTAAACACCAAAAATCAAATTGATCATGTTGTAATTGATGGAAATCATGACTCTAGTGTCATGGGCGTGCGTGTGATCCGTGGTGCAAATATTGGCTCGGATCATTGCCTGCTTGCAGCCAAGGTGCGTACAAGATTGAGCAGAGCGAAGAACGCACGTAACCGAACACAAAGAAAGGTGGAGATCGCCAAGCTGCAAACCCCAGAGATAGCCACTGCCTACTCCAGCCAGCTGTCCCAACTTCTACGACACAACGCCTCTACTTCTGACGTTTCCGATACAAAGTGGCTGCATATTGCGCATTCCGCAACAACCGTGCTAGGATATGAAAAATAGCGCTCAGACGAATCCTGGTACGATGAAGAATGTAGCATAGCGTCTGAGGAACAGGATGCTGCTTATAGGGTAATTGCAACCCGGGCTGTTAATGAACGGTAATGGGCTCCCCTCCTGAAAGGACAAGGATGGAAATCTGGCTACAGAAGGCAGCGCACGTAAAGCTATCACGCCAATTGTCGACGACGGCTTAGATTGGTCGAAGAGCAATATCTCAGTTGAAATATAATAAAGCAGCCGGTGCCGACGGATTTTTGGCAGAGCTCTTCAAGTCCGGTGGCGAGGAGCTGATAACGAGCATGCACCAGCCACTTCGCACGGTTTGGCTCCAAGCGTGAGCTCCATCGCATATATGGTCCTGTCGAGTGTGCTATGTGAAAGATTAAATCCCATGTTATCCAACCTAATCGGGCCTTATCAGTGTAGCTTTAGACCTGTTAAATCAACAACTGACCGGATATTCACATTTCGTCAAATTCATCTTTTCGTCGACTACAAAAGCTACCTTAGACAGCCCGATACGGCAGAAATTACTTGGAAGCTGATACGTCTTTGCGGAATGACGCTGACTGACTCGAAGTCTTCAGTGAAGATTGGCAAGGACCTTACGGAGCCATTCTGTACCAGACGAGGCCTAAAACAACGCGACGGCCTATCGTGCGATCTCTTCAACATTGTGATGGAGATGATAATGAGAAAAGCTGCAGTAAACACGAGTGGCACTAAATTCAAATGTGACTGCAGCCTTCTCAGGTATACAGAAGGAATCAGCGAAAATGGGCCTACCGGTGAACGAGAACAAAACGAAGTTATTAGTTTCAACGAACAAAGAATCTACTCGTTTGGGAAACTGCGTGAACATTGACAATTTCGAGGTGGTAAATAATGTTGTCTGGAGAAGAAGCGCTTAGAATATTTTTCTACGTGCGGTATATTATCCAATAGAATTGCAAAGAAGTTCAGTAATTAAGTTACTTATCATTCCCCCGAATGAAACCCAAAAGTTTCGGGTCATTAGACAGAACCCTTCTGAATAAGATAGCATCATTGATACCGGGTATGGACTCACAGTACTTCATTCGCGGATCTCTCTTTGACGTTATAATGTCCCTTTTTTAATTGTTGAAACTGGTTCTTTTTTACTTGTATTCGACAGTTTTGTGAAGGAATTGGTAGTAACTGCTCAATAAATGACTTTACGAATCTAATCTTGGCCTCATTGTCTTATTATGGGACGTACACCTCTTACCATTCAACCTACATGTATGTTCTAAATTATTTTTACTTAGTTATATATTCTATGTTTATGTTTATTATGACAAACATAGCAATTAATGATATTTGAATTAAAGTGACCTTTGCAGCAGTTTTCAATTTTCTATTCCACACGCTTGCATGCAATAAATGGATACTTTGGAAGCAGGCGTTACGTTAGTATTTTTTTCTAAATTATCATAACAACTAATAGCCTGGATTTTTTTTAAACCCGTAATTATAGGTTAACAGCTATAATAATGGTCTCATTCAGTGTCTTTGACAAATTTATTATATAAATTTGATTGTGCTCTCCTCTGTTATAAAAAGGACTAAATTGCGATTGGATTTCTCAGATGGCCCCCTTATTACCTAAACTTACAGTTTTAGACCACGTGCTACATGATTTGAAATTCAACACTAGTTGTTGTTATTAGGTTTTGTCATACTAAAGCCGTTTGAAATTGACTGGGAGGAGAGCAGGCGGTACATAAGACGACAAAACACAAATGTTAATAACATGTGTTACAAATTTAAGTTAAAAACACCCATTCAACATGTGGTGAAGCATACTACATATATAGATATATATGTATGTATGTACATTGATGGCATACATATAGAAAGGGACACCATTTAGGATACATTATACCGGGTGATGTGGCAGCAACAACATGTAATCAAAGTTAAACGATTGGAATATTATGTATGTATATCCATACACCACCTACTACTATTTAAACATGCAAACACAGTTAACTACAAGTTAAACAAACACTCTTACGTACATGCACAAGAAGGGTTTAGGGACCATATCCCAAACAAGTAAAATACAACAAGAAAAACGAAGACGTACGAAAAGCATTAAGGATCTTTTTGTCTTTGGCATTGAATAAAGTAAATTTTTTGTAAAAAGTTATGTGACATCAGGTGAAATTTGATTAGAGTCATAAGGACACAAGAATTGAAAAGACGTGACGAAATTGTTTATTATGAATAAGAAGGATATTATATATGATTATAAAGGTCCTGACACCAACGGACGCACAACTGTTATCAATGATAACAAATATCGGCCTTTTGTAAAACATTCATGACATCATGTCTGTAAGGCCTAAACAGTTTGAAAAGTATTAGGAACGTGATGTAGTGATGCAGGCAGAGGAAAAATTCATAAGTTTCGGGATGAAGTTAACAAGGGATCGAGCTGGATAATAGAAACACAATGTGTGACGTCCTTTATGATTTTCCTTATCCCAGATTATAAAGCACCACTTGTTATGGCTATTATAATATAATGGTATGAAGCACAATGTGTTTGTATAATTTACTGAGATTTTTAAATGACAGTGAGATACATAATTAGTCGCTACAGCGTTGGTAGTAAACCGAACGGAAAATGTGTACGTAAATAACAATACAGATTTATAAATTGAGAATCTTGGGTTGCCGTCGCGTAGAAAAGATCAGCAGAGACTAGCTGATCATTTTAAAACAAACTTCTAGCGTTGTTGTGAACTAACACACTTTCTATTATAAATTCACAACAAACGGCACCTTTCAAAATTGGTGAAATGGTTTTGAAATAAAAAGTAAAAATATTAACACTTCAAGGATATAAATTAGTACGTCCTTTATCAGGTTTTACCCATGATGAACATTTTAACTATAAGCAAAATGTCGATTTTAGTTCTTAATTTCCTCATTCTTTTTCACACTTGAAGAAGGACTACAAAGTTTCAAAGGGTAACATATATTAAAAAGAAATAAATACTTATTCGCAGCCTACTATGCTGATATAGGTGTTAAACAGGAGATTTTTGAAGTCTTATTTATCCTGGATAACTTAATTACTTAGTGGTTAACAGGTTATCAGTAATCTGGGCGTCAATACACTCCGTTATCGAGGATGGGCCCATATATTTGCGGGGTATTTTTCTCTCGAATACCGCCAGAACCGATTCATCCGCTTGTGTCATAACCCAGGATTCAAAATCATACATGAAGACAGGTAAAACCAGTATCTGCTATAGCTGGATTTTCGTTTGTCGAGAGAAGGCTCTGTCATTTAATCGCTTGCTAATTTTTGAATGGCATCTATTCGCAAGCAGGATTCTTCTCCGGATTTCAAGACTGACACTATTTGTTTAGTAATGGCGGAGCCTAGGTATATAAAATCATCTAAACAAGTAGATTCTTTTTCGTTGAAACATTGTTTTGTCCGCGTACACCGTTAGACCCATTTTTAATGATTCTCTCTCTATATCTGTGAAGGCTGCAGTCTCATCCCGCAGTTTTCGGACAATGGTGTTTATGCCATCACCGTGTTTACTGCAGCTTTCTTCATTATCATCTCCATCACTATGTTGAAGAGGTCACACGATAGGCCGTCACCTTGTTTTAGGCCTCGTATGATATAGAATAGCTACTTAAGGTCTTTGCCAACCTTCACTAAGAACTGTGTCAGTCAGCATCATTCCGCAAAGACGTATTAGCTTCGCTGGAATATTAAACTCAGGCGTGGCTTCGAGTTATTTCTGCTGTATCGGACTGTCGAAGGCAGCTTTATAGTCGACGAAAATATGGTACGTGTCGATCTGTTTCTTGGTCTTTCACAGGTCATGCCGATGTTTGAATATCTGGTCAGCTGCTGATTTACTATATCTAAATCCAGACTGTTAAGACACGATCAGGTGGGGTAACACTGGCTTTAGTCTTTCACATAGCACTTTCGACAGGTATATGCGATGGGTAAAAGGCCGATCCCGCGGTAATTGGAGCACACACTTGGATCACTTTTTTTCAGCACAGGACATAATACGCTAAGATTCCCATCATCGGGCATGTACTCGTTAAGCCAGAAAGTGCGTAGGAGCTGATGCATGCTCGTTGTCAGCTCCTCGCCACCGGACTTGCAGAGCTCTGCCAGCACTGGTTGCTACCAGAGTTGGATTCAACAGACCGAAGTCCGATATAACAGATCAAAATCTGATTCATTAGACCGAATTCCGATTCAACAGACCGAAGTCCAATTCACCCGACCGAATCCGATTCAGCAGACCGAAGTCCGATTTCACAGACCGAAATCCAATTCAACAGACTAAAGTCCGATTCAACAAAATGAAGTCCGAATCAACAGACCGAAGTCCGATTCAACAGACCGAAGACCAATTTAACAGACCGAAGTTCAATTTAACAGACTGAAGTCCGATTTAAGAGACCGAAGACCGATTCAAAAGACCGAAGACAAATTTAACAGACCGAAGTCCGATTCAACAGACTGAAGTCCGATTCAACAGACCGAAGTCCGATTTAACAGACCAAAGTCCGATTCAACAGACCGAAGTTCAATTTAACAGACCGAAGTCCGATTTAACAGACCAAAGTACAATTCAACAGACCGAAGTCCGATTCAACAGACTGAAGTCCGATTCAACAGACCAAAGTCCGATTCAACAGACCGAAGTCCGATTCAACAGACCAAAGTCCGATTCAACAGACCGAAGTCCGATTCAACCGACTGTGGTCGATTTAAACCAATGGAATTTGGGTTTAATCAACAAAAGCTGGTTCAACAGACCGAAGTCCGATTTAATAGACAAAAGTTCGTTTCAACAGACCAAAGTCCGATTCCACCGACCGTGGTCGAGTTAAACAAATTGAATTCGGGTTTAACCAACAATAGTTGGTTCAGTGGAGCTCTCGATGTAGTGAGAATTATATCGCATCACACTGCATCGATTAACAATTTCCATTGTGATGTCGTAGTCATACATGTACAGACTACTTTCGTCACGTTACACATTGTCGTAGCCTTTTGCTCTATCCATCTATCCCTGTATCGTTCTATATCCTTGCTCTTCCGTTACTTAATCTGACGTTTTTTTCGCTTAAATAGCTGTCTCGCCTGTTGTTTTGCCTCCTTGTGCCGTTCCCTAACAGCCGGGCTTTCTTTGTGTTTGGCAACGTGCGTTTTTCGCGTTGCTCAATCTTGTGCAACCAGGTAATGATCGGAGCCTATGTTAACACCGCGGTCTTGAGCACTTTCATTACATGCTAGATGCTTGCATTCCATCGATTACATCATAATCAATTTGATTTTTGGTGTTTTGATCGGGAGATAGCCAAGTTACCTTGTGGATATCTCTATGCTGAAATCTAGTTGCACTCACTGCCATGTTCCTTGTGGCTGTCCAGCTAACCGGCCTAAATTCTTTTTTCGTACATGTCGGTTTTAGGCTAAATTTACCGATGGACCAAGAACATCTTTCTATTTTTGAATTAAAATCTCCCAGGACTAATCGATCACAAACAGGATTGAAACGTGAGACAAAATGAATGAGCCTTTGGACAATTACAAATCAACATCCAAATTCCATCTCATCAGCATGGCAGATGTACTAGGGTTCGCAAATGTTGCGTCGCGATCATTCCTGTAGTGTCCATCACATTTCTTGCATGCCGCTGATATCGGCCTTGTATTTTTCGAGGTCATGCGCCAGTCGAGTAGTGACGCCTTCGCTATAAAGAGTCCGGACGTTTCTGGTGTATAACCGTAAATCATCACGTCCTTATAACTTTTTCTTCTTCGTGTTTTGATAGCCAGAATAGGACCTGAAGGCGAGTGGCTAGCTTAATCATCAGGGTTCGTCGCTCACAATCTGCCGCTATTCATGATAAAAAATATCACGAACAACGTTGTTCAGGTGCCACCACGAAGGAGGTTGTAAGTCGGCATAAGTTGATAATTTTACTATACATTTCCAACGTCATCTGAAATGGTCTAACTAGACAAATCTAAAATTTTCAAAATTCATTCCTTTAATTTGACACCCACATATGTCGGTTTCGTAGTACATGAACAAGAACTAAATTTTTTTTATAAAAATGTTATACTTCAAAACTTCGTTGTCTTTTTAGTGGCCAGATTCAAAAAAAAAAGTCAAAAAAATCTGTAACGTTTTTTTTTTTAAATTGTCGTCCGGAGTATTGGTGATGTGAAATTTGAGACTAAAAATATTTTGGATATTTTGAAAAAATGCCATTTGGCGATATATTGAACCTACGTACCTAAATTGCATATATATAGCTTCACGCGTGTACCCAGAACGTATACGTATACGTGAGTATATTTATACATACTCAGCCAGCCAATCACTCTTTAACGTCAATCATTTACATATGTACATATGTACGCATAGATAATGGTATATGCACTAAGTGGATACAAATAATATTATTATTGGATTTAGTTTATCTCATTAGAAACAATCGCTGATCTCTTCCTCCCACCCCCCATGACCACCATGAAATAAATTTTTGATAGTTTTTAATTATGACAGCAGCAGCGCACATGTTAATGTGAATGTATAAATTGTGATTTCGTTGTTAGAATTATGATTTGCTTTCGTTATTAAAACTGAAATACCCCCTTAATTAGTAATAAAATGATTTATTATGAAACGCAAGCTTCTGGGCATTTCAATATTTCCGGTGTGTCTTCAATCAATTATGATAAATAAACACGCATACGCACTCACGTCAACACACACACATACACACGATGGCAATGTTGAATTATGTACTGGCGCATTATCAATGTATAGAATTGTAGGTATTGTGTGTGTGCGTGTAGATAATGTTAAGTAATTCCATTTAACACATATATACAGGAATGTATTAGTTTGTTAGTGCGTGCGGCGTGTGTGTGTGTGTTTATATAATCGTCATTTAATGGTATTATGTTTGTGTCGGAATTAACACATGTTGCCACATTAGCAACGATTTTATTTAATGTAATTAAAAACAGTATTAACAATGACATCGATAACAAATTAATAGGCAGTATCAAATACGGTAGTCTCTCGTATACTGGCGTATGTATGTATATTCATGTTTCTGTGTTTGTATAAACCCGACTGCTGTTAAATAAACTCCCATGTATTATGTAAATTTATATTGTATTCACCTATGTAGATAAATAGCATTTTGTATTATGTGTCATATCACAACAACTCATCCAACAACTTAGTTTCCTTCCACCGCAAGTAATTCTATTTATTGTTAGTAAATCAATTTTAATAAACAAATTAAGTCACTACCATCTAATTGTTATATGTGATTATATATTGACTGACACTGGGTTATTACAGGTTGTCGTTGGGTTGAGGGTGAGGTTTATGGTACATATTTATTGATAGCTCTATTAGTGGTTGTATGAGAAAATAAATTGTATTTGTCAGTACAATCTTGTTTTAGAGCAATACAACAGATTAAACGGTTGGACTGAAAACCAAGTCTATCAATAATAAGCACTTGAACACCCACTGCTGCAGTTTGTTTTGAAGTGGAACTGGCGGCTTTTACCTTTATTTCGGATTGCCAGATATTTAATTTTTGGGCTAACACAAAAAATTATATGAACATTAAGAGTGTAGAAATAATGTACTCTGCGGAAAATTCTAAGAAAATATAGCAAAGAAAGCATTAATGTTAAATACGTCTTAGCCCGCACAAGACGAATTACAATTGTTATATCATCTACGCATATAGAAGTAATATTGTGTTTATTTGAACGTTCTAAGAACCTGTACCATTTAATCGACCTTCTTAAAAATTTTAACAGTTGTCTGTCTGGAAGCAACATTAGACTATTTATATGAAATGTTGATATATCAAGTGAGCAAGGCCCTGTCCATAGAGAGAAGATTGCTCCATTTGTTCTGAAATTTGGTATGAATTCGTTTGATGTCAATAAACAAAAATCTTAAAGTCGTACTTGAGTTTATTTTTTTTTTTTTATTTTTATTTCAATATTATATACATATTTAATATTTATAGCCCCAGCGCCTTATTGGCTTTATAGGAGCAAACTGGCAACTATTATTAATATTACCATAATATCTGATTCTCACAAAATTTATAAAAACAAAAATATAACAATTAATAATATATATTGATTTTATTACATAAGAAGTATTTCAACGTTTTCTAAAAGGTATTTTTTTATTTCTCCTTTAAAAACTGAAATGGCAAGAATATTTTTTAAATAAGCAGGCATGTTATTGTATTCGTTAGGTCCAGCAAAACCAATACGTTGCTTTGTTACATCTAATCAACATCTAGAAATTGTAATATTGTCCGCTTGTCTCGTATTTCTACCTGTCCTTAGTCGATTTCGAACAAACTCAACAGACCCCTCTGATATTCCTAGATCAGACTTATGCATGTATACTAACAGTTGTCGGTAATAAAGACCTTGTATTGGCAAAACTGTCTTTGCCTTATGTTTGTACAAAATGATCGAACGATATGTTAATGGTAGATTATAAACTATCTTCAGTGCTTTATTTTGTGCGGATTGTAAAGCTTTCAATGAACTGCATTTCTTATAAGCATATATAATCGGAAGATACGTTAAATGTGAGTGTATAAGAGATTCATAAACCATCATTTTGATATCCCTGCTTAGCTTATTTTTGAATTTATATAATATCCCAGTGGCCGACGAAATCTTAGCTTTTACCTCGTTAATATGAGCATCCCGTGAAAGGTTATGACTAAGAGTCATTCCCAAATATTTTACACTTTGAGATTCAGATATAAGCGAGCCGTCTACATGTATTGACATATTTCCATCACTAGCGCACACATAAGGTTTAAATCTTATAAATTTTGTCTTGCTGGTGTTTAAGACTAGTTTATTTAAACGTGCAAATTCAGCGAATATCGCTGCGTCATATTCGATTTGAGTTCGGAGAACTGCCTCATGTTTGTAATCATAAAGAAGGCAAATGTCATCGGCAAACAAGAACAATTTCCCAAAGAATTTTATATTTTTTAAATCGTTTAAATATATTTTGAATAAAAGTGGACCCAAAACACTTCCCTGAGGAACCCCATATTTAACTGGCAACAAATTGCTTTTCGATTCTCCAATTTGAACATATTGGAATCTATTTTTTAAATAATCTTCAAAAAGTTCTAAAGTAGCATCACATACACCAATATTTTTTATTTTTTTTAACAGGATGTCATGTTGAACCAGATCAAAAGCCTTAGAAAAATCGTAGAAGACACCGGCTACCCCTTTATTCCCAGCATCAATTCCTGCACATATACACTCTAGCACATTGACGAAAGCCTCTTCTGTACCAGATCCTTTCTTAAACCCACATTGACGTTTATATAATATGTTGTGTTCATGGATATATTTAGAAAGTTGTTTGAATATTAATTTTTCAAATATTTTATCAATTATGGATAACACTGATATCGGTCTAGTCAGTTAAAATTCTAGAAGATGATTTTTTGGGAATGGGAATTACCTTGTGAACTTTCAAAACATTGGGATATTTTTTTTCCAGAATCATCTTATTAAAAATGGACAAGAATTTGTCAAATAATGGGTATATTTATCAGTAACATTCTAGATGTAATATTGTCATGACCCGAATTTTTCGTACCATCAAGCCCAGTTATAACGTTTTCAACTTGCACATTGAGAACCTCTAGCAAGGTAAAACAGCTGTGATAAGGAACTAGTGTACCAAACAAATTAATGTCATCATCAACATTTTGTGGTATACTATTTTTTAAAGATTTTACTGACTCAACAAAGTGAGTATTGAAAGCAGTTGACATAGAATGTTCAGTCCTTATTATATTTCCATCTTCTAAAATAATTTCATTAAAAGGTTTTTTATTGCGACCAAATTGTTTGTTTAAGAAATCCCACGTTTTTCTTTTATCGCCCTTGTACGAATTTAAGTTTTTCTTATAGAAGTCTTCCATTAAAACTGTGTTGCTATTTTTAATAATTTTACTTATTCGTTTTAAGCTTTCAGAAAGAGAGTTATGCCTCCCAAACGTGGCTATAGAGCTTAAAAACTTTAAGCCCAGAGCGTATTCTAAAGGAAAATGGTACTGAATAGGAAATAAAATGGACAGATTTTTAACAAATGCTTCAGTTCAATGAAGACAGACACTGCGCAATTTTGCCTTTTTATTTCTTGACTTAGGTAATTTTAAGAAGTTTTAACACAAAAGTCATAAATTTAAAAAAAAATTATTACCACAGTCTTTTCGTCAGATTTTCAACATACAGACAGGTCCTTTTTGTTTGGTAAAATGTGTCATACAGGTTTTGCATCCATTTGCGCAAGCTAGGAATTCAACTTCGACCCATAGTTTCTTTCGATTTCTTTCACCCCTTACAAATAGATCCCTTCTAATATACATGTCCCCTAACTATTTCTTGTTGATAAATTACTTGATGAGCGGTGTAGTTTGTTACAAAAATAGAATAAAAGCAGATGCTTCTCGGGTTGTTGTTAATTAACACGCTTCCTAGTTTAGATTCACAACAAGAGGCACCTACTTGTTTATCGATATTTGCGAACGTCACTGTTTGAGAAGCTTTTACTAAACATGCCGATTATCTCGACAGTTATACTGCGAAGTTGGTGTCTACAATATCTAGGCGTCCGGCAATAAATGAAAAATATAGATGACTGGAGCCGGAAATCAAACCACGGAACTCCCGCATTGTTGTCAAGTGTTATAACCTATATGCCACAGCCGATCCCAGATCATGGGTCCAAATATTTTTCTCTCGAAAACTTGATTCGCTGTGTCATTATACAGGATTCTGCGGTGTAGGATCAGTGTCTAGTAGAGTTGGATCTGTGTTTTTGCTGAGAGAGGGCTTTGTAAGTAAAACGTTTGCATGATACCAGCGGTTTGCGATCATTACCCGTCTCTTGATTTGAGGGCTGTGATTATTGTTTGAGGCGGAGCCAAGAAGACAATATCATCTACCGTTATTGTTGTCAAAGTTTACGCAGCGTTCAAAACTAGTAGACTTTTTGGTTGTTAAAACAACCAGCTTGGTTTTGTCCTCATTTTTCATACGAACCACTTTTGTCGACTGCTTCTTAATGCATGAAAAAGCTGCAGTAACATACTGCAGTCCTAAGCCAATGGTATCTACATTATCGGCAAACGCCATTAGCATGTGACTTTTATTAAATATGATACCAGGCGAGTTTACTGCAGTATTCCGCATAATCATATCCATTATGATGTTAAAGAGATCGCATGAATGACTATTGCCTTGCCAAAACCTCGCTTGGTAGAAAATGGCTCCGATTTTCGCCTATTTTCAATGGAGACTTCGCGTCAGTTCGTGTCATTGCGCAAAGTCGTATCAGCTTCGCGGGGATAACTTACTCAGCGATAGCATCTAATAATTTCTGTCGTATCGGACTGTCAAATGCAGCTTTGAAGTCGTCAGACAGATGGTAGTTGTCGATCTGCATTTCTTGGGTCTTCTTCAGGATTTGTCGTATTATAAATATTTGGTCAGTCGTGGATTTCTGGGGTCTAACGCAGCTAGGCCCATCGCTTGAGCTCGCGAGCGAAAACAGGTTTTTGTGCTTTCACATGCACACATAAAGAGCTTTTGTGCTTTCACACATACACATGCAAGAAGGTAGTAAACACAAATCTGAAGCAAATTACAGTATTGCTTAAAATGTTTAATGATGTTTGGGAAAATGATTTTTTGTTTACGCAAAACAGCGATGGCGAGCCACTATAAGCGAGTGTTAAGCGTAACCACAAATTGAATGTCGAAATGCATTAAGGTCTTGTCATAAAGAATATTTCGATATTGTAGATGAGGAAAGATACATTTTAATTGCTAATTTGAAAAAAAAACGTTGTTGAAGGAGAAGAAAGAAACATTTTAAATAATGATGTTGAAAAAGCGTTTTTTATTGTTTCGCTTGCGTTATCAAAACGCTGTCATCCTTTTGATGATGGCATTTTTTTAAGGTGATCGCTAAAGAGGTCTATGTTGTTTTGGAAGTAAGGGTAGACATTTTCGGAAGTCTCAAATTTTATTTTTAACATAAATAATATGTAATTTGTAATGCAACGATATTTAATGTCAGTTGTGACGAAGTGCGTCACTTTTGCATCACACTGTTTGCCGAAATAACAATAAAAGAGCTTTTACACATACGCAACACACTCGAACAAATCGCATACATTGACGTTGGGCATAGCTGGTCTAAAGCCACACTGATAAGGTCCAATCAGGTTCTTCAGAATGGGCTTTAGTCTTTCACATAACACACTAGACAAGGACCTTGTATGGGATAGTTCAAAGGCTCAAATTTCGATAATTGGTACACACACTTGGATCGCCTTTTTTAAGCACATAGAACACTCACATTCCAATCATCGGTCATGCATTCCTTGAACCAAATCGTGTTTCTGAGCTGGTGCATGCATGACGCCGGCTTTAGAAAGCTCCATCGGCTCCTGCAGCTTTATTATTTTTAAGCCTTGTGATCGCCGTGCAGATCTCGTTATGGCTCGGTGGTGGACAGTCTACTCCATCGTCGATGATTGGTGTGATTTCGTTACTTATGCTGTCTTCGGGACCGAATAGAGATCGAAAGTATTCCCTCCATATTTGCAGTTCACTCTGAATGTCAGTGACCAGTTTTCCGTCTCCATCCTTACATGTAGGGATCCCTGGTCTAAAAACTTTTATTTTTAGCTTTTGGTAGCACTTTCGGAATTCACTTCTATCTTTGTAATTTTCGACATCCTGGCTCTCTCTTTTCTTCCCTAGACGCTTTTTCCGCCTGAAGAGGCGTGTCATCTCCCTCCGCTTCTCATTACAACAGTCCGTCACCGCACTTGTAACCATTAGCTACGGTTTTGCCATGTATGCCGCACCCTTATTTTCAGACATTTCGCAACATTCTTCATCGCACCAGGTACGTGGTTATTCATAACCCAGTACAGTCTTTGCGGCAGAGTTACCAGAATTTGAAATATGCTGCTACTATGTTTCGGGAACATAAGAATATTTCGGGTTTATGTGAAATAACTATGATAGTTGATTGGAGTAGGCATTGGCTATCTCGGTAGTATGTAGCGTTGTCATGTCTAGCTTCCTTTGCGTTTGGCTACGAGTGCTTTTAGCACTGCTTAATCGCGTGCATACCTTGGCTGCAACTAGGTGGTGATCCGAGTCAATATTTGCACCGTGCATCACACGCACCCCCATAACGCTTGAGACATGCCTTCCATCAATTACTGCATGATTTATCTGGTTTCTTGTATTTTGACCAGGGGATATCCAGGTTGCCTTGTGGATATCTTTATGCGGGAATATGGTTTCACTTGCTACCTTATTTCTTACCGATGCGAAGCTAACCAGTCTGAATCTGTTGTCGAAGGTGTTGTTGTGTAGACTGAATTTTCTGATTGCTGACCAACAGCATCTTCCCTTCCTATTTTAGAATTAAAATCTCCAAGAACATTTTTAATGTCATAGACAGGACAGCGGTCAAATGTTGCCTCCAGCCGCTTATGAAATGTGTATATAATGCCTTCTTCTATGTCTTCGTTGGGACGTGTACTTAAATCAGCGTGATGTAAAAATATTTCGCCTTGATGCGAATAGTGGTTATTCGGTCACTTACAGGGTTAAACTGCGAAACCAAATGTCGAAGTTTTTTTGCCGACTATGAATCCACATCTAAATTCGTGTCTTTCTGCATGTCAGCTATAAAGGATGTTAACAGTTTTTTCGACGTGAACATCCCTGTCCCATTCATCGCATTTTCTGTATGGCAGTGATGGCAGCATTGTATTTATAGAGGACATCCGCCAGTTCGGACATTCTAGGTGCATATCCGTAAATCATGAGTCTTATAACTTTTGCTTGATTTTTATTTTCGTCGTCTTTTTATAGTAGTATTTTATTTAAGGAGAGTGGCTTATTATGCCAACGTGCCCGAGCCACTAAGAAGCATTTGAGTTGAGCTTTTGTATCTTCTGCTACCTACTTCCTAAGACGCATCGGTTGTAGCATGCCATTAAGATTACTCAACACAACATTTTAAACTAATAATTAAGTCAATATTTTCTATGATTATTGCTAAGCAAAAAAACCTTTTCTTTGCCACTGTGCATTGTCAAACACTAGAAAGGTTACCCTTAATTACTAAAAACCTATAATAATTTTCACGCAGAAATCTTTTTGTAGCCCTCTCCCCTAAATATGCGTAATCTTCTGTAAGACCTTTTTTTGTTATTAAAATTCCTGTAAATTTTAAATATTTGTTACCTAGACCACATCATAAAATGGCTTACGTGATAACATAAAATTGTAATTATGAATACAACAGATTTTTTCCAGGCACAAACACTCTAGCACACATGCACACATACATGCACCAAAGTTCTGTCAACTATTTACTAATTTTTTGTTTCCAAAAACCCGGAAGAAAAGATAAAAAACTTAAATTTTTAATTAACATCCTTATCTCTACTCCCATAAACTCCAACCAAACAAAAGTACAAACTTTGGCTTAGTTTTTTGTTTTTTCTCCAGCATTTTCGGTGCTAACTCAGCTCAGCCCAACAGAGTACACAAAGCAAACTTCTGTACTATTACGACGAGTATTAAATTATTCAAAAGCCATTAAACAATAACCAAAAAGTGTTTTATGTAATAGTTTATGTTTAAACTATGAGAGTCTGTCTCCTAGTCTCTCGGTTGCAGCCTGCAGAGATGTTGACTGAGTTTTTCTCTGTTACCCAGGGGAAGAATGTTGCTGTTGTTATTGCTGTCCTTTAAAAAAAAATTGTGCCAAATGAGTAAACAAATGAATGCAAAATTGAATATGTAAATGAAATAAATAAATAATGGCGAACACAAAAAAATTAAAACCCGAAATGTTTAAAAAGCTTTGAATATTTAGTGTCTGTTGTTTATTGTGTTTGAATTAACTGTTGGTAATTCGGTAAGCTACTTAAATGCTTGGATTTATCTTAACAAAGTGTTGGCGGTTACTGTTGCCACTGGACATATTTCACTTTTCACTCTATGTTGAATTGCAATTTTGTATAATTAGGAAACAGTACCATTGCGATAATAATGTTAATTTATGAAATGCAAGTGCAGTTATTTAGCATTTTACTAAAGACAGCCAGTAAGAGAGCAGCTACAATGGAAATTAGTTATTATAAATTTTGGGATCCCAAATTGTTTAAAATTTTCATTAAACAGTTAAAGAAATTATTTTGATTTGATGTTATTGGTAATTTTCTTCAACTGCTTGATTTTAATATGGGATATGAAAATTGCGTTCCTCGAAAAACAAGAATAACTTAACCATTTGTTAAGAAATTTTTACCAGCAGATATGCATTTTACACGTGACAAAATGCTTTTTCTGAATAACAAAGTAAACATTAGGAAATCTTAATAAAATAGGGAATAAAAATTGCTTCAAATATCAAAAAATAGTGACAAAAATCAAGTTTGCGATTTCGAGGCAAAAACAGACAGATGTGACAAGTTATCTTGCATAGATGTATATATCGTTGGAAAGGTTTAAGGCTCTTCTTTGCCAAACCGTTTATATATCAAAACTCGGTTAAGAATTGACTGAGCTATAAGCTCATAAGTAAGAAATGATGCGAAAAACTGGGTTTTGAATCGTTAGTCAAGATTTTGAAGATGTTTTGGAACTTTGGTATTCAGGATCATGTTATACTAGAGCAGGCCTACATCATGCACTAGGTCGCTTCCCAAGTTCCAAATTACTGTCACATAGTGTAATCTAAATGTGAATGTTGGTTTGTTTGTGGCTCTATCACATCTAAATGGGTAAATTTGGAAAGTAGTGGGTATACCGTATGGAAATTAGCGTAGGCTATATATTTTTGACTCTAAGGGCGGAGTGGGCGTGAAAAACTTTTTTTTAGAACTAGAGACATAAAATTTTATACCCAGATAGTACGTGGCAACAGTAATATGAATATGCAGATGAAGTTTTAATTTTCGGTCAGTGGGGGAAGGGCGTGGCTAAACTGTATCTTATTCCAGAGGATATAAAATTTGAAATTTTATTTTCGATCAGCCTACGAAGGGAGTGTGGCAAAACTGTGTTTTAGCGTCAGGAAGATAAAATTTGGTACACAAATAGTACTCGACAACACGAATATGAATATGTAGACGAAATTTAAATTTTGGATCAGTAGGAGTGGCAAAACTGTATTTTAGCCCCAGCAAGATAAAATTTGGTACACAAATAGTACTCGACAACACGAATATGAACATGCAGACGGAATTTTAATTGTGGATTAGTGGGCGGAAAGAGTGTGTCAAAACTGTATTTTAGCCCAAGAGAAATAAAATTTGGTACACAGATAGTACTCGGTTACACGAATATGAATATGCAGACGATATTTTAATTTTGTAGCAGTGGGCGGAGGGGGCCTGAAAAAACTGTATTGTAGCTCCAGCGAGATACATTTTATATATATATATATATGTTCCTTTTACTCCTCTGGGGAGCATAGGGCCGCCACAAGTTGATTCCAATGATCTCGATCATCAGCGCGATGTTTGACTTCGTTCCACTGTAGTCGTAGCTCGGACAGTTCAGTTATGATTTGGCGTTTCCAGGTGTGTGATGGTCGTCCGATGCGCCTGCTTCCCTGTGGGTTCCAGTCTATGGCCTTCTTAGTGATATCGTCTAATGGCTTGCGGAGAGTGTGTCCAATTTGCGTTTTCTTATTTCCATCTCAATTGGTTGCTGGTTAGTATCTGTCCAGAGTTGGGCATTTGATATTAAGGAGGGCCAGTAAACACGGAAGACTCTACGCAGGCATTTGTTTACAAACACCTGAAGGGACTGAATATCGCGCGGTGCCATATTCCACGTTTCGCAACCGTACAGCAATGTGGATTTAACGCTGGAGTTGAAAATTTTAATTTTGGTACGTTTCGAGATGTTAGGCGATTTCCAAACAGGGTTGAGTTGGGCAAATGCACTACGTGCCTTATTAATGCGACTGGCCACATCGGCTGATGAACCACCGAATTTGTCGATTATACTGCCTAGATAGCAGAAGGACTCCACATCATCAATTTCCTTGCCGTATATTAGGAATTGCCGCGTTGCGTTAGCATTTATCCTAAGTGTTTTTGTTTTAGGGATGTTTATCTTCAATCCAACTAGCTTTGCTGTTTCGCTAACTAACTTCGATTGCATATCGGAAAACGAATGAATAAATAAGCATATATCATCTGCATAGTCCAGGTCTTCTAATCTGTCTTGCAACCCCCAAGTTATCCCTCTCCTATGACTTGTTGACTTTTGCATCACTACATCTAGGACACAGTTAAAGAGGAGTGGTGATAACACACATCCTTGGCGAACTCCGGTTTTTATTTTGATGTTCTTGCTTAGTTGTTTCTCATGCAATACGCGGCATGTTGCATTGCTGTACAGTGTCTTTATTAAGTTTATTATTTTAGTCGGGACACCCTTGCATGCCAGTGCGCTCCATATGGCCGTGTGACTGAGAGTATCAAAAGCCTTTTCGAAGTCAACAAATACGAGATAGAGAGGCGATCTCCACTCAACGGACTGCTCCACAATAATTCTAAGACTATTGACCTGATCGACGCAAGATTTGTTGGAGCGGAAACCAGCTTGTTCCCTTCTGAGAGGAATTGCTTTTGACAGCCTTTTGTTTATTATATTCGCAATAACTTTGTTGACCATACTCAACAAAGTTATACCTCTCCAATTCTTTCTGGCAGTTAAATCACCTTTTTGGGAAGATTTATAATTGCGCCGGAGGTGATTTCGTCGGGTATGGATTCTTCATTCCAGAATGCTCTTATGATGGGTTCCAATAAGCGAGCGCTAGTAACTCGGTCGATTGTAAGGAGTTCTGGGGAAATATTATCCAGGCCAGGGGATTTGTTGTTTTTAACTAAACTAATTGCTTCGCTGATTTCAGTGATTCCTGGACATACAGAAGATATGGATGGATGCAATACGTGGGTAGTGCAAGTGCAGATTGAATCTTGTAAAGCGGACGTTGTATTCAGCATATTCTCGTAAAAATTTTCCCATAAGCTGAGTTGCTGCGTTTTTGATGTTAAAAGTTCCCCTGCGTCTTTCTTCAGGGGTCTGCCAGACGAAAATTTTCTATTAGTTAACTTGTTCACAGCGAGGTATAGGTCTCTCGTGCGATGGGTTGCTGTTGCTGCTTGTAGTTCGTTTGCTATATTGTTGACCCAATTCCGCTTATCACATCTCGCATTACGTTTAACATCTCGGTTAATTCGGTTATACGTTTCTTGATGTTTAATTTTATTCGAGCGAGTTTTGCTCGAGTTAAGGGCAGCTTTGGCCTCCTTTCTGTCCTGAATTAATTTCCATGTGATATCGCTAATCCATTCCTTACGGGTGTTGTTTTTGAAACCAAGGTGATGTTCTGCAGCTTTGATAAATATATTTTTGATTTCTGGCCACGTACGTTCAGAGTTGTTGTTTATTATATAGGTTTTTAATTCGTTGGTGAAAGCGTTGGAAATTACCTCATTTTTTAGCTGCGCCACGTTAAATTTCCTTTGTGTCACGAGAGAATTATTTTTGATGGCAGCGATTTTAACGCGTATATGAGCGATTAGAAGATGGTAATCACGCCCCTAACAGCACCACGTTTGTTTCGCAAATCTAGCAGCGAACCTCTCCATTTCTTGCTGATAATGATATGGTCTATCTGGTTTTCGGTCACCCTATCAGGAGATATCCAGGTAACTTTATGAATCCTCGGATGGGGAAATAGAGTGCCGCCAATAACAAGGTTATTTATTCGGCATGCGTCTAGAAGCATCTTACCGTTTTCCGTCAGACGCCCTAATCCATGTCTTCCCATGGTGCTCTCTGCTGTTGAGTTATCGGGTCCCAATTGTGCATTGAAATCGCCCATCATTATTTTAATATCACCCTTGGGTACGGTTGCGAGTACGCTGTCGAGATGAATTTAAAACTCTTCTTTCACAGACTTTTAAGATGTATCCGTAGGGGCGTAGCACTGTATCAGCGTGATATTTCGAGCATGGCCACGCACTCTGGCAGTGATAATTCTATCTGAGTGTGGCTTCCAGTCCATAAGCGCATGTTTGGCCTGCTTAGAAAGAACAATTCCAACACCACTGGATCGAGGAAGCTCATTCGATGGTTTACCAGAGAAGAGAATGGTGAGGCCATTTGATGTTGTGAATTCCCCTGACTCACACCATCTGATTTCACAGAGCCCTAGCAAGGTAAGTTTGTAAGTTACAAACTCTTTGCATAGCTGTGCAAGCCGTGATGGCTCCAGTAGGGTACGTATGTTGCATGTTCCAATTCTAGTCCTTGTTTTCATGCCAAATTCCGTCATCTTTATATCGGGTCCATTAGTTTTATTTCTTGTGTTGGTTTCGGTAATAATAGTTATTTAAGACGTACAGCTTATTAGGCTATAGCGTCCGATCCTGGTGTTGAGGCTGCCAACATCACCACCAGGCGTGCAAAGTAAGTGCCGGGATTAGCCGTGCAAGTATTAAGGTTATACCGCCCATGGTCGGTCGTCAGAGCCTCGTTAGCGTGACAGGGGACACCAAGCCCGTAAAGGACAGTGGGTGAGGTTGACTTTTGGAAAGGATTGGCTATGTGAAAAAGTACGTGACTTGTGAACGTGACACTTTCCCATTAATACATTTTGGTACACAGATAATATTCGGCACTTCAGTTTCAAATTTGCAGACGAAATTGTAATTCTCAATCAGTGGGCGAGGGGGCGTGGCAAAACTGTATTTTAGCCCTAGAGCGATAACACTGTAAGACAAATTTAAACTTTTGGCATCACCCATGATCAAACTGACCAGATTATGAAAATATAGCTCAAATAAAAATATACGTATCTCTCAGCAATTCAATATTTTCCATTTGAAAAATATTAAAAAAAATTCATCAAGGTGTGTTAACAACTCGCAGAGTTCTGCGAACTGGAAGATTTTATTTCCGTGTCGCTATATGGGAGCTTCTCTCCAAAAATTGAATTGCTCGTAAAAATTTTAAATGAGCTGATCTAGAAAAATTGGGAGATACGTATATTTTTTCTTGAGCTATATTTTCAGAATCTGGTCAGTTTGATCATGGCTGAAGTACAATTTAATTTATCTTCTTCTTCTTTAATGGCAGCAGCAACAGAAATTTATCTACAGCAACAACAACAGCTCTTTCCACTGGTTCAACCATCGACCATTTTATCTTGAAAACTCCCAGAATAGATTGATTCGCCTTCGTCACTACCCAAATTTATTTATCAATAAGTAAATTTATTGTACCAAAAAAAAAAAAATTATTGTACCAAAAAAAAAAATTTATTGTACAAAAAAAAAAAATTTATTGCACAAAAATATTTCGAAAAGTACATTTATTGTATCAAAAGTTAAATTTATTATATAAAAAGTAAATTTTTTGTTCCAAGAAGTACATTTATGGTATCAAAAAGTACTCCATTGGTGTTAGTGGTAATACAGAGTATCTTTGTTGTAATACAAAGTACTTTTAATGTACTAATAAGTACTTTTGTACTTTGTATGCTATTAAAGTCCTTTTATTGTACCAAAAAGTACTATTACCGTACAAAAAGTAATTATATTGTACCAAGAAGTACATTTATGATATCAAAAACACTTTATTGGTACCAGAAAGTACAATTTATTGTCCTATCAAGTACAATTTATTGTACTAACAAGTACAATTTATTATATTAAAAAGTACTTTCATTGTAAACAAAAAGAAAAATTAATTGCAACACAAGGTACCACCAAAAAGTACTTTAAATGTACTAGTATTGTATACAATTAAAGTTCTTTTATTGTACACAATTAAATTGTTTTTATTGTCTCAAAAAGTACTTATATTTTTTTATCAGAAAGTACTGTTGTTGAAGCAAGAAGCAACTACTATAATTGTTATACCCACCCTCACCCTACGGGTAGAAGGGTATATATAATTTGATACGACCGAAAAGTGTAACACTTAGAATGAGTCACTTCACCCTCTAGGTTACTTTGAACCAAATTCGGTTCATGACTTTTTAAGTCTTATGAGCTATGTCCGTCTGTCTGTCTGGCTGTCCGGCTGGTACACTCGATAAGTTTCTAAAGATGCAACCAAATGTTTTGAAACTTCCTTAAAACTACTTAGGGTATAGCAAATGGGCTACATGGCCACGCCCCTTCTGGGACCTCCCACCAAACATATCATTCTGCCCATTTTGGAAACCTTATAATATTATTAATTCTCCCAACGCGATCGGTGATCGAAGCAGAATAACGTTTTGGAGAAAAAAAATCAGTTAAACTAGTACAGGATAAAGTTTTGGAGAAAAAAAATCTGCGGAAGTCTAGCCACGCCCCTTCTTGTACCTCTCATACGAATGTACCATTCCGCCCACTTTAGATAGCAAGTAGGGATATCAAAACACCCGACACGATGCCGAAAATTTGTATTTTGTTTAGCTATAACAGGATAAAGTTTTGGCGAAATAAGGTGAAAGTATAGTCACGCCCCTTCTGGTACTACCTATACAAATGTACCATTACGCCCACTTTAAAAAGTGAGTAGTAATATCAATACACTCGACAGGATCGTGCGTAAATTCTGTACTTTGTTAAGCTATAAAAGGATAAGGTTTTGGGGAAAAAATCTTCTGGAACCTCTCATACAAATGTACCATTCCTTCCACTATACAGATGGAGTAATAATATCAATACACACATCGCGATCGTGCCCAAATTCTGTATTTAGTAAAACTGAATTAGAATAAAGTTCTGAAAAAAACCTAGAAGAAAACTAGAAGTCTAACCACGCCCCTTCTGGTACGTCCCATAGAAATGTACCACTCCGCCCACTTTAGAAATCGAGTATAATTATAATTATACTATAACATTTTATGTTTTACTGAGGGAGAGGGTATATGTAAGTCGGTTTTCTCGACTGAAACTTTCTTACTAGGTTTTTCTTAACTTCATAATACTTGTAAATTTTAGTTAAGTTGAGAAGATGATATCTGCCAAATAGGCGCCGGCACAATTGAGTGCCATACGGGCTCGTGTTATGGCATTTTTCATCACTTCAGTGAGAACTTCGAGCGACAAATTCTCGCACTCTTGTCGAATGTTGTCTTTGAGGGCGACCAGGGTCTCGGGATTGTTCATGTAAACATGGGACTTCAAAAAACCCCACAAAAAGTCTGGAACGGTCAAAAATAAGAGCATCTTCCAATAGCATGAATTCTTTTGGCCCACCTTGTATTTTCGGTCAGCGGGAATATGAAGGCGAACATTTTATTTCCGATCGGTGAGCAGAAGGAACGTGAGGAAAATGTTTTTAGGACTATATTAGGTAATATATGTATAGAGATAGTACTTGACGTTATAGTTATAAATTTGCAGACGGATTTTTTTAATAAATATTAATATATTATTATATGACTGTCTGCATTTGCCAAAAATCTCTTACCACCCTGACTCCGCCATTTACAAAAATAATAATGTCCGCCTGGAATTAAGATAAATTGCAAACCGCTGCTACTATGCGCTGAGCAACCAAAGATCCACGAACAAAGATCTAACTCTACCGGGCACCAATTCTATCATTCTTGCAGATCAACCTATTCTAGAAGTCTTCGAGATAAATGATATTTAAACTTTGTTAAACTGTAGGTCACTTTGTGTGACTCTAACTGTAGAAGCGTGTTAATTTACTTAAATGCGAAAAGACCTTCCACATATTATTCATGTCTTATAAGTCAGCGTGGCACTCTGGCATTCGAAGAAACCTCGTACCCGAGTTACGAAGAACCGCAAACAGTACTGCCATAACAATACAAGTCTTTCTGGAAATTATTGTAAAGAGTAACAAATAAATATTTATTAATATTCTTATTGAGTGTAAAGTTTACTTGAACATCCCATATCGACCCAATTTAGCTAAAATCTGTTCAATGTGATAACAAAATTGAGTACCAGCAAATAAGTTATACTACTTCCGATAAGCGTAACATTACCCCAAAGCTGTCGCGCACACACACACACACATTTCGTTAAACTTATCCATGTTTCGTTTGCTCTTATGCGATAGTGTATAACGCCACATAATACTACAGTTGCAGAGCGTTTGCAACGTTTTGAATATCAAATTTTAAAACACTTCTGCCATTTTACAATTTTTTGAATTGTCGTTTGGGTGAGAACATTTTTTATTACGCAAAACTTTATTCAATTATTCAGGGCCATCAACTGAACGACACACAATATGGCTGATGTTGAGAACTTGATGCTGGATTCAGATGCAATTATTGTTGTTGTTGTTGTTGCTAGTAACATTGCTGTTGCCATTGCATTGCATATTGCAAGTGGCATCTATAGTCAAACGAATCACAATTTTAGTTAGTAGTTGTAGCAGATGTACTTGTTGTGAATACTACTACGACTATGATGCAGTAAATCTATTTTGAAATTGAAGAACTTACTGCAAATGTTCTTCAAAACAATTTTGAATATACTTTTCATTATACAGACAGACGCCCGCACACAAACACAATGACAGTACAGCATCTAAGCATCTAAAGCCCACATTTTGTACACACAATACTATTGCTGCTACACTCACAGATATGACACTCAATGTTTCTGCGCGGGGGATGGGGTGTATTTGCAGCAAAAGTTTGAATAAAATTGCAATTGTGTCTTTGAAAGCAGCAGATCACAGCTGTTGTGTCGCTTGGAGGACAGGAAAGACTCCAATGGTGTCAAGCTTAATAATTAACATTTTAAAATTACCAGGAAAGAAGGAAACAATAGATTTTAATATTAAAACACTTTTGTGCAACATTGCGAGATGTGTAAATCTTCACGCCTTTGCATACATAACTATGGGCTTATGTGCTAACTTATGTGTTTGTCGCTACATAGATTGTGTGGTACGTGTGTGTCCTCCGTCACAGCCCTATCTGGCAGAAGTTTGTCGAATTTGTGTGTAAACCACAAAATGTCATTAGTATACGCAAATATTGCACTGGATGTTGTGTAATACCATTTTATGTGGTGTTGTGAATATTTGTTTTTACATTTCCGTTTTTATATCATCGAATAAAGAGGTCGCTGACAATCATGACTGTCTATTAAATGTGTAGATTTTAATTCGCTGCTGCAATGGTCTGCGTACACGATATTTAAATGTGATGAAATCATTATTTGATGCTAGTGTGTGATTTTCTTTTTGCGGTTGGATGTGACATTACAGGGGAGATAGGTATAAAGTGACAAAACTGACAGCGCAGTTTTTGAGTGGGACAATGACAAACAACAAAAAACTCAACATATACATAATATTATAATCGATTTTAGTTTTATATAATCTGTGTTTTGAATAAAGTTTAGCAAATTCTGTCTCTAATAAGCCGACATTTTTCTTTGTTGGGTTAATCACATGTCGAGTGTTAATAAGTGACCCGTTCAATATCGAGAGAATAATTGGAGAGTGGTGGATTTCCTAATCTGAGTATTTCTGATCGTTATTCACATGGAAATAACCAGAAACTCACTTTGGAGGTCCCCAACAAGCGCACAACGTCCGAGAGATCACGTATTCCTCGCGTAGCAAATGTGAGACTGCGCAATGTTGAGTAACCTAAATGGCATTCTAACACAAACGCATCTTAGGTTGTAGAGGCTCTCTTAGTGGCTTTGGCAGCCCCAATAAACTAGGATCGGTGGCCTAATGAATATGAAAACACGAAGAAAAGAACAAAACAAAAACCCGCCCCCCCCCATATGTTGACAACTTCCGCAAAAGTTATAAGTATCATGATGTAAGGATATGCACCTGGAATGTCCGAACTCTATACAGAGATGATGTTGGATAAAGGACTGGCGGATGTCGTCGATAAATACATGCCTGATATGACCGACATAAAAGAAATGTGATGGACGGGACAGGGAAACACACGACAAAAGAACAGTGACATATTTTATAGCTGCTATGCAGCAAGAGACTTCGACATCTGGTCTCGCGGTTTAACCTTGTAAGTGACCAAATATCCACTATTCGAATCTGGGCGAAATCTTTTTACAGTCCGCTGATTTGTGTACATGCCCCGACAGAAAGCAAAGACAATGACATTAAAGATGCATTCTATGAGCCCCTGGAGAATATATATATGACCGCTGCCCTGCACTAAAACAAAAACTTAATTTCCCTTTCCATGAATGAGGTTTTTGATAGCTTCTAGCGTTGTTGCGAATAGACACGCTTTCTATTTTTAGATTCACAACTAACGGCACCTACTTGTTTATTAACGAATGCGAACGTCTTTGTTTGGGAAGCTTTTGCTAGACATGCTGATTATATCGACAGTTATACTGCGAAGTTGCTGTCGGCTACATCGAGGGGGCCTGCAATGAAAGAAAAATGTAGATGACTGGAGGCGGGAACCGAATCCGGGATCTCTCGCATGGTAGCCGCGTGTTTTAACCATCATGCCACGGATAGAACAAGCTGCGCTGGTTGTTCTGGAGATTTTAATGCTAAAATAGGAATGGAAGATGCTCTTGGTTCAGCAGTCGAAAAATTCAGTCTACACAACAACTCCTCCGATAACGGATTCAGATAGGTTAGATTCGCGTCGACAAGAACATGGAAGTGAGTTAAACCAGATTCCCGCATAAATATACCCGCAAGACAATCTGGATATCTTCCAATCAAAATTGGTCACATCGACATGTCTCAAACGTTGTGGACGTCCTTCTGATGCGCGGGGCAAATATTAACACGGATTACCACCTAGTTGCAGCCAAGGTACGCACGTGATTAAGCTAGACATCACAAAGATGCATACTACCGAGATAGCAAATGCCTACTCCAACCAAGTCTCTAAATTACTTCATACAAACCCCATCGGTTCTCATGTTCCCGACAAACAATGGCAGCACATTGCGAACTCTATGACCACTGCCGCAACGACCGTACTAGGTTATTAAGACCACACTCAGATAAGTCCTGGTGCTGTGTAGAATGTCGGGTAATGTCTGGGGAAATGAATGAATGGCATACGAGGCAAAACTGCAGTCAATGGTGATGCGTGCGGTGACAGAATAATGAGAAGAGGAGGGAGATGAAACGCCTCTTTAGGCGTAAATTACATCTATGGAAGAAAAGAGAAAGGCAGGATATCGAAAATTACAAGGCTACAGGTGAAGCCTGAAAGTTCTACCAAAAGGTAAAAAGCAAAGGTTTTAAAACAGGGATCCCCACCTATTAGGACAGAGATCCCGTATACGCAGGGTCTGCTGCAAATTTGGAGGCAAAACTTTCACACTCTGCTCGTTCCGTGAGCGAGCAGTGATGAAATCACTCCAACGACATAGGTTAGCAATCGGAAGATGCTGGTTTCGATTCCCGGCCTGGGCACTGTCCAAAACAACTTAACTTTTCAAATAATTTCGAGTTCTTCAGCCAAAAAACCTCATACTAGATGCTTCCACTACAAAAAAGGAAATGAAATCAACAAAACTAGCTGGAGCCATCTTTAGAGGAATTTGGCGTTAAAAACTCACAACAAGGTTTGTTAGGCCCTTGACACAAACCTTGTTATCTACAAAGGAGCGAAACAGAGTTACCAACAATGATCGTATGATAATCAGAGTATATGCCCGATCGAATGCCGATATATTAAAAATCGGTATAAAGAATGCTCATCCTATTTACTTCCTGTAGCTGTCACAACAACAACAACGAACGCTAAGATTTTCCACCACCGAGCCAAAACGTGATCACCACGGCAATTACACGACTAAAAAAAATAAAGCAGAGGCAGTTTATGGACTACCGGCCGAGCTTTTTAAGGCCGGAGGGGATGTGCTAGCAGCGTACATGTACCAGCTCATAAATACGATATGGGTAAAGGAATGCATGCCCGATGAGTGGAATCTGGGTGTTTTATGTCTTGAGCTTAAGAAAAGGGACCCAACTGTGTGTACCAACTATCTTAGGATCAGCTTTTTACCCATCTCATTCAAGTCCTGTCTAGTGTTTTATTTGAAAGACTAACGCCTGTACTAGCAAACCTGGTTATACCTTTTCAGTACAGCATTAGATCTTGTAAATCCACGACTGACCAGATATTCACACTACGGCAAATCCGGAAGAAGACAAAAGAAATGCAGGTCGTCACCTATCATATGCATTTTCTACCATGCGAGGCTATAAGCAAGGCGATAAACTGTCATGCTGTATCTTTAACATCATAATGGAGATGATCATGCGGAAGGTTGCAGTGAACACGACTGGCACCATCTTTTATTAAAGTCACATGGTGCTTGTGTATGTCGATAATAAAAATATCATTGGACGACTGATGTTACTGCGGGATGTTACTGCAACCTTTTAAAGCTTTTGCCAGATGGCGGTCTGGTAATAAATGAGAAAAAAACCAAGTCTGCTGCTACTACGCGTTAAGCAAGCGATTTAATGACAAAGCCCTCTCTCGACGAACAAATATTCAACTCTACTAGACACTGATCCTAACTGTCTTGATCTACAGCGCAGAATCCTAGGTAATGGCAAAAGCGAATTGATATATTCAGGAAGTCTTCAAGAGCAAAATATTTCGCAAAATATTTAGATGGGTGTATATCGATTGAACCATGAGCTGTATGAGTATGACCGAATGTATTACGAATGGATAAAACCGCTGCAGCTTAAAAAATCTTAAGTAATAATGTGGGAGCGGCCGTGGCATAGTGGCTAGAACACGCGACTACCATGCGAGAGATCCCAGGTTCGATTCCCGCCTCCAGTCATCTACATTTTTCTTTCATCGCCGGCCCCCTCGACGTTGTCGACAGCAACGTCGCAGTATAAGTGTCGAGTCAATCAGCATGTCTAGTTAAAGCTCCTTAAACTGACGTTCGCATTCGTCGATAAACAAGTAGATGCCGTTAGATGTGAATCTAAAAATAGATAGCGTATTAATTCACAACAACGCGAGTAGCTATTTCATATCTCATTAAAGGGGTATACAAGGAAATCAAGTAAATAATAAACTAGATGGGTGGCGCAGGAGGAGGTGACCAAAACTTCGTTGGATGGATCACGTGAAAGAGCTATTATCTAAACTTGGTGTGACGAACTATCTACGGAGCGAAAAAGTCCGAAGCGCTTGGAATTCCGCTTTTCTACGTGCAGCTACTGATGGTTAAATTTCTGTTCCTGCTTTCAAATAAGAACAATAAAGATGCATCATAATAATTAGCTTTCTTCCTATGTCAATTTCATGTATCGACGGTTTTCAATTATTGTCCATGTCATTTTTTTTTCCTTTATTCAGCATTTGTTACAATTGTCATACAATATTTAGTGCCTCAGCGCCACTAAAGCGTTAGCTAAGGCTAGCTGGCAACAGTAAAACAATTTTAAATATTTATATATCGTATTAAAAAATTAATTAATTAATTAGGAAAAAGAAAAAATAGATAATTATGTGTATATACATATAATTTTTAACATTATTATACAATTAAGAAAAAAATTTCACTAAATCAGAAGCATTTCTATATTTTGTAGCAAATATTCTTTTAAACGTTTTTTGAATATTGAAATTAATGGCGATATTTGAATATGAAGCGGAAATTGTTAAATTCATTGGTGCCCAAATATTCTACTCTTTGCCTCGTCGTTTCCAGTCGGCATCTTGTAGGTAGCAAAATATTGTTGTTCCTGGTATTAAATGAGTGGTTGTTTCTTCGGAAAGATATTCATTTCATTTCATTTATTTCCAATAAATAAAAAACTTATTTTTCACACATCAACTGGCAAGGGCAAATAATAAATCGTTATTATTTTTTTTTTATAAAAATTATAAAAAAAATCTCGAAAAGGTTTCTGTCTTAGTTTGTATTTATTTATTCCATAAAAATACCTAAGATACACAAATATTAGAAAGTAACAATACTTACATGTGATGCTCAGTGAGGTTGCAACAATATCCTATATTTTTTTGGTCGTGGACAACAGCAATTTGTTTGCATACAAAATCACCGGTCAGTGGCCTCCATTGTGGCGCGCCACCAGGTATCGTCATTCGGCACGTGCTTACTCCAGTCATAACTTAAATGCCGCACAGAATTCTTACGGCGCTCGCTATACTGTGCCAACAAGTGATTGCTCACTTAGTAAAAGAAACGTTGAGAAGAAATATCCATTAAACTATTAACAGGTGTCAGAAAACAATCTTTAAATTGTTGTACGAACTCAGCCATAACGGTTATGGCAAAAATTCATCAACAAACACCAAAAAAAAAACAAAAGTTTGAAATGTACGCTAAAAAGCTTATTAAATTCCAAATATTTCCCCTAAGCCCCATCTGTGCTTTCCGGTTTATGTAGCTAAACCTTTGTAGACGTAGGTACATAAACACCAAAAAGGGCCGGCAACTTTTAGAAAACCAACAAGTATTCCAAGCTAACATAATTTTGTTTTTTATGTTCATAAAGCCAACTGCGAAAACTGTGGGAAAAGGAAAACAATCATAAATTATTACTACTCGTAAATATACGCACTTAACGCCACCGCCACAAAATTCCGGTCCGGGAAACGGTGAATTTTTGGATGGGGGTGATGACGGTAGAGAGAGAAAGGGACAGAGATCGTCCTATGTCGGGCACACAGGCGAAATATAAAAGCAAGCCAAACAGGTGGATAATTGTGAGGAATAATAGTAGTAGTGGTTATGACACTGGGGTGGTGGTAAATGCCTAAAGCAAAGTTGGTGGTCTACCCGACAGCGATAAGTATGCAGCGAAATGCTACAAGCAGCAATTGAGGAATGATTGAGCGAAAATAGCAACGAATTTCGTTTGAAAATTATCTGCTTTAATTGTTTTCCTCCTTAAGGCTTTATTGAATGGGATGCGAATCAGTTGATGGAGAAAGATCGGAAATTAACATTTTGGATGAATTGAGATTAAGAAATTACATGGAAATTATTGTTTATTTGATAAAGGTTTAACATAGGCAAGAAGAGTAGACGGAGACTATAGATACAAAGTAGAGTGGCACAATATAAAGAACAAAAATGTTAAAGGAATGACATAGATTAGGTTTGCTATTTGTCTTTAATTTCCGCGGTTCTATAAAATATCTCTTAAATAAAATTAGTTACAACAGTTACGCTATGGAATTCGGAAAGGACGGAAGAAGGAATCGAACTGCATTATTAGTTTTATGGTTTACAATTACTATGTCATATATTGTCATATATTGTTTAAGTCTTGAGTTATTAAAGTTAACCGATTTTTAGTTAAAAGTATTACGAATTATTAGTTGCCTGCTTGTAGAGCGAAAACGGTTATAGATAGGACTTTTAGTCATAATACATAAAATTTGACTGCATTCAGTGTACTTACGGAAAAGATATGTATGAAAAACTATGAGGGTCAATTCGGTCATTTGTATGGGAGGTACCAGAAGGGGTGTGGCAAAGGTTTCGGGTTTCTTAGGGTTTGTCTCCCATTTCAGGAGTTTTCCCCCGAGTTGTCCGTTTGGAAGTTATAAAAGAAACATTATTTTTTCAAAAATAGGTAATTTTTTATGGGAGGTATTAAAATAATTGGGGTCTAACTCGTCTCCTTTTATGCGTTACACTTTTTCTCGTATCAAATGATATATACCCTCATCCCTAAGGGTGATTGTATAAATATTAAAAAATGCCGGCAAGACTCCATCTTTGACCCAAGAACATATCTTTAACAAGTTATACTGCATACTTGCTTTGTTATCCGTAGGTTTTGCTTCCATTTTAAAGGACTTTTAATTTTCATAGGATATTCATGTTTGCTTGTTTGGGAAGATGCTCTTGGTCCAGCATTCGGAAAATTCACTCTACACAATAACACCTCCGAAACATGGTTGTGAGTGGAACCAGATTCCCGCATAAAGATATCCACAACATGGATATCGCCAGATCGAAATACAAGAAATCAAACTGATCACGTTGTAATTGATGGAAGGCAAGTCTCAAGCGTTATGGACGTGCGTGTGATGTGCGGTGCTAATATTGACTCGGATCACCAGCTAGTTGTAGCCAAGGTACGCACACGTTTAAGTAGTGGTAACTGCGCTCGTAATCAAACGCAAAGGAAGCTAGACATCACAAAGCTGCATACCACCGATATAGCCAATGCCTACTCTAACTTAATCTCTCAAATACTTAAACGAACCCCCCTAGTTCTGATGTTCCAGACATACAGTGGCGGCATACTGTGAATTCTATGACCACTGCCGCAACGACCGTTGCGTCGACACGCTCATACAAGCCCTGGTACCACGATGAATGTCGCGAAATTTCTAAGGAAGTGGATGGTGCATACATGGAAAAATTATAATACGAAGAGGAGGGAATGACACGCCTCTTCTGGCGGTAAAACGTCCGTGGAAGAAAAGAGAGAGCAAGGATATCGAAAACTGCGGGGATAGAGGTGAAGCCCGAAAGTTTTACCAAATGGTAAAAAGCAAAGGTTTTGGACCAGGGACCCCTATCTGTAAGCACAGATATGAGTATCTGGTCACGGACACTCAGAGTGTGGTGCAAATATGGATAGAACACTTTCGATCTCTACTCGTTCCCGAAGGCAGCATAAATGACGCAATCAAACCAATAATCGACGACGTAGTAGATTGTCAACCACCGACAAAACGAGATCAGCAAGGCGATCGCAAGGTTTAAAAATAAAAAAAATGCGAGAGCCGATAGACTGCCGGCAGAGCTTTTTTAAAGCAGGCGGCGATGAGGTGGTAACGTGCTTGCCACAGCTCATAACCACGATTTGGCTCAAGGAATGCATGCCCGATGATTCGAGTCTGAGAGTTCTATGTCCCGTGCTTAAGAATGGGTATCCAATTTTGTGTACCAACTATCGCTGGATCAGCTTTTATCCATCGTATACAAGGTCCTGTCTAGTGTGGTATGTGAAAGACTAAAGCCCATTCTGGCGAACCTGATTGAACCGTATCAGGGCGGATAAAGATCTGATAAATCTACGACCGATCAAATATTCCCACCACGACAAATACTGGAGAACACTCAAGAAATGCAGACCGACACCTACCATCTGTTTATCGAGTACAAAGCTGTATTCGACGGTCCGATACGACAGAAACTATTAGATGCTAAGGCTGAGTTTGGTAACCCCGCGAGGCTGATACGACATGACACTGACTGACTGACACGAAGTCTAGTGAAAATGGGCATAAATCTAATAGAGCCATTTTCTACCAAGCGAGGCTTTAGACAATTTTACCCGTTCTGTTGTTGTATGCTGCCGAATCGTAGGTGCTTTCGACAATGGATATACAAGACCTGGCAGTATTCGAGAGAAAAGTACTCCGAAAAATATATGGACTTATCTGTGTCGACGGTGAGTTTCGCCATAGGATGAACCGTGAGCTGTATGAGCTTTACCACGACATCGACGTAGCTAAGTGAGTCAGAATCCAACGACTACGATAGCTGGGACATGTTGCCGAGTTGGATGTAAATGCTCCAGCGAGAAAGGTGTTTGAAAGCGGACCTGAAGGAAGGCGCAGAGCAGGAATGTGCCGATGATATAGATATGGATGGCCTTGAATTGAGGAATGTTCCTGCGTCCTTTTCAAGCATTGAAAAGCAGTCGGCGGAAGTGCGTCTGGTGATAAATGAGTAAAAAACCAAGTTATTTGTTCTAACGAACAAAGAGTCTACCCTTCTGGGATCCTGCGTGGACGTCGACGACTAAAACTTTAAAGCCTTGTTATTTTTTCTACCTTTTAACAAAGATCCAACTCTGTCGGAAGCTGATCCTTGTTCTACAGCGCAGAATCCTACGTAATGACTAGGGCGACCATTTTTCAGCACGAAAAAAACGGTTTTCAGTACTTAAAAAAGCATGAAAAACCCTTGAAATAAGCACGATAGATTTTATATTCAGCATTTATTATTTTTTTTTATTTATTGAAAAACAAACCAAAAACAATATCACATCTATTAAAGAAGTAATAAAAAACAATAAGTAAATTAACAAAATTATTCATACATAGAACGTAATTTTCAACTAAAAAAAAAAAATTTCTTAAAGTGAGATTATACTAATGTCAATGTTCACGATTACAATTAAGCACTAAGTGTATTTTAAAATTTCCCAAGTTGAAACTTTTACGCTGGTTTGTAAAAACATTTCCATATATAGAAAAACACGTAATTAAAAAGTGTTAATTCAGCAGACGAATATTTTCCGATAAACTGTTTTGGAATTTTAAAAAACAAAATATCGTTAATTTTAGTAATTTCCACAAAGCCAGGATTTCGCGCAAGTTCGGCAGTCATTTTTTTAAAATAATTTGTATCAGATAGTTTTTTAATAGCATGTTGAATTGATTGTATTGTTTCCAAGCTTTCATTCGAAGGCAATCCGCTTGACTCAAGTTTTGTGATGGCATGCTTCCAACCAAGTTCGCCATCGTGTCGTTATTGGTTTAGGTGGTAGTGGCACATAAGTTAAAATTTTTTAAATTTTTTAAATTGAGTACAACGATATAGATAGAGTGTGAAAGGGACAACTATAGGAATATAACGAATCGAACGATCTAGCTATCGATAAAAACAGGGCTGTCACAAAATTTGGAACACAGACTGTGTGTAAAATAAGAGGATAGGTTGGAAATTTAATACTACCTGTCATATTTTTATGAACCGCAAGGGCTTGTGATATGTAAAAATTTTCAATTGATAGAAACATATTTTATCAAAATGTATCAAAAATTTAAATAAGGGCAAAAACAGCATTAAAAAGCACAAACCTTTTAAATAAGCAAGATCGCTTGAAATCGTTAAATTAAGCAGCATCAGCAATATTCAGCAAATGCTGAAAATTGGTCGCCCTAGTAATGACGCAAGCAGATTAATCTATTTTGAAAGTCTTCGAGGGAAGAATACTTCGTCAAATATTTGGACCCATCATCATTAACGGCGGGTATCGTCGTCGAATAAATCATGAGTGTATTAGCTGTACAACGACATCGACGTAGTTAAGCGCGTTGAAATGGACCGAATGCGCTAGCTTTGACACGTTGTGCCAATGGATGAAAATGCTCCAGCTCGAAAGATCTTCTTCAAATAACCAGATGGTCGGCGTAGGAGGTGGCGACCAAAACTTCGTTGGATAGACCAGGTAAAAGAGCTGTTATCTAGACTTGATGTGAATTACTATCTACGGAGCGCAAAAGACCGAAGCGCTTGGAATTATTTTCTACGTGCGGCTACTGATAGATGAATTTCTGTTGCTGCTGTCATCTAAGAAGAAGAATGCATGTTTAAACAATTTCGTATTATAATTAAAATAAATTTCAATTTTAGGTCGTAAGCTATATTAATCCCCCTCTATGTATGTCGTAGTCACGTCGAATCTTTGTCGTTTTTCAAATATGGCATCGCCAATATCGTTTGTGAGACTGAAGTAATACAGCCCCTGCTCCTATTGAGTTTTTCTTCATCAGAGGTTACAAGATTTTCAAAATTAAAAATTTTTGTTAATTATTACTAATTTTATTTTAAAAAAAACCATCAAAGGTTGCCGAAAGTCGACTACGACAACGATAATTGTCCATAGCAGAAAGATCTAAGGATACAAACCTTATAGACAAATATCTAATCTGTGCGCCCAAATGATGACAAAATTTGAATATTCACTTTCTGCAAATAAAGAAAATTTAACTTTACAAAAAAATTGTTGTTTTTTTTAAATGCTTACCAATAACTGGACTATTTTTTTTTGTTATTTCCTTATACTCACCCACATTGGTGGTCTGCCGCTGTCTGGCCAAAATATACAATTGGTAGTTTTATAAAGACATCAGGTGTTCATGATTCAACACAAAATCTAAAAGTGCCCCGAAAAATAAAACAAATTGTTAGAGGGGAGAAGTCGTATTCTAAAGGTGTACGGCGACTTTGAACTAAGTTGTGGTTGGGGGCATGAGGAATTGCACGTAACCAATGACTTGGTATATTAATAGTTTTGTTCACATTTCCCTTTATTACTTGGCATAGGATCTCCCCCTTTCGCAGAGTAGAATACTTTTCGTAATACTTTAGGTGTCAGCGATGGATATAAAACTTTTTTGCTTTTGTGTTAATATCGCTAAAAGCTTAAAAATATTCTCGTTAAGTGGCAAACATTTTATCTAACATCAACCAGGACCAATGGCGGCATAATACTCTAATATCTCTGTCATGCTGCTTGCTCCGTTGCTACTCCATCTCATCGCCTTGATTTCCTGTGGTTTGCCACTTTCGCTTAGTTTTATTGAGTCGTGCCCGTTTGGCGTAGTTGGCTTAACTTTTGTTTTAATTTGTATTCTTTTGACACTTACGCATTAGAGCATGTAATTGTTAATCCTATAGGAGCAACAACATTGGCGTCGTCGTCGTCGTTGTCGTATCTTTGTGACAGGACAAAAGTCCTGTCAACAGCAAACAGCCACAGGTGTTGATTGTATTGTGTGTGGTGTTTTTTTGTGTTTGTGAATATTTTCAAAAAGGACTCAGCAACATACTAGACTCAGCCTGTCAATATGGATTTGTTATCACTGTTGTTAAGGGAGGACTACAATGATTTGACGTTGATAATTTTTGTGGGGGTTTGAATGACGTTGTTTTGCTCCAGACATTAACGTCTTTACCTGCTAATTTTTATTGGCCCTGTTGTATTATTATTATTCTATTGTTGTTACCTTCTAGCAGTGTTAATTGATATTGATATTAATGATCATTGAGGATTAGACAAAACACAGAAATCAACGCCACAAAATGTGTTGAATCACACAAGTCATTTATTCGCCCCAAAAGTGAAAAGAATTAATTGTCAGGGCGACTATTTGAATGACAATGCAATGAATAATTATTTCTCTTTTTTTTTCAGATGCGTATTTCGGTTTCGGTAAGTCTTTTGTTGTTTTGTTTTTTTTTCTTGGCCTAGCTTATTATCCATTAATGAAGCCATTTTATTGTCGACATTGATGGACATTCAGAAATTACATAGTGTAATGACAAAACTCTGCTGAATCGCATACACTTTAGCTTAATCTATTAAACTTATGTTGACAGGAGGTGGGTCGGAAAAAAAATTTCCCATACTGATTGAAGCTTGCATGTGTATTTGTGCTGAAAGACACACGTTTTTGAAAATTGAATTAATAGCTAAGCTGGATATCAATAGGGTTTACTCCCTGTGCCCAATGTTGTTTTAGTTATGCTTTTGTGAGTGAAAGATATGCGTAATTAACAAAATGGATTCATTGTGTGATAAATGTATAAATCTTATTAAAGACATGCAACAAAAAAGAAAAAATATATGCAATTTATCTGTGAAGTAATTGTTAAAATATTACGTTCCGAAATATATCGACCTTAAAAAAAATAATCTTTTCTATTTAAACCGTTTGCTAAACTATAGACCATCGGCACATTACACATCGTTCCCAATTAACGATTGAACTAAAATACATAATTAACAGTAGAAAGTCCTTATTCTTAATTTGTGGCAGCAGCAACAGAAAATCATCCACTAAAAGTCGCATGTAGAAAAGAATACGAAGCGCATTGGTTTTTTTGCGCTCCGTAGGTAGTTCGTCACACCAAGTTTGGATAGCAGCTCTTTCACCTGGTCCATTCAACAAATTTTTTGTCTCCTCCTCCTGCGCCGTCCATCCAGGGTATTTGCCGAAGACTTTTCTAGCTGGAGCAGTTTTATCTATACTATACTATCCTTCTCATTCGATCTACTGGAACGCGCTTGACTACGTCGTTGTCTTAATACAGCTCATGCATCTTTTGGTTCATTCGACGACGGTACTTGCTCCTAATTATGATGTGTTTCTCTCAAAGACTCCTAGAATAGATTGATCCACTTGCGTCATTACGCAGGACTCTGCGCTGTAGAGCTAGACTCTTAGGATAATTGTCCGGTAGAGTGGAATCGTCATTCGTCGGGAGAGGGCTTTGCCATTAAATAGCTTGCTTAGCTCGTGGTAGCAGCAGTTTGCGATCAATACTTATTTTTTGATTTCCGGTCTGACATTATTATTTTTGTTTACTCTTCTCTTGATTTCCAAACTGACATCATTTTTATACCATCACCCTTATGGATGAGGGTATATATCATTTGATACGAAAAAAAGTGTAACGCATTAAAGGAGACGAGTTAGACCCCAAGTATCTTAAGACCAAATTCGTTTCAGGACTTTTTAAGACGATTGAGCTATGTCCGTCTGTCTGGCTGGCTGACTGGATGGCTGGTCAGCAAGATAACTCGAGTAAACCTTAACGGATCGGTATGAAAATTTACCAGTTTTAATATTTTTCAAAACGAACTTATGGGATTGTAAATGGGCAAAATAGCCCCACCCCTTCTGGTACCTCCCATACAAAATTACCTATTTTTGGATAATTTATATTTCTTTCATAACTTCCAAATGGACGATCGAAGGATATTTACATTTGGTCATTTTATTTATCTTGCAAAAGTAGACAATCCCTAAGAAAACCGAAACATTTGCCATATCCCTTCTGGTACCTCCCATACAATTGACCGAATTGACCCTCATAGTTTTACATACATATCTTTTTTGTGAGTAAACTGAACTCACTCAAATTTTAAGTATGATGTTCGCTTATGAAAATAGGACTCAGGAATGAATATGGACTATATCGGTTTACGCCTTCTGGTACCTCCCATACAAAATTACCTATTTTTGGAAAATTAATATTTCTCCCATAACTTCAAAACGGACTCTTGGGGGTAATGAAAATTGGTCGATTAATTTATGTTATTATAGGAGGCAAAACCCCAGAAAACCTAACTATTTGACACACCCCTTCTGGTACCTCCCATACAAATGACCGAACTCACCCCATAGTCTTGCAAACATATTTTTTTTTTAAGTACACTGAATTCAGTCAAATTATGAGTAATTTGTACGCTTATGAAAATATGAATCAGGAGTGAATATGGACTATATCGGGCCACCCCTTCTGGTACCTCCCATACAAAATGACCTTTTTTTGGAAAATTAATAATGAGGGGTAATGAAAATTAGTCGGTCAATTTATATTGTGATAGGAGGCGAAACCTCAGAAAACCTAACTATTTGACACACCCCTTCTGGGTGTCTCATACATATCTTTTTTGTAAGTACATTGAATTCAGTAAAATTTTGCGTAAGGTTTACGGTTATGAAGATTTTAATCAGGAATGAATATGGACTATATCGGATCACCCCTTCTGGTACCTCCCATACAAAATGACTTTGTTTGGAAAATTAATATTTCTTCCATAACTTCTAAACCGGCACCTGGGGGGATAATCAAATTCGGTCAGTTAATTTATCTTGTAATAGGAGGCAAAGCCTCAGCAACCCTAACTATTTGGCACACCCCTTCTTGTACCTCCCACATAAATATATGGGATATTTCCCCTTTTACATACGTATCATTTTTGTATGTACACTGAATTCAGACAAATTTTGCTAAGGTAAGCGATCATTGAACGTTGATTTACGAAATAAAAATCAGACACGTTGTGCTGCCCCTAATTGTACCTTCTGTACAAATAGGTCAAATTTTGTATGTTTTTGCTCTACATGCAGACAAAAAATAATACATAAGTAATTTTTTTTTTAAATCTATTAATTTCAATAACTCAAGACATAAACAATATCTTATATTGGGTGATATTATTTATCAGTCGGTTTACCTGACTGAAATTTCTGTACTGGTTTTGTTTACTCGTCTCTTGATTCTCAGGATGACATTATTATTATTGTTTACGTCGAAGCCAATGTAAACAAAATTATCTACCACATCAAAGATATAGTTCTTAAAGTTCACGCAGCGTCCCATAGGAGTAAATTATTTTAAATAAATAACTTGTTTTTATCCCCATTTATCACCAGACCCACTTCTGCAGACTCCTTCTCAATGCTCGAAAAGGCTGTAGTAACATCCCACAGTCTTCGACCAATGACATATATAACATCGGCATACGCGAGTAGCATGTAAGTTTTGTTATAGATGGTACCAGTCATGTTTGCGGCAGCATCACGATCATGATGTTAAAGAGATCGCATGATAGACTATCGCCTTGCCTAAAGCCTCGCATTGAGGGAAATGGCTCTGTCAGATTTATGCCTATTTTTACTAAAGATTTCGTGTCAGTCAGTGTCATCCCTTAAAGTCGTATCAGCTTCGCGGGAATACCAAATTAAGCCCTTAATAGTTTCTGTCGTGTCGGGCTGTTGAATCAGCTCGTAATCGATAAACAAATGATAAGTGTCGATCAGCATTTTTTGGGTCTACTCCAGGATATGCCGTAGTGTGAATATCTTGTGGGTTGTGGATTTACCAGGTCGTAAGTCACACTTTTCGCTAAAATGAGTCTTAGTCTTTACATAACACACGCGATAGTTGGTACTCACACTTGTATCGCCTTTCTTAAGCACAGAACAAAGAACACCCAGATTACAATCAGTGGGCATGCATTCCTTGAACCCTGTAGTTTTCGATATCCCGGCTTTATCTTTTCTTCCATAGACGCTTGTTTCCGCCTAACGCTCTGTCACTACACGCGTAAACATTGGCTGCAGTGCTTTTCCTCACACATTACGCGACACTCGTCATCGTACTAGGGCTAGTTTGAGCGTAGTTTTTTATAACGCAGTACGGTCTAAAGGGGTACAGCGTTCCATTCATTCTACTTGTACAAAACGATGAAACAAGTAAGAACCTGATATTATCGATAAAAAAACAACATAGAGTAGAACAAAACATGTACTCATGCATTTTGGATAGAGTAGAGCGCTTAGTTATTTCATATCAAATAACACCCAATGATGAAAATGAAATAACTCCTAATGAAATAAACCCCATTAGCAACAAAAATGAAATTATGCCCAAAATTCATAAAACACAGTGCAACACATAAATTGGTGCCGCCTTCGTACCCAGCTATTTTTGAAGTATATACCGAGACTAAAAAAATCCCCAAAGGATTTGGGTCCATTACATCGAAACATTTTTTTATGGATACTCCAATATTTTCACCCCAATATGATTTTTTGACCATTTTTAGGGAGTCCATATTTCATTAACTGTTCGGATTTTTTTTTTGTCGTCTTCAGCAAAGTTGTAGATCTAAACCAGAGCAAAAAAAGTCTCAAATAGACCGACCCAAAAAAATTGCATCCAGTGCATAAAAATTGCAAAAATATGGGAAAAAAGAATATTTTTTCATGATGTTTTCCACACAAAATGTATTTCGTTGTACTCAGTGGCGTATGATTTATGTGGAATATTACTTATTATAATCATAATTTTATGGTGAAAATATCATGAAAAAATAGCCTATTTTTCCCATATTTTTAAAATTTTCATGCACTAGATGCAATTTTTTTGGGTCGGTCTATTTGAGACTTTTTTTTGCTGTGGTTTAGATCTACAACTATGCTGAAGACGACAAGAAACAATTTTCGAACGGTTAATGAAATTTGGACTCCGTAAAAATGATAAAAAAATCGTGTTGGGGTGAAAATATTGGAGTACCCATAAAAAAATGTTTCGATGTAATGGGGCCATATCCTTTGGGGATTTTTTTAGTCTCGGTATATACTTTAAAAATATCTGGGTACGAAGGCGGCACCAGACGATGACCTTAGAAATGTTGCACTGTGAAAGAGTCAGTTTCACCAAGGATTTCATGAAGTCAATATGGACCAACAGCAAAGTCGCAAAATTATTGAAATGAATCGTGTGGATCGTAGATCGTTGTAGCCCTGCTCTATTTTTACAATTCGGAAAACAATTTGCCTTTTACGTTTGGCCTTTGCACAACTACCTCCAATGTTCACAAGCAAATCAAACTCTCTGCTTTTATTGAATTCTTCCTTTTGAAGAACTCTAACAAATTTAAAAAAATTTCCATTCTTAGATATCATTCTCAAAATGAAAAAATGCTTGGTGCATTTTGTTGATTTTTTATCCGTCAATTTGAACACAAATGGAAATATCTGTAAACATTCAAAAGATATTGTAATATATTCACAGGCTAAAAGTTTTCTTGTAAATAGCTATTTTTATATAATAATATAATTATAACCCCTAAAAACCAACAGCTTTAAAAATGAAATAACCCCCGAATAAAAAATGAAATAACACCCAAATTATTCACGATATGAAACAATCCCCAAATATAAAAAATTGGTTGGGTGTTATTTCATTGGAGATTATTTCATAATTTGAAAACCCCAAATGAGGAATGAAATAATTCCCAAAAAAAAAAAAATTAAAAATGGCCCAAAAAAATTGGGAGTTATTTCATATGAAATAACGGCTCTATGAAAAATGCCCCAAATGCAAAATGCCCCCAAAAAAATAAGAAAAATGACCCAAAAATTTTCCATACAAAATTGGGGAATTTTTCATATGAAAAATCCCCTATAAATTTTGGGGAACTTTTCATTTATTTTAGGTAAAATTTCGTTTTTTTAATTTTGGGTAATTTTTTATATGCAAAATGACCCAAATTTGCAGGTATGAAAAATACCCCAATTTTTTTTTCAATTTAAAAAAATGCATGCATGGTGCAGATGATAAAAAGATGGCGTGCCCCCCACCGCATTCGTCTTTTAAAAATGCTAGATTTGTTTAGAAGAATATTTTCTTGGGGTAGTTTTCATAAATTTTGTGGGAAAATTTCGTTCTTGAGTTTTGGGTCATTTTTCATTTTTTTTTCGCCCAATTTTATTTTGGGTAATTTTTGGTTTTCTTTTTTGGGCATTTTGCATTTGGGGCATTTTTTATAGAGCCTGAAATAACACCCAAAATTGTATGAACAAAATGAAATATTTCATTTCTCGTTTGGGCGTTATTTCATTGGAGCCGTCTTTGTCTTCCGTCGGGGCGTGTACGCAAATTAGCGTTAAGTTAAAAATATTTCGGAGCTATTTGGTCACTTACAGGGTTAAACCACGATGCCAGTCTCTTGCCGACTATGAATTCACATCCAAATTCATGTATTTCTGCGTGGCAGCTGTCCCGTCCACTGAATTTTCTGTATGGAGGTGATGTCAGCCTTGTATTTGTCGAGGACATCCGCCAATTTAGAAAAATGTCGCAGCTAAAACTTAAGAATCCGTTTGTTTTTACAGAAAATTCCTGAAAAAAAGACATGTCAATACATTTGTGGTCTAACGAAATCGTACAGGCCAATAACCCTTTTACCCACCTTTACAAAAGTATTCGAAAGACTGTTTCTAGCCAGGCTACAACCAATTTTAAGTAGTAATAACATCATACCTGAACATCAATTTGGATTTCGACATCAGCACGGAACGCCAGAACAGTGTCATCGCGTTGTAAACGTTATTAGAAATTTGCTTGAAACTAAACATTACTGTTCCGCTGTTTTTTTAGACGTCAAACAGGCATTCGATAGAGTTTGCCATCCTGGTCTTCTCTACAAACTAAAGACGACTTTACCTGCACCATACTATTTAATGCTAAAATCTTTTCTAGAGCAACTATTTTAATATTTTTATGTTCGAGTAAATGAGAAAATTTCCGATATTAACTATGTAGGCACAGGCATACCACAGGGCAGCGTTTTGGGACCGGTATTGTACACGATATACACATCATATCTACCTGTGAGTGATGGAGTTACTACAGCTACTTACGCAGATAATACGGCGCTACTAGTCTCAAACGAGTCTCCTGTTAATGCCTCAAATATTTTGCAAAACCATCTCGACTGTATATCCAAGTGGCTAAAAAAAATGGAACATTTGTGTTAACGCTGATAAATCAGCACATGTAACATTTGCATTAAAAAAAGAAACATGTCCAAAAGTATATTTATTTGGCGAGGAAATTACTACATCTGAATGTGTAAAGTACCTTGGAATGCACATAGACAGAAGACTAACATGGAAAGATCACATAAGAATAAAAAGAAACCAATTAAAAATCAAAACCCAACAAATGTACTGGTTAATTGGACCAACATCAAAGTTAAGTCTGGAGAATAAAGTTCTACTTTATAAAACTATGCTCAAACCAATATGGACATATGGTATCCAACTTTGGGGAACAGCGAGCAATTCGAACATTGAAATGCTACAACGACATCAGTCAAAGACTTTTAGAATGACTGTGAACGCTCCCTGGTTCGTTACCAATGAGAATATTCATAAAGATCTAAAAATTTCTAAAATCAAAAATGAGATAAATCAATTTAGTGCCAACTATTTAGATAGACTTAGTAGACATCCCAATGCATTAGCTATTTCCTTACTAAACGATAGTGAGGAAATTCAAAGATTAAACGATCTTATATATTAGATTTACCATTTTCGTCAATACAGATTTGTGTACATTTATATTTAGATTTATGAATAACTAGCTGGCCCGGCAGACTTCGTCCTGCCTCCAAATTTTTGTAAAATATGTTGAGTGTAGTTGAAATCTAAAACCGATTGGTTTATTTCTTTGACCTCTAAAATATTTCAATTTAAAGGGCGAGGTTTTCGCGGACAAATTCTGTCCTTCATATATCTTAAAGATTATTATATATTATTATAAGAATTGCTTAGACGGATCAGCAGTGTCGGCCATGATGTGATGGAAACTTACTTATTGATAGGCATATATTCTAAAACCAAATTTTTAAGCCGATTGACTGACATATAACATTCTGCGTTGGTATGCTGGGTGATTGTACCTTTTAATCCTAAGGAGTACGAATTTCCAAAAATGCCTTCATTAGGCTCAGCAAACCCATTAACCGTATGGTCTGGGTGATATCAACAGTTATTCCTATTTTCGTTATTGTCCCCTAAATTTTCGAAATGGGAAAAACCACTTTGTGAAGCTCTCTAATTCTGTAGGAAGTGCGCCATTATTAAAGTTAGTCATTCTTCTTTAAGCCTTCTTGCGGTCTGGGTGACCATCTACAGCCAATCCCCAACTTTCCCTGAAATTTTCTGACAAATGGGGTCAACCGTTTTCACAATTAGTGGTGACATCAAAATGTATATATTTTTTTATATATATAGACTTCTGAATAACTATGATGTTAAAAAAAGTGACTAAATGACATTCCAAAAATTAAGTGTATCATAAGCTAAACAGCGGCAACTGGTTCTAAACATACATTCAAAATTTTCTCATGCCAAAAAAATCATATATTTTAAGTTTAAGTAAAATCGGACAATCGATCTAAATTTTCGAAATAATTTAACCCCAGCCAAATCAACTGCTGGTCCATATATACAAAAAAATCTCATAATAAAACAAATATACAAGTTGTTTAATTCGTTAAAATTTTCATTGTAATTCCACCCTAGCGATACCTACTGGGTCAATTTATACAGAAAAATTTTTCTCAAGGTTCCACAAACATAAATACTAAATTTCAGTTAAATTGGTACATGCATTCAAATTTTCGATTTAAATCCACCCTAGCGCCATCTACCGGGTCCATTTGTACATAAAATTTTTTCTGATGATCAAACAAACATAGATTCTGAATTTCAGTTAAATTGGCCCATTCGTTAAAATTTTGATTGTAAACCGACCCCAGCGCCACCTACCGGTCCATTTGTACATAAAATGTTTTCTCATGATCAAACGAATATCCATTCTATATTTCAGTTGAATTGGTACATGCATTCAAATTTTCGATATAACAATCTACGGAAAATTTCGAATCGAATAAAAAAAAAAACAGCCAAATCGCTCCAACCGTTCTCAAGTGATAGTATTACATACGTGGACCATTTCATTTTTATATGTATAGATTATAATGTAATTAATGTGTAAAAAAACTTCATCAATGTTTATACGTTTTGAACTCAGTGGAGTTCAAAACATACGTAATATTAAGGTTATATCATTTGCTTATTATTGTACTACAATAGATCGCAAAATTAAAGACTGAAAAAAATGGTTTTTATACCGTTGGACGCATCCTTAAAAACTCTTTCCTATGATACTAATATTGACCATATTCTCTTTAGATAAATATGAAAAATCATTGTAAAACTCAATCCTTGGCACGAAATTTTTAGGGAATCATCATACAACAAGCAAAGGTACATTTTAGGGGGGTGGACCGAAGATACTTTTTTGGTGAGTCGGCCTAATGTTCATGGCATGACGTTTAAGAAATATGTAATTATAAAAGACGTAATACACATAGATTGAGAAATTCTAAAAAAAAAATTCCTTTGTCCATATTAAAGAAAGCTGTAAAAAAATCGTGCCTAAAAATTAAATAGTTAATCAAAACTAGTTTCAAACCGGCCGTGGCATGACGGGTTCGATTTCCACCTCCAGTCATCTACATTTTTCTTTCATTGCCGGCCTCCTCGATGTTGTCGAAAGCAACTTCGCAGTATAAGTGTCGAGTTAATCGGCATGTCTAGTAAAAAGCTTCTCAAACAGTGACTTTTGCATTCGTCGATAAACAAGTATGTGCCGTTAATTGTGAATCTAAAAATAGAAAGCCTGTTAATTCACAACGAGAAGCTATCCCATACCTCATTCATGGGGTGTAAAGGGAAATTAAATTAAGTTATCCATCAACAACTCTCGTGAATTTGAGCTTTATAAGCAAACCGTTTAGGTCACTTAATAAAGCTTTTTCTCACATTACAATTTCACTTTAAACATTAAAACTCCCAATCACATAATACCGATTATTTCCCATATCCGCTACATATGCCTCTTCTGTATGATGGGGGTGTGATAAGTTTGACATTTTACACTTGTCCAAAATAATTAGAAGATACCATAAGATAATTCTCTTAATACTTTTGGTCAAAAAATCCACATCATTCAACTGTAGGTCCTAAAAATACAATTTTGTTCACTAACTCAATTGCGAGAATATTTCCCTCATCTCATTCATGTGATACAACGGGAAATTGTTTTTTATGCAAATTAACAAGACAGCCAATCCACTTTTTCTCCGGCTCACGTCGGGGCTTTATTGAATTCTATTTTGAACTAGTTTAAAAATTAATTCTATAATTATATCTTTGCCTAATCTGCTGTTTCACAATTTCTCACTGTATCTTGTTGGGAGTTTGCTGTGTCAGCGGATCCCAAAGGTAATTTGATGGTTGATGTTTTTGATCTGCCGATCACACAGTCTTGGGTCGATTTATTAAGAGATTGTCATGTCAGCGGATACCACAGTACGATTATGAGATCAGCAAGTGCTCAGGCAGGCAATGTTGATTAAACAACATGCTGCCTGGGGTATCGGGTTAACACATGTGGCCATTTGTAGAATCTATAAGATTTAAAATGACCGTTTGTACATACATATAAACTCATGCACACTTACCTTATGTCATTGTTCTCAATGCTTGTACAGATCATATGTTCAAACAGTTAGTAGTGTATATGTAATATTTTTAAAAACATACGTCTCCCCATTTTTGTAAACAGTAAATCATTTAATGGAAACCTTAATACTTATCTTTGTTCAACATTTAACTTTAAATTATTCAACCAAGCTTGAGATTATCACAATTATTTTTAAACTGCGAATCGTATTGTACATTCTAAGTAATAAATCTTATTAATCTGTCTACAAAAATATTATTTGCATATGGTTGTCTATTATATGTAGTACATTTGTTTGTACGTATGTAAACACACATTGCTAATAAGATTTGTAATTAAACTCATTTTTGTATACATTTGTATACAATAAAGGATAACGATGAGATAATTGTCTAATGACTCAATACAATTGAAACACGTGCAATTATTTATAAATTCAAATCAAATTTATGAATGTTGCTACATCCGAAATAGATTTTATAATTTAATAAACAAGAATATTAACATTTGAACACAACAGAACAGAGGAAAAGTATTTATTTGACAAAGTGACAGTTGCAAATTGTCAATAAAGAGTTACTACACAGTGAGTGAGTGAGTGAGTGTCTTGTGAAGTTAAGACAATGGAATGAATAAAAGGAGATAGTTAAAAACGTTAATAATTTATAAAGCAATATAAAGGGAGATAAATGTAAAGAGTTCAAAAGTGTTGGGGTGATAAGAATTATGAGATTTGATAAATGTAATATGTAATATTTTAGACATAAAAAGGATTTGTGCACGAATGAAATTGAAAAAAAACAATTTCCAAGGAAATAAGCAAGTGAATTTTAAAAACACCTAACTTTGCCTGTAGCATAAATTACTAGATTTCAGAATAAAAGAAAATACAAATCCACTTGTTGGTAAAGTAAACAAGAAGACATTTATAATATGTTAACGCATTCAACTACATAGTTTCTAGTCACTCAACATGTCGTATGAAAGTCAAACGAACCAAAATATCACCTGTTGCAATTTGAAATAAGTTTAAGTTTTGCATATTCTTCCATTCCATTCTTCTTTATTTGATTGCCAGAGATCGATAGTATTTCTCGTTTTTCTCTTGAACACACGAAATATTGCAAAGTGTTCTTCATTAAGTATTCATTCATTAATTGTTCGTTTTTTTTTTCAGTGGAAATCGGAGTAATATTCGAGAGACTTTTTTTGGAGTTCAAAATTAAAATTTCATTGAAGTGAATATTAAAAATTGAATCGGACTAAAGGTGTATTGATTGTAATATATCAGCTGTAATAAAGTATCAATATTGTTATACGGGATATCAAATGTGATTATAAATACACTGCAAAGAAATGATGAAGAACTCAGTGTTATTTATGTTCTTGCATTCATTATGTAGGTACTGAGTTTAGTTGGACAAGCAATGGTACGATGATGTAAATCGCGAAATGTCTGAGCAAATGGATGCTACATACAAGGCAAAATTGTAGCCAATGGCGACGCGTGCGGCGACGGAGCGTTATAATGAGAAGAGGAGGAAGATTAAACGCCTCTGTAGGCGGAAAAAGCGTCTGTGAAGAAAAGAGAGTGCCAGGATATCGAAAACTACAGGGATAGAGTTGAAGCCCCAAAGTTCTACCAAAAGGTTAAAAGCAAAGTGTTTGATACAGGGATCCCCAACTGTAAGGACAGAGACCGAAATCAGGTCACGGACACTTAGAGTGTGCTGCAAATATGGAGGAAACACTTTCGAACTCTACTTGTTCCCGAAGACAGCATAAGTGACGAAATTACATCAATTATAGACGACGAAGTAGATTGTCCACCTCTGAGCCAAAAGGAAATCAGCACGGCGATCGCAAGTGCTGAGCGGATGGACTACCGGCAGAGCTTTTTAAGGCGGCGGCGATGAGCTGGCAACATGCATGCACCGGTTCATAAATGCATGCACGATGATTGGAATCTGAGGATTCAATGTCCTGTGCTTAAGAAAGGCGATCCAAGTGTGTGTACCCACTATCGTGGGATTAGCCTTTTACCCATCGCATACAAGGTCCTGTCTAGTCTGTTATGTGAAACTAAAGCCCTTTCTGGAGAACCTGAACGGACCTAATCACTGTGTCACTTTAAACCTGGTTGATTCCCGACCGACCAGATTTTAAAACGACGACAAATCCTGGTGAAGTTCCAAGAAATGCAGATCGACACTGACCATTTGTTCATCGACTATAAAGCTGCATTCAACAGTCCGATACGACAGAAATTGTTAGATGCTAATATTACTATGCGGGATGACACTGACTGACACGAAGTATTCAGTGAAAATTGGCAAAAAATATGACAGTGCCATTTTCTACCAAGCGAGGCTGAGACAAGAAGATAGTCTGTCTTGCGGTCTCTTTAATATCATAATGAAGATGATCATGCGGAAGACTGCAGTAAACATGAATGATAGCTTCTTCAACAAAAGTCCCATGCTACTCGCGTATGCCAATGATATAGATATCATTGGACGTGGATTGCGGCATGTTGCGGTGGCTTTCTCGAGCACTGAAAGGCAGTCGGCGGAAGTGGGTCTGGTGATAAATGAGGACAAAACCAAGTTATTTGTTTCAACGAACAAAGAGTTCACTCAGCGTGAACGCTGACAACTATAACTTTGAAGTGGTAGATGATTTTGTCTACATTGGTTCCGCCATGAACAAAAATAATAACGTCAGCCTGTAAATCAAGAGACGAGTATTGATCGCAAATCGCTGCAACTATGCGCTAATGACAAAGCGCTCTCTCGAAGAACAGAGATCCACCTCTAGCTGTCTTGCTCTACAGCACAGAATCCTGGGTACGAACACAAGCGGATCAACCTTTTCAATCCCATCAACGTTAATGGCAAGTATGAATGAACCACGAGCTGTATGAGCTGCACATTGATATCGACGTAGTCAAGCGCGTTGAAATAGACCAAATGCGCTGGCTTGGATACATTGTACGAATGGACAAATATGTTCCAGCTTGAAGGGATTTTGTCAATTAACTAGATGGGCGGCGCAGGACGGGGCAACCAAAGCTTCTTTGGATGGACCAGGTGAAAGAACTGTTATCTACACTTGGTGTGACTACTATCTACGGAGCGCAGATGACTGATGCGCTTGAAATTCATTCCTACGTGCTGCTACTGACAGATGAATTTCTGTTACTTACTTTCTTACTTAGCTGGCACTTCTTTGCACTTCGACTGGATTATATACCGCACGTAGAAAAATATTATAAGCGCCTCGATCTTCTGCGCTTCTTCTCCAGTTAGTCACACCGAATTCTGTAAGGTTCTCAGTAACCTGGTCTTTCCAACGGAGCTTCGGTCGCCCTCTTCTGCGCCGTCCATCGAGTTAATTGTCGAAGACTTTTCGAGCTGGAGCATTTTCGTCCATGCGTACAACATCACTTAGCCAACGCTATCGCTGCACCTTTATACGTCTGACAACGTCAATGTCGGTGTACAGCTCGTACAGCTCATGATTCAGACGACGCCGATACTCCCCGTTAACGATGATGGGCCCATATATTTTACGGAGTATTTTTCTCTGGAAGACAGCCAGAACCGATTCATCCGCTTGTGTCATAACCCAGGATTCTGAACCGTACATCAAGACAGGTAAAACCAGTATCTGGTATAGCTGGATTTTAGTTCGTCGAGAGAGGGCCCTGTCATTGAATCGCTTTCTTAGTCCGTAAAAGCATTTATTAGCAAGCAAGATTCTTCTCCTTATTTCTTGGCTGACATTATTTCTTTTGTTGATGGCGGAGCCTAGCTAGATGAAATTATATACCACCTCGAAATTATAGTTGTCAACGTTCACGCAGTTTCCCAAACGAGTAGATTCTTTGTTCGTTGGAACTAATAACATCTTTTTTTCCTCGTTCACCGTTAAACCCAATTTCGCTGATTCCTTCTGTATACCTGAGAAGGCTGCAGTCACATCCCGCAATTTTCGACCGATGATGTCTACGTCATCAGACTACGGGAGTAGCTGTGGCTTTTGTTGAATATCGTGCCACTCGTGTTTACTGCAGCTTTCCTCATTATCATCTCCAGCACTATGTTGAAGAGGTCACACGATAGGCCGTCGCCTTGTTTAAGGCCTCGTCTGGTGTAGAATGGCTCCGTAAGGTCCTTGCCAAACTGACACTATCAATTAAGAAGAAGAAGACTGGGTTTGGTTATTAAACAATATCAGCATAACCTCGTAACATCCGACTATCGACATAATGAAACTAAGTTTTTCGCTGGAATATTTATTAACATGCCGGCACTGAACAAAGAGCTTAAATTCAAGCCAAATATTTGTGCATCACTAATTATGAATGCTTTTAAATTTACTGAGCGTATTCTACTTCTTATGTTGTTTATCTTATTTATCTGACTATTAATAGCAACAGGCTATTGAAAATGACAATACATTGTGCTACCCAAACCATGTATGCGATGCAATGACTTTATGATCATACAAATGAAATGTTCCTCTATAAAATTGGTTGCCTTGGTATCTCCATAGTCCAAGTCTACGGCTTTTATTACGGACAGCAATAATTCTGGATAATTTAAAATTACCTTCACATGAATAATCATCTAAAGATTGCTAGATCTCGTATGTTGAGACATTTTTAATATTTTTGCCATTTTAAAGGGTAAATCTTGTTAGCTTTTACACGCACACACACACATCACATCCTTGTCATAAGTCTGTGCTCATACATATCAGAAGGAAGAATGTGTGTGCGTATGCACGTACTTAGAAGGTATGTATATTCTGCTTTATAAGCACCGTAGTATATTGACATAAGCACTTTATTGTACAAGATTTACTCAGTAGCTAACACAGATGACCAGTTTATATCCTTTTTCTCTCGGTGCGGTGCGATGCGGATGCTGTTGGTGCTCTTGTGTGTGTGTGTGTGCACAGATGTGTGAGTGTGCGGATTTGAGTAGTTTGCTAATATTGAACTAACCAACTGAACGCTAAAGCATTTATACGCTCACAAATGGTCAACAAGAATGCAATAAAAAGCATTTTGGTACCAATATATCCAGATTATACCTTTACAAATGCTCAAGTGTATTATCCTTTGGACAAACCTGTTCAATTTTTACTACTTTAAACTACTTAAATCCAAAGTGAGTGTTTGTGCTTCTGGTGCATGTGTCTGTCTGTCTGTGCACGAGTCGAAAAGGACGAATATTATATTCACATATGGTTTCTTGGAAAGTTATATGGTATATATACATGCAGTTGTGTGCATGTGTTCTATTGTATGTAAACTAGACTAGGGTGTTGCTTTTTTATATATTCTTATATTTATTTATACATTTTTTCGTAAGTGATAATTTCGATGTTTGTGGTGACGCTTTTGTGAAATACTTATATGTTTTGTTGTTATGTATTATGTATGTTTACAGTGTTCCTTGATGTTCTTCGAGGAAGAACGAAATATTGAAATTTTGGAAAATAATAAATAAAATTTCAATTAAATTCTATGAAATTTTTTATTTTCTTCACTGACAAATTTGTTACGCATTATTATATTTTTCGCCATTATACTGTGAAATATGACCTAATTTTCTGCCAAAACGCACTCATCTGGGAACTCCCTAATGTGCACATGTGATATTTTTACTTTCTGCAAATCTTTAGAATTTTTATTATATATATAATTCAATTTTTTTTGTTGCATACTTAAATTTATATTTTACGTATATGGACACATGAAATTACAAAATATTATATGTGCCAGTACAACACCATAGACGTGTCACAAGATACAGATATGACGTACACATCATATCGTACAATCACATTCGAGGCTATTCAAAAGGACTTAGGACTCTGGTAGTGATGGAAACAAAAACCTATCCAGCAATTACTTATACCCTAGTGCATTTATATTTTGTGTCCATAAGAGATAATATTTTGAATGAAAAAAACTTGCATTTGGGGCAAGCAAATAAATCACAAATATGTTTTATTGGCAATGGGTAATTTCAGGATACACACAGGGTAATGTTTTAAATAATTGAATTACATGAAAAGTTTTCTAGAGCAGATGGGTAGTTGGAAACGTTTTTTTATTAGAGTATATTTATTTCAATTTAGATTAATGTAGTTTGGTGTGCTGATGTGAGTTTGAAAGATTTGAAAGTTTCGTATTTAGTAGGTTATTATTAATAAATTATTTAATTGCCGATCAATTTTTTATAAAATAAATTCTAATAACTGTAGTGCGAGGGGGAATTGGGGATTTTCTAATTTGAGTTTTCTGATCTTTGCTCATTTGGGAAAAGCGTATAATCTCTTTGAAGGGAGTAGGTAACAGAAGTTACTGAAGCTAAACACAAGGGCTCTCCTAGTGTTTTTGGCAGCCCCAAGAAACTAGGATTGGGAGTTGTGGCCTAACCAGCAACTGTCCTTAAATAAAACATCTACAGTATACTTTCCATATTCTATATTTTAGATTGATTGCACCTCAAAAATCCGGATATCTCGATAATCCGGATTGAGGTCTGCAATTAATTAATCGGCTAATAGTGTTTTTACTGTATTATGAAAACTCAAAGAAAACACTGTGACACAAAATTAAACTTTTGGAATCGGAATGGGATGAAACCAAAAGGAAATGAAAGTTGACCTTATGTATAACAAAACCCTCAAGGGATTTCTTAAGTTTAGTGCGAGATCTTTTTTTACACGCATTTGAAGTTGGTGATTTTTGAACGCTGGCTAACAAGAAAAATTCATTAAAAAAGTCATAAAATAATTCTAAGATGAGCATGATCGGACAAAAACTTCTCCTACCTCCAATGCAAACTTCCCATATTTTGGGGTTTGAGGAGTTTTTGTCTGATCTTGCTCTTCTTAGAACTTAACTTTCCCTAAGAGGTTAGAAGTTTGCGTACCAAGTTTTAGCTCGATAGCTCTTAATCTAAGGCTGTAATTGAGAAGACAAACAGACGAACACCCCCAAATAGGGCAAGTTTGTATGGGAGGTGGTAGAAGTTTTTGTTCGATCATGCCTGTTTTAGAACTTAATCCCCGCTTAGGGGATAGAAGCTTGCATACCAAATTTCAGCTCGATAGCTCTTAATCTACGACTGTGATCGCAGGGACAGACCTCAAAAAAGGTACGATTTGTATGGGAGGTGGGAGTAGGTTTTGTCCGATCATGCCCATATAAGAACCCAATCTCCACTTGGTGAATAGAAGCTCGCATACCAAATTTCAGCTCGATAGCTCTTAATCTACGGCTGTAATCGTGTGGAAAGACAAAAATTGCGATCTAAACCAAAAAAATGTACGAAAGCGCCCTCTAGCGGCGCTTAAAAATAAAAATAAATGTCAAAAATGGATTCCTCGACCCCAAAAACAGTAAGATACCAAAACATTCCGGGATAAATAGCATTATTTTATGACTTTTTTAATGAATTTTTCTTGTTAGCCAGCGTTCAAAAATCACCAACTTCAAATGCGTGTAAAAAAAAATTTCGCACTAAACATAGGAAATCCCTTGAGGGTTTTGTTATACATAATGTCAACTTTCATTTGTATTTGGTTTCATTCCATTCCGATTTTGGTTGTTGCACAGTGAAATTAATAACAAGAACCCCTAAATGTTAACGACCCAATCAAGTGTTATAGGAACATTATTTAAGGATATGAGCGAATAGCCGAATAGCTACTGTCTGCATCAAGGCGAAATATTTTTACGAAATATGTTTACACGGAAGACAAAAACGAAAACATTACAAATGCACTCTATGAGCGCTTGGAGGCCCTGCCCTAGACATTAAAATTGCTCTGAGATATTTAAATGCTCAAATAGGAAGGGGAGATGCTCTTCGTTTAGCAGTCGGAAAATTCAGTCTACACAAAAACACCTCTGATAACGGATTCAGACTGGTTACCTTTACCTCGGCAACAACTATTGGTTTAAGTGGAATTAGATTCCCGCATTAAGATATCCAAAGGGGAACCGGCTCCACGAAAAGCCCCCCAATGAAATAACGCCCAGGAAATAAACCCCAAAAAATTGGAAATAACACCCAAAAACAGTGAATGAAATAACATCGAAAAATAAATGAAATAAACCCCAAAGCGAAAACGAAACAACCCCCAATAATTGGGAGTTATTTCATATGAAATAACGGCTCTATGAAAAATGCCACAAAAAAAAACGGAAAATTAGCCAAAAAAATTTCCATACAAAATTGGGGAATTTTTCATATGAAAAATCCCCCATAAATTTTGGGGAACTTTTCATTTATTTTAGTTAAAATTTCTTTTTATAATTTTGGGTCATTTTTCATATGCAAAATGACCCAAATTTGCAGGTATGAAAAATACCCCAATTTTTTTTCCATATAATAAAAAATAAAAAAGCATAGTACAGATTATAAAGAAATGGGGGGGCGGACGCCCCCCCCCTCGCTTTATTTTTCGACTTATGAAATATGACAGAGAGATAGATACAATACTGACTTCGACGTATGTGGCGGGGGGCGTGCGGGGGGCGTGCCCCCCACCGCATTCGTCTTTTAGTAATGCTAGATTTGTTTAGAAGCATCTTTTTTTGGGGTATTTTTCATAAATTTGTGGGTTATTTTTCATAATTTTTGGGGAAATTTTCGTTCTTGAGTTTTGGGTCATTTTTCATTTTTTTCCGCCCAATTTTATTTTGGGTAATTTTTCGTTTTTTTTGGGGCATTTTGCATTTGGGGCATTTTTCATAGAGCCTGAAATAACACCCAATGATGAAAATGAAGTAACCCCCAATGAAATAAACCCCATCAGCAACAAAAATGAAATTATACCCAAAATTCATAAAAGAGTCAGTTTCACCAAGGATTTCATGAAGTCAATATGGACCGACAGCAAAGTCGCAAAATTATTGAAATGAATCGAAGGTCGTTGTAGCAGTTTTTGCAGTTCGAAAGACAATTTGCCTTTTACGTTTGGTCTTTACACAACCACCTCCAATGTCCACAAGCAAATCAAACTCTCTGCTTTTATTGAATTCTTTCTTTTGAAAAACTCTTACAAATTTCAAAAAATTTCCACTCTTAGATATCATTCTCAAAATGAAAAAATGCTCGGTGCATTTTGTTGATTTTCTATCCGTCAATATGAACACAAATGGAAATATCTGTAAACATTCAAAAGATATTGTATTATATTCACAGGCAAAAATTTTGTTCTAAAAGGCCTATTTTTATATAATTATATAATTATAATCCCTAAAAATCACCAGCTTTAAAAATGAAATAACCCCCGAATAAAAAATGAAATAACGATATGAAACAAGCCCCGAATTTAAAAAATTGGTTGGGTGTTATTTCATTGGAGATTATTTCATAATTTGAAAACCCCAAATGAGGAATGAAATAATTCCCAAAAAAAAAATGAAAAACGGCCCAAAAAATTGGGAGTTATTTCATATGAAATAACACCCAAAAATTTTTGAAACAAATTTGGGGAATATTTCATTTCTCGTTTGGGCGTTATTTCATTGGGGGGCTTTTCGTGGAGCCGGGGAACCTGGATATCCCCCAATCAAAAGGTTAGAAACCAGGCTGATCACGTGGTAATCGATGGAAGGCACTTCTCAAGCGTAATGGACGTGCGTGTTGTTGCACCCAAGGCAGACAGGCGAATAAATAATCCTTAAAATGCTCGTAACCAAACGCAAAGAAAGCTAGTCATCACAAAGCCGCATATGACCGTGATATCCAATGCCTACTCCATCCACCAAACTCTCTAAATTACTTCAAATAAACCCTCCTAATTCTGATTTGTCCGACACACAGTTGCAGCATATTGCGAATGCTATACTGGGTGAGAAATGTCGAGTAATGTAGTAGGGATAGGATGCTGCATACAAGGCAAAACTGTAGCCAATGGTAACGCATGCGGTGATGGAACGATGTTCTGAGAAAAGGAGACATATGAAAGGCATCTTCAGGCGAAAAAAACGCCAATGGAAGAAAATACAGAGCCAAGATATCAAAAAATTCAGGGCTAGAGTTGAAACCAAATGGTAAAAAGCAAAGGTTTTGTAACAGGAATCCCCATCTGTAACGACAGCGAAGGAAATCTGGTCACATACATGTATAGTTCCCGGCAATTGAGCAAACCACACTCTACACATTCCCGAAGGCTGCATAAGTGACGAAGTCACGCGCACACCACAGAGCAAAAACGATATTCGCACAGCAATTGCACGGCTTAAACTTAATAATAACGAAAGCCAATGGACGGCAGAGTTTTTTAAGACCAGCTGCGATAAGCTGGCCATGTGCATGTACCAGCTCATAAACACAATTTGGCGCAAGGAATTCATGCCCGATGATTGAAATCTGAGTGTTACATTTCCTGTGCTTAAGAAAGGCGAACTAAGTGTGTGCATCCACTATCGCGGGTTCAGCCTATTACTTATCGCATACAAGGTGCTGTCTAGTGTATTATGTAAAAGACTAAAGCCCATCGTAGTGAATGTGGTTGGACCTTATCAGTTCCAAGTAAATCCACGACCGCCAGATATTCACACTATGACAAATCCTGGAAATGCAGATCGACACTTATTATCTGTTTGCAATTACAAAGCTGCATTCGACATTACGATACGACTGAAACATTTAGATGCTATGGCTAAGTTTGACACCGACTGACACATAGTATTCAGTAAAAAGGCTCCACGAAAAGCCCCCCAATGAAATAACGCCCAAACGAGAAATGAAATATTCCCCAAATTTTTTTCATACATTTTTGGGTGTTATTTCATATGAAATAACTCCCAATTTTTTGGGCCGTTTTTCATTTTTCTTTGGGAATTATTTCATTCCTCATTTGGGGTTTTCAAATTATGAAATAATCTCCAATTAAATAACACCCAACCAATTTTTTAAATTTTGAGATTGTTTCATATCGTGAATAATTTGGGTGTTATTTCATTTTTTATTCGGGGGTTATTTCATTTTTAAAGCTGTTGGTTTTTAGGGGTTATAATTATATAATTATATTAAAATAGGCCTTTTGTTTATTTCATTGGGGGTTATTTCATTTTCATCATTGGGTGATATTTCATATGAAATAACTCCCAAATATTGGGGGTTGTTTCGTTTTCGCTTTGGGGTTTATTTCATTTATTTTTGGATGTTATTTCATTCACTGTTTTTGGGCGGTATTTCCTATTTTTTGGGGTTTATTTCATTGGGCGTTATTTCCTGGGCGTTATTTCATTGGGGGGCTTTTCGTGGAGCCCAGTAAAAATAGGCATAAATCTGACAGATCGTTTATGAACAAAACGAGGCTTGCATGCGAACTCTTTAACATCATGATGGAGATGCTGCAGTAAACATGACTGGTACCATTTTTAATTTAAGTCACATGCTGCGCGCGTATACCGATGACATAGATATCATTGACCGTGGACTGCGGGATATTACTGCGGCCGTTTCCAGCATTGAGAAACAGTCGACAGATCAAACAGTTTGCTCGTATGGGACGCTGTGTGAAAGTTGACAACTGAATCTTTGAAGTAGTTTTGTATACCTTGATTTTGTATAGCTTGGATCCTCCGCAAACAAAAATAATAATATCAACCAGGGAATCAAAAGACGAGTATTAATCGTTAACCGCTGCTACGCTATGCGCTAAGCAAGTGATTTAATGACAAAGCCCTCTATGGACAAACATAGATCCAACTTTATCTTACAACAGAATTTTTTGTAATGACACAAGGAAAGTGGGTCAAAAATATAATTAAAGGCGAGTGCCATCGTTGAATGAACCATAAGCTGTATGAGCTGTATAACGACATTGACATAGCCAAGTGCGTTCAAATAGGCCGAATGCGCTGACTTAGACACATTGTACGAAGCTCGAAAAGTCTTCGGCAAAAAACTCGATGTGCGGTGCTGGAGATGTCGACCAAAATTTCGTTGAATGGAACAGGTGAAAGAGTTGTTATATGGGCTTGGTTTAAGAATAAACTTTCTAATATATTAAATTTTCTTTGCAATTATAGGTAGTTATGTAATTAAATGTAATTAATTTAATTAAATTTTCTATGGGGCCGGCCCCGGTATGATGGTTAGAACACGCGACTACCATGCGGGAGATCCCAGGTTCGATTACTTGCTACAGTCATTTACATTTTTCCTTCATTGCCGTATAATGTCGAGCTAATCGGCATGTCTAGTAAAAACTTCTCAAACAGTGACGTTCGCATTATAATTTATACCAATTAATTTCACAGTAGCACATTTACCAACTTCAAACTCTTGAACCAATTGAAACCCACAAAATCTGAAAGCTTATGATAGTAGAAGAAAAACTCTAACTGGGTTTTGAATTATTAGCTAAGGTTTTCTTTTAATTCATTTTTAAAGTTTTCTACTGAGAGGAGGATTTAAGTACATTTTGCTTTTCTCTCTTCAGCAAATTTTTGGCTTTAATCAGATCTGTTAACAAATAGTTATGTTATTAATGTTTTCCGAGGGACGCAACTTTCATATCCTACTCTAAAATCAAAGAGTTGAAGAAGAAGCATTGTTTTTGTGTTGTTGTTAATTACTTCAACTTTGATTTTATCATAGGGTACGAAAGTTGCGTCCTTCGGAAAACATGAATAACTTAACTATTTGTTAACCGATTTTTACAAACAAATATGCGTTAAACTCGTGATAGCGTTCACTTTCTGAATAAAATTGGAAATAGTAGGGTGTCCTTATAAAATAGTGGCTACAAACTTCCTCAAACTTAAAAAATAGTGAAAAAGTCACAAATGTTTGAAATTTCGAGGCAAAAAACAGACAGATATGACAAGTTATCAATATAACTATATATATCGTTGGAAAGGCCGCAGTCTCTTCTTTCTAAATCCTTTGAGGAAATTAAAATTAAAATTAAAAGCTACGAAAAACCGGTATCATAGTGGACTTTATGAGCTATTTAGGTTGCCTAGACACGTTCAGATTGTATTGATATGTTCACGAAAGTTGTTCAACTTTACCATGGCTACAATTATGGCGAACATTGTTAGTGAAAAATTTGGACTCCCTCAAAGTAATGCTCAAAAAAATGAAAAAATAATAACACAGTGCAACAGTGAAAAAAACACCCGAACGAGACTATATAGGTTCGATAGTACAACCCGAGCTGAGTAAAACCCTAGCTCAGTTTGGCTAGATTGGCTACCAAATTTTTTTTTTGGCCCCCTAAACTTTTTGAAATCCCTTGGACCCCTTGAAAAAAGGTGACATCAATTGTTGGCCAACAGTTTCTACAGTTTTTAATCTAGCTCTTTCTCTTCTTCAGCAAAGTTTTAGCTAATAGTTCGCTTAAGAAACTGATATAATAAAATTTTCCAAAAAAATTAGACTTCCCTCGTTTATTTTCAAAAAACTTCGATAAAAATTCTAATTTTTTCTCTATTTTTTATATAAGTCGTAGGGAATCCAGATTTTTTGCATACTCTATTCAGTGAAATTGTAGTTTAGGTATTACCGAGTAACTTCTCTGAACAATCCCATGCAATCTGAACAAGTCTAGGGATATCAAATAGCTCCCAAAACACACTATCTACTTTAAACACATCAGATTTTTAGAAGCTTTTGGCCATTGTGCAATTTTTTTACTTGTATCTTTACCAAAAACATACTTATTGTATAACTGAACAACTTCTGTAAACAACTAATATGATCGAAATACTCCACCCCTTTAATTGTTCACAAAGAGCATTAGGGTGTTTCTCTTATTGCATTTTTTCGAATTTCGTTAAAAATATGTATTAATCGCGATGTTGAACATCTAGCTTCACCTTAAGTTTGTTTTTGCCAAAATTACGAATATATTGTTAAAATTTTGTATCGATAGTAAGACATTAGGGTGTGCCGCAATGAGGTAAAAGCTCGAATTTGTTTTCAAATTAGTTTATTGCCGCTTAGTATTTTTCTTTTGTATACAGACTAAGGTGTAATAAGCCGTTCAATAGCTGAAGTGAAGACCTAGAATAGTATGTATTTACTTTTACCATATCTCTTATAGACTCCGAGATATTTGATGTAGAAGTTGGGATATTTTTAAAAAAATTATTAAAAATGTTGAAATTGAATTTCGATGTAGATTATGATGGGCAATTATATATTTCAACTTTTAACGGTTAATCAAGTTAAAATCTATATGTTTAAAAAGTATATGTGTGTATTATCACTATCTCCATCAATTCTCGAGATATCAGGCGTTAAAAAACGGAATTTTTGACTGTATGCATAGCAATGTCTAATGAACTTTTGTTCCATCTGAATACCCATTAAATACTTACCAATAACGATTTAAAAAATCCCCTCAAAAGACCATTGGATATTAATGGTTTTGGTGACATTTGTAAGCATACACAATGGATATACAAGTGAAACAAAAGTTAAGTAGTCATTGCTATGCTTTTTAAGCCCCTGATATCTCGAGAATTGATGGAGATAGTGATAATACACACATATACTTTTTAAACATATAGATTTTAACTTGATTAACCGTTAAAAGTTGAAATATATAATTGCCCATCATAATCTACATCGTAATTCAATTTCAACATTTTTAATAATTTTTTTAAAAATACCCCAACTTCTATATCAAATATCTCGGCGTCTATAAGAGATATGGTAAAAGCAAACACATATTATTTTAGGACTTTATTTCAGCTATTGAACGGCTTGTTACAACTTAGTCTATATACGAAAGAAAAATACTCAGCGGCAATAAACTGATTTGAGAACAAATTTATACTTTAACCTCATTGCGGCACACCCTAATGTCCAACTATCGATACAAAATTTCTCACAATATATTCCTAATATTGGCAAAAAGAAACGTAAGGTGAAGATAGATGACCAACATCGCGATTAATACATATTTTTAACGAAATTCGAAAAAATTCCATATAAGGAACACCCTAATGCTCTTTGTGAACAATTAAGGGGGTGGAGTATTCCGATCATATTGGTTGTTTACCGAAGTTATTCAGTTATACAATAAGTACGTTTTTGGTAAAGATAGCAAGTAAAAACATTGCACAATGGCCCAAAACTCTTAAAAAACTGATTTGTTTAAAGTAGATAGTGTGTTTTGAGAGCTATTTAATATCCCTTGACTTATTCAGATTGCATAGGTTTGTTCAGAGAAGTTATTCGGTGTTACCTAAACTACAATTTCACTGAATAGAGTATGCAAAAAATCTGGATTCCCTACGACTTATATAAAAAATAGTGAAAAATTAGAATTTTTATCGAAGTTTTTTGAAAATAAACGAGGGAAGTCTAATTTTTTTGGGAAATTTTATTATATCAGTTTCTTAAGCGAACTATTAGCTAAAACTTTGCTGAAGAAGAGAAAGAGCTAGATTAAAAACTGTAGAAACTATTGGCCAACAATTGATGTCACCTTTTTTCAAGGGGTCCAAGGGATTTCAAAAAGTTTAGGGGGCCAAAAAAAAAAATTGGTAGCCAATCTAGCCAAACTGAGCTAGGGTTTTACTCAGCTCCGGTTGTACTATCGAACCTATATAGTCACGTTCGGGTGTTTTTCAAAAAGTTTGATTTTGTGTCATAGTGTAATTACTTCTTCAATTTTTTTGCAAGTGCAGGAATAACCAACCTTTTTGACATAATTTGTTAATAAAGTTAGTGCGCAAAACCCCAAGCTACATTATTTTCGAATATAGTTTAGCGCTACCACGAAGTGGGAGTAAGCTGTTGGACAAAAACTGATGACTACTTTTTTCATGGGGCTCACTGATTTTAAGAATCTTTAGGGGCCCATAAAAAAGAAGTGGTCACCAATCTTGCCAAACTGAGTGACTTGAAGCTAAATTGTTCTCTTCCAACTTCATAAATTAAGTGATTTGCCCCCTATTATATTTTAACATCTTCAATTTCCCTCAAGTCGAACCTTATCCAAGCATTACTATCTCTATAATTATACAATGTAACGAGTACTTACATATATTACCTCATTAGATTATAATGTCATCAATGAGCCAATTTGTGATAATTATATAGGTGCTCCACCTTTGAATTCATTATATTCTCTTTTTTTGGTACTGGCAAAGCAAACAATCCCCACAGACCAAAAAACGTTAGTGCTTATTATTTTATAAGTTTAAGTTTTTTTTTCCCAATTATCTTTACATCTAGATAGAGGACTTCTTATAATTGTTGCCCTCTCTATTGTCTATGCAAATAATTGACAGCATTTCCTTAAGTCACTTTCCATATTGTGGCGTAAAATATAAATGTTATAACTCATGGCTGAATAATCAATTGCCAATTATTCGATAGAACCAAAGTAGAAAACATCATCGCATCTAAAATTGTGATGAAACATTGTTACTGCTGTTGCTGCTGCTGCTTTAGTAACTTACTTTGTAAAAACGACAAAAACTACGACGACGACGACAATCAATGCAGCGACAAACCACAGATTCACAAGGAAAGGCAAGACAAGCACAAACAAAAAAGAAGCTAGTACTCGAATGAGAATGAGAGGAAAACGATAAGCTGAAAAACTTTAAAGAAGTGATAAATCCTTAACAACTTCCTTTTAACAAAACCACCAAAGAAAATCCCAACTTATTGGAGAGAATCCATATTTAGGAAACTTTATGCTACGCTTTTATGTCCAATGCTTTGTTTGTGCGCTGTACAGTCGGTAGTGTGTTAATTTGAATAATGTTGGTACCATCAAGGATAACTTAAAAAGATTAAGTTTACTTGATACAATTGGATGTGATTTTACATTAATGTTTCATTAACTTGGGAAAGTTTCAAAATTTTTTTTATAATCTCGCAAATCTACAAATGCGAACGTCAGTTAAGTATTTGAGAAGCTTTTACTAGGCATGTTAATTGTCTTGACACTATACTGCGAAGTTGTTGTCGACAACTTCGAAGGCACCAGCAATGAAAGAAAAGTGAAGATCACTGGAGACAGGAAACGAACCATGGATCTCCCGCATGATAGTCGCATGTTGTAACCATCATGTCACGGCCGGTCCCTCTTATAAATTACCTTCATATATAATAACAAAAAATTCTTTAATATGCACATAAGAAACAAAACTTTAACTTAATTTCCCTTTACACCCCATGAATGAGGTATTGGATAGCTTCTCTCGTTGTTGTAAAATAACACGCTTTCTATTTTAGATTCACAAAAACGGCATCTACTTGTTTATCGACGAATGCGAACGTCACTGTTTGAGAAGCTCTTACTAGACATGCCGATTGACTCGACCCAATACTGCGAAGTTGCTGTCGACAACATCGTAAGGTACAAGACCTGTTGTTGTATTTATGTATTACATGTATGTTTCTCGAATATATAATTGATATTTGCTCACATCATGCTACAACGTTATTATACCACCCTCATATTTGTACATAGCATTACACTGAGTGGTCGTCCTGTATTAAGAAGCTATAAACTCCGAAATCCGCAGTGAAGGAATGAATGCAACGGCGAGTAGTACTGGTGGCTTTTGAGTGTGCTGTCATCGTTAGAATTAAACTTTTTCTTTGGTTTAGATGCGTCGACAAAATTGTGCTTTCTACTCGATACTGTGTCAGTCTTTAATGACGGATCGAAAGAGTACACGAAGCCAACAACTCCGCTATGATAGATATCTGAAAGACAAAACCGGATGTCTAAAAAAAAACGGGAAAAACATAAACGGATATATATTCTTGTCTCTTTTGGTGGTTACAACATCAAACTTTTCCTTCTGCGACTTCGTTCGTACATTCTTACTTTGCCCTTTGTCGCACGATTTGAAGTTGCTGTGGTGATTGAAATTCTATAGGAAGCGGATAATGTTGAAGGGGCGGGGAGGTAGTGGTACAGCTGCTGGTGGTGAAATAGTTAAAAGTGTTTGTTGAATATTTACATTACGATGTCAGCAGCCAACCAACCAGCCAGTTAGTTAGATGAAACGATACAAAATAAAGTCTAATGAAGTTAAAATGATGTGAAAATATTTTTTGAAATCTTGTTAAAACAACAACAAACCCCTACAGTGTTTAAATGGAATACTAGTATTGTTGTTGCTAATATTGTAGTTGGAGTTTGGTTTTGCCGTTGTGTCGTTTTTTTTTGCATCGAAACTAAATAGATGAGAGTCTGGTATTTGTCATTTGCTGTTGGCAATTTTAGTTGAATGTAAAATTTAATGAACCAAATCAAGTTACTGTTGCAGAGTAGTTATATGCGTGTGCTAGTCTGTCTATCTGTGTGTGTGTGTGTGTGTTGGAGTTCGTTTAGCAGTAATCCCTGTTTAGTTTAACGTTTATTCGTATAAGCACAAATACAAACATACTGTTTCAGTTTTATTTACTTTTTATGCAGGATGACATTCAGTGGTAAATGTTGTAAATTTAGCGATTTTTTAAAGTAGTTTCAATATCAAATATAATGATCTGGATGTTATAAATATACCGCCACTGAAGAAAATTTTACCAGCTTCAGATGTAAATATATTAAGAACCAAATGGAAAATATATATATCTCCAGCTTAAAATTAAAAGTATTACCTTAATAAACAAAGAAATTGAATTTTACTTTATTAAAACAATAAAAATAAAAATCTTATTAATTTATTTTAATTTTAAACACATGTGAAAGAAAGATAAATAGAAGTCATTTTCAAGGAGTCTCTTTTAAAGTACATGAAAATTTTTGGAAATGATGATATTGCACTTCAGTTTTTTATAAAACTTATCTAAAAAAAACTTCGTGTACAAATTGAAATTACTACAAATTACACTATACTTTTCATGTCTTACTTATTATTATTTTTTTGTTATTATCCTTAAAAACAACTTGTCAAAATATATATTTATATCTTAGTGTCTAAGTCAGAGGCTGAAATGATACGAGATTTCCATTCGCTTCGATCTTGTGCGCACCTTCTTCCGTCAGTCCTATCTAGCAGCGTCAGTGTTTCCTCCACCTTGTCCTTCCAACGTAGTCGCGGTCTTCCTTTTTTGCGCCGTCCTTCGAGGTCTTGATAGAATACCTTCCACGCTGGAGTTTCCTCATCCATCCTAACGACATGGCCTAGTCAGCGTTATCGTTGCACTTTGATTGGCTTGACAATACCAATGTTGTGATATAACTTGTACGGCTCCACGAAAAGCCCCCCAATGAAATAACGCCCAAACGAGAAATGAAATATTCCCCTAATTTTTTTCATACATTTTTGGGTGTTATTTCAGATGAAATAACTCCCAATTTTTTTGGGCCGTTTTTCATTTTTCTTTGGGAATTATTTCATTCCTCATTTGGGGTTTTCAAATTATGAAATAATCTCCAATGAAATAACACCCAACTAATTTTTTAAATTTGGGGCTTGTTTCATATCGTAAATAATTTGGGTGTTAGTTCATTTTTTATTCGGGGGTTATTTCATTTTTAAAGCTGTTGGTTTTTAGGGGTTATTATAATATATTTATATAAAAATAGGCCTTTTACAACAACACTTTGCCTGTGAATATATTACAATACCTTTTGAATGTTTACAGATATTTCCATTTGTGTTCATATTGACGGTTAGAAAATCAACAAAATGCACCGAGCATTTTTTCATTTTGAAAATTCGGTTAGTACACACTAAGAATGGAAATTTTTAAATTTGTAAGAGTTCTTCAAAAGGAAGAATTAAATAACAGCAGAGAGTTTGCTTGTGAACATTGGAGGTGGTTGTGTAAAGGCCAAAAGTAAAAGGCAAATTCTCTTCCGAACGATCTACGATCCACACGATTCATTTCAATAATTTTGCGACTTTGCTGGTGGTCCATATTGACTTCATGAAATCCTTGGTGAAACTGACTCTTTTATGTATTTTGGCCATAATTTCATTTTCGTTGCTGATGGGGTTTATTTCATTGGGGGTTGTTTTATTTTCATCTTTTGGTGTTATTTCATATGAAATAACTCCCAAATATTGGGGGTTGTTTCGTTTTCGCTTTGGGGTTTATTTCATTTATTTTTCGATGTTATTTCATTCACTGTTTTTGGGTATTATTTCCAATTTTTTTGGGTTTATTTCATTGGGGGTTATTTCCTGGGCGTTATTTTATTGGGGGGCTTTTCGTGGAGCCACTTGTACAGCTCATAGTTCATCCGAATCCTAAACTCGCCGTTTAAGCAAATGTGTCCATATATTTTGGGGAGTATATTACTCTCAAACACCGCCAGATAAGCTGCATCTGCCTGTGTAAGCACCCAAGATTCGACGGCATACAACAGGACCGGTAAAATGAATACCTAGTAGAATTGGTCTTTCATGGTTAGAATTAGGGTGGTGTCTATGAAATGTTCGCGTAGCCCAAAGAAAGACCTGTTGGCGAGCACTATTCTTCGTTTTATTTCAAGGCTGACACTGTTGTTTTTGTTCATGGCGGTTGTTCACACTCACTACGGTCAACTTTTTTGTAGATTGGACATAGCACACTGAGATTACAAACCCCAGGCATGTTCTCCTGAAGCCAGATATTCTCTATGAGGTGCTGCATGCTGAAAACAAGCTCATCTCCACCCACCTTAAACAACTCAGCTGGAAGACCATCAGCCCCAGAGGTTTTGTTGTTCTTTAGGCGGGATATGACAGTTTTTTTCTCAGCTTTTGCTTCTATTGGTAAACAGTCTTCAGCAACCGAGTTTCAGACATCAATAGGCTGCAGAAGTGATCTTTCCATATTCTCACTACGCTCTCGGAGTCAATAACGACCATCCTTGACTTTAAAGAATGGAAGACCTGTTCCATGTACCCTACCATTTATCTTTTGGTATAATTTTCGGTCTTCACATCTGTTCCTGTATTTTTTAATGCACACATTATTCAGCTCCTTCAGCTCTTGGTTTTTTCGCCTGAATAGTCGAGACGATTCCCGCCTCTTCTCCCTGTAATTTTCATGAACAGCTCGCGTTGGCATTAGCAGCAGTTTGGCCCTGTATGCAGCATCTTGTTCCCGGGTGGCATTGCGGCATCTGTCATCTTACCAGGCATTATCGTTTAAGGGCTTCACATACCCCAGTACGGACCGCGCAGTCCTTTCCATCGAGTGGGCAATATATTACCAAGGCGTGTTAGTATTTTCGGGGGTTGGAGCATCCATCACGAAGTAGTTGAGAGAGTTTGTTGGAATAGGTGCTGGCCATCTCCGTGGTCTGCAGTTTAGCAATGTCCAGCTTTCCCTATGCCTGGTTGCCCAGGGCTTTCGTCCTGCTTAGCCTAAAAGCACCTTCACTGCAGTAAGGTGGTGATCCGAGTTGATGTTCGCACCTCTGATCAATCGTACGTCTAAGACACTTGACGCGTGCCTTTCATCAATTACCACATGATCAATTTGGTTTCTCGTTACTTGATCGGGAGATATCCACTTTGCTTTGTGAATGCTTTTGTGGTCAAATCGTGTGCTGCTAATTACCATGTTCCTTGCTGCAGAGATATCAATCAGTCTGATTCCGTTCGGCGATATGTCAGTATGCAGACTACATTTTCCGACTGTTGGGCTAAAGACATTCTTCCGGCCTATTTTGGCATTAAAAACTCCCAGTACGATTTTAACATCATGGCTTGGGCTACGGTCATATGTTTCTTCAAGTTGGGTGTAGAATTCGTCTTTGACCACGTCACTTGTCTCCTCCGTCAGAGCATGAACACATATCAGCGTTATGTAGAAAAATTTGGCTTTACTCTTATGGTGGCGAGTGGTTTACTGACAGGAGTAAATCTAGAGACCAGGTGTCGTAGTCTCTTGCCGACCACAAATCTACACCCAAACTCATGAGGGCATCCGCAAGTTGAATAGAGGCACCTGGTCGGTATAGAGTTCTTACATTCCAAGTGCATATTCTAAAATCATGGCCCTTAAAACGTTTGCGTTGGTTGTCAACATTTTTGGGGGGCTTCTTTTTCTCTTATTTCTCATTTTATTCACTGTCATTATACTGGTGGCAGGTGGCAAGCCCTGCACACCAGGTTCCGCATTTTATTCCCACTGCCAGGATACATTTCAGCGCTCGTTCTGAGACCGATGCTGACGAGGAAGCCACCCAATATGGAACAGACGCTATGGATTTTTTTGTTTGACTAGGGCAACCACGAGGGACCGGCCGTGGCATAGTGGTTAGAACACGCGACTACCATGCGGGAGATCGCAGGTTCAAACCTGGCTCCAGTCATCTTAAAAGAAAAAAAATAAATAAAATTTTCTTTCATTGTCGGCTCCCCTCGAATGTTGTTGACAGCAACTTCGCAGTATTCAATCGTCGTGTCTAGTAAGAGCTTCTCAAACAGTAACGTTCGCATTCGTCGATAAACAAGTAGGTGCCGTTAGTTGTAAATCTAAAAATAGAAAGCGTGTTAATTCACAACAACGCGAGAAGCTATCCCATACCTCATTCATGGGGTGCAAAAGGGAAATTAAGTTAAGGGCAACCACGAATACATCACTCTCATTTTGTACCTCTCTAGAGGACACCCCATATGGTGTAGTGCTTATTTAATGGCGGCCCTGATTCGCTATATCATAGATTCATCATCATCTCTAGCGCTCTGGTCGGGGACTTTTTATTAATCGTATTTAAGATACATTTCTGTAGGCCGTTCAGCTATCCGCCACCTGCTGAGCCCCATAGTAGCGCGAGCTACCTTTATGGGGTATTTTATAAACCCAAAAATTGGTCATTGCCCTTCTATATCTTTATTGAAGACTTCTGCGCCAAAATACCGAACTCATTTATGGATTTTTTTTGATCCAGATTTTGAAACCACTGTAGTAAGGTCCAATCATTTCCGATAGATTATTGCCATGATCGTGCTACCCTTCGTTATGTTATGTTATGTCATCATTTGTTAACTGATACTATCTTTTAGAAAAACAAGTTTGCAGAAAAGCATTGCCATCATTATCGTCACATATGGGGAGCTTAATGCTACAAAATCGTCTCCTGACATCTTTGGTCCCTAACCTTTTCTATAGTATTTAGGCATACTTATCCTCCTACAGTTATTTATTTATTAAAATCTGCAGAAACAGACATATAAGTGACAACTTTGAGGTTGTGTCGTGTTTTAGTATTGCAAAACTATGCTATGTTACTTTTCCGCTTGTTTCCTTTATATCATTTGACAACACTAGACATAAAAACGTTTTAAAGATAAAATGCGTATTCCCCTCTTCCGTATTCTGTGATTTTTTTTTTGGTAAGTGCGGCAAATAACTTTTTAAAGAGATAAGCTGGTTGGGGTTTTGTGCTAGAATGTGTGTGGTCTTTTTGATTTCTAACACTAAAAAGTTACGCTCTCATGCCGTAGGACGTCCATTCCTACGGCGTCGACGTTAATTCATTTGTGCTGAGTTCACAAATGAAAAGTTTCCGAAATTTATGCGAATTTAATGAGCTGCCGCTGTAAGTCTACTGTGTCTGATGATGCCGTGTTGCTTTGTTTTTTTTTTCGCTTTTGCCTCACAAAAACAAAAAAAAATACATTCTGAACATTTCACGTAAAATTACATATTTCATTTGCAAACTGCTGCTGCTGCTTCTACAGCAAAGCAAGTTCCATAAAATATGTAGGAATACAATGCAAAATATGTCGAAGCGTAAATAATTTAAAATGAGGGAGAAAGATGTGTAAAATTCGTGAATAAATTTTTCATGTTTGTAAAGACATTGTGGGACATTTTAGCCATACTACTAAATCGAGTATACGTAACAGCTGTCATTATTAAGCACTTAGCATTTTAAGACATATTTTTCATTAGCTTTTTGTCGGCAACATTTGTCAGATGCGACAGTTTAAATCATTTGATAGAGATGGAAATAATTGAATTGATGTTGAGGCTTCAAAACTTACTACGATGTCACTGATATCTCATGCTTTTGATACGGAAAACATGTTATATGGCCGGATAACTATTTCTAGGATTTACGATTGCAAATCATGATGTAATATTCTGGAACCTCTAGTAATTTTGAGGAACACTTAAACCGTTTCAACGAATATTTGTTATATTATGGCTGCTAAAAATAATACGTTTAAACTGGTTAGCTTCGCGTCGAAAAATACAAGATATTGAGTGTAACCGGATTTTCCCACAAATATATCAAAAAACGCAACATGGTTACCTTCTGGCCAAATTGATTGTCTGGTAATTGATGGAAGACAATCGTCATGGGCTTCTGTTTTTTGCGTTGTGCATATTTACTAGAGTTGCTATTTATATTTTGGGCCCAGCTATAAAAAACTATCGTTTATCATTGGAAGTTATTTAATTGTTTTTCAAAATATTCTCTGTGAAGATCAATACACGAAAAAAAAGTTGATGTGTTTTGTAGTTTGTCCAAAAACCATTTTGAGGATATCAAAACTTATTTTGATCCGTGCACCCTACGACCACCCGAAAGAGTTTTTTATGTCAATGGGCACATAGCCATAAATCAAAACAAAAAATTGTCTCAAAATGTGATGAAAGTTATACTGATAGATAGATAACAACAAGGGGAATTGGACTTTGCGCAGAGGTGGAAAGCTTCTGATTGTCACTCTCTTGGGAGTGACCAGAAGCGATACCTTTGTGGCACTGTCCAAGCAGCTAACTACTTCCGGTCTTAGATCAAGTATTCCCTGGGCAATGACTTTAAAGCAACCGCTTAGAAGTTAGCTAGAATTAGAAGGCGAAATGTTGAGTAACCTAATCGGCATGCTACCACCGATGCGTCTTAAGGAGTAGGTAACAGAAGTTACTAAAGCTCATTACAGGCTCTCTTAATGGCTTTAGCAGCCCCAAGGAACTAGGATCGGGGGCGGTGACCTAATAAGCCACTCTCCTTAAACAAAATCATTATGAAAACAGGAAGAAAATAAAAAACAAGAACCCCCCAAATGTTGACGACCCCCGCAAACAATATAAGGACCATGATTTAAGGATATGCACCTGGAATGTCCGAACTCTATACAGAGATGGTGCCTCTGTCCAACTGGCGGATCTGGTCTCGCGGTTTAACCCTGTAAGTGACCAAATAGCCATCATTCGCATCCGGGTGAAATATTTTTTTTGTTAGGCATGTCTCAAGCGTTATGGACGTGCGTGTGATGCGCAGTGCAAATATTGACTCGGATCACCACCTAGTTGCAGCCAGGGTACGCACACGATTAAGTAGTGCTAAAAACACTCGCAATCAAACGCAAAGGAAGCTAGACATCACAAAGCTGCATACCACTAAGATAGCCAATGCCTACTCCAACCAACTCTCTCCATTACTCTATACAAATCCCCCTAGTTCTGATGTTCCCGACATACAGCGGCAGCATTTGCGAATTCTATGACCACTACCGCAACGACCGTACTGGGTTATGAAAAACTCAGACAAGCCCTGGTACGATGATGAATGTCGCGAAATGTCTGAGGAAATGGATGCTACATACAAGGCAAAACTGCAGCCAATGGCGACGCGTGCGGTGACGGAGCGTTGTAAAGAGAAAAGGAGGGAGATGAAACGCCTGTTCAGACGGAAAAAGCGTCTCTGGAAGAAACGAGAGAGCCAGGATATCGAAAACTACTGGGATAGAGGGGAGGCCCGAAAGTTCTACCAAAAGGTAGAAGGTTAAGGTTTTGGAACAGGGATCCCCAACTGTAAGGACAGAGACGGAAATCTGGTCGCGGACACTCAGAGTGTGCTGCAAATATGGAGGGAACACTTTCAATCTTTTCTCGTTCCCGAAGGCAGCATAAGTGATGAAATCGCACCAATCTTCGACGATGGGATAGACTGTCGACCACAGAGCCAAAACGAGTGCTGATCTCGTTTTGGCAATTGCACGGTTTAAAAATAACAAAGCTGTGGGAACCGATGGACTGCCGGCAGAGCTTTTTAAAGCCGGTGGCGATGAGCTGGTAACAAACATGTACGATTTGACTCAGGGAGTGCATGCCCGATGATTGGAATCTGAGTTTCATATGTCTCGTGCTGAAGAAAGGCGATCCTTGTGTGTGCACCAACTATCGCGGCATTAGCCTTTTACCCATCTCATACAAGGTCCTGTCTAGTGTGTTATGTGAAAGACTAAAGCCCATTCTGGCGAACCTGATTGGACCTTATCAGTGTGGCTTTAGACCTGGTAAATCCACTACCGACAGATTTTCACGCTACGACAAATCCTGGAGAAGTCCCGAGAAATGCAGATCGACACCTACCACCTGTTCAATGGAGATGATCATGCGGAAAGCAGCAGTAAACAGAAATGGCACCATATTTTACAAAAGCTAGATATTATTGGACGTGGATTACGAGATGTTACTGCGGCTTTTTCGAGCATTGAAAGGCAGTCGGCTGAAGTGGGTCTGGTGATAAACGAGGACAAAACCATGTTATTTGTTTCAGCGAACAAAGAGTCCACTCGTATGGGACGCTGCGTGAACATAGACAACTATAACTTTGAGGTGGTAGATGATTTTGTCTACCTTGGCTCCGCCTTAAACAAAAATTATAATGTCAGCCTCGAAATCACAAGACGAGTATTGATCGCAAATCGCTGCTACTCTGCGCTAAGTAAGCAATTTAACGACAAAGCGCTTTCTCGAAGAACAAAGATCCAGCTCTACCAGACTCTGATCCTACCTGTCTTGCTCTACGGCGGAGAATCCTGGGTAATGACACAAGCGGATCAATCTATTGGACCCATCGTCGTGAGCGGCGAGTACCGTCGTCTAATGAGCTTGGAATACTTTGATACGTGCGGCTACTGATAGATAAATTTCTGTTGTTGCTGCCAGTAAAGAAGAAAAAGAATCTTTAGGTATTTGGACTGGGCGATAGTACCAGTTTTACCACATTTTCGTTTTCGCACAACTAAAATATTCATTTCGAGTTTTGCGCTATACCTTTTACTTTTAATAGGTAAGAATTTCGAAAAACCTCATACATAGTAACATTTTTATTCGATCTTTTTACCCAATAATATCGGATTTAAAAAAAACCTCCAATTCAATTTATTCTCACTATCAATTATACTCACTATCAGCCCATGTCAATTTTCGCGATTATAGCAATAGCCGATTGGTCTGGGTGATGGTAAAACTTTTGTCCCTTATTGGTAATTTTTACCCCTTAAAGTACGAATTTCCAGAAATCCATTCTTAACTGACGTTTGCTCGAAAGTCGAACAACCATCCAAATGTCATTATCCTTTCTACAATCAGTAAGCAATTTTAAATATAAAATGACATGTTGCGCCGTCTTGTTGGAAATATTGCTCCTCCAAATGATTTGCAATGACTTGAGGCATACAAAAACACGATGCAATGTAGTCGCAAGAGCCCAACGGGGATTGTGCTCTTACCAAAAAGGACAATTCTGCTTTTCGAGGATTCATGTGCTCTAGTGCCAAAAACACATTTCGAGTAAATCGAAGTTAAAGTTCGAAATGCTCATAGAGCAAAAGGATATAGAGCAAATTAGACACGAAATATCTCGATTTCTAGAAGCGATAGCGATTTAAGATTTAAGAAGTTTAGTATAAGTAACACATAGCACATGAATCCCAGGACGAAAAATAAGACTCATCGCTAAAAATTATTTGACGTTTTGTGGTGTAAATCTTGACAAGACAATTTACCAATCTATACTGAAAAAAGGCAAACATCCTATAAACATGTATCAAATACATAATATGTCAACATAGATTAAAATGCATTTTAACTATTTAGAAAGAGGTCTGTTGAATAATTGCTTATTTTAGGTCTTTCTATAACATCTGCAACAATTCCCACTTCAATATAATATCAACACATGCAGCCTCTATTACCACAACCATCACTTACATATTCAATGTGGCTCTCGCTGAAGCTTCAGCATTTGTCACTATGTTTCGATTGCATACATAGCCACGACACAATTGTCACCATACTGTGAATTCATCGCTGGTATGCGCATAAGATTTTCCCAATTACAAGGGCAACAACCCATTCCCTTGCACATTCCATTCCAATTTTCATTTGGTCGTTCTCTTTGGCCGATGGTAACAAATGCAGACATATTTTATGTAAGAAATTATTTTCTTCTTAACGAAATACTTTATGTTACGTCGCATTATGACTTCATTTCCGTTTCCTGCTCATTTTTATGTTGCGACTTGTACGTTCGTCTTTGCCATTTTGCTATTTCTTCACTAAGCTTGAGACCAATTTCTGTTTGGGCAAATACAATCATATTATGAGTTATGCGCATTTTGCAAAGACCTCGGTTTTTGGCCAAATCATACCGAGAATTTTCTGAATTCCTTTCAACCCTGTTCTACGACATAGTATCTGGTGAGCCAAATGCTACACAAGCTGCCGCCATTTGCTGCTGCTCCTGCAGGAACATTATTATTGTGGACGAGGAGTCAATGTATTCGAGAATATGTGTGAAAGTTCATAAGAAGCATATGCTCCTTTGTAATTATTCGCAATTTTCGAAGAAATTTTTTGCGATAATTCTTTAATTTGTACCAAATGTTTGTTCCGTTTTTCGTTCATATACATATATTTCTTTTTCTCGTCTTGCGTTCTTTTCATTTCGTTTCGTGTCGATTGCTTCAGTGTTGTTGTAATTTTATGCAAATATAGCCATTTGGTGAGAAATTATCGTTGTTGTTGGTGGCATTTCCCTTTTGGCTATATTTCTTGCGTTTAGTTTAGTAACGTAATTTATATGCAAGTAAAAGTTGTTCAAGTTGTAAATTTTTAGGAATTTTTAATTATTTGCCCAAAAAGTGTATGCGATCTTCTTACGCCCTCCAACGTTTGTATAAGTACATATATATATATTGTATATATATATTACACAAACGACAAAGAAGTTAATATATAAAATGCACTGTTTTACTCTGGCTGTTTTATGTTTTTTCTTCTTCCAACATTTGTGAAACTGTCGCAAAACTTCTGGACCAAAAAGTTTTAAAGAATTTTAAATGAACATCTTAAACTATGTAATAATTAACTGAAATGTGTGAGATATGTACGAGAAATATTTGAATATATATTTGAAAGGAAACAGAACTGAAGGTTTTGTTCTTATAAAAGTGGTGATAAATGTAATATTTTGAAAGAATGTGCGGCGCTCACATTTTTGAAAAATATAAAGATAGAAATGCTAGTCATATAATATTTTATGCATATTTCAAATACTTAGATAAATTCCAAATACTAAAAAAAGAGCATATAAACAGTTACGAACATATTTGTATATATATTTTTTAATTTTTAAAAATTGATGGCCAAAAATCTTACTACTTATTCAGGAATAGATCACATATATCGACATCCTTGACAAGTATAAGTCGTCAGTTATTAAAATAAATTCAATGGACTATATGCAAATATTTCTATCGACTTTAACATACAATAGTTGTTTCTGTATGTATATGC